>CM065381.1:41204835-41502335 GCA_033060915.1 Euryodendron excelsum | reverse complement strand
ACACATGAACCTCATTTTTGTGACCTTATTGATATATTCTTACTTGCACTAGAATTAGGGATGTGGTGTTGAGATTGCTTTGACATATCCATGCATCTTTCTTATATTGTTCCAAATCTTCGATTGATGATCATGAGTTGATGTTTGTGGGTGTCATCACTATAAGCCCTCATGAGAGATCACTCTCATCCACTAGGGGTAATCTAGATGTTCAGAGGCTTGATACATGAGTTAAATGCATCCGTGACTGCTACGAAAGTAGAGATTTATCTTTGGCTTTAGTGTTTTGCTAGGGACTGGTAGAAAGCAAGTTGGAGGTGTGATTGCATTTCAAAAGTGCAATTATAACACCTTAACTTATTTTTTGTTAGTCTTAGTTTAGGATTTTATATGCCTTTTTAGTTAGATTTTAGTATTAACTTACTTTCTTTTGCTTTGAATAGGTTTTGAGCTTAATTTAAAGCAATTGGACATAATTCAGACAATAATAAAAACTACTGTAAATAGTGACCGTGCGCATGGGTGAATAGTGCTTCTTACTGTGAATAGTAACCGTGTGCACAGTGAAAAGTATCGTGTGTAGAGTTTTGTAGTTTTTGAAGATTTAGAGAGTATATTTTGGCATAAACCAACCGTAGTAAGACTGTGCGCACGGTAGATGGTAGCTTTATTTTTTTTTTAAGCCTATTTAAGGCCATTTTGTGCCCAAATTTTGGGGATCTCATTATTTTTACTTAGTGTTTCTTATATTCATTGTACTTAGGAGTAGTGTAGAAATAGAACTTATAATTTTTCTTTACTTTCTTTGTAACCAAACACTTCAATTTTCTTCAATTAATGCTAGATTTACATTTCTTCAAGTATATTATCATGAAATCAAGTAGCTAATCATCTACTTGGATGCAATTATGAAGATACACCAAGGACCTTCAAGAATTTCAATGGAAGTGATTAGATTTCAATGATCTATCCTATAATTTCTTTAGTTCATCTCAATTGAGTTTGGATTTATAAGAAAACTTAGATTTATAACATAATTTGATAACTTCTATGGACAATTCTTCAATTGGTATAAGGATTGCATAAATCCAAGATTTGTTTCTATGATTCTATTAATGGATAACAATTTTACTCTCAATTAAGTATGAATCCAAGATTTTATGGTCTAAATCCTCCAAATCAAGGATCCATGGAATGATTCTTGATTTGAGTTAGCAAATCCTCAATTGAAGCTCTTGTTGGACTTAGTTGATTGGATTAATTGTCTCAAAATCTAGATTTTAATTACTTGTTTAATTGTTAATTGTTTTCAATGGTTCTGTATTAGTAGTTAAACAACCTCTCTTCCAACATCAATCATATTTTCGGTCTCTTTTACTTAAATTCAATTTACTTAGTTATAATTCAATTCAAGTTAGGTTAGTGTTCTCTAAGTGTTGGTAGCATATATTTGGTTTGGTCTTTGAGAAAATCGACTCTGGTACTTACTGGATTTATACTTCAATCATGATACCCGTTCTCTTGCGAGATCTTAAAATACAACACCTTAAGGAGCATTCAGCGATGGTGGTGATGGCAACAATAGTGGTGGCGATGACAGTGGATGATGGGTTGTGGTAGCGGCGGTAGTGGCGACATGGTTGAAATAGTGTTTGATGGTTCAAATGGCTAAAAACCAAAAATATCTTACCGAATCTTAAAACGTAAGTGATTTTTCTTTTGATGAAAAATAATTGTTAGGTTACGGTTTCAGTTTTAGTTTCTGTTTTTTATTTTCTTTTTCTAAAATTTGTTGGAACCATTTTTGGAAAGCTGGATTCAAAAACTATTTGCATTGAAACCGTGTTTAATAAACCAGTTCCAAAACTTGTATTCCAAAATCTTTTTAGAAAACACCCTAGTCTTAAGAGCCAAGAAAATTATGTCTTATGCGTTTTCAAAACTATTTTCATTTGAAAATGACAACCGTAGGAAAACTATTGTGATTTTGATGGTGCTAATTTTTTTTTTATTTCCAACAACACGAAAATCGAAAGTAGAACCGAAAGCGTTAGCAAACAGGTTAAGGCTATAAATCATTCAAAAATTGATTGCAGAACACATGACGAGGCCTAAATACGACAATTAGGCAATTCCTGCACATGCTTCCATGATGTTAGAGACCTAAGAATACAACAAACCCCAAAACAGAAAAACCAGTAGCCTTTACCTAGGAATAGCTTGATTTTTAATCTTAAAACTCGGAGGATTTACTAAACATGAATGCCACATCACAGCAAACAAGATCATAAAGCTAGTAAAATTATATAGTATGGTATTTAACATCTAAACTTCCCCATGAAAAGATAATTATCAAAACCTATCTTGAAAATCACGACAGGCACAAAATCTCATCTAAAACCATGATAAAACATAGAAGCTTTCATTTTATAAGCACAAAATCATTGAGAGAATGCATCCATTGAACCAAAACTAGCTTGAAAATTCCTTGAACCTTAATCATGAAATCTGTAGAACAATCTGAAAATTTCAGAAATGGAGATATTACAAGAAGATGATTGAATTAGGAAGAAAACTAAAATGAACATAAAAAATCTGAAAATTTGGAATTTTGCCATCATCATGATAGTAGATGGAAAAATTGAAAGTAGATGGAAAAATTCAAATTTCCTTTAAAAAAAAAAAAAGGTTCAAATCATAATGTTCGTTAAAAAAATAACCCTAGAAACCAAGCATTACAATCATAGAGCAAAAATAGAATGCAGGATATCAAAAATCCTATAAAATGACTATCAACAAATCACCAATGGCAATTTTAACAGAGAAAACAACCAAAAATCCATAGGCTGAAGAAGAAAACTAACCTCCAACAAGAAGTCAAAGAACTCTCATGTTGAGTTGAAGGTCTGTCTCACTTAGAATGTCTGCTGAATAATAGTCATGCTAGAACTTGTGTGTTCGCCTTTGCCGGTTCTCTTTCTTGAGCACTTGTTTTAACAAGTTTTAGTTTGTGTGTATGAAGTCTTCTACGGAAGGTTCCTGGACCTTTTTGAAAACCCTAGTTGATAAGCCAACTTGTAGGTATCACTCTAATCAGTGTGAAATGCATTTCTTTCATTTCAAATTGTACTGGACACCCAAATGCCCCATGATAGGAAGTATAGTGGCACGGAGCCCCGAAGTCAAGTTTCCACGCTCTAGCTATATTTCTTTGTTTGTCAAAAAGTTAATTGAAATTATGAATAGCCAAGTTGCAACACAACACAAACCAACATGCATTGTTCAACACTGGAGTTTCTGTCAAAAGAGAAACTATGAAATTCAACTATGTAATGAAGATATTACAAGGAGCTAGATGAATCGCGGACAGAAATCTACCAAATACTACGAAAAGCTCTAAAAACTATTAATCATCAATTCAACATATAACTAGCCGCAAATCTTTCAACTTATTTAACTTCCACATTTTCCAATCTTGGCATAAATCTCTTCTTAGGGATATGTCACCAAATATAAATGAAAACACCGCGGCCAGCCTTGCAAGAATACCCACGTTGTTGATCGACTGTAACTACATTGTGATAATGCTGCCCATAGGTCCGTCCGTAAGCATCTTGTATCGTACATGATGACCTGGGATAAAGGCAAGAGAATAAGAGAGAAACCTGACTCTACAACACCCCTTAAATCTCTCCTCCAGAATTACCTATTATTATTATAGGAATTTAGAACCAACTACTGGCTTTCCAAATGGCTCTTTTAGGAATGGCCAATTTCAACCGAAAGAGGAAACAAAACAATTGACTCACTAGAAATCATAGTTTTAACTGAATAAAGCTTGTCATGCATTGCATTCAGAAAACTAATCTAACTTGAAAATAACGATTGTCATGCAATGTATTCCGAAAAATATGCACATACATCTTCAATTTTAAGATTCTGTCAATATTGCAGTATGTAAGCTATCAGTTAAGAGTCATTCTTCACAAGAGTTGCCCGTCTTAGTGCTGAAGATAGGCAAAAAATTCTCTCTAAACAAATGACAAGCAATAGCTTGGATAAAATTTTTAAACATGATTGATACCTGTCATGCTAGCTGATATTATATGATGTGCGTAATACAGTTCACAAGAAGGAGAAGCCGCAGGGCAGCTTCCTAATTGTATTACAAAACAAAGTTGTAGATAAAGGAGAAATAAGACCTTGTTATTTGTTGCAAGTGACAAATTTAACCATAAAGCCTCCCTAATATAGAGGGTTTGTGACCTAATAAGATCTTACAAATTCTCAAAATAGCCAAACAAAATGGGCACCCACAAAACATAGCATATACACCATGAAGATTATTTATATGAAAAGCCTTCGAGCCTAAATATCGGCAAAGAGAAAATCAGTAATCGGTTGATATACTGCAACTTCAATTGACTTTGCCACTTTAACAAGCCTATCATCGATCGGCCACACAATCCTGCAGAAAGTTCATTGGTTAAATTAAAATTTACACAACTTCCAAATATAAAAGAAGTATTCATTGAGAAAGTAGTACATTCTTCAATGATGGATGGAGTGTATCGAAAATTATAAAGAAATCATCCAAAGAAGTTTGATTCGTCAATGTATATGTAAATCATTTCATCTATTAAAATTTACACTTCTTCCAAATATAAGAGAAGTTTTCATTGAGAAAGTAATACATTCTTCAATGATGGAGAAGAAATCATCCAAAGAAGTTTGATTCATCAATGTATATGTAAATAATGTCCTATTAAATCTAATATCTCATTTCATGGAGAACTCCAAAGGTCCCCACAGTAAATGCGCAAGAAAGAGAACAGAAAACTTATCTAAGTGAACCAATACCATCTGTTACTAATAATGAGACGTACTTAACAGGGAACGGGAGGTCTAAATTTTCTATTATGATCAGGTGAGCACGAGATAACTAAAAGACCAACAACTATTTTATGTTAACATGAAGTGAAAAAAAAAAAAAAGATTTCATAACCATTTGGATTCTCGTACATTTTTCTCGTATGTTTGAGAGTAATGTTATACAATCAGAAAATTCATACAGAATTTATCACCAGAATGATGTGTTTAAGTTGTGGTTTTATCACTTCATAATAAAGAACCCATCAAGGTGCATATTAATTACAAAACTACCATTGCCACATCATTTTGGTGCAAAATTCTGTATAATAATTTTGAAAGAATAACATTTTCCCATGTTTAACCATGTCATTGCTGGATCACTTTTCCACAATGATTGAACACTATGTGTTAACCTCAGTAACAAAGCCAGGATTTTATGTTTAGGGGGCCAAGAGCAGGAGCATTGTTGAAGACAAAGGTATTTTACAAGGGGTGTTTTTGAAGATGAGTTAAATTAAAGAGGATTTTCTGAAAATAGGGGGGCCAAGCCATCCCTGGCCCACCCCTAGCTTCGTCAATGGTCAAACTCCTGGGCCAATGTGTGTTGGCCACAGTGTTTTAGTCCGGAGCCAAGTCACTTGCAGCTGGCAATCGATCTCTAGGACTCTACAAGCACAATAGATCTCCTCCGCTTACCCAAAGCAATTCTCCACTAGAGCGTGCCATCCTTTACTCATGGCACAAGCACTCGATCTTCCCTATGTTCAGCTGAGTGCTCCTACACCCGAGCACACATCTCCTACATATAGTTTATATTTGGACTCCAATGTCACACTAACACTCCTACACTAGCATAAGACTAGATCGGGGTCTAGGAACCCCCTCAGATTTAGTTCCATAGCCATAGGCCAATCAAGCATACCCTTATGCAGGATTACTAGGGTTTTGTGGCTTGGTGAGTGAGTTCTTGATTCGTCAAACATCGATTGTCCCACTCTTCCTCAAAGGGATTACACTCTAACCTGTCTTAGAGAGGTCTCTTTTAAAAGACAACTTCAGACCATGACAGAGACAAGTGGCCTACAACTTCTTATTTTCCCGTATTTAAGGAACACTCTTAAACACTATGGCAGCTGCTAATCATCTCTTGTTAATAACAAAGTTTTATACTTATCTCCAAACTTAGAATCTTTCATCTTTTGAGTGATAATGTTAACCGGTGATCCAAGGTTTTGAGTTATCATGCATCTTGCCTCACTTGCCAAATTTTGAGGCTCAGAAAAATTGTGCGTTTAGTAACTGTGCAAGCCTCACTCTGCTACAATCGAGGATTGGATAACTCTCCTTTGGCCCTAAAAACACAAAAAGAATAAAGACAAAAATAAAGAGTAATAGAAGTACACCACAGGGAGAAATTCATTTTTCCAAAAAAAAAAAAAACATTGTAGTTGTTATACTTTATTCCATTGTGGTTTGAATTAAAATTAGATAATTTTTTATAGTTTAAAAGTGAACACATGATTCTCCTATGATTTGGATTTTTCTACAAAAACATATGTAAATCGTTAGATTTAACAAAAATTTTGTCATAAATGTATTTTTATCAGTTTATATCTCCAAATTGGAACATAAAAAACACAATTTGGTGAAATAATAAAAAGAAATTCCTTGAAAGACAACCTTTTATTTTGACATAAAAGAGTCAAATCGTCTTTTTAACGTTCTAATTTGGAGATATAAAATGATAAAAATATTTTTATAATAATTTTTATTAAATCTATCAATATTCATCTATTTTATAGATAAATTCTAATCACAGGAAAATCATTTGATTTTAGTTGAAACCATAAGGAGTAAAGTGTAATTACACAAAAACATTTGATAGATTTCAGTCTAAAAGACGTTTGAGCACATTTACCCTACATGTTGAACTCCCATTGCTAAAACTGAGCATACTCATCCACCTTAGCTGCTAGCCTGCTGGGTTTCTTCTTTCGGCTTATAGTCTCGACAACATCCTTCAACATTTGTCAATTTTGGTGCAAAAGCTTCAAGATTAGTAATCGCCTTAGCAAACAAGACGATTAGTAATCACCTTAGCAAACAAGACGTGCGCAAGAAGGGCCCTTAAATGCTACTCGAGCCACCCCAGTCCTAGTCCATTCCTCTGAAGATCATCAAGGGCGCTCCTCACTTCATCTCTCTCTCTCTCTCTCTCTCTCTCTCTCTCTCTCTCTCTCTCTCTCCATCCAAATCCACTCGAATTTGCCCATCCACTCATGCTGCAGGTGCTCGATCCTTCGGCTCGGCCGAGTGGTCCTTGATCCACTGGAGCAAACACCTCCAATATATGATTTATACTTAGCTCTCCAAAGGCACTATAGCTTTCCTACACTACCCTAGGACTAGAGGAGGGCCTAGAAACCCTTTGAGGGTTGTGACATGGCCATGGGGCGCCCAAGTGAGATGCCACCCTATGACCCTGGCCTAGGTTCACTGAAGTCTTGTGACTTTGTTACTAGAGTTGAGAGTTTGTTAGGGTGACCAGGTAATTAAGCTAACCTCCATGGCTTGACCATCCTATAAATAGAAGATCTCTGCCATGCATGCAATACATTAACATGTAGAGAGCTTCAAGTCTAGACTATCTTCATCTTTATCTTTAACCCTAGATGCACCAGACTTCACCTCTCTCTCTCTCTCTCTCTCACACAAAGACTGCCTCAACTCTCACCTAGCCCATCTCTGGTGATCCAATGCCAGCTCAGCGACTACTATACTTCTCAGAAAGGCTCCCCATCGGCCTTCTCAGCGACTACCTTTCACTATTTACAGTGATGATTTAAGTGATTTGAAAATATAATTTGAAATGTTACACAAAAAAGCATGCAATGGATTTGAAATATTATAACTTCAGAGGCTTGGACAGAAACCTTAAATTATCTAATTTGTAGTCTATTCTAAGATATTAGTTAACATGGAGAAGCATTTACGCTGACGATCCATTTGAGGAGATCCATAAAGAACCTAAATTGGTGCATAGTTGAGATATATTAAACTAGTATCTCACTGCACAAAGTAGTAAATAATGAAAGAGAGAAAGAGGAGAGAATAGTGTGAGATAGTATCCATCCTAATATTGCTAGTACTAGCTATGGAAGACGTTAACATGTAGAGAGTTTCAAGTCTAGACTATCTTCATCTCTCTCTCTCTCTCTGTGAAAGAGTCTCTACTCTCACCTAGCCCATCTCTGGTGATCCAATACTAGCTCAGCGACTACTACAGTCTACACTTCTCAGAAAGGCTCCCCATTGGCCTTCTCAGCAACAACCTTTCACAATTTACAGTGATGATTTAAGTGATTTGAAAATACAATGTGAAAGGTTATACAAAAAGCATACAATGGATCTGAAATATTATATCTTAAGAGATTTGGAAAGAAACCTTAAATTATGTTACTTGTGGTCTATTCTTAGATGTTAATTAACGAGGAAAAGTATTTGCGGTGACGATCCATTGGAGCTCATCTCTGGATCCATAAAAAACTTGAGATACACTAAATTAGGATCTCAATGCACCCATTGGTAATAATGAGAGAGAGAGAGAGAGGAGGGGAGAGTGACAGTATTAATCCTAATTTCGAGGGTGAAAGATCGTCGCATACATATATATATATATATATATATGTATATATATATGTCTTTGAGGGTTGAAAGTCGTAGGATAAAATTTGCAGTGGCCACAAAATTTTCAAGTAACTCATTCACAGAATCAAAATCATAAAGTGATTGTGTTAATTGAAGTTTTGCAATTCTGGGGTGCTATTTCTAGGGTTTATTATGAAAGAAGTAAGAGAGATCCGTCAAAAGCATTCGATTTGTAAAGATTGCTGCTGTCATAAAAAAACAGTTTAGTTCTTATCGTCCACATATTCACTTCTTCTTGCTACCAATTGGGGTTCACAAATCTGTTACAAGGCCATAATGATTATCCATAAAATTACTCAAATATAGTGTATTTAGTTTATGTATTATCCATTGTCACTTCTGATGTGACCTAATGAAGTCAGAATTTATGCCAGTGCTAGTTTTAGCATTAGTAATTCAAAACTAACCGAACTAAAGTATTTCAAAAGCAAAGTTACCATTATTTTTTTTTTTCAAGCAGCCACAGAATCAAGGGAACTTCATCATAGAATTCGATTCATTATCCGGCGTGCTTTGATTTTCCTTCTTCTTTTTCTTCTTGTATGGGATCCCTCTTGCCTTAGCTTGACACTCCTTCACTTCCCGGAGAAAAATGCGAATTGCACCGCTAGCAAAAGGGTTCGTGTCAAGTGTGCCACCGTTCTCCTCGTAGGCAGCTCTCAGGCGTCCGATGAGTGCATCAAGGCTGCCCCATGCTTGTCTAAGTGGGCAGGTGCAAGGAGCAGGCGGCTCGGGGAGTCCATAGAACATACAACCTTGTAAGTGAACCTTAGTCTTTCCGAACTGATCGAGGTATCGAAGGAATTCAAGCACATGGCTGCTGTTGCACTGTGAGAGTGGGACTGGTGGCCTCTGGTTCCTCAAGTACTGACCAAAAGTGTTCCAGTCTCTTCGCTTCTGTGACTCGTATCGGCTCAGTGTTGCCGGTTGATCCCCTGTAGATCTTGATGATCCCTCTGCCAAATCTTTCCCTCTATCGATCGACATCACAAGCAATAAACAGATGCAAATTGATCAGTTTATTTTTCATAAATAAAACACAACACTGAAGGAGGAGGTAAAAGGAACAGGAGGAGAGAATTGGAAGTGGTGAAAGAAGAAAATCACATCATGGGCCAAAGTGAGTTGACTGCAATGGGCCATATGAAGTTGATTTCTGTTCCTCTTTTCAACATCTTCATTTCTTTTGTTTTCGTTTCCTTTCTCTCTTCTTGGTATGTTTGGATCATGATTTGTGGAGGGAAAGCTAAAAAAATATAATCGTTTGTTTAAATAATTGTTTTTATGGATACTTCAAAACAATTTTTATTTTTTTTCACTGATATCTATTTATTTTTTTATCATCTTCCTAATTGACTAAATAGAAGAAAAATATTTGGCTTCTTTCACTTCATTTTCTTTATTTCTATTTTCTCTTGTTTTTTTTTTTCTTTCCCTTCTAAATCCAAGATACAAACATCGTAATAGTATTGATTAGCATTCCAGTAGGTTCTCTGGTAGCTTACAATTATTGTATACTTATTTGTCATTTTGTCAATGTATAATCAACATTATTGTTTGGAGCACAGTACGACTCAGCTTTCTAAGCAAGTGACTAGGTTAACCATTAATTTTTAATAATAAATTCAAAGCAAAATCCTAATTACTTATTGTTGAAAAAGAAATCAAGAAAACAACATGAATGGATTAAATTATAAACAAAATAACAGTCGCTATTATTAGTTAAACGAGCTGCTACGCAACTAAACTCGGGGATCCCATTGTTTTATTAAAATGTTTAATTTTGGAATTAGTTAGTGAAAGAGTATATGTGAATGAGATCTGGGTTTAAGGATTTTATACGTTGCTATTTATGGCTGTCCATGTCAAAGGTAAAAGGAATGTAACCCTAGAATTTTAAAAAAGAGTCATGAAATAAAACCTTGAAGACTGTCCTCTAGAATTAAAGCATTATATGTCAGGATTCTGGGAGCATGATCGCATGTGTGCAAGGCAATTCATGCACAGCCATGCAGATGCTTGGCGACGTATCAGAAGCCTTTCTTATGATAAGAAGACACAAATCCGTATCCTCTTCAAGGGAAAGAGGAATCACTGGCGGAGTAAGAAAATTAATTTAGGGAGGCAACATTTAACTGCAACTCAAAATTTTTTTTTTTAGCATAATGCTATACAACAAGAATTTTTGTACAAAATTTAGTAAATCAATTTCAAGACTCATTTTCAGTAAAATTTTTGAAAACACCCCAATTTTAAGAACAAAAAAGTTATTTCCTAAATTTAGGGAATTGTTTTCACACAGAAATGAAAGCAATGATATTTTTATGGTACAATTTTTGTTTTTGTTTTTGAGAACAGGAAAAATGGCTCTGTTTAGTACCAGTTTCGGTTTCAATTTTGGTTATATTTTTCATGTTTTGGAACTAAAAAATCTAGAGACTGTTCGTTTTCCTTGTTCTCGGAAACAAAATAAATAAAACCATCGAAAACACTATTGTTTTCATTTTAGTATGAAAACGATTTCAAAAACTTAGAAAACACATTTCTAATGGTTCCCAAAACTGGGTATTTTTAGAAATTTTTTTTGAAAATAAGTTCCAAAACTAGCCTACCAAACGTGGTTTTAATATAAATAGTTTTCGAAACCAATCTGCCGAATATGGTTCCGTTGAAGTTAGACAATAAAAACTGTAACCAAACGAAAAAAGTTTCTCTGTTTCTAAAAGCAAGAAAAAACTATAACCAAACAGGATCTTCTAGTTTTCTTTTATTCACATTTAACAGTAGGCCACTTGACTCCCATATATTATATACAAGCTTATATATAAAAGAATTTTAAAAGTAAATTAACATTTAAAGGTGGGATTCATAAATTTCTAGAGCGGGCAAATTGACAGACATTCTAAAATTATAGGTCAAAGCAAAATTTTTAAAAATGTAGGGGAAAATTATAAATTTTTAGGGGGCAAATTAAAAAAGATTTTTAAGTTAGCGGTAAAAATAATATTTTTAAAAAGTTAAGGGGGCAAGTGCTCCCTTTGAGACGCACATGACTCCACATATGAACAATTAACATGACAATACTATCATTTTTTTTTTTTTTGGTTGGTACATCAGGAGGTCAAAGTCTTGGAGAAGAAAGAGTGATTCAAACCCATGACCTCCTAGTATAGATGGAGGTAACATTACTACTCAACTACCCTCCTCGATAATAGAGCATAACATTTTGTAATTGTAAACGAATCAATGCTGTGCTAATAGTGATAAATTAGGGCCAATTGTATTTGATCACTTATTTTTCATTGTTACTCGTAAAAATAATAATAACTAATGGCGATTTATTTAAGTTTAACGTTTCTGAATATACAATGGGTTGTGTTGTGTGTGTTAAGTTGTATTGGGTTTGGTTCTTAAAAAAAAAAAAAAAAATTAGCTTCAAATGTGACTGGATATTAGGTCTGCATCTGACCACTATTTAGTCTATTTGGCCCTAAAACAAGTTTGGTTGCAACTTTACATTTGAGTTGTTCTTGCTATAATTTAAGTGTGAATAGTGTGAGGAAACCTTGTGTACACGTCAAGTTGATATATGACAGCCGACCAATCACATGGGGTCCATACCGAAGACGCCCTTGACCAAATCACTCTCCTATGACTAGTAGGAACTCAAGTGGCTTTCACGATACTGGTACTCTGAAATCTTAGTTATGGATTCAAAATGGTTATACATTGGGACAATTCAATCGAAATCTTTGTAAAATAGGTGTTGGATTCGAAGTGATTATTGTGGAAAAGCAATTACCATAAATGTCAATCAAAGTAAACAGCCTACCTGTAGTGACCACAAAATGTGATCCAAAAATTGGGACCTAATCCAATGGCTGTGAGGGGTCAAAATTTTAATCGAGGAGTTTAGATTTCTTTCCGTTACTGGCACCTTGGAAAAGAAAATCATGGAGTCCCCTGTATCAGTTAGAAAACTAGATGAGTTGAGCCACCTAATTCTATTATACTCAACTAGGTCATGAATCATGTTTTAATCATGTTAGATATAGAAAACTAGAGAAGAAGCCATTAGCAGACATGTCAATTTAAGTTTTGGCCTTCGCCGATATAGAAGGCCGTACTTTGGAGCTCCACGCAGAAATGGAAAAGGAAGCATAAATTACTGTGATATCGCATATTGATTTATTAGTGTACGTGACTCTAATGATAAAGGCTTACCATTGCATCCCACAAAAGCAGCAGTAGAGCTTCAATTGATATCGCATGGACGTATATACACATTCTTTTTTGGCTTTTGACCTATATATATAGAATGAATGTTTGCATTTTCGTTGATTCTTAGTGGAAGTAATGTTTACTTGTTTAGGGGAACAATAAGAGAACAGTCCCTTTAATGATGAATTTTTTTTTTATTTTTTATACAGTAGAAGCGATGGAAACGTTTCCTCACCATTATAAACACACTAATTGTTAAGCAAAAGTTAAGAGTTTAAAAATAGCTTACTTTTCAACCTATTTCAGCCATTCTTACATACTAGAATTAAAATCACTGCACGCTAGCGGTTGAGAAACATATGCAGTTCGAAATTAACTTCGTCTCAACTTTATTCGCTCGCTTTAAACAACAGAGTTGAATCACGGGAACCTTGATGGTTGAATAACATATTGCAGTGTGTAAATATCTAATTCTCAACGTATAATTGTTTTTTATGTACCAAAATTTAATTCCCAACATAAATGATTCGAGATTGAAAATACCCAATGTGCGCATCAAGTTGACAAATAGGACGTCAGCCAATCCCAGCGAGTTCCATTGGGGAGATGCCCTATCTTAAGAAATTGATAACTGACGTGTATTTTTAGCCACTCGATCATTAATGATGAAACAATGGTTGCAATTATTATATTTTTAGAAATATTCAATCTTGATGTGCAGTAAACCACAAGTCTGTTGTAAAAGAAAGCACTTTTTGATTTGGCACATACCCATTTGGCCAATGTCTCCCAAGCTTAATTCAAACTTAGAGCCAACTCAACTTCCTAAGTTGGTTAAACCAGGTAGTGTGGAACATGTTTGCGATTTTGGAGTAAGGCCAAATATATTTGGCTATTGTCAAACTAAATAAGCCATACCAACAAGATTTCCTTGTCATGGCTGGGAACCTTATTTTATTTCAATATTATCCTATTTTCGCTGTTTAAAAAAAAAAGAAAAAAAAAAGGGCACCCTATCGTTGTTAGCAACATGGGACTGAGTTAACCAAAGATTTCAGTGGAACTCCAAGCAGACGTCCTTCCGTGAAGCTTTAGGAGACGAAACAAGACCCGTCAAGGAAAAACGCTAAAGAATAGGAAATTAAAAAAAAAAAAAGAAGAGGAAGAAGAAAAAGAAGCTATTGTATCCCGCATAGTAGAGCTTTCAATTAGTAACTACAGACATATGTACATATTCTTTTTGGTTTTCTACCTATAGAATGAATGCTTGCATTTTTGTTGTTTCTTTGCTAGATAATCAGCTGCAACAGTTGTAAATCAAAAAATATTTCATGTGACTTTCACACGTGGCTGCGATGTTGATTTGAGCATTTATTGTGAGTCCTACATGAAGTGCATAAATACTCTAATCACATTAGCATAACGTTACGGTCATATGTGATAGTTTTTCATTGTAATATTTAGGTGAATAATTAGTGAATAGTTACTTTAATGTAATTTTTTGGTAAAAAAATTATAGAATGGTAAATTAATCTGGAAGTGACGAAGAAAGTGTACTTACAATTGTTAATGTAAAACACAATAATGGTTAAGCCACATATTATAGTTAAAATATATCACATTCAACCTATTCCATTCATTCTTGATACCATAATTAAATTACCTATTCGTTGGTGGTTGAGTGATATATAACACTATGAAAATATTTTACTCTCAACTTTATTTGATCGTTCTACCTACTCATTGGTGGTTGAGTGACATATTACACAATGAAAATATTTTACGCACAACTTTATTCAATCATTCTACCTACCAGAGTAAAATTGCATGAACCTTGATGGTTAACCAACAGATTACAGTGTGCAAATTTCTAATTCTCAACCTAATTTGATTGTTCTTACATACCAGAATTGAATTCCCAGTAGAAATTATTTCAGAGTGAAAACACCCAAGATGCGCATTAAGTCGACCGATAGGACGTCGACTTTTGCAATGGGTCCCATTGGAAAGATTCCCTATCTTACGAAGTTGATTACGATGCTAATTAGCCACCCTATTGCTAATGATGGACCCTATAGTTACACTTATTGTATTTTTAAAAAATTTTAATTTTGATATACAGTAAACAAGAAGTGGACAATTCCTACATCATGGCTTACTAGTAGGAAGGATGCTAACTATTTGGTGCCAATGTCTCCCAAGTTTATTTCAAACTTAAAGTCAACTCAATTGGCATAGATACTAGGTATATAGACCGAAGGAGATTTGGATTTGGCTTTAAGTTTTATTTTTGTTTAGTTTTGGCCTCGTAAATCATGCTTCTTGCATTGCAATGCACCTTTATTCTTGTGTAGTGCCCTAGAGATGTCTCGAAGATGCTTAAAGTGGAAATAGTTTTTTGTTTCTTCACATTTTTGCTTTGTCTTTGACTCTTTACTAATGATTCCTTTCCTTTTTTGTCACTCTGGTGCCCATTGTTAACTTGGTCTAAAGCTGTCATCAACATGCAGCTTGTCGGAATGATTGTGCCAATAATGTTTTTGTGCTTTGTTGTTTCTTTTGATTAAAACCTTGCAACTTCAAAATGAAGAATGCTAATGTCTTGTGGTTGAGCGAATACTAGCAGTTAGAAAATGTCTGACTCGAAACGTAATTTTGTAGTGTTTTATTGTTCTTAGATACTAAACTTGAATTCCTTGTAGAGATTATTTCAATGGAGAAGATGTGAAATGCGCATCAAGCAAATCAACAAGACATTGATCTAAATTAGGAACTAAATAACTACAATATTTAATAGTGAACTACACATTTGTCAGCAATTACCAACTTTAATGTGAAGTGAAATGCAAGTAGATAATCCTCTGTAATTATTTCATAGGTCTAGTATCATGCAGAATGGTCTTGAGGAATGACGACCTTAAAAACAGCATTCGTGAAAAAGGAAAGTTAGGAATCCTAATTGGCGCCATTTTTTTTTTTTTTTTTGTTGGGAGTAATTAAAACTTTGAAATTTACTTAAACCAGGTTTCATGGGGGCATTTTTTAGGTCATTTTAGTTTAATGCCACTTCTCCCTGGTTCTCTGAAAACCCAGAAAAAATTGTGAACTCCAACGAAATTTTTAGAAAAGGATATAAAAAGAAAGACAATTAATTCAAATTGTCTGTCAACAATACAGTCAGCAACATCGCAGGGCATGTGCAAAATATATTAGAAAACTAATTTTATCCCTAATTTTTGAATTTGAGAACAAAAACTGCATGTTGTTTGAAGCAATAATGTTTTCTATCATTCTATACCATCGCTGATCAAGAGTTCAAGACACTTAGGAGGTAAGATTTTTCACTTCAAACATCAAGAATGGAATTCGCATAACACACTTCTAAGCAATATTTCTATTAATAATAAGAACTCTAGAAGAAAGAAGTTGTTATACTTCCAGATTCTTAGACTTGATGACAAAGGTGGTTGAGACTTGAGAGCACCGGATCTCAAGAATTTTCAGAGTTCATCTATCTTAATAGTCTGTTTGAAACTTGAAAAAGAGAAAATTACTGTTTACATTTCTTTTTGTGTTTGATTCTATCTACGAGGGAAAGAGAAGAAAAAATGGAGAAAAAATTATAAATCACTCTATTGCTTTGTCTCTCTTCTTTCCTTTTATTTTTCTCTCATTTTTTTCACAAAACCAAATGAGTAAAAGAAAATAGTTTTTTTTTATTTTATCTTTCCTTCCCTTTTCCTTCCCTTCTCTCCCCCCGTTCCAAACAGGATTTAAGTCCCCACTCAGCACTACCCAATACAGACTCATCAATAACATAGATCATGCTTGCAAATGATGGTTTTATGTAGTACCATCATGTTGTTTGAATATTGTAAACTTTGTCCAACCTACTACTAGCTAGCAAGTAGCATGTCATGGTTTGAATTAAAACCAGACTCATTTTAGGATGATTGTATCCTCCTTTCCAATTTTGTCTAGATATACTACTCCATTGAGTCCAGTTGAAGCCCATAATTATAGTGGACATTACATATTCATTATCTAGTCATTTCTTGCTTTTCCTTTTGGATGATTTGATGTGTTTGGTAATTTCTTTTTCCCACCTTGTTGAAATGATAGACTAGGTACCCAGTACCCAATTAGCTTTTTGGCATATATAAGACGAGAAAAAAATACGCATAAGACTTGCACTAGAATGCAGTTTCTTGAGTTTGCTCAAACATTGGAAGCAAGAATAAGAAACGAATGTAAGATGAACAAAATTGGCTTTCTTTGCTTCAAAAAATGAAAAGTGGAAACAAGGAAAACACTTTTGTCAAATATCTAGCATAAAGTGAGAATATAAAACTCGTAACAATGTTTTCTTCCTTCCATTCTCTACTCTCCCTGTACAAATTGGTGATAGTCAAATGTCAAGTTTTTTTTCTCTTCCTTTCGTTTCTTTTTTATTTATTTTTAATTTTTTTATCGTACTAGTCTGTATCAATAAAAGGATTTGCTGTACAATCAAAGAAAATGGGAGCAATCGCCATTAAATCAGCAAAAGTACCAGTTTTATGATTTATTGAAGCCAAGCCAATCTACGTTGCCTAGAAAGATACTGTGACTACTATTTTCTACAATGGCCTCATTTACGATGATGACTTGGTGCAACATTATAATAACTTAGGCTTGTCGTAACATACTCTTTGGTGCTTTCTACGATGAGTAATCAACACGTCAAAAATAAACCTCTGTCTAATATTTATAAAGACAGTCTTTTCACAAATTTTAGAAAGCGGTATATAGACCCACTCAAATATAATAGTAACTCTTGAAAATACAATCTCACCAACTTTGCATCTCCAATTATCGTAATAGGCCAAAGTTTAGGGGTGAGGTAAAATCTCAATTACATCAATGGACAAAAACATGTTAATTAAACGCAACGATAACCAAATATTCACGCTAAACTTTAATAATTCCCAGTGTCGTGGCAAATAGCAGTATTCTAGGTATATAGAACCATACAAGATAAGTGCATGTGGTAGCCAAAGCAATGTAGCTCATATGAATAGTACCAATGGTTAGTTTTGAGGATATATGCTTGTCATCGTCTCTGCCGACTAATGAAGAGACGACCGTCACAGGTTGTCACCATTTCATTTGTTGATTTCTCCTTTTTGTTTCCACAAAATCGATTGTCGGTGTCCTTGAGAATATTTTGTCTTGGCTCTATGCTGGTGAGTTGGAGTGAGCAACAACTACTGCTACCCCAACAAATCGTTTTAACCTTTCACTGACAAAGGTTACCCCTACCTAGTAGACAATACCCATTTATTTGAAATGCATGATTGAACAAGATTTCGGGCCATTGTCCCGTTTTCTTTTGTGGGTAATCATAAACATGGAGTGTTTTGCCTAAAAGCTAAACCTCCCTATTATGCAAACGAAATTTTGTGGCATTTTATTTGCTTTCTACATCCCAGAATATTGTGTTGGTTCTATTGTTTATGTTTCTCAGGAAGTGATTAATTGGGTACCCTGGCCGATGCCATGGGGTAGCAAAGCTTGTTTAGGAGTTTAGGGTTGGGATATGAGATTAAGGTGATTGTTTGGGTCCTGTGGTTGGATACAAACTAATCCCATTTACCACTTGAGTTGGTGGATTTGGAACTTTAGGTGCATGGGCCGGGCTTAGTTTGGTGTTTTAGAACAATTCTTATGGGTCGATTTCAATGCTATTCATGTTTTAGCTGGGCACTTATTTACTGGATTAGGTTTAAGTTAAACTTGGGGAATGGGAGGACGCTTGAGAGCAGCGAGAGTGTGACATGTGTGGGGCACGTGGAAGGAACGTGTTCAGAGGCGCAGGCGACTTAAAGCAGCGACGATCTTTGAGTCAAGCAGTTGACAAGTGCCGTTATGTCGATCTACTTCTATGCTCCGTTGTTTTATCAGTTCTCTGGTAAGGGTTTACGGTTTCCATCCTTAGTAATTATTGGTGGATATTATATCAATATAAAATTCTTCCACACCGCCACATCAGCCGATAACATAAATCGGTAAAGCTCTGTATCATTTCTGAGACTGACTAAAAAAGTTTCTTTGCCAATATTATTGTGAAAATGCTAACGCTTAAGTAACGAACTATAGTTTAAAAGTATATAACTTCAACCTAATTCAGTCATTCTTACACAGTAGAATGAAATCATCAAAATGCTTGTGGTTGAGTTGACAAACTACAGTTCAAAAATATTTTATCTAACTTTTTTCGATTGCTCTACCTAGCAGAGTTGAATCAAATGAACTTTCTTGGTTGACCAACACATTGCATGTGAAATTATATAATTCTCAACCTACCTTGGTTGTTCTTACATACCAAAATTTCTAACAGAGAGATGATTCTAGAGCGAAAACACCCTCGATGGGCATTGAGCTGACCGATAGGGATCGACCAATCCCAATGGGTCTCCTCACGAAGATGCCCTTTCTTGAGAAATTGACAACCACATGTAATTTTAGCCACCCGATGGCTAATGATGAAATCAATAAGGACATTTATTGTAATTGCAATTTTGATATGCGTTAGACAATTGCTATATACCTATATTTGCTACTATAAAGCAAACACCCGAGAGTTTGGTGAAATTTCTACTTTGGTGAGGCTGTTTCATGTTTTCTCTCCACTTGACTAAATTTATGGTGGCACTCTCTCTTATCAACTGACTATTTCTCTATAATTGCAATTGATAGATAAAATGATATGGTGTAAGATAACACATGCATATAGTGTGTGTCACCCCTCTAATATACATAGATGTAGATATATCATGACTTAATTGGCCTTCGATCATAGAAAGCACCCTGTTTGATCTAGGATATCCGTATTTGGCGCCAATATCTCCCAAGCTTAGTCCAAACTTAAAGAGCCTCAACCTTGAATATCACAGAAGCCAACCTTTGTCCAAGGCCAATAAATGACTTGCACCAATCAGTGTCTTCAGAAGGATCCTTAGATAATCCCAAGCATAAGATACTGAAGCAGTATAACTCGATGAATCTAGAGTTGAGTCCATATGAAAAGTTGACAAGATGATGAAAATGGTGTATCATTCCTCTCAGAAAGCACAAAACTATTGACTTACCACTAAAAAGAAACAAAAAATCTGCTTTGAAGAGTTTGTTTATTCTAAGCTAACCTATGAAAAACTATTTTAACTGAATGAAATAAATTCTCGAGATCAATTGTTACAATCAATTGCTTCACCCGAAATTTCAATGGAGGTTTTTGTAACTCAAATTATTGATTGCGTCATGAGTCTTTGATTAAGAAGATTTGGCGATAAAAACTTTTATTCTTTAACAATCAAATATAGAATAAATCAAGTTTAATATCATATATGCATACCATCAACTTGTGTAATAAATATACCAAACTAGGTTTTGTTCATAAATATTACCAAACATAATCAAACATCTAAGTTTTCATAAATATTTAGTGTTTGATCCCAAAGAATTAAGAAAAATAATATTTAAACTTTGAAACCGTAATTACCTATATTGTTCATCTGATATCTTCAATCGATCTTCACAATTGATCTCAAAATGGGATTTAGGTACTCATCACCATGATAGATATGTAAATATATATTGAAATTGTATTGAAAGACTGAGAATTTGATTAGAAGAATTGAAGAACTAATAGAAAACTATGTAGAAAACTAGTAGAAACTCTCTAAAGCCACTCTCTAAACTCTAAAACTCGTACAAATATTCAACAACCCTAGAATAAGATACAATCCTAATTTTTATAGGCTTCCAAAAATTATAGAATCTGCGATCCATTCGAACGCCATTTCCACTGCTCAAAAGGGCATTCGAATGATATTCTGGTGGACTTCTGAAGGTGAATTACAGCCCAGTATTTTCTGAAGCACATTGGACCTCATTCTGACAGTGATGTAAAGCCGGAGTATTTTTTGACGGGAAAGTCCATTTGACACACCGTTCGAATGGTTCTCCGTACCATTTGAACGCTTGACCTGGTTGTTCAAATGGGCATTCTAACTCTCATTTGTACAGTTTGAATGATCATTGATTTCTTCCTCCGAATCTCTTATTTTTAAGCTAGGATTCTTGTTTACATCAAACGTTATAAGTTAGATACTAATTAGAACTAAAATTACATAATTAATTCTACTCTAGATCTAACAGGGAACTAATTAAGGCATGTAGATTGCACTTTTTGAGTGCAATCACATCCTAACTAGCTTTTTGCTAGTCCCTAGAAAAATACTAACAACTAAAAAATATCTCCACTTTCATAGAAGTCACGAGTGTATTTAGCATATGCACCAAGGCTTTAAACTCCTAAGTTACCCCTAGTGGACGAGTGATGTCTTATGAGGGTTTCTAGTAATTGTATCCACAAACATCTATTCGTGCGAGCAAACAATGAAAATGAGAGTAATCGAAGCATACAATAACTTACTCAAGACAATCCACAACTTATACTAAATCATGAATCATGCAAGGTTAACACATACAAACTCATAAGAAAGATTCACATTAGAACCTATTATCAATGTAATATAACTTGAATGTCTCAAACTCATGAACCCACATCCTTCATACTTTGATTCAAACTTACCAAGCATACACTTACAAGAATATAAACACATAGGTTTCTCAATAGAAAGCTCATCCAAGAGTAAATATACATGACATGCAATAAGAGCAATCCAATAGCAAAAATTACAAAAAGGTAAGTGTATATAACTTGACATAGCATCATGAAAGAATATTCATAGTTAAACTGATAACCAAGAAATTGACATAATGGACTTATGCTCAATAGAATTTTTAACTCATGTATGCTTTTGGATTAACTAAGGCCTTATGTATGAAGTAGAAAGGGGTATGGAAAGGAAAAAAGGGCAGCATACTAAAGTACACACTCAAGAGGTATGATGATCAACGAATACAAACTTTCACTTCCAATTCACATGACAATGCTTTTTTTTTTTTGTCTCTTTCTTTGCTTTGTTTTTTCTTTACACTTGCTATTTCTTCTCAACAATATTTTTTTCTTTTCTGTTTCTCTTTTTCTTCTTTTTTTCACATTACAAATTCATCATCTTTTCAAACTCTCATAAGCACAATGATCATACCTCTTTCATAGGAAATATTTCAACAATGACCCCACTTTAACAATGGCCCCACTAAAACAAAACTGTCTATCAGCAGAAGACAATAAGAAAATCATATAAAGGTCTTTGCTCATAGGTTTTCGGTTCTAAGTCCATCTCTAACGATCATTCCGCTTACCTAAAATATTTTAAATGAGCATCAGTGCCCAGCTTAGTGAATGATAAGCCTTGCATAATACACTTGATAATTAAAAGTACAATTTGCCTTATAGTGGATAATGAGCTAAAAGAACTAAACTTTTCCAATGCACATTCACGTATTTTGCATGCTTTCTTAAAGTGAAACAAGTAAATCTTACAATTTCAATAGTGAAGCAAAATCATCTCTGAATATCTTATAACTTAATGCTAGAGCAAAATATCATCTCTTAAATATAAATAGTGCTAGCAAAAATGATAAGTGTAATAACTCAGGAAACTAAGGATAGCATGTATCTCTAATCTCAATGCCAAATCTTATCTTGGGGATTAAGCCCGGTGGATTTACGTTGCACTTGGATTCACATTAGGGTGGTGCTTGGATCTTTTCCCTAAGTCGATACGGTTGAGGTTCTCCTACAACTATTAAGAACTAGGTTTACCCATTAGTTGCCAGAGTCATCTCAAAGAGAGAGCGTATCCCCTGTACTTCTCTGAAATGGTCCCAAGCACAATATCATAAAGTTTACACCATCTTAATAAATAATCTTAAAGCATGCATAAATTCACTTTCTTAAAAGAATAGACTAGATCTCTAATAAAATATTCTCAATTAAACAATGCTCTCTTTCAAATAATAAAATATTACATTTCTCTTAAAAGCAAGACATAATAATCTCAATGTATGCTCATTCTTTAAAGTAACAACTTCTCTCATATCAAAATAAAGCACTATTTTTTGCTAATATAAATGTTTGTGATAATTAAAATCATTCTTTTCAAATCTCATATGCATGGGATTAAATTTGCAAATCTCATACTAGTAAGGCAAAACTACTCACATGATGTCCAAAGAATGTGAACCCAAAAATACAACGCGAAATTAACAAGTGCTACCTGAATTATAAAAATGAAAGCCTAATATTAATACATATTCTACGACTAAAATTAACTAACTTTAAATTGAAAATCTACACATCCAAAAATTTAGGGTAGGACTATCTAATAATTAAAACTCCACCCGATTGGTCAAGGTCACTAGGATGCACTGTAGCACCATAGACTTGAACACACCAAACTAAATAACCACAATCCATCTTCCACCTTCAACCTCTGTTTCACCATTAGGTTCTGCAACTTATTTTTTTTTTTTTTTTTTTTAAAATTTCTTCTTCCTTTGTTTCTTTCTTCTTTCTACAAGGATTACACGGCTCTCTTCCTTCTATCCTAATTGGCCCACATTGCCACTTCACATGTAGCCATGACTGCCCATGGCAGACTTGACCCAACAACACAACACTTCAAATTATTCCATGCAATGACTCCAGACCTTACAATATCATATTAAAAAAATGATGTATACAAAACCCAATATCTTTACTATTGCCAACATCAAGACTCATAATATAAAAGCAAGAAATAGATCACGTCATCTATACTAATAAACTCCAATTTATACGCACAGTGTTCTAGCCATGAGGCTCTACTCCATGAATAACTTTGATTATAATAAATAATTTACATTGTGACTACAAGAACTCGTTATGATTTCTTAATGACAACTTACCTCCAAATCATACACTAATAGACTAGAATCCTGCTCTTACTCTATCTTGTTGTAATCACCATAGAAAAGCAGTTAGTCTCTTTCTTCCCTACCTGTAAACTCTCTCTCTCTCTTCTCGCCCAAATTTTTTGCACTCGAGGAATACACACACAAGCGGAAAAAATATTGTACTCTCTCGTTAGAACACATCCTCCTAAAAGAATGAGTGTGACTAGCTTTGAATTGAAAATTAGTTTGAATAAAGGGCTTATGAAAAACATTTGGAGTCGCCATCTAACTTGATTAAGGTGAGTTAGGTCACCTAAAAACTAAGCACAATCTGAGGATCACACTTAGGGTTTTTGAAAACGATTTTGAAAATATCTCCTCAAGAGAGGGTTTCTAAGAAAACAAATTGTTTGGCAACCTTTGAAAAATAACTAAGCCCTTTTTTGAAAATAAACTCCATTTTGGTCTTTCAAAAAACAGTGATCCTAGATTTGGAGGTTGGTTATGTGTAGGGAAGATGTATTAAGCTATCACCCTACCTCGCACTTACGGTACCTACATGTCTATTTACCCTAGATTCACCTATGAGAGTCTTCAACTAACAAATGTTCAATCCTATCCACTTTAGAAAAAGAATGTTTAAAAAGACATGATGCATGATATGCAAGTACAAGAAAGATAGTTGCAATATATATTTAAAAAGATAGATTTGAAATTGAAAAGTTTTAGAAATTAGAAATAGAGATTTGAAAATAGATTTTCAGAATTAGAAGTTGGAAATAGAACATAGAATTAGAAATTTGAAGAAGATTGTAGAATTGGAGATTTCAAAAGAGTTTTGAAAATAGAAGTTTGAAAAAGATTGTGGAATTAGAAATTTGAGAAAGGTTGTGACCGCACTCATGAGGGTTGCCTATATATACTTTTTTAGGAATCAGGTCAGTCGTAGTTCAGACAAAAGTCCGATAGAAAAAAGAAGTTATGATTGGAAAAAGAAATTGAATTGGAATTTGGATTGGAAGATTAAGAGATTGAACTTTGATTGAAAGATTTGAAAAGATTGGTTTTAGGAAACCTAGACTTAAGAAAGAGAGGATTTAGAAAGGACATGAAATTAAGAAAGATTGGACTCGAATGTTAGACTTGGAAGATTATGAAAGATTGGATTTAGGAAAGGTTCAAATTAGGAAATGTTAGATTTAGGAAAGTTTCAAAATAGGAAAGTGTCATTTTTGAAAAGCTTCGTTTTAGGAAAGTTTCAATATAGGAAAGTGTTGGATTAAGAAAGTTTTGAAATAGGAAACATTTCGTTTTAAGAAAGTTTTGAAATTGGAAAGATTTGAAGTTTAGGGAAGTTTAGAATTTTGGAAAGAATCAAAGTTTGAGTTTTAGAAATTCTTGAAATTGGGAAAGGTTTGAGTTTAAGAAAGATTTGAAAAACATAGATTTGGATTGTTAAGATTTGGAAATGTATGGAATTTAGGAAAGGGTGGAATTAGGGAAGGTTTAGATTAAGGAGGATTTGGAAGTTTAAAGTTTAAGGAAAGATTTAAATGTTTAATTTTTGGAAACTTAAAGTTTAGAAAAATATGAGATTAGGAAGGAGTGGATTAGGAAAGATTTGGAGTTGGAAGGATTGAGATTCCTATTTCCTAAAACAAGGGATTGGATTTTGTTTCTAAAAGAGGTGTTTTGATTTTGTTTCCAAAACGGAGGATTGTATCTAGTTTCCTAAATGAGAAGATTGGATTTGTTTTCCTAAAGGGAAATTTTAGAAACCCTAGATTTGGAAGACTATAATTTTGACGTAGAAAAGAGGTTTTGGAAATATATATAATTTTGATGTAGAAAATAAAAGGTTTTGGAAACTTAGGTTTTGAGGCCAAAATAAGGGATTGAAAATCATATTTTTGGGAAGGAAAAGTAGGATTTCCTAAACGTGGGTTCTAGGATTTAACTTAGGCTCTAAGGAAAGAGTTTTTGGAAAGTGAGTTTTTAGAAAGGGAGATTTTTGGAAGGAAATCCTAGAGAGGAGTTTCTAGAAAGTGAATTTTGAAAAGAGAGTTTTTGGAAGGAAATCCTAGTGAGGAGTTTTTAGAAAGAGATTTTTGGAAAGAGTTGTTTAGGAAGGAAACGTAAGGAGCGTCTTTGGAGAGTAAACCTTGAGGAAAGCGTTTTTGGAAAGGAGCTTTTAGAAAAGATGTTTTTGGAAAGAGATTGTTGGAAAGGAATTTTTGAAAAATAATTTTGGAAAGGAGATTGGAGAGAATTTTCTAAGAAGGAAACCTAGGGAGTGTTTTTAGGAAAGAAATTTTGAAGAGAGTGTTTTGGAAAGGTGTTGAAAAGGAAGTTTTGAAAATAGATTTTTGGAGAGAGTTTTTGAAAAACAATTTTGGAAAGGAATTTGAAGAAGGAGATTGGAGAGAGTTTTTTTTAGAAAGTATGTGGAAAGACAGGTTTTTAGAAGGAGAGATTTGAAAAGAGAAGTTTTAAAAAGTATACAAAATATCTCACTTTCCTAAAGCGGTTCTAACCATAAGAAGGTTAGAACCACTTTAAGATAATGGTTTTGAAAACAACAATGTTTTGAAAATATGGACTATATTGGTCACTTTAAATGTAATACTTTCCTAAAGCAACCCTAATCATGAAAAGGCTAGAATCACCTTAGGATTGTGATTTTGAAAACAAGTTTTGAAAAAGAAGAATTTGATGCAAGTTTGAAAACGATGTTAATGCAAGTTTTTGAAAACAAGTTTAAAAACAAATTTTGGAGGAATGCAAGATCATGATATGCACAATGCAAGTTGGGGTCGTGAACATACAAGGTTAAGGCTTCACCACATAATCAAGGGGGCCGAACACACGTGGTCTCTAGTTTGACTAAAAGAAAGCCCCCGACAAGGTAACTCTCCAATAGCCTAATCCTACACATAGACTGGGAAATCCCTTGTTTCAAGCATGCAAAGAAAGGGCGGGAAGAAGATGGGAGATTAAAATAGAAGAAAACCCAAGTGGGTTAGGAGAGAGAAGAGAGGGGGAAGATGTGTAAACGTAAATAAGAAGCCTAACTTGTGGCTTCTTTATTTTGCTTAGCTTTGAGCGCTTTGCTTTGCTTGCTTCGCTTCGGTCTTCACTTGAATATTCAAGAGTTTATCTTCGATCTTCAAAGCTTCATAGTTGCAACAATCCAAGCCTTCAATGGAGGGTTTGAGACTTGTGTATTAGTATATGAGAGTGTATGAGTATATAGGAGGCTAGGGTTTGTGTATGGAGGCTAGGGTTTGAAAAACCTAAAGGAGACTAGGGTTTTGGGAAGCTACGAGCTCTGTATATCAAAAAATAGGATTTTTAGACTGAGTTTTCAAACCTCTTTCACGCTGGAAGAGGTTCTGTATTTATAGACAAGGAATGACCTGGCGCCTGTTGTAGTGGTGCAAGGCTAAAAATGCTTTTGGCGCCACTAGGAGTGGCGCTAGGCCAAATATTGGCTTGGCGCCATTACTAGTGGTGCCAGCCACTTAGGAAAATTTTAAGGCCGGCAAGCAACGTATCTTGAGAAGATTTGGGCGCCTGTACTAGTGACTACCATGCAATTTTTAGACTGGCTTCACTAGGAGGGACTTTGAAAGGTCCAGGAAGGATTTAATGGAATGGGAATGGCCTAGAAGGCCGAAAAATGGCAGGAACACTTAGAATAGGGTCCCAGGGGTAATGGACTTGAAAAAGGATGACAAGAATTGTCGAAAGGGTTGATCGAGCCATTAGGGGCAAAACGATCAATCGGGGAGAAAAACTGCAAGGACGGACCTAGAATTTTCTGGAAGAAGACTCGAGATTTGGAAACATTATTTAGAATGTTTCCAAAGGTTACCGGTTTGATACCCAGAGCTGGTGTGGTCAGAAAAAGCAACCTGCCCACTAGGGGCAAAACGGTCATTTTACACCAGGTTTGCTAGAACTGACTCAAAATGATCCGAAAAGATAATGAAAGGTTGCGAATACTATAGGAAACATTCTCGGGAGGTTACCGGTTTGATACCCAGAGCCAGTGTGGTCCCTGGGGCGTTCGGATGCTTAGGGGCAAAATGGTCATCTTGACCGAAAAGTCTCAGAATTGGCCCGAAACTGACTGGAAGGCACCTAATCATGCCGGATTACTTTTAAGACAATCCTAGAAGGGTGGACTTACCGTTCTGAGGACTTAGGTGTGCTCTCAAGAAATGTGCCAGAAATAGCCCTAGGGGCAGTTTGGTCATTTTTCATCGAAATAGGCTAGCAGGCACCGGTGTTGACCTAGGTTTTGAGTGTTTCCGTTATTCTAACAGCGGTCCCTATGATATAGGGGTTTGTTGGCAATTCCCTATATCGACCTACTTGCGAGTATTTCCGCTATTCTGACGGTTGCGATGCTTACGAGTACTTCCGATACTCTGATGGTTCGCAATCATTCCCGCGACTGCCTGATCTCGGGAAGCTACTAAAGGGACTTAGCGCCTGAGAAGTCAACTTTCTCGAAAGGCATGTCGAAACAGACATTTCTACATTTGCGGGCTAGCAGACGCCAAAGGTGGACCGTTCTACCATCTAGGAGACTTGGGGTCTCGTCCCAGTCGACATGTTTGAAGAGACTTACCGTTCCGAAGAGACTTTTTTCAAAAAACGTGCCAAATTGGATAGACTTGCTGTCTTGAGAAATTAACTTTCTCGAGAGACAGATTGGAATTGGAATTAGAATTGGAAAAGGGGTTGGAAAAGGAACTTACCATCTTCGGAAAGACACACCTATTGGAATATGGAAAGGGGGCTTACCGTTTTCAGAAAGACGCACCTGTTGGATTTGGAAAGGGGACTTACCGTCTTCAAAAAGACGCACCTAATTTGGAATTGGAAAGGGCACTTACAGTCTTCAGAAAGACGTGCCTGTTGGAATTGGAACGATCAATGCCCCTTAGGGCATTTTGGTTATTTTGCCTTTATTTGGGCCTGGTGGGCCCGTGAAGTAATAGATAGACGGGATTAGACTTGGAAAGTTGATTTAGTTTGGGAATATGTCCACATTGACTTGAATACAAGTCTGGACAGACTGTAGACTGCCGAGCGGTCAAAAATGGGGTGCTTACAGCTGCCCCTCTTTTTCTGTCTTTGCTTGTCGAAGACAGAAAATGATAAAGTAAGAGTCCATGTTGACCGTGAGGTGGTCGAAGGGATAGACTTTTGAAAATTTTCGACAACGGGGGTTCAAAAATGGATATTGGGTCCAAAAGGCCTTCGAAAATGAGTTTTGGTAGGAAAAAGGGCAAAGCTGCCCAGAATTGGCAACTGGCGCCACTAGGAGTGGCGCCTTTGGCAAAGTTAGCTTGGCGCCACTAGCAGGCCTGAGAACAAAACTAGAAAATTTTCTAGTTCGAACACCTGCAGGATTTTGAAGAGTTTGTGAAAAACTGAGAGTCTTTGTGTGGAAATCGACTTGAACCTTGAAGGGCACTTCTTAGGGATCACAGGTGATTGCCGGAAGTAGACGCCGTCATCGGAAAAGTCGCCAAAAGAGAAGATTTCGCCGGAGAACTCCAAAAAGTGAGTTTTCGATTTATGTGGATTTTGATGTGTAGAATTCCATTTGAACCATGTGAATAGTGGAAATTGATGTCTTGATATGTTTTGAACACTGTGGTGAAGTTATTTTTGCATTTTGGTGCCTATTTGAATGAATTTGAGTGATTTTGCATATTTATGTGAAGGTGTTATCTGCAAGAATTGGGGGTTTGTTCCTACAGGCTTGGGCATTGGGTTTTTTTGGCTAGATTTTTGTGTCATGTGCCTTAGAAAAATGTGTTTAACAACCGTGTGAAGTTTCGTGATTTTTTAAAAACTTCGTGAATTTTTGATTTTTTAAAAAATAAAAAAATACTTAAAAAATTAGGAAAATGGGAAAACTTAAGAAATTGATGAAATTTTTAGAGTTTAAATTTTGAAAAATGTAGGAATATTTTAAAAAATATTTGAAATGATTTTGAGGAATTTTAGAAAATTTTTGAAAACCATTGATTTATTGGAAAAATAAAACATGTGTTTTGAAAACTTCAAAAATTTAAAAAGTGTGCGTGGGTGCTAATGTTATGTGATTGTAACGTTGTGAAGTGCACGATTTGTGTTTTGTGTTGATGTCATGGGTGTTGTAAGGACTATTTTTAAACGAAACTCTGTCGAAATTTTTAGAAATTAGGAAAAGAGTTGGAAAAGGTTTAGAAATAAAATCTTTTTGAAGAAAAAAGACAAAAAAAAACCCTTGAGATTTGATTTGAAGTTGGAAAATCAAAATGTGTAGGAAATTTATTTTGACTTATCACTTGAAATCTTTTTATTATTTTTTATTGTTTGTTGTTTATTTTATTTTACTTTATTTTATTATTATTTATCTACATGTATGATATATTTATACCTCTTATCTTGTCTTACCTTTTCAGGATGGCAGATGTGGGTGATGATGGTTCTGAGAGGAGACGTCGCTCGGGGAAGGCGGCTCACATAGATTCCACTGGCAGTTCCAGTCGATCTAGAGGTAGCCGACGATCTACCGAACGGGCCTCTTCCAGTTAGAGTGGATAGGGGAGTAGGCCACCTGTCGACCCCTTTCCTCCTATTGAACAGGCCTTTACAGAGGAGATTAGTGTTGAGGAGGAGGTACCGGGCCTTGGGGATTAGGTGATCGGTTATGGGAGAGCCTCCTCCAGACATAGGCAAACGGATGCTGACTTGGGTGACCTGGAGGTACTAGACATCCCACCGCTCGGGGACCTTGCTTATCACCCTAACGTATATTCCAGACAGCATTTGCCCCCTCCTTGAGTACACATAGCTTTTAGAGGGGCTGTTCATCAGGTCTTTGTGACCATGCAGCGGGCTGCCCCATCAAATCATGCATTCTTAGCTGAGATCAAATTTGGAGCCTTCATGGGATTACATGCTAACCGCTTGAATTGGCATTTGGTACTGGCGCTGGTTGAGCGGTGGTTTGGAGAGACCGGGACCTTCCATTTTTTCAGCTTCGAGTTAGGTCCCACTCCCTTGGATTGGACCATCGTCACAGGGCTTTCCTTTGTCAGTCCGCGGATCACCTTACAGCCAGTCAGCAGGGCCGACGCATGCATGCTGCTAGACTTGCCCCTTCCTGAGTGTTTGACCTTCCTAGTCTCTTGGCTCAGTCAGGATGACTGTACCTTTGCTACTGAGCCGTCGCCTGCCAGGCGGTGTAAGCACCCCATTTTTGACCGCTCGGCAGTCTACACTCCGTCCAGACTTGTTTTCAAGTCATTTTGGGCATATTCCAATCAAAACCAATTCTTTAGGTCCAAATTCCGTCTTTCCATCGCTTCGCGGGCCTGTCAGGCCCAAATAGAGGCAAAATGACCAAAATGCCCTTAGGGGCATTATCCTTTCCTTTCCGATTCCAATCTCTCTCTCGAGACAGTTTATTCCTCGAGACGGTCTGAGTAGCAAAACTACTCACAAAACCGCTAGAGTAGTGGAAATACTCACAAAACCGCTAGAGTAGCGGAAATACTCACAAAACCGTTAGAGTAGCGAAAATACTCACAAAACCGTTAGAGTAGCGGAAATACTCACAAAACCGTTAGAGTGGCGGAAACACTCACAAAACCGTTAGAGTGGCGGAAACACTCACAATCCAGGCACGTCTCTTCGGAGACAGTAAGACCCCTTTCCAATCCCACTCTCGAGACAGTTTATTCCTCGAGACGGTTCCAACCCAGGCACGTCTCTTCGGAGACGGTAAGACCTCTTTCTAATCCCACTCTCGAGACAGTTTATTCCTCGAGACGGTTCCAACCCAGGCACGTCGCTTCGGAGACGGTAAGACCCTTTTCCAATCCCTCTCTCAAGACAGTTTATTCCTCGAGACGGTCTGAGTAGCAAAACTACTCACAAAGCCTTTAGAGTAGCGGAAATACTCACAAAGCCGTTAGAGTAGCGGAAATACTCAACCCCGTCCGAGTAGCAAAAATACTTACAAATCATTAACCCCGTCCGAGTAGCGGAAATACTCACACCGTTAGAGTGGCGGAGACACTCAAAACCTAGGTCAACACCCGTGTCTGTTGGCTCACTTCGGTGAAAAATGACCAGACTACCCTTAGGACCTTTTCCGAGACTTTCCGGTCAAAATGACCATTTTGCCCCTAAGCATCCACGCTGGCTCTGGGTATCAAACCGGTAACCTCCTGAGAATACTTTTTATAGTGTTCTCAACCTTCCCTTACCTTTCCGGATCATTCCGAGTCAGTTCCGGCCAACCCGGTACAAAATGACCGTTTTGCCCCTAGAGGGCCGGTCTCCTTCTTTGACCACACCGGCTTTGGGTATCAAACCGGTAATGTCCTGAGAATACTTTTTATAGTATTCTCAACCTCCCCTTACCTTTCTGGATCATTCCGAGTCAGTTCCGGCCAACCCGGTACAAAATGACCGTTTTGCCCCTGGAGGGCCGGTCTCCTTTTCCGATCACACCGGCTCTGGGAATCAAACTGGAAACCTCTGGGAACATTCTAAATAATGTTTCCAGATCCCAAGTCTTTTTCTGGGACAATCTGGGTTTGCCCCGACAGTTTTTCAGCCCGATTGACCGTTTTGCCCCTAAAGGCTCGATCAACCTTTCCGACCCACCTTATCCTCACTTTCCAAGTCAACTACCTCCAGGACACTATTTTAAGTGTTCCTGCTCCTTTTCGGCCTTCCGGGTCATTCCCGGCTCCTTCAAATCATTCCCGGACTTTCCGGAGTCACTCCTAGTGAAGCCAGGCTAAAATTTACATGGTAGTCACTAGTACAGGCGCCCAAATCTAGTCAAAGATACGTTGCTTGCCGACCTTAAACCTTTCCTAATTGGCTGGCGCCACTACTAGTGGCGCCAAGCCAAAAAATGGCCTGGAGTGGCGCTAGTGTAAAGTTTGCCCTGGCGCCACTACAACAGGCGCCAAGTTCGTCCAACTTCTATAAATACAGAGCCTCGTACAACGTGAAAAGGGTCTGCAAACTTAGTCTAAGAATCCTATATTTCGATATACAGAGCTCGAGCACCTCCGAAACCCTAGCCTCCCTAGGTTTTCCAAACCCTAGCCACCCTACATAAACCTTAGTCTCCTATACACTTATACACACCCCCGTACACTCATACACTAACCTTCAACCATCCTTTGAAGACTTGAAGAGCTGCCATCCAAAGCTTGAAGACAACTCTTGAAGACTGAAGGTGAAGATCAAGACGAAGACCGAAGATTGAAGACCCCACGACGCGCAAAATAAATAAGATACAAGGTAGGCTCCCTATTTAATTTTCTGCACTTCCCCCCTCTCTCTTCTATCTCCAACCCACTTGGTTTTCTCTATTTTAATCCCCCATCTCTTTCCCCCCCTTTCTTTGCATGCTTGAAACAAGGGGATTCCCGGTCCATGTGTAGGATTGGGCTATTGGAGAGTCACCGTGTCGGGGGCTTTCTTCTAGTCTAACCAAAGACTACATGGGTTCGGCCCCCTTGATTATGTGGTGAAGCCTTAACCTTGTATGTTCATGACCCCAAATTGTATTGCGCATATCATAGTCTTACATCTTCCAAAATTCATTTTCAAAAAGTTGTTTTCAAAAATCATTTTCAAACTTGTTTTCAAAATTGCATCAAAATCTCTTTTTCAAAAACTTGTTTTCAAAACCACAATTCTAGGGTGATTCTAGCCTTTCCATGGCTAGGGTTGCTTTAGGAAAGTGTTACATTAACAGTGACCTTTTGGTCTATATTTTCAAATCTTGTTGTTTTCAAAACCGCTTTCCTAAAGTGATTCTAGCCTTCTTATGGTTAGAATTGCTTTAGGAAAGTGAGATGCTTTTACACCTTCTAAAAGCTCTCTTTAAAAATCTCTTCCTAAAAATCTCTTTTTCAACATAATTTACTAAAACTCTCCTTTTCAAAATTGTTTTCAAAAACTCCCTTCCAAAATCTATTTTTCAAAACTCTCTTTTTTAACTCCTCTCCAAAATCCTCTCCTCAAAATCCACTTTCTAAAAACATTCCCCGTAACTCTTTCCAAAAACTCTCTTTTCAAAATTTTTCTTCTAGAAACTCTCCTCTAGGATCTTCTTTCCAAAATTTACGTTTCTAAAAATGCACTTTCCAAAACTCCTTCTCTTTAAAATCTTTTTCCAAAAACTCCCTCTTCAAATTCACTTTCCAAAAGTTCCTCCCTAGGATTCCCTTCTAGAAAACCTTCGTTTTCAAAAACGCATTTTCTAAAAATCCCTTTTCCTTAGAGCCCAAATCAAGCCTTAGAGCCCACAATTAGGAAACCCTAATTTTCTTTCCAAAAACATGATTTTCAAACTTTGCCCCGAACCTACGTTTCCAAAACCTCTTGTTTTTACATCCAAACTATCCATGTTTCCAAAACCTATTTTCTACGTCAAAACCACAATTTTTCAAAACTAGGGTTTCTAGAATCTCCCTTTCCAAATCCTTGTCAAATCAAATCTTCCTTTTAAGAAACGAAATCCAATCTCCCCGTTTAGGAAACTAGATCCTATCCTCCGTTTTTGAAAATAAATTAAACCTTTTGCTTTTAAAAAACCAAATCCAATCCCTTCCTAATCCAAACCTTCCTAATTTCCTACCTTCCTAAACCATAAGTTTCCTAAACCTAAACTTCAAATCTTTCCTTAAGTTTCAAAATCCAAATCTTTCCTAATTCAATTCCTTCCTAACCTTCCACTTTCCTAAACCTTAAGTTTCCAAAAACTTGAACATAAAAATCTTTCCTAATTCAACCCTTTCCTAATCCTACCCCTTTTCCAAATCTCAACTTTCCAAATCTAATTTTTTAAACTTTTTCTAAACTCAAACCTTTACTAATCTTAAGATTTCCTAAAACTATAAAACTTTCTAAACCTTAAACTTTCTAAATTTCAAATCTTTCCAAATTCGAAACTTTCTAAATTATAAACTTTCTTGAACTTCAAATCTTTCCAAATCTAAAACTTTTCTAAATTCAAAACTTTCTTAATTCAAACATTTCCTAAACTGAAAACTTTCCTTTTTCAAACCTTTTCTAAAACGAAACTTTCTTATTTGCAAAACTTCCTTGTTTTCAAAGCTTTCCAAATTCAAAACTTCCCTTTTTCAAAACATTTCTAAATTCAAAACTTTCCGATTTTCAAAATTTTCCTAATTTGGGAACTTTCCTAATCTGACAACCTTTCCTTTTTCGAAAACTTTCTAAACTCAAAACTTTCCAATTTCAAAGCTTTTCTAAAATGAAAACTTTCCTAATTTCGAAACTTTCCAAAAATGACACTTTCTTAAATCGACCATTTCCTAATTCGAACCTTTCCTAAATCCAATCTTTCTTAAACTCTTGAGTCTTTCCTAAGTCTCATCTTTCTTAAGTCTAGGTTTCCTAAACCTCCATCTTTCCACAACCAAGTCTTTCCAAAATCCATCTTTTCAAATCAAAGTCCAATCTTTTCCAAAATTTCAATTTTTAATCTCCTCTTCTAATTTCAAGTCAAATTCAATTTTCAATTCAATCTCTTTTCAAATCAAACCTTCTATTTTCAATCGGACTCTGGTCCGAACTACGACTGACCTGATTCCCCCAAAAGGATACGTAGGCAACCTTCATAGGTGCGGTCACAATACTTTTCAAACTTTCAATTCCACCCTCATGGGTGCAGTTTTCAAAATCTTTCCAAATCTCAAATTCCAATCAATTTTCAAAATTCTAGTTTCAAACTTTCTATTTTCAAATTTCTATTTCCAAATTTTCAAACTTTCCAATTTCAAATTCTATCTCTTCAAATCTATTTTCAAATCAAATTCTTTTCAACTTTATTTCCAAATCTATTTTTCAATTTTCTCTTGTTTTGCACTTGCATATCATGCATCATGTTAGTTTTCAAACATTTGTTTTCCTAAAGTGAATAGGGTTGAACATATGTTAATTAAAGACTCTCATAGGTGAATCTAGGGTAGATTGACACGTAGGTACCGAAAGGGCAAGGTAGGGTGATAGCTTAGTGCGTCTTCCCTACACGTAACCAACCTCCGAACCTAGGATCACTGATTTTAAAGACCAAAAGGAGTTATTTTTCTAAAAAAGGGCTAAATGTTTTCCAAAGGTTGCCAAACAACCTGTTTTCTTAAAAACCCTCTCTTGAGGAGATATTTTCAAATTGTTTTCCAAAAACCCTAAGTGTAGTCTTCGAATTATTCTTAGTTTTTAGGTGACCTAACTCACCTTAATCAAGTTAGGTGGTGACTCCGAATCTTTTTCAAAAGCCTTTTATTCAAACCAATTTTCAATTCAAACCTAGTCGCACTCATTCTTCTAGGAGGGTGAGTTCTAACGAGAGAGTACAGCATTTTTCCTACTTGTGTGAGTATTCCTCGAGTGCGAAAAATCTGGGCGCGATAGGTGAGACATTATGAGAGGGCGACTTGTTTTGTACATCATCTTTAGCTGCTTCTGCAACAACAACAAGTCGCTTGTGCCTTTTCATTTGGTGAGCATAGTAAATGATCTTGGGGCTTTATCAGAGCTGGATTGGGGGTTTTTCTCCTTTGGATGCTTCCTTCGATCGATTGGGTCCGGACTTATTCCCGTTGGGGCAGCATGACTAGTTTCTGGCCCTTTCTTGTCTGGTGGAGCTATGAGTACCTGCCTGTTTGTTGCCCTGTAGTTGTCGAGGACGACCTTTATCCATGTGCTTTGAGGTGGGCTCGTGACCGGGTGGCCCAGCGATCGGAGATTACTGACTTTGTGACGCTACGGGGGAACCTGAATTGATTGAGGCGAGAGATGTGACTTGGTGGCCCTTCATTGGATCAGTTCATTATGAGACGGTTCAGTACTTGGTTCCGCTGTTCCTGTTAAGGGTTGCTTTTCTCAGTGATGACATTGGCAGCAGTTTCTTGAGGAGTTCCGGTTAGCAGAAGCTCCACTAGAGTACATGTTTGGGGCCTTGGTGGCGGGAGTGCCTATCCCTTATCAGGAGTGGCAACCGGGTGTCGAGTTCTTACTTCCTTCGGATACAGATTATGTTGCACACTTTGAGCTCATTCTTTCTGTGCCTTCACCCGGTTTGAGGTAGTAGTCGGCGGGTACGTTGTGGGCCAGGAGGTGGTTGACTTGTGGCGCCGAGCTGGAGGATATGTGCCCTAGGCTGAGTTTACTGCTGTGAGGGATTAGAGGGATCGATACTAGACGGAGCGAGATCAGTATCAGGCAGAGGTGGCTTCCTTGACGGCTCGGATAGCTCAGATGGGAGGTGGTGGGGTATGTCGTCTTTTCTCCCCTTTTTTTTTGCTCTGCTGTTGCTTAGTTCTTATTTCATGTGGCTGATTTTGTTCTATCTTCCCTACAAGATGCTAGGTTTCAGGGATTTCAATCCAGATGATATTGACTTTGACCTTTGATAGATGCCCCTTGTGGAGATTCTAATCTTCCTTTGCCCCTATTCCTGAGATGTATTTATGTTAGACAATTTTATTTTGTAAGTTTTGTACAAAGATGGATATTTATGGTATTTAGATGCATGGATAGGCAAAGACATTTATGATCTTTTCAGCTAGGCATATGATCAGATGCATGTGATGGATGATAATGTTATGTATCTATTACATGAGTTGATGTTGGTGACTTCTGTTTTTACATGGAGTTATATGCTATATATGCAAAGCTCATGCCAACTTTTTTTTGAATATGTATGCACATATTAGAAATATGTTAACTAACAGAATGACAAAAGGTGCTGTCAAACTTGGTATCTTTGAAATGGTAACTTCTTCCTATTCGGGAGTCTGGCCTCTCCTCTGGCTCAACTTTACCTTGATTGGATGATGGCACTTTACACCTTTCTTAACCTTTTGATCGCCTTTGACTCTCTGTCTTGGGGTTAGTATATGATTATTGGGCTGAAACTCTTAACTCTCGGAGTTTTAGCAACAGCTTACCTGACCTTTAGCAGAGTGATAAGTGGCAAGTCCTTCAATTTGAGGAGACTTTGTTCTAGGACTCTAATGTATGCTAGGTTATGGGGTTTTCAAAACAATGGGACATATAGGCTCAAATTTGATATCTTCTTCAGTAGGGTTTAGATCCATGCCGTCCTTGACTATTTTTTAATAGGCTTAGCGTCCTTCTTTAGCTTCGGCAGCGTGTCTAGCTCATTTAGATCAAGCAATCTGTTTTCAATCAGAGCGGGCTTTAGTAGGGTTGTAATTTAGGCCATGGTTTTGGGGTTTTACAAGAAAGGGTAAAGGCTTGAACCTATTGTTTCTATTAGGTTTTTTTGTAACCTAGGATCACCTTTAAATTTCCTTCTTGCTTTTACTATATACTTCTCAGGGTGAAAATGGCTCTTTTCTTTTGCCCTGACTTTCTTTTTTTCTATTATGCTTTTCAAGATGGCACATTCATGGTTTTCTTCAGGCTTTTTTTTTTTTAAATTTTTTACAGCCTTTTGGCCCCTTGGCAACTCCTTTCCTTTGCTTTTTTCTTTTTCCTTTCTTTTTATGAAACGAATAATTCTTCAACTCTTTTTCTTTAGACCTTTTTCTTGATAGTTCAATCTAACCCAATGTGGGCGGTGACCCCTAGGTTGGATTTTCTCAAAAAAAAAATAAACGACACAGCGGGTTTGGCAAGGGGTTGCTTCTGACTGTATGGGAAATGAAATGAGGGCTTCTCTTCACTTTGAACTAGATTGCTTAATCTATAGAGCTTTCGATACTACTTTAGCACAGTGGGGGTGGATACCATTCCTAGAGTTTTCAACTATTGTCTGCCCCAGTGTGGGGAGGACAGTCTTGGATCGGGGTTGACAAAGAAAATTTTCACTTTCTGTGAGGCCCTAGGGGTTAAGCAAAGGGAATATAAGCATTTTATTATTATTATTATATTTTTTTATATGTTGAAAAATGAAAGATGGCTCCCCTTCACTTTGATAATCTGGCCGCACATCGCTTAGCTTCGGTGTCTTGTAAGTGTTGCCTTTGGGTAGTATCCTCACTCATCCAAGAACTCTCTTTTTTCAAAAGGTTGATCGTTGAGGGAATGGTTACTCATGCTATCATCCCTTCAAGTCAAATTGACCCCTAAGATAAACCATGCCTCTTGCGTAGAATGTAGCTACTATTCACAGGAGACATATAAGATAGTAGCAGTGAATAAGAGGACTATCATTTGATTATTATCATTGTTTTTATGAAAAGCATAAAGTTCTTAAGCAGTAAGAAAATGTAAACATCGATTTAAAGACAGGAAGTAAAAGGGATAGAAAGAAAGTGGGTGAAAACACCCCTCTTGTACGCTTTTGAAGGGATTCCTATTTCAGTAAGGCCTTGGGACAATGCCCACATTTTCGATACTCCATTCGTGATTCAGGTCCTTGGCCAGGGCAAGACAGGCGAAGGCTTCTACTAGAGTTCCAGACATGTCGGCAGTGATGGTGCAGTCAGTAGCTTTATTGATCTCTTTCTCGTTCTTTGCAACAGGTCCTTCTGTAAATAGGATGGCTAGTTCATCTCCTTTTAACTCGAATGGCTCTATCTGTTCTCTTGGCACTTTTAGCCCCCAGCCCATGTCTTCATAGTTGTATTCAGTCACGGGCCAAGGGTTTTCTAGCAAGTGACTTTCAGTTGCTGCATACTTCGGGTGTAAAAACTCATCACCCCATCCATCGACAGTTATGCTTTCGATATGTTCTTCCTTCGGGAACATTGGCTCCTCAATGGGCCAGTCAGAAGCGTCAGGCACCTCATCAGGGTTATAGAGAGAAATCGGGCACAGTGGGAGATCCTCCTCTCAGTCATCTTCTTCATTGGTCTCCCAATCGTCCTCATAACCTTCGGCCTCAAGCTCGTCGAACTCTCCCTCGCCTTCCATTTTTGCTAATATCATGTTGATGGTGTGATCCAGTAGAGGGTTAGTGGTCATATTGGGGGTCAGAGCAGGTTTTACCGGCTGCAGATCAATGGTCTCGTTGTCGATCAAGTCTTGGATTTTGTGCTTGAGAGCGACGCAGCTTTTGGCGTCGTGCCCTTGGCCACCTAAATGGTTTTCACATGTAAGGGCGGCATTAAAGGTTGGGGGTAAAGGGCTTGGCAATGGGCGAGCAGGTATGGGCTTCAGGATATTGTTCTTCAGCAAGTTATGGTAGGCCTCAGTCTGGGTGCAGGCTAAGGTGTTGAAGGTAAGGATGCGTCAAGCAGGTCTATTAAAGTTGGGTCGTGCCCTAGCGGGGCTATAGTTAGAGGTTGGAATAGGCATTGTTAAGGTGGGTAAGGGCAGGACAGGGTGTGATTGTAGTGGTGGACGGTATTGGGGTGGTTGGCCAGGCAAGATGGCAGACACTTTGCTTTCCTTCCTGACTGTTCCCTTTGTAGTAGTTACTCTCTTGGCTATGTTGGCAGTACTTTCTCCAATCTTAGCGTAGGGGTCAGTAATCCTCCCTGTCTTAAGGCCATTTTCTATCATCTCCCCTTACATGATGAGCTCGGAAAAGCTTTTCCCTACACTTGTGCAGAGCTTCTCATAGTATATACCTTGAAAATTGTGCACAAACAGCTGTACGTACTCATTCTCTTCCACTGGGGGATTGACTTGTGCGGTAGCTTCTCTCCATCTCAAGGCATACTTCTTGAAACTTTCATTTTCACCTTTGCTCATAGTCATCAGGGACCATCGGTCAGAGGTGAGATCAATATTGTGACGATATTGGGCTTTAAATGCATTCACCAGCTCAATCCAGGTTGTGATCTTCCTTAGGTCCAGACGAGCAAACCATTGTAGAGCAGACCTTGTGAGGCTATGTTAGAATAGCTGCATGAGAAGCTCCGGATCGTTGCCATGACCATTTAGCGCTCCAGCATAGAGACGAAGATGAGCGACAAGGTTGCTAGTGCCGTCATACTTCCGGAAGTCAGGCATTTTGAACCTAGCGGGTCTTGGGTGGTCAGGAAAGAAACATAACTAGTCATAGGTAGTGAACTTGTAAATGTCGTGGCCATGGAGACTTCGCAGTGAATCCTCTAGCCCTTGGATTTTCAGACTGAAAGGGTCTAGAGGGGCCTTCTTTACAACAGGTGAAAGTAAAATGGTCTCGTCCTCTTTAGTGCTGATCCCTTTGGCATCTTCCTTATTCCTCCCCACATTGTCAGACTGAAGCACGATCCTTGGATTAGCGGGTTCGGGGTCCTTTGACGAAGTCATGGATGATGATGGGACTGTAGTAGTATCCTTCATAGCCATAGTTTGAATGTGTTTGAGCATATTATCCATCTTGGTCCTCATTTCGTTAACCTCTTCCCGAGAGACTTGAGATGATTCTTCAGGGTTAGCAACCATCAGTGATGCTCTTTGCCGGGTGATAATGGGATCCCTAGGTGGATGTTGTTCCTTTTTGGGAGCAATATTGACTCAGTACAGGGTGACCTCTGTAAATAAAAAGGAAGAAATAAAAAGACAAAAAGACAAATCGCAAGTTAGTTTTTGGTTTTTAGAAAGCTTTATGCAATGCATGTCCTAGGGTACCCCGTTTTTAGGAGGAAAGCTAAGCATGATGTATTGGCTCACTTTTGGAGATAGGGGATTTGCCCCTGTATGCAGATACCTTACTGTTAAGTGGGAAGCCCATCCATTCACATATTCATCCATCCATTTGCTCAAGGAAAATAAATAAATACATTTTAACTTTGGGTTTGAGATACAAAAGAATTGAAATGCATTTTAACAAGGGGAGGGGGAACATTTTCCCTTAGGGTTACACCTATTTAGTTTTACAAAGGAAAACCTAAACTACTCTTGAGTCTTTGGATTCGCCTTCGTTGGATTCAATGTCAAGGAGGTCGCTGAGAGACCTTGTTGATCAATTGCCCTTGTCTTCTTGGCAATCCTATCTTCGTGAGCATAGAGGGATTGGGGCCCCTTTTATGGAATGAATTGATGGGCATGCCATAAGTTCTTAGGGTTACGTGGGAACCCTTAGGGTTTGGGTAGGCTTAATGTAAGGGAGAGTGAACTAGGTATCACTCTCTTTGGGTTGATCATATAAATGAGAATGCAGTGACTTGAGTCACTTTGAACTCTTATCTTGACATGGAATACGGGATGCATGAAAATTAATGCATAGAGCATAAGGAAAGAGATTACAGTTGAAGTACATATGCATGTATGAATAGTTAGATAGGCATTATAACAGTAATAATACAGTCACTATAATAGTAGGAATAGATAGGTATAAATGAAAATAAGAGCAGTCGCCATTTCCTCAATGGTTTTGGAAAACAGTGCGCGTGTTTTAAAATCAGCAGAGGTTCGGCTATGCATGGTGTCTATATGAGCATAAGGTTGAGGGTTGACTAATGTGTCCTAAAAAAAGCATGGTCCCCGAATTTTCAAACCTAGGCCCACTCCACGAGGTGGTGCCATGATCGATTGGTGATCCGAGCGGGGGAACCATTAAGAGGCCGTAGGCGAAGAAACTGACACAACATCTTGCCCACAACCAATATACCGTTCCCTCTTTCTAACTAGAAGGGTTATATCAGGGTAAAAATGCAAGTATGCAGAATACAGGTGCACATGCAGTGTGTGTGTGATTTTTGAAAGTAGAGGAAAGAGCCCAACAACTCCCATTTATCCTGTTTATCACATTCAAGCATGGTAGTTAATAAAATTTAAACAAAAAACGCACCTACAAAATAAAGATGCAAAAATTAGTATGTGGATGACAAACTTAATATAAGATAATATGAATAAATGCATGTTTTTTCTTTTAAAACAATTTTGAAAATTTAAAGTGAATAGGATTGAACAAGTTAATTGAAGACTCTGCATGGGTGAAGGGTAAAGAGACATGACTATGGCCTAACCCTCTAAGTGTCCCCAGTGGAGTCGCCAGCTGTCGCGCTCAGATTTTTCGTACTTGAGGAATACACACACAAGCAGGAAAAATATTATACTCTCTCGTTAGAACTCACCCTCCTAAAAGAATGAGTGCGACTAGGTTTGAATTGAAAATTAGTTTGAATAAAGGGCTTTTGGAATACATTTGGAGTCGCCACCTACTTGATTAAGGTGAGTTAGGTCACCTAAAAACTAAACACAATATGAGGATCACACTTAGGGTTTTTGAAAATAATTTTAAAAATATCTCCTCAAGAGAGGGTTTTTAAGAAAATAGGTTGTTTGGCAACCTTTGGAAAATAACTAAGCCCTTTTTTAAAAATAAACTCCATTTTGGTCTTTTGAAAAACAGTGATCCTAGGTTCGGAGGTTGGTTACGTGTAGGGAAGACGCACTAAGCCATCACTCTATCCCGCCTTTGCGGTACCTACATATCTATTTACCCTAGATTCACCTATGAGAGTCTTCAACTAACAAATGTTCAATCCTATCCACTTTAGAAAAAGAATGTTTAAAAAGACATGATGCATGATATGCAAGTACAAGAAAGAGAGTTGGAGAATAGATTTCGAAAAAGATTTGAAAAGATAGATTTGAAATTGGAAAGTTTTAGAAATTGGAAGTAGAGATTTGAAAATATATTTTTAGAATTGGAAGTTAGAAATGGACCATAGAATTAGAAACTTGAAGAAGATTGTAGAATTGGAGATTTAAAAAGAGTTATGGAAATAGAAGTTTGAAAAAGATTGTGGAATTGGAAATTTGAGAAAGGTTGTGACCGCACCTATGAGGGTTGCCTACGTATCCTTTTTGAGGAATCAGGTCAGTTGTAGTTCGGACAAGAGTTCGATAGAAAAAAGAAGTTATGATTGGAAAAAGAAATTGAATTGGAATTTGGATTGGAAGATTGAGAGATTGAACTTTGATTGAAAGATTTGAAAAGATTGATTTTAGGAAACCTAGACTTAGGAAAGAGAGGATTTAGAAAGGACTTGAGATTAAGAAAGACTGGACTCGAATATTGGATTTGGAAGATTAGGAAAGATTGGATTTAGGAAAGGTTCAAATTAGGAAAGGTTCAATTTGGGAAAGTTTCAAAATAGGAAAGTGTCATTTTTGAAAAGCTTCGTTTTAGGAAAGTTTCAATTTAGGAAAGTATCGTTTTAAGAAAGTTTTGAAATTGGAAAGATTTGAAGTTTAGGAAAGTTTAGAATTTTGGAAAGATTCAAAGTTTGAGTTTTAGAAATTCTTGAAATTAGGAAAGGTTTGAGTTTAAGAAATATTTGAAAAACTTAGATTTGGATTGTTAAGATTTGGAAAGGCTTGGAATTTAGGAAAGGGTGGAATTAGGGAAGGTTTAGATTAAGTAGGATTTGGAAGTTTAAAGTTTAAGGAAAGATTTAAATGTTTGAGTTTTGAAAACTTAAGGTTTAGGAAAGTATGAGATTAGGAAGAAGTGGATTAGGAAAGATTTGGAGTTGGAAGGATTGAGATTCCTATTTCCTAAAACAAGGGATTGGATTTTGTTTCTAAAAGAGATGTTTTGATTTTGTTTCCAAAACGGAGGATTGTATCTAGTTTCCTAAATGGGAAGATTTGATTTGGTTTTCTAAAGGGAAATTTTAGAAACCCTAGATTTGGAAGACTATAGTTTTGACGTAGAAAAGAGGTTTTGGAAATATGTATAATTTTAATGTAGAAAACAAGAGGTTTGGAAAACCTAGGTTTTGAGGCCAAAATAAGGGATTGGAAATCATGTTTTTGGGAAAGAAAATTAGGGTTTCCTAAACATGGATTCTAGGATTTAACTTAGGCTCTAAGGAAAGAGTTTTTGGAAAGTGAGTTTTTAGAAAGGGAGATTTTTGGAAGAAAATCCTAGAGAGGAGTTTCTAGAAAGTGAATTTTGAAAAGAGAGAGTTTTTGGAAAGAAATCCTAGTGAGGAGTTTTTAGAAAGAGATTTTTGGGAAGAGTTGTTTAGGAAGGAAACGTAAGGAGCGTCTTTAGAGAGTGAACCTTGAGGAAAGCATTTTTGGAAAGGAGCTTTTAGCAAAGATGTTTTTGGAAAGTGATTGTTGGAAATGAGTTTTGGGAAAACATTTTTGGAAAGGAGATTGGAGAGAGTTTTTTTAGAAAGTATGTTGAAAGAGAAGTTTTTAGAAGGTGAGATTTGAAAAGAGAGTTTTTAGAAAGTATACAAAATATCTCACTTTCCTAAAGCGTTTCTAACCATAAAAAGGTTAGAACTACTTTAAGATAATGGTTTTGAAAATAACAATGTTTTGAAAATATGGACCATATTGGTCACTTTAAATGTAACACTTTCCTAAAGTAACCCCAATCATGAAAAGACTAAAATCGCCTTAGGATTGTGATTTTGAAAACAAGTTTTGAAAAAGAAGAATTTGATGCAAGTTTGAAAACGATGTCAATGCAAGTTTTTGAAAATAAGTTTAAAAACGAATTTTGGAGGAATACAAGATCATGATATGTACAATGCTAATTGGGGTCGTGAATATACAAGGTTAAGGCTTCACCACATAATCAAGGGGGCCGAACATACGTGGTCTCCGGTTAGACTAAAAGAAAGCCCCCGACACAGTGACTCTCCAATAGCCTAATCCTACACATGGACTGGGAAATCCCTTGTTTCAAGCATGCAAAGAAAGGGGGCAGGGGGAAGAAGATGGGGGATTAAAATAGAAGAAAATCCAAGTGTGTTAGGAGAGAGAAGAGAGGGGGAAGATGCGTAAACGTAAATAAGAAGCCTAACTTGTGTCTTATTTGTATTGCTTAGCTTTGCGCACTTTGCTTTGCTTACTTCGCTTCGGTTTTCACTTAAATCTTCAAGAGTTTGTATTCGATCTTCAAAACTTCGTAGTTGCAATAATCCAAGCCTTCAATGGAGGGTTTGAGGCTTGTGTAGGAGTATATGAGAGTGTGCGAGTGTGTAGGAAGCTAGGGTTTAGAAAACCTAAAGGAAACTAGGGTTTTAGGAAGCTACGAGCTCTGTATATGAAAAAGTAGGGTTTTAGACTGAGTTTTCGGACCTCTTTCACGCTGAAGGAGGCTCTGTATTTATAGATAAGGGAATGACCTAGAGCTTGTTGTAGTGGCGCCAGACCAAAAATGCTTCTGGCGCCACTAGGAGTGGCGCTAGGCCAAATATTGGCTTGGTGCCACTACTAGTGGCCCTAGCCACTTAGGAAAGTTTTAAGGTTGGTAAGTAACATATCTTGAGAAGATTTGGGCGCCTGTACTAGTGACTATCATGTAATTTTTAGCTTGACTTCACTAGAAGTGACTCCGGAAGGTCCGAGAAGGATTTAAGGGAATGAGAATGGCCCGAAAGGCCGAAAAAGGACAGGAATCCTTAGAATAGGGTCCCGGGGATAATGGACTTAAAAAAGGATGACAAGAATTATCGAAAGGGTTGATCGAGCCATTAGGGAAAAAACAGTCAATTGGGTCGAAAAACTGCCGGGATGGACTCAGAATGTCCCAGAAGAAGACTCAAGATTTGGAAACATTAATTAGAATGTTCCCAAAGGTTATCGGTTTGGTACCCAAAGCCGGTGTGGTAGGAAAAAGCGACCGGCCCACTAGAGGCAAAACAGTCATTTTGCATCGGGTTTGCTGTAACTGACTCGGAATGATTCGGAAAGATAATGAAAGGTTGAGAATACTATAGGAAGCATTCTTAGGAGGTTACTGGTTTGATACCTAGAGCCGGTGTGGTCCTCGGGGCGTTCGGATGCCTAGGAGCAAAATAATTATCTTGACCGAAAAGTCTCAGAATTGACCCGAAATTGACTACAAGGCACCTAATCATGCCGGATTACTTTTAAGACAATCCTAGAAGGGTGGAATTATCGTTCTGAGGACTTAGGTGTGCTCTCGAGAAACGTGCTGAAAATGGCCTTTGGGGCAATTTGGTCATTTTTCATTGAAGTGGGCTAGTAGGCACTGGTGTTGACCTAGGTTTTGAGTGTTTTTGTTACTCTAACGGCGGTCCCGTGATACAGGGGTTTGTTGGCAATTTCCTATATCGAACTGCTTGTGAGTATTTTCGCTACTCTAACGGTTGCGATGTTTACAAGTACTTCCGCTACTCTGATGGTTCGTGATCATTACCGAGACTGCCTGATCTCGGGAAGCTGCTAAAGGGACTTAGCGCCCGAGAAGTCAACTTTCTCAAAAGGCATGCCGGAATGAACATTTCTGCATTTGCGGGCTAGCAGGCGCCAAAGTTGGACCGTTCTACCATCTATGGGACTTGGGGTCTCGTCCCGGTCGACAGGTTTGAAGGGACTTACTGTTCCAAAGAGACTTTCTTTGGAAAACGTGCCGAATTGGATAGACTTACCTTCTCGAGGAATTAACTTTCTCAATAGAGGGATTGGAATTGGAATTGGAAAAGGGGTTGGAAAGGGGACTTACTGTCTTCAGAAAGATGCGCCTATTGGAATATGGAAAGGGGGCTTACCGTTTTCGGAAAGACGCGCTTGTTAGATTTGGAAAGGGGGCTTACCGTCTTCAGAAAGACTCGTCTGATTTGAAATTGGAAAGGGGACTTACCGTCTTCGGAAAGACGTGCTTGTTGGAATTGGACCGATCAATGCCCCTAAGGGCATTTTGGTCATTTTGTCTCTATTTGGGCCTGGTGGGCTCGCGAAGTGATGGATAGACGGGATTAGACTTGGAAAGTTGATTTGGATTGGGAATATGTCCACATTGACTTGAATACAAGTTTGGACGGACTGTAGACTGCCGAGCGGTCAAAAATGGGGTGCTTACATTTCTCTCTCTTTATAACTGTTGCTCCTCACTTATGTCAATATAATTTGTGTATATTGAAACCTTAGAATCTGTTATGGAATAAGTAACGTAACTAACTTCACAATATTTACCTTGACATTTAATCCTATGCATCCAAGCCCACTTACTTCTTAAGGAATTAACCAATGATTGGAGTTTTAAAATATACACCACACTAAGGTGCTCTAATCCACACTGCCAACATATAGACTACCACACACAATTAACTGCCCAAGTACATTCATGGTCTCGATCACATCAAATTAATACTTTTGATCACATGGGTAACTGTTAACAATTTAAAGGTTAAAGTCTCTAGATTTAAGAATAGTAATTGCTAAACACATCCAACTCCATAAGATTATGAAATTAAACTCTTAGGATAATTATGAAAATATAAAATAATGTCAACTAAAAATAGGGGTCTTTACACTCTCCCCCCTGTTAAATAAAGTTTTGTCCTTGAAACTTACCTATTTGATCATGCAAAAAGATTAGCGTACTTCTCTTGCATCTCCTCATCGTGCTCCCATGTGACTTCTTCAACTAAATGGTTACGTCACAAAACTTTAACAAGTGAAACTACCTTATTGAGGAGTGTCTTTTCCATTGTGTCCAAAATCTCAATAGGTTGCTCCATATAAGTCAAATCCTCTCAAACTCGAAGTGGTACAAAATCTAACACATGTGATGGACTCTACACATGCTTCCTTAGCATTGACATATGAAAAATATTATGTACCTTTGCAAGTTTAGGTGGTAAAATAATCCAGTAAGCTATTACACCAACCTTCTCTAGTACCTCAAATGGCCTTATGAAGCGAGGACTCAACTTCCCTTTTTTGCCAAATCTAATCACCCTTTTCCAAGGTGAAACCTTAAGAAACACCTTATCACCAACTTAGAACTTTAAGTCCTTCCTTTTATTATCTGCTTAACTTTTCTGACAACTCTGTGTAGCTAACAATCTCTGGCGAATAGTAGCAATCTTTTGATTGGCTTATTGCACTTACTTTGGACCCAAAAGCCACCTCTCCTCTATCTCAATCTGACACACAGGTGATCAACACTTCCAACCATACAAAGCCTCATAAGATGCAACTCCCAAACTCAAATGGTAACTGTTATTGTGGGTAAACTCCACTAAAGGCAACTGTTTATCCTAATTGTTTCTCCACTCTAAAGCACCAGCCCTTAGGATATCCTCTAATGTTTGAATAGTCCTCTCTGACTGTCCATTTATCTAAGGATGATGTATTGAAGCTCAAATGTGTACCCAAAGCTATCTATAAAGCTATTCCAAAACCCAGACACAAACCCAGGATTACTGTATAAAACAATAGACACTGGTGCACCATGCAATCGATGATCTCTCTCACATATAGCTATGCTAACTTGTCAAGTGCAAAATTTTTATTAATGGCAATGAAATTTGCAAACTTAGCCAATCTGTCTACTATCACCCATATTATATCATATCCGGCACAAGTCCGTGGTAAACCTAAAACAAAATCTATGGTAATATGCTCCCACTTCCACTTCGATAAAGGTAATGGCTGAAGCTTTCCTGTTGGTCTCTGATGCTTAACCTTAATCTATTGCCAAGTATGACACTGTGTACAAACTTTGCAGTATCTTTCTTCATACCACTCTGCCAAAAATGCTCACGTAAATCTTTATACATCTTAGCACTCCCAGGGTGAATACTATCCTCTGAGCTATGAGCCTTAATGATAATGTCCCTTCTCAATTGGTCATTAGAGAGAATACAGAGTCGACCTCTGAATCTCAGTACTCCATCTTTGCCTATTGAAAATTCTAAAACTCCTCATTTCTCCAACTCTTATATAATCTTCTTACACTGCAAATCATCTAACTGTGTAGCCTTGACACTGTCATGCCCTAATTTTTGCTCCGAGTCTAGGTCTTGACTCAAGCGAAACCTGATACTCTCTTTGTTAGGACTCGCCCTCTTAAGAGGATGAGTGCGACAGAGTTTGAACTTAAAATTGATTTGATTAAGGGCTTTTTTAAAAAAGGTTTAGAGTCACCACCTAACATGGTTAAAGGTGTTTTAAGTCACCTAAAACTAAGTATAATCTGAAGATCAAACTTATGTTTTTTGGAAATAGTTTGAAAATGAACTCTCATAAGGTGTTTTGAAAAATAGGGTTATTTGGCAATCTTTGAGAATGTTTAAAGCCCTTTTTGAAAATATGACTTCGCTTTTGGTCTTCGAAACAAAAATCTAAGGTCCGGGGGTTGATTACATGTAAGGAAGATATCCTAAGATCATCACCCTACCTCGCCCTTGTGATACCTATGTTGCGCTTAGATTTTTTGCACTCGAGGAATACACACACAAGTGGGAAAAACACTGTACTCTCTCGTTAGAACTCACCCTCCTAAAAGAATGAGTGCGACTAGGTTTGAATTGAAAATCGATTTGAAATAAAGGGCTTTTGAAAAAGATTCGGAGTCACCACCTAACTTGATTAAGGTGAGTTAGGTCACCTAAAAACTAAGAATAATCCGAAGACTACACTTAGGGTTTTTAGAAAACAATTTTGAAAATATCTCCTCAAGAGAGGGTTTTTAGGAAAACAGGTTGTTTGGCAATCTTTGGAAAACATTTAGCCCTTTTTTGAAAAATAACTCCTTTTGGTCTTTGAAAACAGTAATCTAGGTTCGGAGGTTGGTTACGTGTAGGGAAGACGCACTAAGCTATCACCCTACCCCGCCCTTTCGGTACCTACATGTCAATCTACCCTAGATTCATCTATGAGAGTCTTTAACTAACTATAGTTCAATCCTATCCATTTTGAAAAACAATGTTTGAATAGAAACTAACATGATGCATGGTATGCAAGTGTAAGGAAAGAGACTTGAAAAACAGATTTGAAAAGAGATTTGAAGAGATAGAATTGAAATTGAAAAGTTTGAAAATTTGAAAATAGAAAGTTGGAAAGTAGATGAGAATTTGAGATTTGTAAAGATTTTGGAAACCGCACCTATGAGGGTGGAATTGAAAGTTTGACAAGTGTTGTGACCGCACCTATGAAGGTCGCCTACATATCCCTTTGGGGGAATCAGGTCAGCCATAGTTCGGACCGGAGTCCGATTCAAAAGAGATTGATTTGAAGAGAGAAATTGGATTAGAAGAAAGAGATTGAATTGAAAACTGGATTTGATTTGAGATTAGAAGAGGAGATTGAATTTGAGAAGATTGGACTTGCTTTGGAAAGATTGATTTTGGAAAGACTTGGTTTTAGGAAACCTAGACTTAGGAAAGAGAAGAGACTTAGAAAACATTTGACTTGACTTAGAAGGTTTAGGAAATTAGGGAAGATTGGATTTAGGAAATGTTTGAATTAGGAAAGGTTCGATTTAGGAAGGTTTTAGAATTAGGAAAGTTTCAACTTAGGAAAGCTTTGAATTTGGAATGTTTCAACTGTAGGAAAATTTTGAATTTGGAATGTTTCAACTTTAGGAAAGTTTTGAATTAAGAAAGTTTCGAATTAGGAAAGTTTTCAAATTAGGAAATTTTTTGAAATAGGGAAGTTTTGAAAATTGGAAAGTTTCGAGTTTAGAAAGTTTTCGAAAAAGGAAAGGTTTTAAGATTAGGAAAGTTCTCAAATTAGGAAAGTTTTGAAAATCGAAAAGTTTTGAATTTAGAAATGTTTTGAATTAGGAAAAGTTTAATTTAAGAAAGGCTTAGAATTTGGAAAGTTTCAAGTTAAGAAAGTTTTGAATTTTGTAATGGTTTGAAAAAGGGAAGTTTTGAATTTGGAAAAGCTTTGAAAACAAGAAAGTTTTGAAAATAAGAAAGTTTCGTTTTAGGAAAGGTTTGAAAAAGGAAAGTTTTCAGTTTAGGAAATGTTTGAATTAAGAAAGTTTTGAGTTTAGAAAAGCCTTAGATTTAGAAAGATTTTGAAGTTTTGGAAAGTTTAGAATTTAGAAGGTTTGGAAGTTTAGAAAGATTTAACTTGAGAAAGCTTCAAATTTAGAAAGTTTTGATTTTAGAAAGATTTGAAATTTAGAAATTTTTAGAGTTTGAATTTTAGAAAATCTTGAAATTAAGAAAGGTTTGAGTTTAGGAAGAATTTGAAAACTTAGGTTTGAAAAGTTAAGATTTGAAAGGAGGGTAGAATTAGGAAAGGGTTGAATTAGGATAGATTTTTATGTTCAAGTTTTGGAAACTTAAGATTTAGGAAAGTGGAAGTTTAGGAAGGATTTGAATTAGGAAAGATTTGGATTTGGAAGGGATTGGTTTTGGTCTCTAAAAGAAAAGATTTGATTTTGTTTAAAAAAACGGAAGATAGGATCTAGTTTCCTAAACGGCGATATTTGATTTGGTTTCCTAAAGGAAAGATAGGATTTGGTAAAGATTTGGAAAGGGAGATTCTAGAAACCCTAGTTTTGAGAAATTATAGTTTCGACGTAGAAAAATAGGTTTTGGAAATGTGTATAATTTGGATGAGAAAACAAGAGGTTTTGGAAACCTAGGTTTGGGGCAAAGTTTGAAAACCATGTTTTTGGAAAGAAAATTTAGGGTTTCCTAATTGTGAGTTCTAGGGCTTGACTTGGACTCTAAGGAAAGAGTTTTTAGAAAGTGCGTTTTTGGAAACGAAGATTTTGAAAGGAAATCCTAAAGAGGAGTTTCTAGAGGGAAGAATTTTTGGAAAGGACAGTTTTTTAGAAGGTTTTTGGAGAGAGTTCTTCTAGGAAGGTTTTTTGTAGAAGATTGTTAAAGAGAGTTTTTGGAAAACGTTTTTAGAAAGTGGATTTTGGGAAGAGGATTTTGAAAAGGAGTTGAAAAAGGAAGCTTTGAAAAAAAAAATAGACTTTCGGAGGGAGTTTTTGAAAACAATTTTGGAAAGGAGAGTTTTAGGAAAGTATGTTGAAAAAGAGATTTTTAGGAAGAGATTTTTGAAGAGAGAGTTTTTGGAAAGTATGAAAACGTCTCACTTTCCTAAAGCGATTCTAGCCATAAGAGGGCTAGAACCACTTTAAGAAAGTGGTTTTGGAAAACAATAAGATTTGAAAATATAGACCAAAAAGGTCACTTTTAATGTAACACTTTCCTAAAGCAACCCTAGCCATAGAAAGGCTAGAATCACCCTAGGATTGTGGTTTTGAAAACAAGTTTTTGGAAAAGAGATTTTGATGCAATTTTGAAAAAACAAGTTTGAAAACGATTTTGAAAACGAGTTTGAAAATGAATTTTGGAAGATGCAAGACTATGATATGCACAATGCAATTTGGGGTCGTGAACATACAAGGTTAAGGCTTCATCACATAATCAAGGGGGCCGGACCCACGTGGTCTCTGGTTAGGCTAGAAGAAAGCCCCTGATACGGTGACTCTCCAATAGCCCAATCCTACACATGGACCGGGAATTCCCTTGTTTCAAGCATACAAAGAAAGGGCGGGAAAGAGATGGGGGATTAAAATAGAGAAAACCCAAGTGGGTTGGAGAGAGAAGAGAGAGGGGGGAAGTGCGAAAATTTAAAAGGGAGCTTACCTTTTATCTTGTTTATTTTGCTTACCGTGCTATCTTCGGTCTTCGGTCTTCGTTTTGATCCTTGGCTTCAATCTTCAAGAGTTGTCTTCAAGCTTTAGATTGCAGCTCTTCAAGTCTTCAAAGGATGGTTGAAGGCTAGTGTATGAGTGTATGGGGGAGTGTATAAGTGTATAGGAGGCTAGGGTTTGGTGTAGGGTGGCTAGGGTTTGGAAAAACCTAAGGAGGCTAGGGTTTAGGTTAAGTTTTCAGACCCCTTTCACGTTGAATGAGGCTCTGTATTTATAGAAGTTGGACAAACCTAGCGCCTGTTGCAATGGCGCTAGGACAAAATTGCTCTTGGGGATACTAGGAGTGGCGCCAGGCTAATTCTTGGCTTGTAGTGGTGCCAGCCACTTAGGAAACTTTATAAGTCGGCAAGCAACGTATCTTTGACTAGATTTGGGCGCCTGTACTAGTGACTACCATGCAACTTTTAACTTGGCTTCACTAGGAGTGGCTCCGAAAAGTCCGGGAATGATTTGGAGGAGCCGGGAATGACCCGGAAGGCCAGAAAGGAGCAGGAACACTTAAAATAGTGTCCTAGAGGTATATGACTTGAAAAGCGAGGACAAGATGTGTCGGAAATGTTGACCGGGCCCTTAGGGGCAAAACGGTCAATCGGACCGGGAAGCTGCCGGGGCGAACTCGGATTGTCCCGGAAGAAGACTTGGGATTTGGAAACATTATTCAGAATGTTCCCGGAGGTTGCCGGTTTGATTCCCAGAGCTAGCGTGGTCGGAAAAGGAGACCAGCCCACTAGGGGCAAAAAACGGTCATTTTGCACCGGGTTTGCCGGAACTGACTCGGAATGGTCCGGAAAGGTAAAGGAAGGTTGAGAACACTATAAAAAGTATTCTCGGAACATTACCAGTTTGATACCCAGAGCTGGTGTGGTCGAAGAAGGAGACCGGCCCTCTAGGGGCAAAACGGTCACTTTGTACCGGGTTGGCCGGAATTGACTCGGAATGGTCTGGAAAGGTAAAGGAAGGTTGAGAACGCTATAAAAAGTATTCTTGGGATATTACCTGTTTGATACCCAGAGTCGGTGTGGTTCCCGGGGAATTCGGATGCTTAGGGGCAAAATGGTCATCTTGACCGGAAAGTCTCAAAAAAGATCCAAAGGACAGTTTGGTCATTTTTCACCAAAGTGGGTTAACAGACACTGGTGTTGACCTGGGTTTTGAGTGTTTCCGCCACTCTAACGGTGGTCATCGTGACACAGGGGTTTGTTTCCAATTCCTTATATCGACCTATTTGTGAGTATTTCTGCTACGCTAACGGTTTTGTGAGTAGTTTCGCTACTCGGACCGTCTCGAGGAATAAACTTTCTCGAGAGAGGGGTTGGAAAGGGGACTTATCGTCTCCGAAGCGACGTGCCTGGAGTAGAACCGTCTCGAGGAATAAACTATCTCGAGAGTGGGATTGGAAAGGGGTCTTACCGTCTCCGAAGAGACGTGCCTGGATTGAAACCGTCTCGAGGAATAAACTGTCTCGAGAGTGGGATTGGAAAGGGGACTTATCATCTCCGAAGAGACGTGCCTGGATTGGAACCGTCTCGAGGAATAAACTGTCTCGAGAGAGGGATTGGAAAGGGGTCTTACCGTCTCCAAGGAGACGTGCCTGGATTGGGACTGTCTCGAGGAATAAACTGTCTCGAGAGAGGGATTGGAAAGGGGTCTTACCGTCTCCGAGGAGATGTGCCTAGATTGGAACCATCTCAAGGAATAAACTGTCTCGAGAGTGGGATTGGAAAGGTTTTGGAAAGGACAATGCCCTTAAGGGCATTTTGGTTATTTTGCCTTTATTTGGGCCTGACAGACCCACGAAGCGATGGAAAGACGGAATTTGGACCTAAAGAATTGGTTTTGATTAAAAGCAAGTCTGGACGGAGTGTAGATTGCCGAGTGGTCAAAAATGGGGTGCTTACAGCTACCCCTCTTTTTTCTGTATTTGGTTGTCAAAGACAGAAAACAATAAGAGTAAGTGTCCCATGTTGACCGCGAGGCAGTCGGAGGGACGGACACTGGAAATCTTTCGACAACGTGGGTCGAAAATGGATAACGGGCCAAAAAGGCCTGCGAAAACGAGTTTTGGCGGGAAAAAGAGAAAAACTGCCTAGAATTTAAAAACCACTGGCTAAGGTTAAGGTTAAAAAAAGCATTGGCGCCTCTACTTGTGGCGCCAGGCTTAAGGTTAAAAACCAGAAAATTTCTGGTTCAAACAATTACGGGATTTGAAGAGTTTTTGGAGAATCCGAGAGTCTTCAAGTGGAAATTAGCTTGAACCTTGAAGGAGCACTCCTTGCGTACCGTGGGTGATTGCCGGAAGGAGACCACGTCACCGGAAAAGTCGCCGGAAGAGAAAATTTCGCCGGAGAACTTCCGAAAAGTGAGTTTTCAAGTTTTGTTGATTTCGATGTGTAGAACTTCGTTTGAATCTTGTGAATAGTGAAAATTGATGTTTTGATATGTTTTGAATGCTTTGATGATGTTGTTTTTGCATTTTGATGGTTGTTTGATTGAATTTGAATGGTTTTTCATGATTATGCGAAGAAGGTTTTCTGCAGGAATATGAAATTTGTTCCTGCAGGCATAGTTATTGGGTTTTCTGGATATGTTTTTGTGCAATGTGCCTTAGAAAAATATATTTAACAACTGTATGAAGTTTCGTGATTTTTTGAAAACTCGGTAAATTTTTGACTTTTTGAAAAATAGAAAAATATTTAGAAAATTAGAAAAAATTAGAAAATTCAAGAAATTGATGAAATTTTTAAAGTTTGAAACTTGGAAAAAGATTGGAATATTTTTGAAAACATTTGAGGTGATTTTGAAAAATTTTGGGAAGCCTTTTGAAAACCATTGATTTATTTGAAAAATAAAACATGTGTTTTGAAAATTTTGAAAAATTGAAAAGTATGCACGAGTGCCATTGTCATGTGATTGTTGCGTTGGAAAGTGCACGTTTTGCGTTTTGTGTTGATGGCATGGGCATTGTAGAGGCCATTTTGAAACGGGACTCGGCCGAAATTTTTAGAAATTAAGAAAAGAGTCGGTTAAAATTTTAGAAATAAGATCGTTTTTTTTTTTTTTGAAGGAAAAAGGCAGAGAACCCTTGAGATGCGATTTGGAGTTGGAAAAATCAAGAAGTATGGAAATTTTATTTTTGATTTGTTATTTGAAATCCTTCATTTGTTTTGTTTGCGTTATTTGTTTGTTTTATTTTACTGTTATTTAAACTGCATGGATGGCATATTAATATCACTTACCCTGGCTTACCTTTTCAGGATGGTAGATGGAGTTTTGAGTCGGCTGAGAGCCTGGCACAGTAGTTACCCTCCGGATGAGCAGGATATCTTTCATCGGTCCTTTGGTCGGGTGGCTTCGCTTTTATCAGTGCGGCTTATTCCCGGACTCATGGAGGTAGTGATCCCTTTCTGGCAGCCGGACTTGTCTCTTTTCCGCTTTGGAGAGTGTGAGCTTACCCCTACTCCTCACGAGTATGGGTTCCTTCTTGGTTTCCGAGATGTTTCTGCTGACATTGTGGGACCCCTTTTTCCGGATGGTTGTATTACAGTGGTTTCGTCCCAGCTCGGATTCAGACGCGCAGTTCTTTCGTCTTCTTCTTTGCCCCAGTTTCCCTATGTCCCAGTAGAGTTCCTTTTTTCCCGTTTTGAGTTTCCTACGGGTATGCGAGTTCATTCAGGTGAGTGGCACACCTCCCAGGATTGTGCTATTTCTTGTATGGTTGCCTTAGCCTTGCTTCTGTTGAACTTCTTGGTGTTCCCTCGAGAAGATGATTTAGTGGACTGTCGACTCTGTGCACCGCTGGCCTTGATCCGTAAGGGGCATTCCTATGCTCCTATGATTGTAGGGGAGACCTTCGTGAGTCTTACGAGATTCCAGCAGACCCTTGACGCTCGTTTCCGCGGATGCGCTACTCTCTTCCAGCTTTGGGCGATTAGTCATTTGTTTGTTACACCTTTGTTTCAGCACACGTGGTATCTTGAGCTCGATCATGTACATTCCCTAGCGAGATCTCAGGGTGTCATGGTAGATGAGGGGAGATTTTCGCAGACCGCTGCATCCTAGGCTGACTATCTTCAGAGCATGAAGTCAGGCACAGTCAGGTGGTATTCAGGGCTGGTTGGTAGGTATTGCTTGAGAGTTCGGCCTTCCGGGAGAGCTTTCGTGCCCCTAGCAGGCCTACGGGGCATTGCCCCTTTCTTCGGGATTCGGGTTCTACGACAGTTTGGTAGGAGTCAGGATATCCCTTTTTTAGCTTCTGCAGCCGAGTTTACTCTTGTCTTTGAGGCGTCGATTCCTAGAGCATTGGTGGAGAAAGTTATGGATATATGGAGATCTTTGCTTCCTCACGTTGATGATGATGGTCCCTTCTCCGACATGCCCCCTGCGACCGAGGCCTATCATTATTGGCTTCGACGCTACGTGCTGGGTCCTAGTAGACTTGGGGATCTTCTCATTGAGACTCCTTTACCTCCTGTAGGGTGTACCGACTTCTTGACTGCTATGATTGTTCAAGGGCATCGCCACAGATGGGAAAATCGTCGTCTGATACGGATGTTGCATGACCGATTGAGGATGAGAGACGCTGAGGAAGTTTTACTAGAGAGGCAGTTAGCAGCAGCCAGATCGACACATGATGACCCACCTTTGGGTGCTGCGAGGGCCCGCAGGAGGCCACGAGGCGTTCTAGGCAGTTCTCCTTCCCTGGAGGGTGATGTGATGGATGGCCCGTCCTTGCGGGAGACAGTGGAGTCCTTTACTCGAGAGAGGGACATGCTTCTGGCTAGATGTGCGGACTATGAGCGAGGCCGGCCTGGGTCTTCTGTTGCTGGTACTTGTTCGAGTGCTCCTCTTGTGACCGGCGAGCCAGTGGATCCCTGCATAGCTGATTCCTCCTCTGATGACGACGGGGAGCGATATATTTTTGCCCCTCGCTCTTAGATTTGCTGATTTCTGCATTTGTAGAAAAACATACTTTGTTTAGTGTTATGCCTCTTTTATCTTATGAATTAATGACCTCCCGTGCTTTTGGTATAATTTCTCTGCATGATTAGTATAGTAACAAATTTGGGAAAAATTAAACGAGAATTGCAGTTTAATGAAAAATAACTCCCCTTTGTTTGATTCTTTGACTCACTGACTGTTCCGCGAAAGGGACCTCTGCTTCTTTTAACCCTAATTGAGCTAAACCAGAGAATGCCTTTCAAGACGCCTTTCGACTTTTACACTGTTGCTTTCATGCCTTAACTTCTGGGGAATGTAGTAGCTCGAGCTATTTCTTATATCTAAATCTCTTGTTTCCACCCCTTTTTTTTTTTGGCTTTTTTTGCTACTAGTGCCCTTGAGGGTTTTCACCAGTCCCAACTCTGTCATTTTTACACCAAGGCGCCTTTGCAGGTTTTTGCCAGGGTCGACAGTTTTGTATCTTGCCACTTCCCTACCTTTTTACCTACGGCGCCCTTTCGGGTTTTCACCGCATCCTCGGGAAGCGCTTAACTTTTCTCTCTTCTTTCTCTCTCTTTCCTCAGCTTGGTCTCGGGCTTCTGTTGAGAAGCTTCTACACGCTACTTGCGTCATTCTCCAGCCCATGGCATATTTAGTAAGCTCATTTGGACTAACCAATTTAACTCCAATCTGAGAGGACTTTTAGGGGTTATGGTGTTGGTATTTACTTTCGAAAAAAGAAAAGGCTCAAGCCTACCACTCTACTAGTGATCATCTTTGATAGCTTTTTGTTCAATGGCACTGTTCCTGTGTATTCCCATCTTTCCTTGGGTATCTCATTGCACGTCTTTTTTTTTTTTTTGCCAATGACGTTAATACCAATATTTGTGTGAACTTCAAATAGTACTTCGAGGCTTTTTTTTTTTTTTTTTTTTTTAGTGCCTCTACTAAACGTGATCACTTTATTGGGGGAATGCTCCTGAAAGAAAGTAACCGGCTCTAAAGGTTTGACAAATGTTATATATATATGCATTTTAATTGGACAGAAAATGAAATAAGGGCCCCTCGTCATCTTGGAATTAGATTGTTTAGTCCATAGAGCTTTAACCTTAAAACACTACCTTATTGATTAATGGAGAATGAGGAGAGTAGGTTTTATTGCTTCTTTACAGAAACCAAAGGCCTAGCTTTCGAAATCATATATAGTAGTGTTTGACAGCATCTGAATTCAATGGGCTAGGAAATTCTTGGCCATCCATTTCCTCCAAAACGAGAGCTCCTCCAGACAAGACGTTCTTTACCACGAATGGCCCTTCGTAGTTTGGAGCAAACTTTCCCTGTGCTGTCTCTTGATAGGGGAACACCTTCTTGAGCACTAAATCTCCCGGCTGGAATGATCGAGGTCGTACCTTCTTGTCAAATGCTCTGGCCATTTGCCTTCTGTAACATTGAGCGTGATAAACTGTAGCTAACCGCTTCTCATCCAGCAAACAGAGTTGGGCATATCGGTCTTTAATCCATTCTGCTTCGTCTAACTTGGTTTCTGTTAAGATTCGTAAAGAAGGAATCTCAATCTCAATGGGGATGACTGCCTCGGTGCCGTAAACTAGCTCAAAAGGGGTACTTTCGGTGGAGACCCTCATAGTAGTTCGGTAAGCCATCAATGCAAACGGAAGTTTCTCATGCCAATTTTTGTAATTGTCAATCATTTTTCAGAGTATTCTCTTAATATTCTTGTTGGCTGCTTCTACTGCCCCATTCATCTGGGGCCGGTAAGTGACCGAATTCCGGTGAGTAATGTGAAATGTTTGGCATAGCTTTGATATCAATTTGTTGTTCAGATTGGAAGCATTATCAGTAATGAATGACTCGGGAATCCCATATCGGCAGATGATGTAATTTTTTATGAACCTTTCTACGACCTTCTTGGTGACATGGACGTAAGAGACGGCTTCCACCCACTTAGTGAAATAATCAATGGCGACCAGGATGAAGTGATGGCCGTTGGAAGCTTTAGGAGTGATAGGACCAATCATATCTATCCCCCACATAGAAAAGGGCCATGGGGCAGACATAGAATAGAGCTCAGAGGGTGGTGCTTTGATCTTATCCTCATGTATCTGACATTTGTGACACGGAAGAACGTATCTAATGCAATCTGACTTCATTGTTGACCAGTAATACCCTGTCCGGAGAATCTTCTTTGCAAGTGTGTGGCCATTCATGTGGGGGCCACAAACTCCCTTGTGCACTTCCTCCATGATAACTTTGGCTTCGGCAGCATTGACACATCTTAGAGGTCCGAACCATGATCTCTTGAAAAGCTCAATTCCAGCCATGAAATAGTGTCTCGCCAAACGACAAATGGTCTTCCTATCGCGTTGTGTTGCCGCATCGGGGAACGTCCTGGCTTGAATATACCTCTGGATGTCATAAAACCACGGTTTCTCATGAGGTTCAATAGTTGTATGCAGACAATAAGAGGGGACATCCCTGGTGAAGATCTGTAGAGGGGGTATTTCAGTGCCACTGTCGACCTTGATTGCTGCAGCCAATGTAGCCAAGGCATCGGCGAAGCTGTTCTCTGTTCGGGGCACGTGATGAAAATCCACGCTTTTGAATAGCTGACACAAATCCTTGACCTGTTGATGATACGGGGAGAGTTTGGCATCTCGAGTTTGATACACATCCTTGGATTGCTGAATGACCAAATCTGAATCACCAAGAACAACCAATTCATCAATCCTTATTTCTAATGCCAATCTTAACCCCAGGATGCAAGCCTCATATTCGGCGATGTTGTTAATACAGAGTTCAAGTTGCAGCTTAACTATAATAGGATAATGACTGCCGGTTCTTGACACTACTACTGCCCCAATGCCAGCTCCCCTTTTATTAGCAGCGCCGTCGAAAAACATCTTCCACCCGGCTGGTTCTTGCTCTTCAGACGTACCATCAACGCACAGTATATTTTCATCAGGAAATTGGGGCTCCATGGATTGATAATCATCAATGGGGTTCTCAGCCAAATAATCAGCTATCACCTGCCCCTTGACTGTTTTACGGGTAGTGAACACAATGTCGAATTCTGATAGGATCATGTGCCATCGAGCAATTCTACTGGATAGGGTTGGTTTCTCGAATATATACTTGAGGGGATCCATTTGAGAGATGAGGAAGGTGGTATGATAGAGCATGTAATGTCGAAGCTTGTGAGCTGACCAGGCTAATGCGCAGCAAGTTTTCTCGAGATCGGAATACTTCGCTTCATATGGCAGAAATTTCTTACTGAGGTAGTAAATGGCTTGCTCTTTTCTCCCCGTTTCATCATGTTGCCCCAGGACGCATCCCATAAAAGTATCTAACACAGTCATGTACATCAGCAAAGGATGCCCCAGGGTTGGTGCCACTAGGATGGGGGGATTTCAAAGATATTCTTTAATTTTCTCAAACACCATTTGACAGTTATCATCCCACTCCTTTGGAACGTCTTTCTTAAGGAGCTTGAAAATAGGTTCGCATAGGTGGGTCATTTGGGTGATGAACTTGCTAATAAAGTTCAACTTTCCTAGAAAAGACCGAACCTCCTTTTCCCCTTTTGGTGTAGGCATTTCAACAATGGACTTCACCTTGGCAGAGTCAACCTCTATCCCCTTTTCATTGACTATAAATCCCAACAATTTCCCTGAAGATACTCCGAACGTGCATTTGGCCGGATTTAGCTTAAGCTAATATCTACGGAGGCGATCAAACACCTTCCGCAAGTTAAACAAGTGGTCTTTCCGTTGCTTGGACTTGACGATCATGTCATCCACATAGATCTCTACTTCTTGATGCATCATGTCATGGAATAAAGTTACCATGGCTTTTTGGTAGGTTACCCTTGCATTGCGAAGCCCGAATGGCATGACCTTATATCAGTATACTCCCCAGGGGGTAATGAAAGCAGTCTTCTCCCAATCTTCTTCAGCCAGCTTGATCTGATTATATCCCGAAAAGCCATCCATGAAGGAAAACATTCCATGACCGGTCGTGTTGTCAACAAGCAAATCTATGTGGGAAGAGGAAAATCATCCTTTGGACTGGCCCTGTTGAGGTCCCGAAAGTCAATGCACATCCACACCTTGCCATCTTTCTTAGGTACCGGGACGATATTAGCCAGCCATTGGGGATATTCTACCACTTGTAGAAACCTTGCTTAAAATTGTTTAATCACCTCCTCCTTAATCTTCAGGCTCCATTCGGGTTTCAATCTTCTTAGCTTCTGCTTAAAGGGTTTCATCTGCGAGTCCAAAGGTAGTCTATGTTCCACAATGGATTCATCTAGTCCGGGCATGTCTTGATAGGACCATGCGAAAACATCCAAGTATGCATGCAAAAGTTCCAATAACTCTTTGCGTTGCCATTGATCTAGGCCCGTACCAATTCTAAGCTCCTTCGGATCCCCTTCATTTCCCAAATTAACGGTTTTCGTTTCCTCAATGTTTGGGGTATTACGATTCTCATGTCTTTCTATTTGTTCTCGAATTTTCTCTGGCACCTCCTCTGTAAAATTTACATCTTCTTCAATCCCCAATTGTTGGTAATCAAACTCGGTGTTTAAGTCATCATTTATCAAGATTGACATTCCCTGGATTAGCTGAGTAGGATATCGGATGCAAGGGTCCCTGGCATGGAAAATAGTGTACAATAAATCAAACAAGAAAGGGATATTATTTTATTCATTGATAACTTGATTTTAAAAAGTCAAGACAAATAAATTTAAAAGGACAAAGTTTATGACGAATCAGTTGCTCCAGGGTCTCGCTCTAACGGGCTTTGTACCGAAACTTGCGAGCACGGATGATGTCCTTGCTGGCCCAATTATGTAATTTTTCGCCTGGCAACATTGCTTGAATGGATCCATCTTGGGTTACTCCGATGCTGGTTGTCATGACGGGCGCTTCTCCTTGGACTTTTCTCTTCTTATTACTTAATACAAATGTTCCTTTCCCCATGTCTAACTGCTTGAATTGGTCCAAGAGTTCCATGACAGCTTTCTTATCAGCCCTTTTCTTCCGCGCTGCTTCTATTCTTTCTCTTTTTGTGGGTTCATATCCTAACCCAAAGGTGGGTTCAGCTCACGGTATTTCTACGACTTCTGGTCTTCCTTGTAAACATCTCCCTAAGCCTTTACCCGAATGGAAACCATTTTCTTTAAAGTACCGTACTACCATCTGAGAGTTCTTAGAATAACTTGGCTTCACCTGATCTTCCTTCTGCACGACAGTGATATATTCGAACGATTGAAAACAAGAGGGCAGTTCAGTGTCAGATGCAATGATGTCAGCTTTGTATACAGCGAGCTCTTTTTCAGCGAAAATAGCGATTAGCTTGGAGCCCACGATGAACTTGACTTTCTAATGAAGACTAGAAGGAACCGCACCTGCCGAATGGATCCAGGGCCTTCCTAACAACAAGTTATAGACAGCCGGAATGTGTAAAACTTGAAACTTAATCGTGAAGGTTACTGGTCCTATCTCAACAGGCATTTCAATTTCCCCTATGGCTTCCCTCCGAGATCCATCAAAGGCACGGATGATCATACCACTATTTTTCAAGTAATTTTGGTCCATTCCCAGCCTTTCTAGAGTAGAATACGGGCACACGTTCAATGCCGACCCATTATCTATCAATACTTTGGCCACCATTCTTCCTCTTATTGTTACGGCGATATGCAAAGCCCGAGTATGACCTGTTCCATCAGCCGGAATCTCGTCATCAGAGAAAGTGATGATGTTTGGGGCCATAATGAGACTGACCATGTCATGTAGATTGTCTGGCATGAAACTCTCAGGCACATGAGCATCCTTGAGGATCTTTATTAAAGCATTCCAGTGCACCTCAGAAGTGAGCAGCAAACCCAACATCAAAATATGGGCTGGGGCTTTCCTAAGCTGTTCCATGATATCGTAATCGACCTTTCCTAAAGCTTTGGTGAATTCTGACATCTCCTGATCTGTTGGCTGGTTGGAGCACTCTCATTCTTTATCCTTCCCCTTCCTTTTTCTTTCCACTTCAGCAGAGGTATAAAGGCGCCCTGTTTCTGTTACGGGCTCTCCGATGCCCTTATCAGGTGGGTAATTCCATGGGACATTATGAAGACTGGGTATTGGTGTTTGGGTTATGGTGGGAAGAGTTATCCTTGGGTTTACGGGCAAAGGGATTGCTACAGGTGAAGGGTTGGTGAGGACGGGTAGAGTGGTGGGCACATTCGACTTCTTTGGCAAGACTAAAGGTAGTTTAGGTCGTGTGTTTCCTTGGTTGTTGGTTTGAGGTTCAGGTCGAGCCATAGCGATCATGGGTTCAGGTTTGAACAACGTATTAAGGACAAGGGGATAATGGGAAGGGTCTAGTAAGGCTCCTATGGTTAAGTTCATGTCAGGTAGATAAGATTGTGTGGTTAGGAAGGAAGGATTTTGGTATTTGGGCTCCTCTAAGGCAGGAATTGTCCCTTCTGAGATTGCGGTAAGTGTGTTGCACAGGGGGTTCCCGCTAGCATTCCCGCTTCCCAATGGTATGTTTTCCTGAAGCTTGTAACCCATGGCCTTCACTATTATAGAGGAAGTTGGACTAGTATTCATTACCTATAACAATGACGACAACAGTTACAAATTAGAGTTTGGTTCCTGGAGAAATCTATGCAATGCATGTCCTAGGGTGCCCCTCTTAAAGAGGGAAACTAGTCATGATGTATTGGCTCACTTTTGGAGATAGGGGGTTTGCCCCTGTATGCAGACGCCTTACCGTCAGGGAGGAACCTTCAGCCATTCATGCATTCATTCATAAAAATAAAAAAAATAAAAAAAAGTACATTAAATATTGGGTTTAAGATACAAAAGAGTTGGAATACATTTTAATAGGGGGAGGGGGGACATTTTCCTTTGGACTTCCACCTATCTACTTTTACAAAGAAAAACCCTAAACTACTCTTGAGTCTTCGGATTTGCCTTCCTTGGATTTGATGTCGAGGAGGCTGCTGAGAGACCTTGTTGATTGATTGCCCCTTATCTTCTTGGCAACCCTATCTCCGTAAGCATAGAGGGATTGGGGCCCCTCTTATGGAATGAATCGCGATGCATGCAATGAGTCCTTAGGGTTACGCGGGAACTCTTAGGGTTTGGGTAGGTTTAATGCAAGGGAGAGTAATGTTGGTGTCACTCTTAATAGGTTGATCATATGCATGAGAATGCAGTGACTTGAGTTGCTTGGAACTCTTGTCTTGACATGGGATATTGAATGCATGAACATGAATATGCAAAAAGTATAAAGAGAGAAGGTACAATTGAAATAAACATGCATGCATGAACAGTTAGACAGGCATTATAACAGTATAAATACAAGCATTATAACAGCAGGTATAAATGAAAGTAAGAGCAGTCGCCCTTTCCTCCGTGATTTTGAAAACGGTGCTTGTGTCCTAAATCTGGCAGAGGTTCGGCTATACATGGTGTCTATATGAGTATGAGGTTGAGGGTTGACTAATGCATCCTAAAAAGGCTCGGTCCCCGGATCTTCAAACCTAGGCCCACTCCCCGAGGTGGTGCTATGATCGGTTGGTGATCCGAGCGGGGGAACCATCAAGAGGCCGTAGGCGAAGAAACTGACACAGCATCGTGCCCACAACCAATATACCGTTCTCTCTTTCTAACTAGAAAGGATATATCAGGGTATGCAAGTATGCAGAATGCAAGTGCACATGTGGTGTGTGTGTGATTTTTAAAAATGGAGGAAAGGGCCCAACAACTCCCATTCATCCTGTACATCACATTCAAGCAAAGCAGTTAATAAAATTTAAACATAAAGCGCACTTACAAAACAAAGATGCAAGTGTCAGTATGTGGATGACAAACATAATACAAGATAATATGAATAAATGCATGTTTTTTTTTTTGAAAACAATTTTGGAAATTTAGTTTTGAAAATTTAAAGTGAATAGGATTGAACCAAGTTAATTGAAGACTCTACATGGGTAAAGGGCAAAGAGATATGACTAACGGCCTAACCCTCTAAGTGTCCCCAGTGGAGTCGCCAGCTGTCGCGCTCAGATTTTTCGCACTCGAGGAATACACACACAAGTGGGAAAAACACTGTACTCTCTCGTTAGAACTCACCCTCCTAAAAGAATGAGTGCGACTAGGTTTGAATTGAAAATCGATTTGAAATAAAGGGCTTTTGAAAAAGATTCGGAGTTGCCACCTAACTTGATTAAGGTGAGTTAGGTCACCTAAAAACTAAGAATAATCCGAAGACTACACTTAGGGTTTTTAGAAAACAATTTTGAAAATATCTCCTCAAGAGAGGGTTTTTAGGAAAACAGGTTGTTTGGCAACCTTTGGAAAACATTTAGCCCTTTTTTGAAAAATAACTCCTTTTGGTCTTTGAAAACAGTGATCTAGGTTCGAAGGTTGGTTACGTGTAGGGAAGACGCACTAAGCTATCACCCTACCCCGCCCTTTCGGTACCTACATGTCAATCAACCCTAGATTCATCTATGAGAGTCTTTAACTAACTATAGTTCAATCTTATCCATTTTGAAAAACAATGTTTGAATAGAAACTAACATGATGCATGGTATGAAAGTGTAAGGAAAGAGACTTGAAAAACAGATTTGAAGAGATAGAATTGAAATTGAAAAGTTTGAAAATTTGGAAATAGAAAGTTTGAAAGTAGATGGGAATTTGAGATTTGTAAAGATTTTGAAAACCGCACCCATGAGGGTGGAATTGAAAGTTTGACAAGTGTTATGACCGCACCTATGAAGGTCGCCTACGTATCCCTTTAGGGGAATCAGGTCAGCCGTAGTTCGAACCGGAGTTCGATTGAAAAGAGATTGATTTGAAGAGAGAAATTGGATTAGAAGAAAGAGATTGAATTAAAAACTGGATTTGATTTGAGATTAGAAGAGGAGATTGAATTTGAGAAGAGTGGACTTGCTTTGGAAAGATTGATTTTGGAAAGACTTGGTTTTAGGAAACCTAGACTTAGGAAAGAGAAGAGACTTAGAAAACATTTGACTTGACTTGGAAGGTTTAGGAAATTAGGGAAGATTGGATTTAGGAAATGTTTGAATTAGGAAAGGTTCGATTTAAGAAGGTTTTAGAATTAGGAAAGTTTCAACTTAGGAAAGCTTTGAATTTGGAATGTTTCAACTTTAGGAAAGTTTTGAATTTGGAATGTTTCAACTTTAGGAAAGTTTTGAATTAAGAAAGTTTCGAATTAGGAAAGTTTTCAAATTAGGAAATTTTTTGAAATAGGGAAGTTTTGAAAATTGGAAAGTTTCGAGTTTAGAAAGTTTTCGAAAAAGGAAAGGTTTTAAGATTAGGAAAGTTCCCAAATTAGGAAAGTTTTGAAAATTGGAAAGTTTTGAATTTAGAAATGTTTTGAATTAGGAAAAGTTTAGTTTAAGAAAGGCTTAGAATTTGGAAAGTTTCAAGTTAAGAAAGTTTTGAATTTTGTAATGTTTTGAAAAAGGAAAGTTTAGAATTTAGAAAAGCTTTGAAAACAAGAAAGTTTTGAAAATAAGAAAGTTTCGTTTTAGGAAAGGTTTGAAAAAGGAAAGTTTTCAGTTTAGGAAATGTTTGAATTAAGAAAGTTTTGAGTTTAGAAAAGCCTTAGATTTAGAAAGATTTTGAAGTTTTGGAAAGTTTAGAATTTAGAAATTTTGGAAGTTTAGAAAGATTTAACTTGAGAAAGCTTCAAATGTAGAAAGTTTTGATTTTAGAAAGATTTGAAATTTAAAAAGTTTAAGATTTAAAAAGTTTTAGAATTTGAATTTTAGAAAATCTTGAAATTAAGAAAGGTTTGAGTTTAGGAAGAGTTTGAAAACTTAGGTTTGAAAAGTTAAGATTTCAAAGGAGGGTAGAATTAGGAAAGGGTTGAATTAGGATAGATTTTTATGTTCAAGTTTTGAAAACTTAAGATTTAGGAAAGTGGAAGTTTATGAAGGATTTGAATTAGGAAAGATTTGGATTTGGAAGGGATTGGTTTTGGTCTCTAAAAGAAAAGATTTGATTTTGTTTAAAAAAACGGAAGATAGGATCTAGTTTCCTAAACGGGGATATTTGATTTGGTTTCCTAAAGGGAAGATAGGATTTGGTAAAGATTTGGAAATGGAGATTCTAGAAACCCTAGTTTTGAGAAATTATAGTTTCGACGTAGAAAAATAGGTTTTGGAAACGTGTATAATTTGGATGAGAAAACAAGAGGTTTTGGAAACCTAGATTTGGGGCAAAGTTTGAAAACTGGAAAGAAAATTTAGGGTTTCCTAATTGTGGGTTCTAGGGCTTGACTTGGGCTCTAAAGAAAGAGTTTTTAGAAAGTGCGTTTTTGGAAACGAAGATTTTGGAAGGAAATCCTAAAGAGGAGTTTCTAGAGGGAAGAATTTTTGGAAGGGATAGTTTTTTAGAAAGGTTTTTGGAGAAAGTTCTTCTAGGAAGGTTTTTGGTAGAAGATTGTTAAAGAGAGTTTTTGGAAAACGTTTTTAGAAAGTGGATTTTGGGGAGAGGATTTTGGAAAGGAGTTGAAAAAGGAAGCTTTGAAAAAAAAATAGACTTTCGGAGGGAGTTTTTAGAAAACAATTTTGGAAAGGAGAGTTTTAGGAAAGTATGTTGAAAAAGAGATTTTTAGGAAGAGATTTTTGAAGAGAGAGTTTTTGGAAAGTATGAAAACGTCTCACTTTCCTAAAGCGATTCTAGCCATAAGAGGGCTAGAACCACTTTAAGAACGTGGTTTTGGAAAACAATAAGATTTGAAAATATAGACCAAAAAGGTCACTTTTAATGTAACACTTTCCTAAAGCAACCCTAGCCATGGAAAGGCTAGAATCACCCTAGGATTGTGGTTTTGAAAACAAGTTTTTGAAAAACAGATTTTGATGCAATTTTGAAAAAACAAGTTTGAAAACGATTTTGAAAACGAGTTTAAAAACGAATTTTGGAAGATGTAAGACTATGATATGCACAATGTAATTTGCGGTCGTGAACATACATGGTTAAGACTTCACCACATAATCAAGGGGGCCGGACCCATGTGGTCTTTGGTTAGGCTAGAGGAAAGCCCCCGACACGGTGACTCTCCAATAGCCCAATCCTACACATGGACCGGGAATCCCCTTATTTCAAGTATGCAAAGAAAGGGCGGGAAAGAGATGGGGGATTAAAATAGAGAAAACCCAAGTGGGTTGGAGAGAGAAGAGAGAGGGGGGAAGTGCGGAAATTTAAATAGGGAGCCTACCTTGTATCTTGTTTATTTTGCGCGCCGTGCTATCTTCGGTCTTCGGTTTTCGGTCGTCGTCTTGATCCTTGTCTTCAATCTTCAAGAGTTGTCTTCAAGGTTTAGATTGCAGCTCTTCAAGTTTTCAAAGGATGGTTGAAGGCTAGTGTATGAGTGTATGGGGGAGTGTATAAGTGTATAGGAGGCTAGGGTTTGGAAAAACCTAAGGAGGCTAGGGTTTAGGAGATGCTCGAGCTTTGTATATCGAAATATATGATTTTTAGGTTAAGTTTTCAGACCCCTTTCACGTTGAATGAGGCTCTGTATTTATGAAAGTTGGACAAAGCTGGTGCCTATTGCAGTGGTGCCAGGGCAAAATTGCTCTTGGCGCCACTAGGAGTGGCGCCAGGCTAATTCTTGGCTTGGCGCCACTACTATTGGCGCCAGCCACTTAGGAAACTTTATAAGTCGGCAAGCAACGTATCTTTGACTAGATTTGGGCGCCTGTGCTAGTGACAACCATGCAACTTTTAGCCTGGTTTCGCTAGGAGTGGCTCCGGAAAGTCCGGGAATGATTTGGAGGAGCTGGGAATGACCCGGAAGGCTAGAAAGGAGCAGGAACACTTAAAATAGTGTCCTGGAGATATTTGACTTGAAAAGCGAGGACAAGATGTGTCGGAATGGTTGACCAGGCCCTTAGGGGCAAAACGGTCAATCGGACCGGGAAGCTGCCGGGGCGAACTCGGATTGTCCCTGAAGAAGACTTGGGATCTGGAAACATTTTGCAGAATGTTTCCGGAGGTTGCCGGTTTGATTCCCAGAGCCGGCGTGGTCGGAAAAGGAAACCGGCCCACTAGGGGCAAAACGGTCATTTTGCACCGGGTTTGCCGGAACTGACTCGGAATGGTCCGAAAAGGTAAAGGAAGGTTGAGAACACTATAAAAAGTATTCTCGGGACATTACCGGTTTGATACCCAGAGCCGGTGTGGTCGAAGAAGGAGACCGGCCCTCTAGGGGCAAAACGGTCATTTTGTACCGGGTTTGCCAGAACTGACTCAGAATGGTCCGGAAAGGTAAAGGAAGGTTGAGAACACTATAAAAAGTATTCTCAGGACATTACCGGTTTGATACCCGGAGCCGGTGTGGTCGAAGAAAGAGACCGGCCCTCCAGGGGCAAAACGGTCATTTTGTACCGGGTTTGCCAGAACTGACTCAGAATGGTCCGGAAAGGTAAAGGAAGGTTGAGAACACTATAAAAAGTATTCTCAGGACATTACCGGTTTGATACCCGGAGCCGGTGTGGTCGAAGAAGGAGACCGGCCCTCCAGGGGCAAAATGGTCATTTTGTATTAAGTTTGCCGGAACTGACTCGGAATGGTCCAGAAAGGTAAAGGAAGGTTGAGAACACTATAAAAAGTATTCTCGGGTAGAAGCACCCCATTTTTGACCGCTCGGCAGTCTACACTCCGTCCGGACTTGTTTTCAAGTCGTTGTGGACAAATTCCAATCGAAACCAATTCTCTAGGTCCAAATTCCATCTTTCCATCGCTTCGCGGGCTTGTCAGGCCCAAATAGAGGCAAAATGACTAAAACGTCCTTAGGGGCATTATTCTTTCTTATTCCAATTCCAATCCCTCTCTCGAGACCGTTTATTCCTCGAGACGGTCCACAAAATCGTTAGAGTAGCGGAAATACTCACAAAACCGTTAGAGTAGCGGAAATACTCACAAAACCATTAGAGTAGCGGAAATACTCATAAAACCGTTAGAGTAGCGGAAGTACTCACAAAACTGTTAGAGTGGCAGAAACACTCACAATCCAGGCACGTCTCTTCGGAGACGGTAAGACCCCTTTCCAATCCCTCTCTCGAGATAATTTATTCCTCGAGACGGTTCGAGTAGCGAAACTACTCACCAAACCGTTAGAGTAGTGAAAATACTTACAAAGCCGTTAGAGTAGCGGAAATACTCACAAATCATCAACCCCGTCCGAGTAGCGGAAATACTCAACTGTTAGAGTAGCGGAAATACTCACAAAACCGTTAGAGTAGCGGAAATACTCACAAAACCGTTAGAATACTCACAAAACCGTTAGAGTAGCGAAAATACTCACAAAACTGTTAGAGTAGCGGAAATACTCACAAAACCGTTAGAGTAGCGGAAGTACTCACAAAACCGTTAGAGTGGCGGAAACACTCACAATCCAGGCACGTCTCTTTGGAGACGGTAAGACCCCTTTCCAATCCCTCTCTCGAGACAGTTTATTCCTCGGGACGATCCCAATCCAGGCACGTCTCTTCGGAGATGGTAAGACCCCTTTCCAATCCCTCTCTCGAGATAGTTTATTCCTCGAGACGGTCCGAGTAGCGAAACTACTCACCAAACCGTTAGAGTAGTGGAAATACTCACAAAGCCGTTTGAGTAGCGGAAATACTCACAAATCATCAACCCCGTCCGAGTAGCAGAAATACTCCCAAATCATTAACCCCGTCCGAGTAGCGGAAATACTCAACCGTTAGAGTAGCGAAAATATTTACAAAACCGTTAGAGTAGCGAAAATACTCACGAATAGGTCGATATAGGGAATTGACAACAAATCCCTGTGTCACGATGACCGCCGTTAGAGTGGCGGAAATACTCAAAACCCAGGTCAACACTCATGTCTGTTAGCTCACTTCGGTGAAAAATGACTAGACTACCCTTAGGACCTTTTCCGAGACTTTCCGGTCAAGATGACCATTTTGCCCCTAAGCATCCGAATGCCCCAGGAACCACACCGGCTCTGGGTATCAAACCGGTAACCCCGTGAGACTACTTTTTATAGTATTCTTAATCTTCCTTTACCTTTCCGGATCATTCCGAGTCAGTTCCGGCCAACCCGGTACAAAATGACCGTTTTGCCCCTGGAGGGCCAGTCTCTTTCTTCGACCACACCGGCTCTGGGTATCAAACCGATAATGTCCCGAGAATACTTTTTATAGTGTTCTCGACCTTCCTTTACCTTTCCGGACCATTCCGAGTCAGTTCCGGCAAACCCGGTACAAAATGACCGTTTTGCCCCTGGTGGGCCAGTCTTCTTTTCCGACCACGCCGGCTTTGGGAATCAAACCGGCAACCTCTAGGAACATTCTGAATAATGTTTTCAGATCCCAAGTCTTCTTCCAGGACAATCCGAGTCTATCAAGGCAGTTTCCTAGTCCGATTGACCGTTTTGCCGCTAAAGGCCCGGTCAACCTTTTCGACCCACCTTATCTTCATTTTTCAAGTCAAATACCTTCAGGACACTATTTTGAGTGTTCCTACTCCTTTTCGGCCTTCCGAGTCATTCTCGGCTCCTTCAAATCATTCCCGGACTTTTCGGAGTCACTCCTAGTGAAGTCAGGCTAAAAATTGCATGGTAGTCACTAGTACAGGCGCCCAAATCTAGTCAAAGATACGTTGCTTGCCGACCTTAAATCTTTCCTAATTGGCTGGCGCCACTAGTAGTGGCACGAAGCCAAAAAATGGCCTGACGCCACTCCTAGTGGGGCCAGTGTAGAATTTGGTCTGGCGCCACTGCAACAGGCGCCAGGTTTGTCATCCCTCTATAAATACAGAGCCACATTCAACGTGAAAGGGGTCTGCAAACTTAACCTAAGAATCCTATATTTCGATATACAGAGCTCGAGCACCTCCTAAACCCTAGCCTCCCTAGGTTTTCCAAATCCTAGCCACTATACACAAACCCTAGCCTCCTATACACTCATACACTCCCCCATACACTCATACCCTAGCCTTCAACCATCCTTTGAAGACTTGAAGAGCTGCCATCCAAAGCTTGAAGACAACTCTTGAAGGCTGAAGGTGAAAATTAAGACAAAGACCGAAGACCGAAGACAGCGCGGTGCGCAAAATAAAGAAGACATACGGTAGGTTTTCTCTTTAATTTTCTACACTTCCCCCCTCTCTCTTCTCTCTCCAACCCACTTGGGTTTTCTCTATTTTAATCCCCCATCTCTTTCCCTCCCTTTCTTTGCATGCTTGAAACAAGGGGACTCCCGGTTCATGTGTTGGATTAGACTGTTGGAGAGTCACCTTGTCGGGGGCTTTCTTCTAGTCTAACCAGAGACCACGTGGGTCCGGCCCCCTTGATTATGTGGTGAAGCGTTAGCCTTGTATGTTAACGACCCCAAATTGCATTGTGCATATCATAGTCTTGCATCTTCCAAAAACCGTTTTCAAAGTTGTTTTTAAAATCGTTTTCAAACTCGTTTTCAAGATTGCATCAAAATCTCTTTTTTAAAAACTTGTTTTCAAAACCACAATCCTAGGGTGATTCTAGCCTTTCCATTGCTAGGGTCGCTTTAGGAAAGTGTTACATTAAAAGTGACCTTTTTAGTCTATATTTTCAAACCTTATTGTTTTTCAAAGCTGCTTTCCTAAAGTGGTTCTAGCCTTCCTATGGTTAGAATTGCTTTAGGAAAGTGAGATGTTTTTACTCCTTCTAAAAACTCTCTCTTCAAAAATCTCTTCCTAAAAATCTCTTTTTCAACATACTTTCCTAAAACTCCCCTCTTCAAAATTGTTTTCAAAAACTCCCTTCCAAAATCTATTTTTCAAAACTCTCTTTTTCAACTCCTCTCCAAAATCTTTTTCTCAAAATTCACTTTCTAAAATCACTCTCTAGATTCACTTTCCTAAAAAAATCTTTCCTAAAAATCTTTCCAAAAACTCTCTTTTCTAAAATCTTCCTTCTAGAAATTCCCCTCTAGGTTTTCCTTCCAAAACCTTCGTTTCCAAAAACATACTTTTTAAAAATCCCTTTTCCTTAGAGCCCAAGTCAAGCCCTAGAACCCACAATTAGAAAACCCTAAATCTTCTTCCCAAAAACATGGTTTTCAAACTTTGCCCCAAACCTAGGTTTCCAAAATCTTTTGTTTTCTACATCAAAACTATACATGTTTCCAAAACCTATTTTCTATGTCAAAACTATAGTTTTCTAAATCTAGGGTTTCTAGAATCTCATTTTCCAATTCCTTCCTAAATCCAATCTCCCCGTTTAGGAAACTAGATCCCGTCCTCCGTTTTTGGAAACAAAATCCAACCTTTCTCTTTTAGAAACCAAATCCAATCTCTTCTTAATCCAAACCTTTCCTAATTTAATTCCTTCCTAAACCATAAGTTTCCTAAACCTAAATTTTAAATCTTTCCTTAAATTTTAAAATCCAACTCTTTCCTAATTCAAATCATTCCTAATCTTTCACTTTCCTAAATCTTAAGTTTCCAAAAACTTGAACATAAAAATCTTTCCTAAGCTTTAAAACTCAACTTTCAAATCTTTCCTAATTCAACCCTTTCCTAATTCTACCCCTTTTCAAAATCTTTTTTCAAATCCAAGCTTTCAAATCTTTCTTAAACTCAAACTTTTCATAATCTCATGATTTTCTAAAGCTCTAAAACTTTCTAAATCTTAAACTTTCTAAATTTCAAATCTTTCCAAATTCAAAACTTTCTAAATTTGAAACTTTCTTAAGTTAAATCTTTCTAAAGCTAAAAACTTTCTAAATTCTAAACTCTCTTAAACTTCAAATCTTTCCAAATCTAAAACTTTTCTAAACTCAAAACTTTCTTAATTTAAGACTTTCTTAAGTTAAAACTATCTTAATTCAAACATTTCCTAAACCGAAGACTTTCCTTTTTCAAACCTTTCCTAAAACAACACTTTTTTATTTTCAAAACTTCCTTATTTTCAAAACTTTCCAAATTCAAAACTTCCCTTTTTCAAACATTACAAAATTCAAAACTTTCTTAATTCAAACCTTTCCTAATTCTAACTTTCCTAATTTCAAACTTTCCAAAAATGACACTTTCCTAAATTCGAAACTTTCCTAATCTAAATTTTTCCTAACTTCCAAGTTTCCAAATCTTTCAAGATCTTTCCAAGTCCAACATTCCAATCCAATCTTTCTCAATGTCAAGTCTTTCCTAGGTCTCCTATCTTTCCTAAGTCTAAGTTTTCTAAACCTTCTCTTTTTCAAAACAAGTCCAAATCTACCTTTTCAAATCAAAGTCCATTCTTTTCCAAAATTTCAAATTCCAATCTCCTTTTTTAATCTCAAATCAAATCTAATTTTCAATTCAATCTCTTTCTTCCAATCCAATCTCTCTCTTCAAATCAATCTATTTTCAATCGGACTCTTGTCCGAACTACGACTGACCTGATTCCCGCAAAGGGATACGTAGGCAACCTTCATAGGTGTGGTCACAATATTTTTCAAACTTTCAATTCCACCCTCATGGGTACGGTTTTCAAAATCTTTTCAAATCTAAAATTCCAATTTCAAATTTCTATTTTCAAATTTCTATTTCCAAATTTTCAAACTTTCCAATTTCAATTCCATCTTTTCAAATCTATTTTCAAATCAAATCAATCTCTTTTTAAATTTATTTTTCAATTCTTTTCTATTGCACTTGCATATCATGCATCATATTTTTCAAACATTGTTTTTCTAAAGTGAATAGGGTTGAACTATAGTTAATTAAAGACTCTCATAGGTGAATCTAGGGTAGATTGACGTGTAGGTACCGAAAGGGCGGGGTAGGGTGATAGCTTAGTGCGTCTTCTCTACATGTAACCAACCTCCGAACCTAGATCACTGTTTTCAAAGACCAAAATGAGTTATTTTTCTAAAAAGGGCTAAATGCTTTTCAAAGGTTGTCAAACAACCCGTTTTTCTAAAAAACCCTCTCTTGAGGATGTTTTCCAAAATTGCTTTTCAAAAACCCTAAGTGTAGTCCTTGGATTATTCTTAGTTTTTAGGTGACCTAACTCACCTTAATCAAGTTAGGTGGCGACTCCGAATCTTTTTCAAAAGCCCTTTATTTAATCCAATTTTTTCAATTCAAACTTAGCCGCACTCATTCTTTTAGGAGGGTGAGTTCTAACGAGAGAGTACAGTATTTTTTCCGCTTGTGTGAGTATTCCTCGAGTGCGAAAAATCTGGGCGCGACATCGGGACATTACCGGTTTGATACCCAGAGCCGGTGTGGTCGAAGAAGGAGACCGGCTCTCTAGGGGCAAAACGGTCATTTTGTACCGGGTTGGCCGAAATTGACTCTGACTGGTCTGGAAAGGTAAAGGAAGGTTGAGAACACTATAAAAAGTATTCTCGGGACATTACCGGTTTGATACCCAGAGCCGGTGTGGTTCCTGGGGCATTCGGATGCCTAGGGGCAAAATGGTCATCTTGACCGAAAAGTCTCAAAAAAGGTCCAAAGGACAGTTTGGTCATTTTTCACCAAAGTGGGCTAACAGACACTGGTGTTGACCTGGGTTTTGAGTGTTTCCGCCACTCTAACGGCGATCGTCGTGACACAGGAGTTTGTTGCCAATTCCCTATATCGACCTATTTATGAGTATTTCTGCTACTCTAATGGTTTTGTGAGTAGTTTCGCTACTCGGACCGTCTCGAGGAATAAACTGTCTCGAGAGAGGGGTTGGAAAGGGGACTTATCGTCTCCGAAGAGACGTGCCTGGAGTGGAACCGTCTCGAGGAATAAACTGTCTCGAGAGAGGGATTGGAAAGGGGTCTTACCGTCTCCGAAGAGACGTGCCTGGATTGGAACCATCTCGAGGAATAAACTGTCTCGAGAGTGGGATTGGAAAGGGGACTTATCGTCTCCGAAGAGACGTGCCTGGAGTGGAACCGTCTCGAGGAATAAACTGTCTCGAGAGAGGGATTGGAAAGGGGTCTTACCGTCTCCAAAGAGACGTGCCTGGATTGGAACCGTCTCAAGGAATAAACTGTCTCGAGAGAGGGATTGGAAAGGGGTCTTACCATCTCCGAGGAGATGTGCCTGGATTGGAACCGTCTCGAGGAATAAAATGTCTCGAGAGTGGGATTGGAAATGTTTTGGAAAGAACAATGCCCCTAAGGGCATTTTGGTCATTTTGCCTCTATTTGGCCCTGACAGCCCCACGAAGCGATGGAAAGACGGAATTTGGACCTAGAGAATTGGTTTCGATTGAAAACAAGTCTGGACAGAGTGTAGACTGCCGAGCGGTCAAAAATGGGGTGCTTACAACCTACATGTCTATTCACCTTATATTCACTCATTTGAATCTCTAGTTTCTAATCGTCTAGTACATGTTCACTTAAAAAGATTTTGAAAAAGGATTTTGTCATTACTTTTATGGTGAATAATGCATGATACAAGTTTTGAAAAGAGTTTGGGAGTTTTTAGAAAAGAAATGAGAAATAGAAGTTTGAAAAAGGCGTTTGATTTGGGAAATAGAAGTTGTGACCACACCTATAAAGGTTGCCTACGTATGTCATTTGGGGAGAATCAGGTTAGTTATAGTTTGGACTCAGGGTCCAATTGAAAATAGGTACATTGGGCCTTTGAAAAGTTTTGAAGACTCATTGAGGTCTTTTTTTTGCAAAAGATAACTTGAGAGTTTTTTACTAGAAATTTGAAATAACTCGGGAGAGTTTTGATTTCAAATTGGAGTGTTTTTGGAATAGAATTTTAAAGTTTTAGAAGACGCCTTTGAAATAGGACTTTAGAGAGCTTTATAGGTGGGACTTGGACTTGTAAAAGTTCTTATAAACTTGTATCGAAAATATTTTTAAAAATAGTTTTTATGTACCTTATGAAAGGCATGTTGATGTTTCATTGCCTTTGAGAGATTGACTATGTGGTAACTAAACTCCTTCAAGGCTATAAGTTTTGAAAAATATTTTTAGGAAAGAAAAGGCTAGAAACTTCCCTTATTTAAATATCTCACTTGATCTTGGACAACCTTAACCATGAAAGGGTTAGGATCACCTAAGGGTTGTGAGTTTTTTAAATCATTTTGGAAATAGTTTTTGAAAAATGGTGAGTATCTAGCCATTTTTGGATTGAGACAAGTTTGAAAGAGTTTTTGAAAACATTTGTAGCTTTCAGTTGAGGTTTGAAAAAGGGGCTCAGAGTTAAAATCTTGAAGCCACATAACCTTGATTGGGAAAACTAGGGTTTAGGCAACCTAGGGTTTTGGGAAAGTGGTCTTGAAATATAGTTCAGGGTTAGGGTGACCCTAATGGTTTGGAGATGGTTTAGGAAGGTGGCTACATGCATGCACTTTGAAAATTTATGATTTTATATGAAAATTGTCGCGCCCAGATTTTTCGCATCAAGGAATACTCTCATAAGTGGGAAAAACATTGTACTCTCTCGTTAGAACTCACCCTCCTAGAAGAATGAGTGCGACTAGGTTTGAATTGAAAACAGGTTTGAATAAAGGGCTTTTGAAAAAAGATTTGGAGTCGCCACCTAATTTGATTAAGGTGAGTTAGGTCACCTAAAAACTAAGAATAATCCGAAGACTACACTTAGGGTTTTTGAAAAACGATTTTGGAAAACATCCTCAAGAGAGGGTTTTTTTTTAGGAAAACAGGTTGTTTGGAAAACTTCGGAAAACATTTAGCCCTTTTTAGAAAAATAACTCCTTTTGGTCTTTGAAATTAGTGATCTAGGTTCGGAGGTTGGTTACGTGTAGGGAAGACGCACTAAGCTATCACCCTACCCCGCCCTTTCGGTACTTACATGTCAATCTACCCTAGATTCACCTATGAGAGTCTTTAACTAACTGTAGTTCAATCCTACCCACTTTGAAAAACAATGCTTGAAAACTAACACGATGCGTGATATGCAAGTGCAAGTTAAGAGAATTGAAAAATAGATTTGAAAAGAGATTTGAAGAAATAGAATTGAAATTAAAAAGTATAAAAATTGAAAGTAGAAATTTGAAAATAGAAATTTTGAAATTGAAAATTTGAAAATAGATTGAATTTTGAGATTTGAAAAATGTGGAGACCACACCCATGAGAGTGGAATTGAAAATTTGAAAAGTATTGTGACCGCACCTATGAAGGTTGCCTACGTATCCCTTTAGGAGAATCAGGTCAGTCGTAGTTCGGATCGGAGTCCGATTGAAAATAGAAGAATTGATTTGAAGAAGGAGATTTAATTGGAAATTGAATTGGAAGATTGAGAGATTGAACTTTGAATAGAGGATTGAAAATTGGAATTTGGAATTTCGGAGTTGAAAAAGATTGAATTTTGATTTGAAAAAGTAGAACTTGGAAAGATTTAGACTTGTTTTAGAAAGATGGAGGTTTAGGAAACCTAGACTTAGGAAAGATTCAAGAGTTTAAGAAAGATTGGATTTAGGAAAAGTTCGAATTAGGAAAGGTCCGATTTAGGAAAGTTTCATTTTTGGAAAGTTTCAAATTAAGAAAGTTTTGAATTTTGAAGGTTTTAGGTTTAAGAAAGTTTTCAACTTTAGGAAAGTTTTAAATCGAAGACTTTCCTTTTTCAAACATTTCCTAAAGCAAAACTTTCTTATTTTCAAAACTTTCTTATTTTCAAAACTTCCTTATTTTCAAAACTTTCCAAATTCAAAACTTCCCTTTTTCAAACATTTCAAAATTCAAAACTTTCTTAATTCAAACCTTTCCTAATTCTAACTTTCCTAATTTCAAACTTTCCAAAAATGACACTTTCCTAAATTCGAAACTTTCCTAATCTAAATTTTTCTTAAATTCCAAGTTTCCAAATCTTTCAAGATCTTTCCAAGTCCAACATTCCAATCCAATCTTTCTTAATCTCAAGTCTTTCCTAGGTCTCCTATCTTTCCTAAGTCTAAGTTTTCTAAACCTTCTCTTTTTCAAAACAAGTCCAAATCTACCTTTTCAAATCAAAGTCCATTCTTTTCCAAAATTTCAAATTCCAATCTCCTTTTTTAATCTCAAATCAAATCCAATTTTCAATTCAATCTCTTTCTTCCAATCCAATCTCTCTCTTCAAATCAATCTATTTTCAATCGGACTCTTGTTCGAACTACGACTGACTTGATTCCCCCAAAGGGATACGTAGGTAACCTTCATAGGTGCGGTCACAATATTTTTCAAACTTTCAATTCCACCCTCATGGGTACGGTTTTCAAAATCTTTTCAAATCTAAAATTCCAATTTCAAATTTCTATTTTCAAATTTCTATTTCCAAATTTTCAAACTTTCCAATTTTAATTCCATCTCTTCAAATCTATTTTCAAATCAAATCAATCTCTTTTTAAATTTATTTTTCAATTCTTTTCTATTGCACTTGCATATCATGCATCATATTTTTCAAACATTGTTTTTCTAAAGTGAATAGGGTTGAACTATAGTTAATTAAAGACTCTCATAGGTGAATCTAGGGTAGATTGACGTGTAGGTACCGAAAGGGCGGGGTAGGGTGATAGTTTAGTGCGTCTTCTCTACACGTAACCAACCTCCGAACCTAGATCACTGTTTTCAAAGACCAAAAGGAGTTATTTTTCTAAAAAGGGCTAAATGTTTTTCAAAGGTTGCCAAACAACCCGTTTTCCTAAAAACCCCTCTCTTGAGGATGTTTTCCAAAATTGCTTTTCAAAAACCCTAAGTGTAGTCCTTGGATTATTCTTAGTTTTTAGGTGACCTAACTCACCTTAATCAAGTTAGGTGGCGACTCCGAATATTTTTCAAAAGCCCTTTATTCAATCCAATTTTTTCAATTCAAACTTAGTCGCACTCATTCTTTTAGGAGGGTGAGTTCTAACGAGAGAGTACAATATTTTTTCCGCTTGTGTGAGTATTCCTCGAGTGCGAAAAATCTGGGGGCGACAGTTGGCGACTCCACTGGGGAGACTTAGAGGGTTAGGCTGTAGTCATGTCTCTTTACCCTTCACCCATGTAGAGTCTTCAATTAACTTGGTTCAGTCCTATTCACTTTAAATCTTGAAAACCAAACTTTCAAAATTATTTTCAAAAAGACATGCATTTATTCATATTATCTTGTATTATGTTTGTCATCCACATATTGACACTTGCATCTTTGTTTTGTAGGTGCGCTTTATGTTTAAATATTATTAACTGCTTTGCATGAATGTAATGTACAGGATGAATGGGAGTTGTTGGGCCCTTTCCTCCACTTTTAAAAATCACTCACACACTGCATGTGCACTTGCATTCTGCATACTTGCATGCCCTGATATGTCCTTTCTAGTTAGAAAGGGGGAACGGTATATTGGTTGTGAGCAAGATGCTGTGTCAGTTTCTTCGCCTACGGCCTCTTGATGGTTCCCCCGCTTGGATCACCAACCGATCATGGCACCACCTCGGGGAGTGGGCCTAGGTTTGAAGATCTGAGGACCGAGCCTTTTTAGGACGCATTAGTCAACCCTCAACCTCATACTCATATAGACACCATGCATAGCCGAACCTCTGCCAGATTTAGGACACGAGCACCGTTTTTAAAATCACGGAGGAAAGGGCGACTACTCTTACTTTCATTTATACCTGCTGTTATAATGCTTGTATTTATACTGTTATAATGTCTGTCTAACTGTTCATGTATGCATGATTATTTCAATTGTACCTTCTCTCTTTATACTTTTTGCATATTTATGTTCATGCATTCAATATCCCATGTCAAGACAAGAGTTCCAAGTAACTCAAGTCACTGCATTCTTATGCATATGATCAACCCATTGAGAGTAACACCAACGTCACTCTCCCTTGCATTAAACCTACCCAAATCTTAAGGGTTCCCGCGTAACCCTAGGGACTCATTGCATGCATCTCAATTCATTCCATAAGAGGGGCCCCAATCCCTCTATGCTCACGGAGATAGGGTTGCCAAGAAGATAAGGGACGATCAATCAACAAGGTCTCTCAGCGACCTCCTCGACATCAAATCCAAGGAAGGCGAATCCAAACACTCAAGAGTAGTTTAGGGTTTCCCTTTGTAAAAGTAGATAGGTGGAAGCCCAAAGGAAAATGTTCCCCCTCCTCCTATTAAAATGTATTTCAACTCTTTTGTATCTTAAACCCAAAGTTCAATGTACTTCTTTATTTTTGCGAATGAATGGATAAATGATTGTATGAATGGATGAAGGTTCCCACTCAATAGTAAGGTACCTGTATACAGGGGCAAACCCCTATCTCCAAAAGTGAGCCAATACATCATGTTTAGTCTCCCTCTTAAGCAGGGGCACCCCTAGGACATGCATTGCATAAAAATTTTCAAATCAAGGCACTAACTTCTCTTTTGTTTCTTGTCTTCTATCTTCCCCCTCCTCATCTCCAAGTACTAAGAGAACCGAAGACGGAAGCAAAGACAGGAAGGGGGTTTCCTCAACCATCTATTTATGATTATCCTACTGCTCACATGTTCACTTTTATTATGTTCATGCATCTATATCCATTCAGAGACAAGAGTTCCAAGAAACTCAAGTCATTTCACTCTCATACATCTAATCAACCGTAGAGAGAAAGGAGCAGTCCAATCTCATGTTAATCGAACCTACCAAAACTTCTATGGGTTCTTAAACCCTAAGGATTCATGGCATGCATAGAACCATATCTTGAGAGAGGCCCAAATCTCTCTCAGTCCATGGAGGTGGGATTGCCCAAATAAAGAAACATCAACTGGTCCATGCCGAAGAGGTATTGTATCACATAATAGGGGCAAAACCCCATCTCCTAAATGGACTTATCATCATGCCTAGATTCCCTCAAAGAAAGGACCTCCATAGGACATGCATTGCATAGAACCTCCAACTTCACATACTGACTGCATTCTGTTTTTCTTTTTCTTTTTGTAGGTCAGGGAGCACGATTGAATTCATGGAATCCCTCTAGCACCTCACCAGATTCAAACTCATGGAAGGATAAACCTAGTTGTTAGAAAAGGCCAAATCTACATCAAAGAGCAAGAAGAACTAACCGTCCACCTACAAGACATTACCTCCACGACATGTCGCAACAATCACAATCCAAGTAGAGGAGGACTTCAAGCAGAAGAGGACTTCACTAGATGCGAAGTCTTGTCAGACCCGTACATTGCAACAACACATCCTCTAACTTCCAAATGCATGAAAAATATCGTGAACTCGCCCTCCATTGATATGCCTGTTGAATGAAGCACCAAGAGGTTGATGTAGTCCCAAAACCCTATTAAGGATTCTCAGCAAAAGGCCCACAAGAAAAGGGAGGTTTTTATAAAATTCATCTGTTTCCTTTTTGTCTGTCTATTTTTCTTGCATATCTTATTTAAATAAACACACATGTCGTGCATTCATGATTTGAAATGAAAAAGATGAAGTTTCGGTTTATTCCCTTTGTCTCATACTCTTGTGGAGGATTGTTGCGTTTAAGGATTCTTTCCCATTTAGTGATGACTCGACTTGAAGGATGGGATAGCATAGGCCACCTATTTAAAAGGGGTTAAAACCTTCGAGAGACAAAGAGAGAATGAGAGATAGGAGGAAGACAGTCTCAATAGAGAAGTGCAGAGTTTATTGAAAAGGCAACACTTGCGTGATATCCTGGCTAAGCGATGGGCAGCCGAGTCCCTAAAATGATGTGAAGCCATTGTTCTACTTATCCCAAATAAACACTACCCTTTGCTCAGCCCACTAGAGCCGTAACTGATTTTTATTCAGATGTCGCCAAACCAATAACCATCCCCCACATTGGGGTAAGCACAGACTAGTTGATTCAGCAAAAACACACCATTTTTTAGAAACATTGTCTAAATTTTGTATAAAGGCTTTATGGACTAAGCAATTTAATTTGAAGTGATGAAAGGCTCTCATTTCTTCTACCATACACAAAAATATCCCCTTTGCTTAACCCACTAGTGCCTCGCAGAAAGCGGAAGATTCTTTGTCAACCCCGATCCGAAACCATCCCCCCACACTGGGGTAGACATGTAGCAGAAGATTTGGCAGATAATATCATCGACCATCAAACGAAAGTAATGTGAAGGCTCTATGGATCAAGCAATCTTGTTCAAAATGAAGAGAGACCCTCATTTCACTTCCCATACAGTTAAAAGCAACCCTTGTCGAACCTATTGAGCCGGTTATCTTTCTTTTCCAAAACACACCCCAACCTAGGGATCACCGTCCACAACCGGTTAAATGAAAATGTTAAGGAAAGGATTTGAGAGAAAGAAGTTGTAAAAATGTTCTTCTTGTCAAAGACAACAAGAAAAGAAAAAAAAAAAAAAAAGAAGCATATCAGTAGAAAGACCGAAAAAGAGTCATGTTGTGCTATCTTTAAAAAGCATATAAAGCCAAAAGTCAGGAAAAAGGGGCAAATGTCAAACTAAGAAGGTCAAAAGTTACAAGAAAGGTCAACTCCTCTTGTAAAAGAGAAAATTCAAAGGTGATCCTAGGTAACAAAGCCACCAAGTAGAAGCTATAGGTTTGAGCCTTTGCCCTTTCTTGTTAAACCCTAACCTATGGCCTACATTACAACCCTACTAAAGTCCACTCTGATTGAGAAGGATTGCTTGATCTAAATGAGCCAAATATGTTTCTAAAGCTAGAGGAGGATATCAGGGGATGAAACCCCAGTGGAAGACCAACCAAGGATGGTGCGGATCTAACCCTACTGGAAGCAACATTAAATTTGAGCTTACATATCCCGTTCATTCATAAACCCCTTAACCTAGCCTACGTTACGGTCCAAATTAAAGTCCTCTCTGATCAAAGAGAATTGCTTAGTCCAAATAAGCCTGAACAATATTAAGACAAGTAGGGTGAGAAAGGAGAATTGGAAGAGAATGCAAGCGGCAATCTCATGCTCCAAGGTGTACTCAGATGGTTTTGGTTTAAACAATCCACTAAAAGAGGATCTTTAAGCCTAAATATCCCTTCGTTTCTTACAACCCCTAAACCCAGCCTGCATTACGATCCTAAAAGAAGTCTTCTCGGATTGAGGGTTTAGCCGTTTATCGCTCTGCAGAGGGCATGCGAGTTGTCACATTAGCCATGGTGGCACTTTGCAAATCAGAGAGAGAAAACCAAGTGAGATCAGAAAAATCCCAAAAAGTAGGGGTAGGATAGCAAACCAAAAGGTCGAGATCCCTAAAGAATGGTACAAATGCTATCACACCTCGATAAGAATGGGGCAAAACTGAATGAAGCAAAACTAAATGGGGCAGAATCCTGGAAAGGTACAGAATCCTGAGAGTATGGGCCCAAGGGGCAATCTTGGGATTTTCTTTGTAAATAGCTTATATACATGTAGTACTGATGCATCCATGACATGTATAACCTATACATCCATTTAGATTCATGTGTAGTTTGTATCTATGCATGCATTCAACTGCGTTCCTGCATGAACCTGTTCATTTGTAAGGAAGTAGGTTATGCATTTAAATCAATTCTTACATAAATCTATGCATTTATCACAAAAAATGGGGAACATTGCATTTAATTCTATTTATGTATGCGTATTATCCAAAATTTTAACATGCATTTAATTCCAATTCTGTGTGAACTTGTATATTCATAAAAAGTAGGACACACATTCAATTCATAAAAAAAGTATGACACGCATTCACCCCGTACCGGGGCATTCTTAAACTGTTTTTGTATAAAACTCACTCTATGTCTTTCTCTTTCTCTCAAATCGGAAATAGGGAACAAAGCAAAACATAAAAAGGAGCTAAAGCCACCCCTCAGATATCTCCAGTACCAGCTCACACATCAGAAAGCTCAGATTTCTGGGACCAACAAGAAATAGAGAATGGGGCAATGACCCACCCTCGACCTCCCCAATCAAACGACTTTGAAAGAGGGGTAGTGAATAAGTATCCGATCACCCAAAGCTGAAATAATGAAGCACATCCCCAACAATGAGCATCGCCCCCCTCCCAAAGGTCTGTCCCACAACCATAGGAGCATATGGGTGCCCCTCATGAATCCTGGCAAGCAGTACAAGTAATTGGCAGTCAACCATGTCATTCCCTCGAGGAGAAACATCCAGAGTCTTAAGAAGAGTGAAGTTGGGGCCACCATGTGAGAGATTCACCAATCTTGAGAAGTATGCCAATCCCCTATCCGTTGTAAACTCAAAATGAGAGAAACAAGAACTTCATTGGGACATAAGGAAACTGGGGTCGTAGATCAGAAGAAAAAGCCTCAAAATGGAGCCCAAGCTGAAGAGCGACAATCGTGATGCAGCCATCAGGAAAAGTGGGTCCCATAATGTCAGTTGAACCATCCCGAAGACCTAGGAGGAAGCCATACTCATGGGGAATAGGGGCAAGCTCACATTCCCCAAAATGGAAGAAAGACAGGTCAGGTGGGAACCACTACCAGAAAGCAAGCTACACTAACAGGAGAGAAGCCATGCAACCAAAAGACCAGCAAAAATGTCTTGCTCATCTGAAGGATGCCCGTGATACCAAACCCGTAGTCAGCTCAAAATAGCATCAGCCATCCGAAAAGTCAAAAGTGGAAAACCTCAATGTCCATCTCATCCTCGAGGGTTGGCTCAACGGAGGGAAGGGGTTGACTGGAGGCCTACTCTCCCCTCCCACCCTGGCTAGAAGGTGCTCGATTGGCAGAGTGCTGACTACCCCTAGAGCGGCTGGAGCTGCCAACAAGAATTTGTTCGGGCCATCTTCTCGAAGCAGTGACTCTTCTCAGAACCCTCATCGCCTGCACCCGCCATCCTGAAAGGTAAGTCAAGGTAAGAGGTATTAGAATTCGATACATGCAGTTCAAAAGATAAAGAAATAAAAGCAACAAAGAAATAATAATAATAATAACCAAAGGTGAACATAAAATAAAAGTGAAGGACACAACTTCCATATACATCCTATTCAGACCAACCTAAAAGTTTCTTAAACTTTTCATTCAAGGTTTCTTTTCTAAAATCAACTATCAAAGGTTCCTTAAAATTTTTTTGAAAAGTTTCTTGACTTTTTCTCTTTAAAAAGTTCTTTTTCAAAAATCAGTTTCCCAATGGTTTCTTATTATTATCCTCCAAAAGTTTTCAAAAATTCTTTCTTCTAGAATTTCCTTTCCAAAGTTAGTTTTCAAAAGGTTTTCTGATTCTGTTTTCCAAAAGTTCTTTTTCAAAATCACTTCTTAAAATCAAATTCTACTTTGAAAATCAGGGTCAAAAATCATTTTCAAAATCATGTCTAAAATTTTTTCAATCCATCTCCAAGTTTTTCTGATTTAGTTCTTCAAGAAAATCCCTTTTCCAAATCCTGCCCCCCGCAAACTTTTCTTTCAAAAGAGTCTTAGACAAAATAAATCCTTAAAAATTTTCAAGGTTTCACTCAAAAAATTCTTCCTTCCAAAATTTCTATCAAGTTCCGAAGTTTTCTATCCTAAATCCTTGTCAATCTCAAAAATTTTCAAATCCGAAAGAGTTCTTAAATTCTTAGCTCCAAAATGTCTCCTAAAATGCTATTTTCCAAAATCTTTCTAAGTTTTTTGTCCAACAGGATTTCAAAACTCAAGTCTTAGGTCAAAATGAATTCCCTCCAAATTCTAGGTAGCTTTGCCCTTTTTCTGCCAAAACTAGTTTTTGAAGGCCTTTTTGGCCCGTTATCCGTTTTTGACCCCCGTTGTCAAAAGATTTCCAATGTCCGTCCCTCCGACTGCCTCGTGGTCAACATGGGACTCTTACTTTTGTCGTTTTCTATCTTTGACAAGCAAAGACAGAAAAAGAGGGGCAGCTGTAAGCAACCCATTTTTGACCGGTCGGCAGTCTACACTCCGTCCGGACTTGTTTTCAAGTCGTTGTGGACAAATTCCAATCGAAACCAATTCTCTAGGTCCAAATTCCATCTTTCCATCGCTTCGCGGGCCTGTCAGGCCCAAATAGAGGCAAAATAACTCAAACGCCCTTAGGGGCATTATTCTTTCTTATTCCAATTCCAATCCCTCTCTCGAGACAGTTTATTCCTCGAGATGGTCCACAAAACCGTTAGAGTAGCGAAAATACTCACAAAACCGTTAGAGTAGCGGAAATACTCACAAAACCGTTAGAGTAGCGGAAGTACTCACAAAACCGTTAGAGTGGCGGAAACACTCACAATCCAGGTATGTCTCTTCGGAGACGGTGAGACCCCTTTCCAATCCCTTTCTAGAGACAGTTTATTCCTCGGGACGGTCCCAATCCAGGCACGTCTCTTCAGAGACGGTAAGACTCCTTCCCAATCCCTCTCTTGAGACAGTTTATTCCTCGAGACAGTCCGAGTAGCGAAACTACTCACCAAACCGTTAGAGTAGCGAAAATACTCATAAAGCTATTAGAGTAGCGGAAATACTCACAAATCATCAACCTCGTCCGAGTAGCGGAAATACTCCCAAATCATCAACCCCGTCCGAGTAGCGGAAATACTCAACCATTAGAGTAACGGAAATACTCAACCGTTAGAGTAGCGGAAATACTCATGAATAGGTCGATATAGGGAATTGGCAACAAATCCTTGTGTCACGACGACCGCCGTTAGAGTTGTGGAAACACTCAAAACCCAGGTTAACACCCGTGTCTGTTAGCTCACTTCGGTGAAAAATCACCAGACTACCCTTAGGACCTTTTTCGAGACTTTCTGGTCAAGATGACCATTTTACCCCTAAGCATCCGAATGCCCCGGGAACCACACCGGCTCTGGGTATCAAACCGGTAACCCCTTGAGACTACTTTTTATAGTATTCTCAATCTTCCTTTACCTTTCCGGATCATTCCGAGTCAGTTCCAGCCAACCCGATACAAAATGATAGTTTTGCCCTTGGAGGGCCGGTCTCCTTCTTCGACCACACCGGCTCTGGGTATCAAACCGGTAATGTCCCGAGAATACTTTTTATAGTGTTCTCGACCTTCCATTACCTTTCCGAACCATTCCGAGTCAGTTCTGGCAAACCTGGTACAAAATGACCGTTTGCCCCTAGTGGGCCGGTCTCCTTTTCCGACCACGCCGGCTTTGGGAATCAAACCGGCAACCTCTGGGAATATTTTGAATAATGTTTTCAGATCCCAAGTCTTCTTCCAGGACAATCCGAGTCTGTCCAGGCAGTTTCCTGGTCCGATTGACCGTTTTGCCCCTAAAGGCCCGGTCAACCTTTCCAACCCACCTTATCTTCATTTTTCAAGTCAAATACCTCCAGGACACTATTTTGAGTGTTCCTGCTCCTTTCCAGCCTTCCGGGTCATTCCTGGCTCCTTTAAATCATTCCCGGACTTTCCAGAGTCACTCCTAATGAAACCAGGCTAAAAATTGCATGGTAGTCACTAGTACAGGCGCCCAAATCTAGTCAAAGATATGTTGCTTGATGACCTTAAATCTTTCCTAATTGGCTGGTGGCGCCAAGCCAAAAAATGGCCTGGCGCCACTCCTAGTGGGGCTAGTGTAGAATTTGGCCTGGCGCCACTACAACAGGCGCTAGGTTTGTCTTCCCTCTATAAATACAGAGCCACATTCAACGTGAAAGGGGTCTGCAAACTTAACCTAAGAATCCTATATTTTGATATACAGAGCTCGAGCACCTCCTAAACCCTAGCCTCCCTAGGTTTTCCAAACCCTAGCCACTATACACAAATCCTAGCCTTCTATACACTCATACACTCCCCCATACACTCATACCCTAGCCTTCAACCATCCTTTGAAGACTTGAAGAGCTGTCATCCAAAGCTTGAAGACAACTCTTGAAGGCTGAAGGTGAAGATCAAGACAAAAACCGAAGACTGAAGACAGCGCGGCGCGCAAAATAAAGAAGACATACGGTAGGTTTTCTCTTGTTTTAGAAAGATGGAGGTTTAGGAAACCTAGACTTAGGAAAGATTCAAGAGTTTAAGAAAGATTGGATTTAGGAAAAGTTCGAATTAGAAAAGGTCCGATTTAGAAAAGTTTCATTTTTGGAAAGTTTCAAATTAAGAAAGTTTTGAATTTTGAAAGGTTTAGGTTTAAGAAAGTTTTCAACTTTAGGAAAGTTTTGAAATGGGAAAGTATTGAATTTAGAAATGTTTTGAATTAGGAAAAGTTTAATTTAGAAAGTTTTAAGTTAAGAAAGTTTTGAATTTTGGAATGCTTTGAAAAAGGGAGGTTTTGAAAGTGGAAAACTTTAGAAAACAAGGAAGTTTTGAAAATAAGAAAATTTTGAGTTTAGAAAATTTTAGATTTGGAAAGATGTTGAAGTTTTGGAAAGTTTAGAATTTTGGAGAGATTTAGGTTTAGAAAGATTTAACTTTAGAAAGTTTCAAATTTAGAAAGTTTTGAATTTGGAAAGATTTGAAATTTGGAAAGTTTAAGATTTAGAAAGTTTTAGAGTTTGAATTTTAGAAAATCTTGAAATTGGAAAAGGTTTGAATGTAGGAAAGGTTTGAAAACTTAGGTTTAAAAAGTTAAGATTTGAAAAGAGGGTAGAATTAGGAAAGGGTTGAATTTTAGAATTTTAGGAAAGATTTTTATGTTCAAGTTTTGGAAACTTAAGATTTAGGAAAGTGAAAGATTAGGAAAGAGTTGAATTAGGAAAGAGTTGGATTTTGAAATTTAAGGAAAGATTTAAAGTTTAGGTTTAGGAAACTTATGGTTTAAGAAGGTAGAAAATTAGAAAGGAGTTGAATTAGGAAGGGTTTGGATTTGGTTTCTAAAAGCAAAGGTTTGATTTTGTTTCCAAAAACGGAGGATTGGATTTGGTTTCCTAAAGGGAAAATAGGATTTGGCAAGGATTTGGAAAGGGAGATTCTAGAAACCCTAGTTTTGAAAGTGTGGAATTATAATGTAGAAAAGAAGTTTTGGAAACATGTATCGTTTGGATGTGAAAAAAGAGGTTTTGGAAACCTAGGTTTGGGGCAAAGTTTGAAAACCATGTTTTTGGAAAGAAAATTAGAGTTTCCTAATTGTGGGTTCTTGATTCACTCTCCCAAATACACGTTGAGTTGGAGCTTTCCCCGCAAGAGCACGGGTGTCAATCGAAGTAAAACCGGCGAAGCCCAGTATCGTTCTCTCCCAAGGACCGAGCCCAATATAGGTGTGGCACAAAGTGAAACCAACACCAAACGGGAAGAATTAGCAAGTTGCTTAGCAAATCAAAATTATACTAAAAATGACCGAAAATTGTTTGGTTGGAGGTATGTTGTAAACTACTTGAATTATGCTAATTACACCTAGAATTGAAATTAATTATGCTAAATTCGTGACAATTAATGAAAGGGGCTTGGATACAATTGTTCAAACCTACCAATTCTCTACAATTGTTCAAACCTACTCCGCGGAACCTTAATTCGGAAGATTTAGACTATATAATTTGGGATTCATGCTCAATTGGTTGTAATTAATGATCAATTGCTAAGAATCTTAGGGACAAATCATAATTTGTGCAATGCCTATACCAATTTAGGAATTGTGCATAGAAATTACCAAAAGTGATTGTGAATCTAAGTTTTTTAAGGAATTACAACACAATTGATATGAATTTGAAGAATTCAAGAGATGAAACATTGAAGTGTATATACCTCCATTGAAGACCTTGAAGATTCTTGGTAGATCTTCACAATTGCATCCAAGGAAGAGTCTAGCTACTTGATTCCATAAGAGATAGCAAGAGTAATTGAATATTTCTCATTGAATTAAGAAGAAACGGGTGTTTGGTTACAAGGAAAGTGCGAGAAAATGTAAGAAAATACAAAGAAATCTATATCTAACCCACTTTCTCTCTCTATATCTATCCTAACAGAAAAATCTATGCTATCTCCCCCCCTTCGTACGGAATTCACGTCATCCTTTAAGTGATATAGCTGCAAAAATCGCGCATACAAGGCCGGAACCATACATACGGTTGGATATACCGTACGTACGGGTGTACTACCGTACGTACGGTAAGGCCTATGCAAAAATGCCCTCTCTAAAGTTTGTCCTGGTGCTGCAGGCGTACGTACGGGGTAACATACCCGTACGTACGGTTTCACCACCGTACGTACGGGGAGGCTTACGCTAAATCCCCTTCTCTGATGTTTGGTCTGGAAATGGGGGCGTGCGTACGGTCGGAGTAACCGTACATACGGTTGGACCACCGTATGTACGGTAACTGCGCAATTTGGCCTTTTCGCTCCACTTTTCGCCCGTTTTCCTGCACAAACCCACAATCACTCATTAAGACATTTATTATGCTAAAATATAACATATATACAACGTAACTGGACTAATAACAACTATTTAGGGACTTTAGATTACACTTTTTAAAGTGTAATCACCACCCCCCACCTAGCTTTTGCTAGTCCCTAGCAAAAACGCGAAAAATAAAACAAGAATATATACAATGAAGATAATCTCCACTTTCGGGGGAGTCCCAGATGCATTTAGCATATGCATCAAGCCTTTAAACCCCTAGGTTACCCCTAGTGGACGAGTGGTGTCTCGTGAGGGTTTACAGTGATGATACCCACAAACATCCCTTTATGAGTTGCAACATTTAGATGAGATTAAGGAACAACAACTAATCAAGCCTCAATCAATGCATTCTACTCTCACTACTTAACACTTACAAGATCATGTAACACGGCATGCAAAAGAGAGGGTGAAGTGAGTGTGTGAAATATCATGATGAAAAGTTCAATCTGAGACATCTCTAAACATAAGTTCATCTTTTAAAGCTTTGATCCAAACCTCACTTGGAATACACTCTCAATTAAAAGACCCACATGGTTCTCACAATGGTATGTTCAACACTAGAGTAAATGTAAAGAGGCACATCAAGTGAACATACCAAAAACAACGACCGACAAGATAGGAGTGTATCGACATTAGCATAGCTCCATGAAAGAATATTCATAGTTAAGTATTGATTCAAAGAAATTGACAAAATAGGCTTATACTCTATTGAAAACTTCAATCAAATACAACTTGGATCACCAATTCATGTAAATGTGGAAATAGCAATACAGAAGAGGTGAAAGGCGAGGGTAAAGAGATAGTAAAAGGTCATAACATGTGTGATCAAGACATGAAATGGTAAATGCAAAGCAACTACAACTCCCCCCCTTTTGAATCATTTGATACACTCTTCTCTACTCATTGCCCTTACTCGAAATACCTTCATATCAACTCTCTTTTCTTCGCTCTTTGTGTATATATATATATTTTTTATATAGAACTCCCTTTTCCATCCTTTTTTTTTTTTTCATATATACTTCAAAATGCACTTTTTTTGTGTTGAAATTCCCAAATTGATCTCCCTCTTTTTTTTTTTTTTTTTTTTTTAACTGAAGGAAGCAACACTTTCTTTTCTCACATAGGCGTCCCTTTGTGATACAAGAGAAAAAATTACTTTGCATTTTTTTTTTCAAATAATAACAACAAAAGATCAACAAGGGTCAAGGGAAATGTATGGTTTGGCAATGGAAGGCTAATGGCTATCACGAAGAATATGGTATAGGGTCATTTCCAGAGTTGCACAATCGAAGCATTTCATAGAATATAAGTGTCAATATTAAGATCAAAACTTTACTCATGAACCAAATACAAGCATAATGAAGCTATTGAACTAAATGAGGGTGAATAATTTATCCTTGAGTAAATGTAAATGCTCAAAAGGGCGATAAATGCTCTAAAGCTCACATGGTAAAAATCTCCACTAATGTAAAGATGAACATGCTAGAGGTAGTAAAGATTGATGCTCATCATCATAATTGTGCAGAATAAGGTGGTCCCCTCTACTTAAGCATGAATGAAGCACAATCCATAAAGAAATTAAGTATAGAGAGATAATGCATCAATCTTAGCAAAATAAAAGCACATGTTCCTCTCTTCTCATCTCAAATAGCACTCTCCCAAGTTATGTCATGGTACTCGAAAACCATGAGTCAACACATCCACTATGAATAATAAAGGTCAATCAACAAACCACTCATGGATGCTAGCAATGGAAAGTACATAATGAGAGAAGCCATACAATACCGTTAACCTCTTACCACCATGTGATAGACAAAGATAAAGTATCCACTAAATCATATCTGAAAAAGAACCTGTCTATACAAGAGATCGACATCCACTAAAAGAAATATATCATGTAAGCTCAAAATAGGTATATACTTATATAAAACTGAAATGGACTACATCAAAATGCTGCAGAGTTTTAGATACATCAATGAACAAAATGTATACATGAGATGTACATGAGATGCTATACAAATGATACTATGCATGTGATGCTATCTAAACTCTGCCCTGCGTAAGTCCAAACTCATCATCATCCTGAAAGTCATGCTCCCTTAGAGATGTAAGATCTGTAGCACCAACAGCTAAGTCAGGGAAGTCAGTCTCCTCCTCGTGGGGAAGTCTGGACAAAATATCAGTCAACATCTAACTCTGTCTCGCCTGCTCCTGTCGAACCTCCTCCTAGAATCTGGAGTGAGAGGCTTGAAGCTCTGCTATCTGGGCACCCAAAACTGTCTGCACAGCAGTGATTTGTGCTGTGTGTGCAGTCTCTAAAGTCGCACACCTCTGACTGAGCTCTGCATGGGCTACTTGCAGTCCATCAACTGACTGCTGCATCACCTAGATGGCTGCAGTCTGCCTCTCGATATGCAAACTCTGCTGGTCTATAATATGGGCCACTACCTGAAACATAGGGGTCGCTTGAGCTGACTGTGACTCGCCTTCAGCCTGAGGCTGCTGCTGCTCTCCTGGAACCTGCTCTCCCTCTACAGGGGCCTGCTGCTGCTGCTGCTGGGCTCTCTGCTGGGCCTGAACTAGTGCCTCGGCCCGCCTCTGAATACCTGCTAGCTGACCCGCCGCCCTATTCTGAGTGGACAGGGCAATGGGTCTAAGCATCTGAGCTAAAGGATCGTCGACTAGGGCTGTCACGCCAGCGCGCACAATCAACTCAGTCATCATCCTCGCAAATGACAACGCCCCTTGCGGCTTCGTCGAAGCCGCAGACTCATAGAAGGCACTGAACATGTAACTGGGAAGATCTATACTCCTACCCGTCCCCAAGGCATAAAGTAACTGGCCTCTACGCCTGCTCACCTCTCCTCTTCGCCCTAACGGAAATATCAACCCGCAGGTGAAAACGAACATCGGCGCGTATCTCGGAGCAAGAAATTTCTTCTCAATCTGAGAAGAAATCCACTGGGTACCGGATGCACAAATCTCTGCTACCATAACCTTATGCTCTACCTCTCCCCGCTGAGGCCAACACAAAGCTGGGTCATAGACCCGGGGTAGACTGAAGAACTCTACAAAGGTGGCTGGGGTAATGGTAACGGTCTTACCTCTAACAGAGGAAACAATACGCTTATCTTCGGCCACATCCGACAGTGCTCGGATGTTGGCCATCAACTCGGCGACCAAACCCGTCCTATGCCTACCACTATACTGAGCTAATCTCAACCACCCCCGGCTCTCAAACATCTCTCACCAAAGATAAGGCTCACCCGCGAAGTGCTCGAGAGTCATCGCTCTCTCCTGCACCGGGCCTCTCTGACTGAAGATCTGATCAAATCTCTGTTGTGCCTTCCCGTCAACAAACCATCGCAGCTTTTTCATTTCAAATCTCTATAAACCCTAATCGATCCTATCTCTATCTCTCTCAACCTTCTTTTCTCCTACAATGGCTCCCAAAACCTCTAAACCGAAAAAGATGTCCAAAGCCCTAGTGGTAGTATCTGCCCCTGCTTTAACTGAACCGAAAAGAAAACCCAAAGGAGGGTCTAGCAAAGACAAAAGCAAGCGCAAGAAGAGTAAAATTGGAGAAGCTTCATCCTCAGCAGCTCTAGAATGGAATGAACTATATTTTAGTGAGGGCAAGGCTCAAGAAAGGTATAATTTGACCTTCTCTCTTCGAAAAGTTTTCAATGGAAGATGGATAGACTATAAATTCTTTGATCTTCATAAGTTCGAATTTGGTACAAAATTTGACAATCTAGGGTGGAAGTATATGACAACACTCAGGGATGATGTTTACCCTGATTTGGTTACTCATTTTTATTCAAATGCCGAAAGGGAATCTGGAGAAGTATCTGTCAGAAGTTACGTTAAAGGGATTACTATCAATTTGGATAGAGAAGCAATTAGAAATATTCTTGGAATCAGAATTGGTGGAGAAATCTATAGAGATAGTGTCTCCAGAAAAGATCAATTAAAAGTTCTTTATGGAAAAGACATGGATGAAAATGTACAGCCTCTTGCTATTGATCTACCTCTTGAATTAAGGCTTGTCCATCACTTTATCTGCACTATATTCACTCCTAAAGCTGGGAAATATGATTATGTTTCGGAAAAGGAGTTGTTCTTTTTATGGGCTTACATAACTGATACAAGAATAGATTTGTCTCTGTTTATTTTGGATCACATATATAAGGCCACTATCTCCAAAATCACTCTGCCATATGGAATCTTTTTGACAAAAGTTTTCAAGCATTTTGGTGTTGATCTGAAAAATGAGAAGAAGACAATTCCCAAAGCCATCAGTGATGAGTATAATGAGAGAACACTCAAAAGAATGGGGTACATGCTAAAGAATGAAAAATGGATTCCCAAGAAAACCGAAGGAGAAAGTACTTCAAAAGGAAAAGCCCCATCTGGAAGCACCTCGAGGCAGAGAAGCACACGAAGATTATTAAGTCTTGAATCACAAGAAAGCACAGGGGATCTGAATTCTTTTATGGCTCAAGTTATGGAATCTCTAAACCAACTACATCACAAGGCTGATATTGCAAACACCAGGATGATGTTTTGTGAAAGAAAGATAAGAGAACTCAAAAAGGAGGTTCAAACTTTGAGAAATACTAAAGGAAAACTTACAGAAGAAGAAGAGGAAGCATAAACTAATGAGGAAGAAGAACAAGCACAGGAAGGGGAAGAAGCCAGAGAACAAGACTCTTCGGCCACTGAATCTGAAGCTCACTAGACCACCCGTCCTTCATCCTATTTATCCTCACCTATCACCATTCCTCACCTCATCCTTCCTCTCACTTTATCACATCTGTTTTCCTCATGGCCCTGTTATAACATTTTTTTTGCCTTATATGAATGTTTTTGTTGTGATTCTGAAATAGTGATTATGCACATGATAATTGTACAATCTTTTGTAGTCTCACCAGTTTCAATCAATGAAATATCATTCTCTTTTGGTATCACATTTGAATGCTCTGATAGCTTGCTTGTTTGCCTACTTCACTGTTTCAATCATATATTCTAATCTTTAATTTTTTTTGCTATTGTACCTGTCTTTTATTCTAACTTATTTGGTATCATACTCATTCTATTTCTCTTTTTGATGAATTGACAAAAAGGGGGAGAAAAATAGAAGTATGCAAAACTAAAGGAGAAGTATAGTGGTAGCAAAATTAAAACAAACTTATTGTAAATTGGTATAATTTATGCAAACATGCACTAAACAAGATAAATTGAGTATAAATTCAATTTGGGAGAAGAATACAATATATGTTTGTTGAAAACTAAATCAAACGTTTCTTTGAATTGGAATAACATGATTTATGAGGAGAAATATCTCTTCAATGGAAAATCTGAATTGAATAAGAAATGGATTTTACAAAAACAAACATGAATTGTTTATTACATTGACATTAAATGAAAATGACATAAAAAGAGCATCTTCTTACATATATAGAGCATGTTCTTAGGGGGAGTAACATGAATCTATTGTCTCAAAATATCTTTGATATAACTGACAAAAACTCCTTGAAACTGTTTTTGAAATGCTTTTATCCTTTAAGCATCATTTGCTTAATTACAAAACAAAGGGGGAGTTTTCTCATTGATATGATCATTTAACTCCGTTCATTAAATTCAATCCTATATGTGTTTATTTTGCAAAGGTTTTGTCATCATCAAAAAGGGGGAGATTGTTGAGTCAAGGTTAATCCTAGTTGACTCAGGGTTAATTCCCATGTTGATTTTGATGATAACTAAACCTTATGTTATGTCTCTAATGAATCTACTTAATGTGCAGATGAACAAGTTCATAGTATAGACTTAAAATTGAATCTTATGTCTAATACATATCAAGGAGAATGCACAACTAGTTCAAGAAGCAATAAATGAATTCAAAGGGCTATGCAATGAACCAAACTGAGAAATGATGCCTATCTCTATTTCAAACATGTGTTCTACATTTGAAGAGATTGAAGGTGTTCAATTATAGCTTTCTTCAAGTATGCATAGTTTCAATGAAGATTGATTTGCAAGATAGGCTGAAGACTTCATTAGTTGAGGAAATGGAATGATCAGTTAAAGATGAAGAATGGAGATATTATAAATACCTAAAGAAGATTTCATCAGAATATGCAATGCTCAGTTGAAGAGGATTTAGTTGAAGAAGAATTGGTAAATACTCAAGAGATGATCTGATCTGGTATGCTTAAGACCAATTCAAGACAATGAGATTGAAGTTGCTAAAAAGAAGGCTCACAATGAATATTTGATCTCTACATGGAATCCAAGTGAAGAATTCTTCTACAAGTGTAAAGAGTCAATGAAGACTAGATGTATGAAGAGATTTCATCAAGTCTGCAATGGACTCTATGAAGTGTTTATTGAAGAATGAAGAATTGCTATTGAAAAGAGGAAATCAGAAATGAAGCATTGTGAAGCTCTACAGGAAGATTGGCATTCAAGAAGATGTTCTACAATGATTGAAGAAGCTTTGTAAATGAAGAAGTAAAGTTCAGCTTTAATCAAATAAAGCTTTGAGATTCAAGAAGAAGATCAACATCCAATTATTGATTCAATCCAAATTTAAATAGAAGTTAACTCTGATGAGTTAAGAAGATTTGATTGATCATCATACCCCAAAGACATACTTCTTGAAGATCTTATACCAGTGCTTTGATAAGCTTGATCAGTGGAAATCTGAAGGCTAAATTCTGGGCAATGAGGAGACTCATGGAATTGAGGTGTCGCCTCTTGCACACAGACGCAAAAATGGCCCGAAGACAAATTGGACAATGAGTGGACACATTGAAACAAAGTGTCGCCTCTTGAACACAGAAGCAAAAAGCCTGGAGACCAAGTAGGCAATGAGCGGACACATTGTAATGAAGTGTCGCCTCCTGGTGCCAGACGCAAAGGCTTGGAGACAATATGATCAATGAGCGGACACTTGAGGATGAAGTGTCGCCTCCTGGTAACAGAAGCAAAAGGCTTGAAGTTCAAATGATCAATGAGTGGACACTTGAAGCAGAAGTGTCGCCTCATGACAGTAAAAGCCTGATATGAAGAAGACAGATGAACAAGGAGTCGCCTCATCAACATGAAGAGGGGACTCATGAACTCAGTGAACATCATCTGGTAAATGCAGAAGCAGGAAGTGTCGACACCATAAGAAATGGAGCTGACTCCCTCTGTCGCAACGGCTATTTTTCTTAACGTTATAACAGAATGGACATGCATTTATGATACCCAACCACCTCCAACGGATGGAATCAATACAAGGGTATATATACTAGCCTCCAACTGCATTTATATACAAGAATCAAGAGGAAGAAATAAGAAGAAACAAAAATCTACTGAATCACTGATATTCCTGAAACATTCCTCCTGTTTTATTCTTGTGAGCTTTGATTGTAAATCTACTCTAGTTAGAGAGTTTTTTTGTAAGTTGTATACTCTTATACACTTGTAACTGAGAGTTTGAGAGTTCTCTTGTGTGAAGCAAAACTCTTGTAAAGTTTAAGTGGAGCTTGGACAAAACCACTTGGGAATTGAAGAACTCAGTGAGGAGTTCTTGTAGAGTGAGCTGAGCACTTCATCAATCAGCAGCCCATCTTGTAATAGGTGATTACATAGTGGAAGAAGGCTTCAAGGAGGTCTTGGGGTGAGGACGTAGACCACGGTTTGTGGTTGAACCTCGGTAAATCTATGTCTCCTTCTTATTGCTCTGTTTTCTTTGTTTCCATTGATAACATTGCTTTGCACATAGATTAGCCATTGCTATTTTGTTTAAGATTAATTTTAATTAATCTTAACTTGTATTAATCTTTGAAAAACCCAATTCACCCCCCCTCTTGGGTTGCCTATTGGACCAACAATAAAGCACATCATACACAATCATGCATTACCGGACAACGGCTTTTTCTCTTGTTCACCAACCGATCCTCCAATCTCTTTATACAAAGCAGTACCACCGATTTGCAAGTTAAGCACACTATCCTATCTCCATTAAATGTCTCCTCAAAAGGAGTCCTAACAAAATGCAATGCAACTATACTTAAGTCAAACAAAACAAACTAAACAAAAAGAACCAAAAATCTAAACACCTTAAGGGAGAAAGAGATTACCAAGGCCCAAAGCCGTAGATGCTTCCATCGAGGGAGAGTGATCAACTCCCACCCGTTTTCAATTTTGCTGTTCTGTTTAGTTTTCTTTTTCTCCTTTATTTGCTATTTTTGGATTTTCTTATATGCGATTTGCCAAGTGCTTCTTCAATCCACAACAGTTGGTGTTCGCCTTATGCTTTCGGTCCCTGGCAACGGCGCCAAAACTTGATTCACTCTCCCAAATACACGTTGAGTTGGAGCTTTTCTCGCAAGAGCACGGGTGTCAATCGAAGTAAAACCAGCGAAGCCCGATATCGTTCTCTCCCAAGGACCGAGCCCAATATAGGCGTGGCACAAAGTGAAACCAGCACCAAACGGGAAGAATTAGCAAGTTGCTTAGCAAATCAAAATTATACTAAAAATGAACGAAAATTGTTTGGTTGGAGGTATGTTGTAAACTAGTTGAATTATGCTAATTACACCTAGAATTGAAATTAATTATGCTAAATTCGTGACAATTAATAAAAGAGGATTGGATACAATTGTTCAAACCTACCAATTCTCTACAAGTGCTTCAATGGAGAATTTTATAACTCAAATTAAGGATTCACTTCGCGGAACCTTAATTCGGAAGATTTAGACTATGTAATTTGGGATTCATGCTCAATTGGTTGTAATTAATGATCAATTGCTAAGAATCTTAGGGTCAAATCATAATTTGTGCAATGCTTATACCAATTTAGGAATTGTGCATAGAAATTACCAAAAGTGATTATGAATCTAAGTTTTCTAAGGAATCACAACACAATTGATATGAATTTGAGGAATTCAAGAGATGAAACATTGAAGTGTATATACCTCCATTGAAGATCTTGAAGATTCTTGGTAGATCTTCACAATTGCATCCAAGGAAGAGTCTAGCTACTTGATTCCATAAGAGATAGCAAGAGTAATTGAATATTTCTCATTGAATTAAGAAGAAACGGGTGTTTGGCTACAAGGAAAGTGCGAGAAACTGTAAGAAAATACAAAGAAATCTATATCTAACCCACTTTCTCTCTCTATATCTATCCTAACAGAAAAATCTATGCTATCTCCCCCCGTTCGTACAGAATTCGCGTCATCCTTTAAGTGATACAGTTGCAAAAATCGCGCATACAGAGCCGGAACCGTACGTACGGTTGGACATACCATACGTACGGTAAGGTCTACGCAAAAATGCTCTCTCTGAAGTTTGTCCTAGTGCTGTAGGCGTACGTACGGGGTAACATACCCGTACGTACGGTTTCACCACCGTACGTACGGGGAGGCTTACACTAAATCCCCTTCTCTGAAGTTTGGTCTGGAAATGGGGGCGTGCGTATGGTCAGAGTAACCGTACGTACGGTTGGACCACCGTATGTACGGTGTATCCTATCGTACGTACTGTAACTACGCAATTTGGCCTTTTCGCTCCACTTTTTGCCCGTTTTCCTACACAAACCCACAATCACTCATTAAGACATTTATTATGCTAAAATATAACATATATACAACCTAACTGGACTAACAACAACTATTTAGGGACTTTAGATTGCACTTTTTAAAGTGTAATAAGTTCTAGGGCTTGATTTGGGCTCTAAGAAAAGAGTTTTTGGAAAGTGCGTTTTTGGAAACGAAGGTTTTCTAGAAGGGAAATCCTAGGGAGGAATTTTTGGAAAGATTTTTGGAAAGAAGGAGTTTTTGGAAAGTGTGTTTTTGGAAACATAGATTTTGGGAGGAAAAATCCTAGAGGGGAGTTTCTAGAAGGAAGATTCTTGGAAAGAGAGTTTTTAGGAAAGTGAATTTAGGGAATGTTTTTAAAAAGTGAATTTTGAGGAGAAAGAGTTTTTGGAAAGGAGTTGAAAAAGGAAACTTTTAAAAATAGATTTTGGAGGGAGTTTTTGAAAACAACTTTGAAGAGGAGAGTTTTAGGAAAGTATATTAAAAGAGATTTTTTTTTTTAGGAAGAGATTTAAAAAGAAAGCTTTTGGAAGGTATGAAAACGTCTCACTTTCCTAAACTAATTCTAACCATAAGAAGGCTAGAACCACTTTAAGAAAGTGGTTTTGAAAACAACAAGGGTTGAAAATATGGACCATGTTGGTCACTTTGAATGTAACACTTTCTTAAAGCAACCCTAGCCATGGAAAGGCTAGAATCACCCTAGAATTGTGGTTTTGAAAACAAGTTTTGGAAAAAGAGATTTTGATGCAATTTTAAAAACAAGTTTGAAAACGAATTTTGAAAGATGCAAGATCATGATATACACAATGCAATTTTGGGGTCGTGAACATACAAGGTTAAGGCTTCACCATGTAATCAAGGGGGCAGAACCCACGTGGTCTCTGGTTAGACTAGAAGAAAGCCCCTGGTACGATGACTCTCCAATAGCCCAATCCTACACATGGACCAAGAATCCCCTTGTTTCAAGCATGCAAAGAAAGGGGGGAAAAAGATGGGGGATTAAAATAGAGAAAACCCAAGTGGGTTAGGAGAGAGAAGAGAGAGGGGGGAAGTGCAGAAATTTAAATGGAGAACCTACCTTGTATCTTGTTTATTTTGCGCGCCGTGCTGTCTTCGGTCTTCGGTCTTCGGTCTTTGTCTTGATCTTCACCTTCAGTCTTCAAGAGTTGTCTTTAAGCCTTGGATTGCAGCTCTTCAAGTCTTCAAAGGTTGGTTGAAGGCTAGTGTATGAGTGTATGGGGGTGTGTATCAGTGTATAGGAGGCTAGGGTTTGTGTAAGGTGGCTAGGGTTTGGAAAACCTAAGGTGGCTAGGGTTTTTGAGGTGCTCGAACTCTGTATATCGAATTATATGATTTTTAGGTTGAGTTTGTGGATCCCTTAAACGTTGGAAGAGGCTCTGTATTTATAGAGGTTGGACAACACTGGCGCCTGCTGTAGTGGCGCTAGGCCATTTAGGAAATGTTTAAGGTCGGCAAGCAACGTATCTTTGACTAGATTTGGGCACCTGTACTAGTGACTATCATGCAATCTTTAGCTTGGCTTCACTAGGAGTGACTCCGAAAAGTCCGGGAATGATTTGAAGGAGCCGAGAATGACCCGGAAAGCCAAAAAGGAGCAGGAACACTTAAAATAGTGTCCTGGAGATATTTGACTTGAGAAGTGAGGATAAGATGTGTCGGAAAGGTTGACAAGGCCTCTAGGGGCAAAACGGTTAATCGGACCGGAAAATTACCGGGACAGACTCAGATTGTCCCGAAAGAAGACTTGGGATCTGGAAACATTATTCAGAATGTTCCCAGAGGTTGCCGGTTTGATTCTTAGAGTCGGCGTGGTTGGAAAAGGAAACCAGCCCACTAGGGGCAAAACGGTCATTTTGTACTGGGTTGGCCGAAACTGACTCGGAATGATCCGGAAAGGTAAAGGAAGGTTGAGAATACTATAAAAAGTATTCTCGGGACATTACCGGTTTGATACCCAGAGCAACTGTGGTTCCTAGGGCGTTCAGATGCCTAGGGGCAAAATGGTCATCTTGACCGGAAAGTCTCGGAAAAGGTCCAAAGGACAGTTTGGTCGTTTTTAACCAAAGTGGTCTAACAGACACTGGTGTTGACCTGGGTTTTGAGTGTTTCCGCCACTCTAACGGCGGTCGCCGTGACACAAGGGTTTGTTGGCAATTCCCTATATCGACCCATTTGTGAGTATTTCCGCTACTCTAACGGTTTTGTGAGTAGTTTGCTACTCGAACCGTCTTGAGGAATAAACTGTCTCGAGAGAGAGATTTGGAAAGGGGACTTATCATCTCCGAAGAGACATGCCTGGATTGCAACCGTCTCGAGGAATAAACTGTCTCGAGAGTGGGATTGGAAAGGGGACTTATCGTCTTCGAAAAGACGCGCCTAGATTGGAACCGTCTCAAGGAATAAACTGTCTCGAGAGTGGGATTGAAAAGGGGACTTATCATCTCCGAAGAGACGTGCCTGGATTGGAACCGTCTCAAGGAATAAACTGCATTGAGAGTGGGATTGGAAAGGGGTCTTACCGTCTCCGAGGAGACACGCCTGGATTGGAACCGTCTCGAGGAATAAATTGTCTCGAGAGAGGGATTGGAAAGGGGTTTTACCGTCTCTGAGGAGACGCGCCTGGATTGGAACCGTCTCGAGGAATAAACTATCTCGAGAGTGGGATTGGAATTGGAAAGGAAAGGACAATGCCCCTAAGGACATTTTGGTCATTTTGCCTCTATTTGGGCTTGACAGGCCCGCGAAGCGATGGAAAGACGGAATTTAGACCTAGAGAATTGGTTTCAATTGGGATATGCCCACAATGACTTGAAAACAAGTTTGGACAGAGTGTAGATTGCCGAGTGGTCAAAAATGGGATGCTTACAAAAATTTTTATGATTTTATGTGGGAAGAGATAGGATTTTATGTTTTAAAAGGAAAGATATGATTTTATTTTAAATATGAAAAGATATGATTTCATGTTAAAAATATAAATATTTGATTTGAAATTAGAAAAAGAAAAGATTTGAATTGAAAAAAGAAAGATTTGAATTTGTTTCCAAAATAGAAAGATTTTATTTTATTTTCAAAAATAGAAGATTTGTCCAAAAGTAAAAGATTCAAAATTTTTTTTTCCAAAATGAACCAATTTGACTTTGCTTCCAAAATGGAAAGATTTTATTTTGTTTCCAAAATGGGAAGATTTTATTTTGCTTCCAAAATGAAAAGATTTTATTTTTGTTTCCAAAATGGAAAGATTTGACTTTGTTTCAAAAAATGAAAGATTTGATTTGCTTATGAAGTGGAAGGGTTTGAGAAATCTATGATTCTATGTGACGTTTTTTGAAAATAACTTAATAGAGTCATGTACTTTTTGAAAACATATTGCAACAATGACTTTGAAAACCATTTTTTGATGCAATGAGTGCAATTATGCAAGAATGAAGGTTAGGGGATAAAGCTAGGGTTTCCTGGGCATGAACTTCTAGGGCTTCAAGAAAACACCTTTTGGACCAAATTTTGAGAAAACCTTTGAGTATGAAATTTAAAGAGATTTAAAAAACTAGGTTTTGAAAGAGGTGTTTTAGGGCTTGGGACCCTAATATGGACTTTGAGAGTCTCATTGAATATGTCACTTCTTTTTAGGGAACCCTAACCATGAAAAGGTCAAGATCATCCCAAGATTGTGAGTTTAAAAACAAGTTAGGATTTTGAAACCCAAATATGGACCTTGGTGGCCTATTTGAATATGTCACTTTCCTCGGGAAACCCTAACCACAAAGAGGTTAGATCAATCCTACGATTATGAGTTTGAAAGCAAAGCAATTGTAACCAAGACATGAACATGACAACTATAACAATATAAAGGGTCTTGAATATACAAGGTTCAAGGTCTCACCACATAACCAAGAAGGCTCGAGACCACACTATAGCAAGGTAGACTATAGGAAGATCCCCAACTGTTGACCTTCCCAAGGCTTTCCCTAGGTATAGATCCAAGGTCCTTTTGTTTCAAGCATACAAGAAGAGGAGGTAGAAAATGGGGATCAAACTAGAGAATAGTCTAAGTGGACTAGGAGGGAGAAGAGAGAGAATGGGCGAACATAAGCTTAAGGAGAAAACCCTACCTTACCTTCAACCTTCTTCAATCCTTAAATGAAGGCTTTGTCTTGAACTTGAGAGGCCTTCAAGAGCATTGAAGGGGCTTCAAGTGACCTTCAAAGGAGCTTGGAGGCTAGGGTTAGTGGTGTATAGGCTAGGGTTTGAGTATAGGGGGCAAGGGGGGCCACACCTTTGAGAGAATCAGGGTTCTTAGGATTTTTGGGGCTGCAGAGAGTTTGGTGAAGCTTTGTTGAATTTTTTTTTTATTTGGAATATGTTGGGGGTGCACTGTATTTATAGGCAAATCCAGAAGAGGTGACGCCACTAGGAGTGGCGCCTAGCCAAAATTTGGCCAAGTGCCACTAGGAGTAATGGCAAGCCAATTTTTTGGCTAGGTGCCACTACAAGTGCTACCACCTCAGTATGGAAATGTTTTCAAATATTTGATTCAACCTTAGGCTACAAGGCAAAGATATGAGAGCCACTTGGAGTGGCTCCAAGCCGTTTTTTGGCCTGGCTCCACTGTAAGTGGCTTCGGTTCGATTTGGAAAGCTGTCAGGCTACGGGGCCTGGATGGACAAGAGATAGGGGCACCCGGGAGTGTTTTGGGAGTTGCTGGTTTGATAACTTGAGCCGGTATGATTGAAAAGGTTGACCATCTTGCTAGGGGCAAAATGGTTCATTTGAACCAAGAAACACCAAGATCGGTTGAGAGTCGATTGAAATCGCATTTGAGGGTTGAGAGCACTATTAGGAGTGTTTAAGGGGATTATCAATTTGGTACCTGGAGCCAATGTGGTTGAAAATGATGACCGGTTCGCTGGGAGCAAAACGATCATTTAAACCGAGATTTATTGAAATGGCCCCAGAATGGACTAGGATGGCATTCGGAGATTGGGGATACTCGGGAGAATGTCCCAAGGGCTACCGGTTTGATACCCAGAGTCAGTGTGGTTGAAAAGGAGTGACCAGCCCACCAGGGAAAAAATGGTCATTTTGATCGGGAGTCACCGGAATTGGTCTGGAGTTGGTTATTTTGAGCATGACAGACTATTTAGAGACTATAAGCACTCTATTTTTGTCTGCTCGGCAATCTCTGGCCCAAATAGACTCACATTCAAACTTAACATATACATTCAAACCCAAACTAGCATTCTAAACTCTGATCCAATCAACTGGGCGCTTCTAGGGCCATTCGGGGCCATTTAAAGCCAAATAACCAAAATGCCCCTAAGGCATTATCTAGTCTAACTCAATTCAGCACGTTCATTGAGAAGGTACATAATTCCTTGAATCGAAAAAGTCCCTATTAGTACATCTCCGAGAGAATATAAAGACCTTGAGATCAAAAGTCCATTCCAAATCTAGATCGGTCAACACCGGTGCATACTAGTCTGCTTCAGTGAAAAATGATCATATCACCCCTGGTGGGCCTAACCCAGCACACTCTTCAAGAAAGTACCTGAGTGCTTAAAGTGGTAGGTCCACCCCTTCAAGGATTATTCCAAGACAGTCTAGCATGCTTAGAATGCCATTCGAACCAATTTCGAACCCATTCCGTTAGTTCCTGTTCAAAATGATTATTTTACCCCTAGGTGCCCAGTCACCCTCATTAACCATATTGGCTTTGGGTATCAAACTGGTAAACCTACAAGGGTACTCCCACGAGTGTCCCCAACCTCGGAATCCCTTTTCAATTAATTTCGGACAAGTTCTGGTGTTTTCCAATCAAAATGACCATTCTGCCCCCACTAGGCTAGCGACTGGCCTTGGGTATCAAATCGGTAATCTCTTGGGACACTCTTGAAAGTGTACGGACCTTTTAATCCCATCCCAGTCAACTCTGGATCAATTTCGGTGTTTCTCGATTCAAATGATCGTTTTGCCCTTAGTGCACTGGTCATTCTTTTCAACCACACCATCTCTAAATATCAAACTGGTAAACCCTCGGGGCACTTCCAAAAAGTATCCCCAATCTCTAAGTGCCATCCCGGTCTATTCCGGGCCCATTTCGTTATTTCCTAGTGTAAATGACCTTTTTAGCGTTGGTGGATCAGTCATCTTTTTCAACCATTTCAACTCTGGCTATCAAACCGGCAATACTTAGGGCACTCCCAGGTGCCTTCATCTATTTTTTAGCTGGGCCCAAATCAAACTAGAGTCACTCACAGTGGAGCCAGCCCAAAAAATGGCTTAGAGCCACTAGGAATGGCACCTAGATCTTTGCCTTGTAGTCTAAGGTGAATCAAATCTCCAGAATCATTGTTATACCAAGGTGGCGGCACTCTTTTTGGCTTGGCACCACTCCTCCAAGTTTTGGTCTATAAATATAGATGACCTCTAGTGTATTTTAGGTCTAAAAAATTGTAACAAAAGCTCTGCCAAACTCTCTACAACCCCCAAAATTTCTTAAAACCCTAGTTCTCTTAAAAGCTCTTGCCTGCTCTAGCCCTAAACGCTGAAGCCCTAGCTTCCTCATTCCATTGAAGATCAAGTCCAGCTCTTAGAAACTCATGAAGGCCATTGTAAGGTTAAAGCAAGTCATTCATTGAAGCATTCAAGCTAACAAGAAGACAATATAGGGCTCTATTTTCCTTCTGTAATCCCCTTCTCTCTCTTCTCCCTTCGAGTTCACTTGGACTATTCTTTTATTTTGATCCCCATCTCCAAACCCCCTCTTCTTGCATGCTTGAAACAAGAGGACCTTAGGTCCATGCCTAGGGAAAGCTTAGGGGAGTTCACCATATTGAGGGTCTTTCTTTAGTGTAACCAATCACTGTATGGTCTTAAGGCCCCTTGCAATGTGGTGAAACCTTCAACCTTGTATGTTCACAACCCCTATGCATTATATTTTTCATGTTCATGCATTGTTCCTATTTTCAAACTCATAACCCTAGGATGATTCTAACTTTCTTATAGTTAGGGTTTTCTTACAAAAGTGACATATTCAAAGTGACCACCAAGGTCTACATTAGAGTTTTAAGCCCTAATTTATTTTCAAAATTAAACCTTAAAGTGATTCTAGCCTTTTCATGGTTAAGATCACATTAGAAAAGTGACATATTTAAAGAGGGTTCCAAAGGCGACATTAGGGTTTTAAGCCCTAGAACATCTCTTTCAAATTCTAGTTTTCAAAACTCTTTAAATTTCATGATCAAAAGCTTTTTTCCAAAATGGCTCGAAGAGTTGTTTTCTTGATGCCCTAAAAGTCCATGTCTTAGAAAACCCTAGCTTTGTTTCCTAAACTTCATTCTTGCATCATCACATTCAATACATTAAAATGGTTTCCAAAGTTTTTGTTGCATCATAATTTACGAAATTGCATAACTTACTCGAGTTGTTTTCAAAAAGCTTCACATAAAATGATAAGATTTTCAAATCAAAATTTTCTTTTTTCAAATAAAATCTTTCCCTTTTAAATTCAAATCTTTCCTTTTTCAATTTCTAATCAAATTTTTATTTCTAGAAACAAGATCCAATCTTCTATTTTTGGAAGCAAAATTAAATTTTCTATTTTTGGAAGCATAATTTAATCTTCTATTTTTGGAAACAAAATCCATTCTTTTATTTTTGGAAACAAAATTCAATCTTCTATTTTTAGAAATAAAATACAATCCTCTATTTTTGGAAACAAACTTAGGACTTTCCTTTTTCAGGATTTTCCTAAAACAGAACTTCCCTTTTTCAAAACTTTCCAAAAATAAAACTTTCCTTTTTTAAAACTTTTTAAAAGTAAAACTTTCCTTTTTCAAAACTTTTCAAAAGTAAAACTTTTCTTTTTCAACTAAAGATTATACCTTTTTATATTGCTTCAAATCAAATCTTTTTCAATTCAAGGCATCTTTCCTAAACCCTAGGATACTTACATCCCAAGCCACTACCAGATCCTAGAAGGTCTAACCCTAGGTCAATCAAACCCTAAGTCAATCTAACCCTAGGTCACTTTAACCCTAGTTTGCCCAACCAACATTAGAAGGCTTCAAGATTGTAACTCTAGGATCCTTTTGTAAACTCTAACTCCAACCCAATTTAAAAAGCTCTTTTAATACTTGTCTCAATTCAAAATGGCTAGACACTTACCATTTTCCAAAAAACTATTTCTAAAATTGACTTCAAAAACTCACTACCCTAAGGTGATCTTAAACATTTCATAGTTATTGTTTTTTAAGAAGAGTGACACATCAAATGAAACTTAAAAGGTTCACATTAGGGTTTCAAACCCTAAAGGTTTTACAAAACCTATTTCTAAAAACTATTTTCATACGTCACACTCTTGAAACAACCCTAGGCCTTCTATGGTTAAGTTGTCCAAGATCAAGTAAGATATTTAAACAAGGAAAGTTTCTAGCCCATTTTTTACAAATGTTTTCCAAAAATCATAGTCTTAAAGGAGCTTAGTTCTCAATTAACTAATCTCTTAAGGGCAATGAAATATTGACATATCTTTCTTAAAGTGTCCAAAAACTATTTAAAAAATCTTTTTCAAAACAAGTTCACAAGAATTTTTGCAGGTCCAAATCCCATTTTCAAATCCCCAGTTAAGTTTCCAAAACTTCCAAAACTGTTTTGAGTTATGTTCAAAACACTTCCAATCCCATTTCAAAAGCACTTCTAAATACCTTCAAGTTCTATTTAAAAAATACTCCAACATCTAATTTGAAATCAAAACTCTCTCTAGTTATTTCCAGATTTTGAGTAAAAATCTCTCAAGCGCTCTTTTTTAAAACAAGAGCCCAATGAGTTTTCGAAACTTTTCAAGGCCCAATGTGCTTATTTTCAATTGGACCCTAAGTCCGAACTACAACTAACTTGATTTTCGTCAAAACAAGATACGTAAGTAACCTTTTGTCATGCCCAGATTTTTTGCACTCGAGGAATACACACACAAGCACAAAAAATACTATACTCTCTTGTTAGAACTCATCCTCCTAGAAGAATGAGTGCGACTAGGTTTGAATTGAAAATTGATTTGAATAAAGAGTTTTGAAAAACATTTGGAGCTGCCACCTAACTTTATTAAGGTGAGTTAGGTCATTTAAAAACTAAGCACAATCTGAAGACTACACTTCGGGTTTTTGAAAACGATTTTGAAAATACTACCTCAAGAGAGAGTTTTGAAGAAAATAGGTTGTTTGGAAACCTTTAGAAAATATTAAAGCCCTTTTTTTTTTTTTTAAATAACTCCATTTAGTCTTTCAAAAATAGTTCAGAGGTTGGTTATGTATAGGGAAGACGCACTAAGCCATCACCTTACCCCGCCCTTGCGGTACCTATATGTCTGTTCACCCTAGATTCACCCATTAAAGTCTTCGATTAATAAATGTCCAAAACTATCCACTTTAGAAAAAAATATTTAAAAGAATGATGCATGATATGCAAGTGCAAGAAAAGAGTTTGAAAATAGATTTTGAAAAGAGATTTGTGATTTGAAAGAACTTGATTTGAAATTGGATTTGAAAAGAAGAATTGAGTGTTGAAAGAAAGTTTTAGAGATTGGAAATAAAGATTTGAAAATAGATTCTTAGAATTAGAAATTTGAAAAAGATTATGGAAATAGAAGGTTGAAAAAGGTTGTGACCGCACCCATGCGTGTTGCCTACGTATCCTTTTTAAGGAATCGGGTCCGTCGTAGTTCGGACAAGAGTTTGATTGAAAATAGAATATTTGGATTGGAAAGAGAAACTGAGTTGGAATTCGAATTGGAAGATTAGGAAATTAGGATTGAACTTAGACCTAGAATTGAACTTGAAAGAGGATTTGACCCTTGGAAGAGAACTTGGACTAGAGTTGGAAAGATAGGGTTTTAGGAAACCTAGACTTAGGAACTTAGGACAGACTTGAGGTTTAAGAAAGATTTGATTCGAATGTTGGACTTGGAAAATTAGGAAAAGATTAGATTTAGGAAAGGTTCGAATTAGGAAAGTTTCAAAATAGGAAATGTTTCATTTTAGGAAAGTTTCAAAATAGGAAATGTTTCATTTTAGGAAAGTTTCAATTTAGGAAAGTTTCGGTTTAGGAAAGTTTTAGTTTAAGAAAGGTTTTGAAATAGGAAAGGTTTAGATTAGGAAAGATTTGAGAATTCAAGTTTTGAAAACTTAAGGTTTAGGAAAGTATGAGATTAGGAAGGATTGGAATTAGGAAAAGATTTGGATTTTGTTTCTAAGAAAGAGATGATTTTGATTTTGTTTCCAAAAACGGAGGATTGTATATAGTTTCCTAAATGGGAAGATTGGATTTGGTTTCCTAAAGGGAAGATCAAGTTTTGAAAATCCTAGATTTGGAAGACTATAGTTTGATGTGAAAATAGGTTTTGGAAACTTATGATCTAGGTTTTGAGGCAAGATTGAAAATCATGTTTTAAGAAAGGAAATTAGGGTTTTCTAATCGTTGGCTCTAGGGCTTGACTTAGGCTCTAAGGAAAGAGATTTTGGAAAGTGGAATTTTTGGAAGGAGATTTTAAAAAGGAGTTTTTGGAAATCGAATTTTGAAAAGAAAGTTTTTGGAAAGAGATTTTTAGAAAGAGTTTTTAGGAGAGTTTTGGAAAATAGATTTTTGAAGGGAATTTTTATAAAAACAATTTTGTAAAGGAGATCAGAGAGAGTTTCTAGCAAGTATGTTGGAAAAGAGATTTTTAGAAGGAGTGATTTGAAAAGAGAGTTTTTGGAATGTTTGTAAAAATATCTCACTTTCCTAAAACGATTCTAACCATAAGAAGGCTAGAACCATTCTAAGATAGTGGTTTTGAAAACAACAATGATTTGAAAATATGGACCATATTGGTCACTTTAAATGTAACACTTTCCTAAAGCAACCATAACCATGAAAAGGCTAGAATCACCCTAGGATTGTGATTTTGAAAATAATTTTGGAAAAAGAAGATTTTGATGCAAGTTTGAAAACAATTTTAATGCAAGTTTTGAAAACAAGTTGGAAAATAAATTTTGGAGGAATGCAAGATCATGATATGCACAATGCAATTTAGGGTCGTGAACATACAAAGTTAAGACTTCACCACATAATCAAGGGGCCTGAACCCACGTGGTCTCCGGTTAGACTAAGAGAAAGCCTCCGACACGGTGACTTCCAATAGCCTAATCCTACAAATGGACCAGGAAGTCCCTTGTTTCAAGGATGCAAGAAAGGGGGGAAGAAGATGGGGGATTAAAATAGAAGAAAACCCAAGTGGGTTCGGAGAGAGAAGAGAGAGGGGGGGATTGCATAAACGTAAATAGGAAGCCTACCTTGTGTCTTGTTTTATTCACGTTGTTTTACTTGCATTCTTATTCTTACTTTGTTTCGGTCCTCGCTTTGATCTTCAATGGCTTGCTTGGATCTTCGCAAAATTCAGAGTTGTAGCACTTTAGGTCTTCAATGGAGGCTTTGGAGGCTAGTGTATGAGTGTATAAGAGTATATGTGAGTTAGGGTTTATGTATGGAGGCTAGGGTTTGGGAAAACCTAAAGAAGACTAGGGTTTGGGGAGACTACGAGCTCTGTATATTGAAGAGTAGAGTTTTTAGACTGAGTTTGTGGACCCTTTTCACACTGGAAGAGGTTCTGTATTTATAGACACAGGAATGACCTGATGCCTGTTGTAGTGACATTAGGCAAAAAATCCTTCTAGCATCACTAGGAGTGGGGCCAGGCCAAAATTTGGCTTATAGTGGCGCCAGCCACTTAGAAAAGTTTTAAGGTCGGCAAGTAACGTATCTTCAGAAGATTTGGGCGCCTGTATTAGTGACTACCATGCAATTTTTAGCCTGACTTCACTAGGAGTGACTCCGGAAGGTCCGGGAATGGTCCGAAAGGCCGGAGAGGGACAGGAACTCGTAGAACAGTGTCTCAGGGGTAGCAGACTTGAAAAATGATGATAAGATGTGTTGGAAGGGTTGACCGGTGTAAGCACCCCATTTTTGACCGCTCAGCGGTCTCCACTCCGTCCAGACTTGTGTTCAACTCATTGTGGGCATATTTCAATCCAAATTAACTTTCGAAGTCTAATCCCGTCAATTCATTACTTCACGGGCCCAACTGGGCCCAAATAGAAACAAAATGACCGAAATGCCCTTAAAGGGCATTATCCTTTCTAATTCAAAATCAAGCTCATCTTCCCGAAGACGGTAAGACCCCTTTCCAACTCCAAATTAGGCACATCTTTCTGAAGACTGTAAGTCCCCTTTCCAATTCCAATAGGCATATCTTTCCGAGGACGGTAAGTCCCCTTTCCAATTCCAAATCAGGCGTGTCTTTCCGAAGACGGTAAGTCCCCTTTCCAATTTCAATAGGCGCGTCTTTCCAAAGACGATAAGTCCCCTTTCCAATTCCAAATTAGACACATCTTTCCGAAGACAGTAAGTCCCCTTTCCAATTCCAAATCAGGCGCGTCTTTCCGAAGATGGTAAGTCCCTTTTCCAATTTCAATAGGCACGTCTTTTCAAAGACGGTAAGTCCCCTTTCCAATTCCAATTCCAATTCTAATCCCTTTGTCAAGGTAGTTGATTCCTTGAGACGGTCCGGCACGTTTTTTGAAGAAAATTTCTTCGAAACGGTAAGTCCCTTTAAACCTGTCGACCGGGACGAGATCCCAAGTCCCCTAGATGGTAGAACGGTTCACCTTTGGCGCCTGCTAGCTCGCCAATGCCGAAATGTCCATTTAGGCATGCCTTTCGAGAAAGTTGATTCTCAGGCGCTAAGTCCCTTTAGTAGCTTCTCTAGATCAGGTAGTCTCGGGAATGATCGCGAACTGTCAGAGTAGCGAAAATACTCGCAAACATCGCAACCGTCAGAGTAGCGGAAATACTCGCAAATAGGTCGATATAGAAAATTGCCAACAAACCCCTGTATCACGCGGCCGCCATTAGAGTGGGAGAAACACTCAAAACCCAAGTCAACACCAGTGCCTACTAGCCCACTTCGGTAAAAAATGACCAAACTACCCCTAGAGCCATTTTCTTACACATTTCTCGAGAACACATCTGAATCCTCAGAACGGTAAGTCCAACCTTCCAAGATTATCTTAAAGGCAATCCGACATGATTAGGTGCCTTCTAGTTAATTTTGGGCCAATTCCGAGACTTTCTGGTCAAGATGACCATTTTGCCCCTAGGCATTCGAATGCCCCGAGAACCACACCGGCCCTGGGTATCAAACCGATAACCTCCCGAGAATGCTTCCTATAGTATTCTCAACCTCTCTTTACCTTTTCGGATCATTCTGAGTCAGTTCCGACAAATCCGGTACAAAATGACCGTTTTGCCCCTGGTGGGCCGGACGCCTTTTCCAACCACACCGGCTCTAGGTATCAAACCGGTAACCTTTGGGAACATTCTAAGTAATTTTTCCAAGAGTTGAGTCTTTTTCCGGGACATTCCAAGTCCGTCCCGACAGCTTTCTAACTCGGTTGACTGTTTTGCCCCTAACGACCCGGTTAATCTTTCTAACACATCTTATCCTCATTTTTCAAGTTAAATGCCTCTGGGACACTGTTCTAAGTGTTTCTGCCCTTTTTCGGCTCTCTGGGTCATTCCCGGCCTCTTCAAATCCTTCCTGGACTTTTCGGAGTCATTCCTAGTGAAGTCAGGCTAAAAATTACATGGTAGTCACTAGCACAGGTGCCCAAATCTTCCCAAGATACATTGCTTGCTGACTTACAAAGTTTCCTAATTGGCTGGCGCCACTACGCCAAGCCAAGAAATGGCTTGGCGCCACTCCTAGTGGCGCCAAGAGGAATTTTGGCCTGGCGCCACCGCATTAAGCGCTAGGTCTATCCCACGTCTATAAATACAGAGCCTCTTCTAGCGTGAAAGAGGTCCGCAAACTCAGTCTAAAAATCTTAATTTTCGATACACAGAGCTCGTACACTCCCAAAACCCTAGCTTCCCTAGGTTTTCCAAGCCCTAGCCACCGTACACAAACCCTAGCCTTATATACACTCACATACACTCGTATACACTTATACACTAGCCTCCAACCCTTCATTGAAGACTTGGATTGCTGCAACTACGAAGACTTGAAGACCGAAGACAAGCCTTCTAAGACCAAGACTGAAGTGAAGCCAAGACCGAAGAAAAGCAAGGCACGCAGAGGCAGGCAAAATAAAGAAGACACAAGGTAGGCTTCTTATTTAAATTTCTACACTTCCCCCTCTCTCTTCCCTCTCCTAACCTACTTGGGTTTTCTCTATTTTAATCCCCCATCTCTTTCCCCCCCTTTCTTTGTATGCTTGAAACAATGGGACTCTTGGTCCATGTGTAGGATTAGGCTATTGAAGAGTCACCATATCGGCCCCCTTGATTATGTGGTGAAGCTTTAACTTTGTATGTTCACGACCCCAAATTTGCATTGTGCATATCATGATTCTTGCATTCTTCCAAAAGTTGTTTTCAAAGTCTTTTTCAAAATCGTTTTCGAACTTGTTTTCAAAATTGTATCAAAATCTTCTTTTTCAAAACTTGTTTTCAAAGTCACAATCTTAGGGTGATTCTAGCCTTTCCATGGCTAGGGTTGCTTTAGGAAAGTGCTATATTTAAAGTGACCAACATGGTCCATATTTTTAACTCCTTGTTGTTTTCAAAACCACTTTAAAAAAACTCTCCATATCTTTCTAAAAAACTCTCTTCCCAAAATCTTCCTTCTAAAAACTTATCTCTAGGATTTCCTTCCAAAATCTTTGTTTTTAAAAATGCACTTTCCAAAAAACTCTTTCCTTAGAGCCCAAGTCAAGCCCTAGAACCCACAATTAGGAAACCCTAATTTTCTTTCCAAAAATATGGTTTTCAAAATTGTCTTAAAACCTAGGTTTCCAAAACCTCTTGTTTTCTACATCAAAACTATACATATTGCCAAAACCTATTTTCTATGTCAAAACTATACGCTTTCAAATCTAGGGTTTCTAAAACTTCCTCTTTCGAACACTTGCCAAATTAAATCTTCTCTTTAGAAAATCAAACCCCATCTTCCCTTTAGGAAATCAAATCCAATCTTCCCATTTAGGAAACTAGATCCAATCCTCCGTTTTTGGAAACAAAATCAAATTTTCTCTTTTAGAAAGAAAATCCAATCCCTTCCTAATCCAAATTTTTCCTAATTCAACTCCTTCATAATCTTCCACTTTCCTAAATCTTAAGTTTTCAAAACTTGAACATAAAAATCTTTCCTAAATTCTAAAATTCAATTTTCAAATCTTTCCTAATTCAACCATTTTCTAATTCTATCCCTTTTCCAAATCTTAACTTTCCAAATCTAAGTTTTCAAATATTCCTAAATTCAAACCTTTTCTAAAACTAAAATTTTAAAACTTTCAAAATCTTAAAATTTCTAAATTTCAAATCTTTCTAAAATTCTGAACTTTCTGAAATCAAAACTTTCTTAAGTTAAATCTTCCTAAACCTCTAACCTTTCTAAATTCTAAACTTTCCTAAACTTCAACTCCTTCTAAATCTAAAGCTTTCTAAACGTAAAACTTTCTTACTTTCAAAACTTCCCTATTTCAAAACATTCTAATTTCAAAACTTTCCTATTTTGAAAACTTTCTAAATTTGAAACTTTCTTAAGTTAAAACTTTCCTAAATCCAAATTTTCCTAAAGTGAAACCTTTCCTTTTTCAAAATTTTCTTAATTCAAAACTTTCCTAAGTTGAAACTTTCCTAAACCAAAACTTTCCTAAAATGAAACTTTCCTAAAATGACACTTTCCTAATTTGAACTTTTCCTAATTTGAATATTTCCTAAATCCAATCTTTCCAAATCTTTCAAGTCCAACATTTGAGTCGAATCTTTTCTAAAATCTTTCCAAGTGTAGTCAAATCCTTCTTTTCTAAGTTCCCAAGTCTAGGTTTCCTAAAACCAAGTCTTTCAAAACCAATCTTTTCAAATCTTCCAATAAAAGTCCAAATTTTCCTATTCTTTCAATTCCAATTAGAATTCCAACTCCAACTCTTTTCCAAATCAACTCTTCTATTTTCAATCGGACTCTTGTCCGAACTACAAATGACCTGATTCCTCCAAAAGGATACGCAGGCAACCCTCATGGGTGAGGTCACAACATTTTTCAAATTTTTAATTCCACATCTTTTTCAAATCTCCATTTCTACAATCTTCTTCAAATTTTCAATTTCTTAATCTCCTCCAAGTTTCCAATTCCATGATCTATTTCTATTTTCAATCTTCAATTTCAATTTCCAAAACCTTTTTTTTTTAAATTCAAACTTCTATCTCTTTCTTTTCAAATCAAATGAAATTCTTTTCAAAATCTATTTCTAAATCAAGTCTGTTTTTTTGCAGTTGCATATCATGCATCATGTTAATTTCTTTTCAAACATTGTTTTGTAACGTGAATAGAATCGAACATGGGTTAGATGAAGACTCTCATAGGTGAATCTAGGTAGATTGACATGTAGGTATCGAAAGGGCGGGGTAGGGTAATAGCTTAGTGCGTCTTCTCTACACGTAACCAACCTCTGAATCTAGGATCACTGATTTTAAAGACCAAAAACGGAGTTATTTTCAAAAAAGGGCTAAATGTTTTCTAAAAGTTGCCAAACAACCTATTTTTCTTAAAAACCCTCTCTTGAGGTGGTATTTTGAAAAACCTTTTCCAAAAACCCTAAGTGTAGTATTCGGATTATGCTTAGTTTTTAGGTGACCTAACTCACTTTAATCAAGTTAGGTGGCAACTCTAAATCTTTTCTAAAAGCCCTTTATTCAAATCTATTTTCAATTCAAACCTAATCGCACTTATTCTTCTAGGAGGGTGGGTTCTAACGAGAAAGTATAGCATTTTTCCCGCTTGTATGAGTATTCCTTATGCGCGAAAAATCTGGGCACGACAGCTGGCGACTCCACTGGGGACACTTAGAGGGTTAGGCCGTAGTCATGTCTTTTTACCCTTCACTCATGTAGAATCTTCAATTAACTTGTTCAATCCTATTCACTTTAAATCTTCAAAACCAACTTTTCAAAATTGTTTTTAAAAAAAAAAAAACTTGCATGCATATTATCTTATATTATGTTTGTCATTCACATACTAACTCTTGCATCTTTGTTTTGTAGGTGCACTTTGGTTTGCAATTTTATGTTACTAACTGTTATGCATGAATGTGATGAACAGGATGAATGGGAGTTGTTGGGATCTTTCCTCCGCTTTAAAAAATTCACACACACACTGCATGTGCACCTGCATTATGCATACTTGCATTATTACCTTGATATGTCCTTTCTAGTTAGAAAGGGGGAATGGTATATTGGTTGTAGGCAAGAAGTTGTGTCAGTTTCTTCGCCTACGGCCTCTTGATAGTTCCCTCACTCGGATCACCAACCGATCATGACACCACCTCGGGGAGTGGGCCTAGGTTTGAAGATTTGGGGACCGAGCCGTTGTAGGACACATTAGTCAACCCTCAACCTCATACTCATATAGACACCATGCATAGCCGAACCTCTGCCGGATTTAAGACACGAGAACCATTTTCAAAACCATGGAGGAAAGGGCGACTGTCTAACTGCTCATGCATGCATGTTTACCTTGCTATTGCATTCTCTCTCCTTATACTCTCTGCATATCCATGTTCATTCATTCAATATCCCATGTCAATACAAGAGTTCCAAGCAACTCAAGTCACTGCATTCTCATGCATATGATCAACCCGTTGAGAGTGACACCAAAGTCACTCTCCCTTGCATTAAACCTACCTAAATCATAAGGGTTCCCATATAACCCTAAGGACTCATTGCATGCATACCAATCCATTCCATAAGAGGGGCCCCAATCCCCTATGCTCACAGAGATAGGATTGCCAAGAAGACAATGGGCAGTCGATCAACAAGGTCTCTCAGCGACCTCCCCGACATCGAATCCAATGAAGGCGAATCCGAAGACTCAAGTGTAGTTTAGGTTTTTCCTTTGTAAAACTAGATAGGTGGAATTCCCAAGGAAAATGTTCCCTTCCCCCTGTTGAAATGTATTTCAATTCTTTTGTATCTTAAATCCAAAGTTCAATGTACTTCTTTATTTTTTCTGCGAATGAATGGATAGATGATTGTATGAATGGATGAAGGTTCCCACTCAACAGTAAGGTACTTGCATACAAGGGCAAAACCCCTATCTCCAAAAGTGAGCAAATGCATCATGCTTAGTTTCTCTCTTAAGTAGGGGCACCTCTAGGACATGCATTGCATACAAATTTTCAAATAGAGGCACTAACTTCTCTTTTGTTTCTTTTCTTCTATCCTCCCCCTCCTCATCTCCAAATACCAAGAGAATCGAAGGCAAAAGCAAGACAAGAAGGGGGTTTTCTAAATCACTCACTTATTATCATCATATTACTTACACGTTCACCTCTATTATGCTCATGCATTCATATCTGTTCTGAGACAATAGTTCCAAGAAGCTTAAGTCATTTCATTTTCATGCATTCAATTAATCGTAGAGAGAAAGGAGCAATCCAATCTCATGCTAATCGAACCTACCAAAACTCCTAAGGGTTCTTAAACCCTAAGGATTCATGGCATGCATAGAACCATATCTCGAGAGGGGCCCAAATCTCTCTCAGTCCATGGAGGCAGGATTGCCCAAATAAGGAAACATCAACCGGCCCACGTCGAAGAGGTATTGTATTGCATAATAGGGGCAAAACCCCACCTCCAAAATGGATTTGTCATCATGCCTAGATTCCCTTAAAGAGGGGACCTTTATAGGACGTGCATCGTATAGGTGGCGACTCCAAATCTTTTCTAAAAGCCTTTATTCAAATCTATTTTCAATTCAAACATAGTCGCACTTATTCTTCTAGGAGGGTGAGTTCTAATGAGAGAGTGCAACATTTTTCCCGCTTGTGTGAGTATTCCTCGAGTGCGAAAAATCTGGGCGCGACAATTGGGCCATTAAGGGCAAAATGGTCAATTGGGCTAGAAAGCTACTGGGATGGACTCAGAATGTCCCGAAAGAAGACTCGAGGTCTGGAAATATTACTTAGAATGACCTAGGAGGTTGACGGCTTGATACTCAGAGCCGGTGTGGTTGGAAAAGGAGATTGGCCCACTAGGGGCAAAACGGTCATTTTTACACCTGGTTTGCCGAAATTGACTCAGAATGATCTGGAAAGATAATGGAAAGTCGAGAATACTATAAGAAGCATTCTCGGGAGTCTATCGGTTCGATACCCAAAACCGATATGGTTTCCAGGCACTCGAATGCCTAGGGGCAAAATGGTCATCTTGACCGGAATGTCTCAGAATTGGCACAAAACAGACTACAAGGCACCTAATCATGTCGGATTGCCTTTAAGACAATCTTAGAAGGGTGGACTTACCACTCTGAGGACTTAAGTACTGTCTTGAGAAATGTGCCGAAAATGGCCCTAGGGGCAGCTTCGTCATTTTTCACTAAAGTAGGCTAGCAGGCACCGATGTTGACCTAGGTTTTGAGTGTTTTCATCACTTTGACGGCGGGCCCGTGATATAGGGGTTTGCTGGCAATTCCCTATATCGACCTGTTTGCGAGTGTTTTCACCACTCTGGCGGTTGCGATGTTTACAAGAATTTTTGTTACTCTGACAGGTCATGATCATTCCACAGACTGCCTAATCTCTAAAAGCTACTAGGTGGACTTAGCACCTGAGGAATCAACTTTCTCGAAAGGCATGCGGAAACAGACATTTCTTCATTGGCGGGCTAGCAGGAGCCAAAGGTGGACTGTTTTACCATTTAGGGGACTTAGGGTCTCGTCTTGGTCGATGGGTTTGAAGGGACTTACAGTTTCGAAAAGTTCTCTAAAAAACGTGCCAAATAGGATGGACTCACCACCTCAAGGAATCAATTATCTCAAAAGGTGTGCTGGAGTGGATTTGGAATTGAAATTGGAATTGGACTAGAATTGGATCGGAAAAGGGGACTTATCCACTTCGAGAAGACGTGCCTATTGGAATTGGACCAGACAATGCCCCTAAGGGTATTTTGGTCATTTGTCCTTTATTTTGGCCCAAAGCGCCCGCGAAGCGATTAATTGACGGGATTAGACTTGAAAATTTGAGTTAACTCAGAATATGTCCATATTGACTTGAATACAAGTCTGGACAGACTAAAGACTGCCAAGCAGACAAAAATGGGGTGCTTACACCATCATAGGTATAGTGTTAACCCTTTTTCAATCTCAAATACCCCTTTTCAAAATATAAACCCAATTTCTTTCAAACTCCTTTCAAAACATGCATCATGCATCATATATTCCAAAAGTTATGGAAAATTAGACATAAACTGGACAACTAGGAATTGGAGATTCGAGTGAGTGAATATAGAATGAATAGACCTGTAAGTACCACAAGGGCAGGGAGTGATGATCTTAGAATACCTTCTCTATACATAACCAACCCTCAGACTATAGATTTTTATTTCAAAGGCCAAAATTGGAGTCATTTTTCAAAAGGGCTGTAAACATTTTCAAAGATTACTAAACGATCCTATTTTCACAACACTTATTTGGATGACATTTTCAAAAACCTAAGTTTGATCCTTGGATTACACTTAGTTTTTAGGTGACCAAACACACCTTTAACTATGTTAGGTGGTGACTCCAAAACTTTTCTAAGAAGCTCTCAATCAAATCAATTCCAAGTTCAAACCCCATTGCACATATTCTTTTTGGAGGGTAAGTTTTAACAGACATAGTATCAGATTTTGCTCAAGTCAAGACCTAGACTCGGGGCCAAAAACCTGGGTGCGATAGGGACAGTCTTGGAAAGGTGGCCTTACTGCTCTGAGGATTTAGGTACTTTCTCAAAGAGCATGCTGGGTACGGCCTACCAGGGGCAATATGATCATTTTTTCACTAAAACGGGCTAATAGGCGTTGGTGTTGACCAGTCTAGATTTGATATAGACTTTCCATCTTGAGGACTTTGTATTCTCTTAAAGATATGCCGATAGGGACTTATCATTTTGATGAATTATGTACCTTCTCGATGAACGTGTCGTCTTGACTGGGTGGACTTTCGTCTTTGAAGAATTTTGTACTTTCTTAAAAAACGTGCTAATAGTAAACATTCTATATTGGCGGGCTAGCAGGCATCAAAAGTGAATAGCTTGTGACTGATGTGGTGTTGGTTCCTAAGATCGTTCGGTCTAGGAAAGCTACCTGTGTGAGGGGATACCAAGGAGGCATTTTGGTCAATTGGCTTCAATTAGGCCCAGTGAGCTCAAGAAGCGATTGAATTACTAGACTAGAGTTTGAAAAGCCAGTTTTGGCTTGAATGCGTCTGTGAAGTATATTGTAGGTCTACTTTGGCCAAAGATTATCGAGCAGGCAAAAATGAGATGTTTACAGATGCCCTTCTTTTTTTGTCTTTGCTTGTTAAAGACATAAAATGACAAAGTAAGGGTCTCATGTTGACATCGAGACAATCAGAGGGATTGGAATAGTTAAAATTTGGAATGTAGTTACCCTGAATCGACATTCTGACCAGTGGAACAACACTCCTTTGGGGAGATTCTGGGTTTTGATATTTGAAATGGTTTTGAAATGGATCAATGGATTGATTTGGATTTGAGTTGAAAGTGTTTCAGAAAACCGTTGAAATTTTGGAACAGCACTTTTGAGGAAAAAGTTTGAAAACCTTGATTTGGAATGAAACTTTTTTGAAGGAAAAAGTTTGGAAAACTTGGAATTTGATTTGAATTGAAACTTTTTGAAGGAAAAAAGTTTAGAAAATCTTGAATTTAATTTGAATTGAAACTTTTTGAAGAAAAAAGTTTAGAAAACCTGGAATTTGATTTGGATTGATACTTTTTGAAGGAAAAAGTTTAGAAAACCTTGAATTGATTTGACATGAAATTTTTTGAAGGAAAAACGTTTAGAAAATCTGGAATTGAAACTTTTTGAAGGAGAAAGTTTGAAAAACCTGGAATTTGATTTAAATTGAAATTTTTTAAAGGAAAAAGTTTGGAATACCTTGAATTTGATTTGAAACATCGCTTTTGAAGGGGAAAACCTAGGAAACCAGAGGTTTGAATTGAATTTTGAGCTTTTTGAGGGAAAAACTTTAAACGTCTTCAAATTTGATTTGAAACGGGGCTTTTAAAGGGAAAGCCTATATCTAATAGCTTATAGATTGACACACCTAGAAGTCAAACCTGTCTTATCCCATGATCTTGGTTTTTAGTTTTATTTTATGAAATTCTAATCCTATGACTCCAATGATGGAAGCATTGAAATGTAAAGATATGGAGGATTTCACGCATATGAGTATGTAGCCTTCTCCTCTTGTCACATAATAATGACAACTACACTTAGACTCATTGGTAGCCCTTTCCATAAGTGATGGGAGAGGGAATCAACAAAAGGTCAATCTAGGTGTGAGACAATCTGAAAATATTTAACAATGGTGGAACCAGCTAAAATAGATCATAAAGGTGGGTTCCAGATTCTAAGGAGTCTCAAGAAGTATGCATTAAGATAAACTTGAATCACCAATATGGTAAAGATCATCAAAACCATTGACTCATATTTATGCAAGTGATCATGCACACTAGATTCAATTTCAAACAAGCATGCTCATCAATCTGTTTATAATTGAATATTTGCCCGAGTGATTGTGCATGTATAGGACAAACACTATCAAATATCTTTTTGATTTTTTTGAAAATTTTTTCCAAATTAAATTCAATAATCTTAGGCTTGTTAATGTATGCTAAGCCTCCCTTTGAAGGTTCAGTTACTCGTTGCTTTTTTAGGACATCCCTCGAGTGCCACTCTATATGATTGATCCTCATTTCTCACCCTCTGTATTTTCCCCCTCTCTACACTTTTCTGTTTTGTCTCTCCCCTCTTTTTGGAGTTAGAGATTGTTTTTGCTAAATGTGGTGCTTGTGCTATCATTTCCTTCTAGTCGAGGGCATCACAGATCGGGAGAAGGTCCCTAAAAGCAGTTATCATCCGTAAGAGTATGAAACAAAGGGGATAAACTTGAAATCACAACTCATTTCATTTAGCTCTATTTATATGGTATGAAGCTCTTGATTCAAAGCAAAAATGATAGGAAAAACAACACAGGATGCAGAATAATAAATGATAAGAAGAAAATGGATGAATCTAGAAAATATCCCTTTTCATTATACTTTGAAAAAACCCTTCAGACAGGTTTTAGAACCACATTAACTTCTTCTATGCTCCATTCACGTGGTCCGCCAAGGGGTTTGTCATGACATTTGGGGTGGGAGTGGGGTCACCTCTTGGGTGCCAATGCCCTTGGCGTTGACCAAGTCATGTATATTATGTTTTACAGAGAAACAACTTTCTGTAAATAGGGGTGTATGACAAGACACGCCGTTCAATATTCTAGGACCAGTATTGTTTCGGGGTGCGTTTGGGTTGTTAGGGGAAAAATGGTCATTGTGGCTAGGTTTGGTTGAAAAAGGTCAAGAATGGATTGGAGTGTTATGTTAAGCATGCGGGTCATTCAGAGACGATCCCGGGGGAGTCTTTCATTGTTTGGTGGGATTTGTGCTGTGCTGGGATGTCCAAGGTAAAATAGTCATTTTGACCGGAGATAGCCAGAATAGGACTGGAATTGGACAGAATGGCGCATTGAGCTTGCCCAACTGCTTAGTAACACTTTGGAAAGGTGCACTTATTGTCTCGAGGAATTTTGAACTTTCTTGAGATGTGCCTAGAGGCCAAAGGGGCAGGTTAGGTCATTTTTTACTGAGTCGGGCTAGCAGGTGCTGGTGTCAACCTAGGTGTTAGTTCCCGAGATTGCCCAGTCTCAAAAAACTACCTGTGTGGTGTTGGTCCCTATGACCGCCTGGTCTTAGAGAGCTACTTGTAGGGTGATGTTGGTTTCTGAGAAAGCCTGGTCTCAGAAAGCTACCTGCGATAGTGGTGTTAGTCTCCGAGAACGCATGGTCGCGTAGAACTACCAAATGATGAACATTCTATATTAGTGGGCTAGCAGACGCCAGAAGTGAACCATCTGGAATTTGATAAGGTGTTGGTCCCCTAGATCACCTATTCTTGGGAAGCTACCTAGATGGAGTTGGTTTCCAAAACCACCCGGTCTTAGAAAGCTGCCTGGAATGCCTAGGGGTATGATGGTGTTTGTGGCTTCGATTGGGCTAGGTGGGTTCGGAAGCGATTAGTTAACTGGATTGGAGTTTGAAAGACCTATGTGGGGCTTGCATGTGTTGTGAAGTTTAAAAACTGGGTCCGATCAGACTGGAGATTGTCAAATGGGTAAAAATGATGTGCTTACACTCTGTTTTTCAAAAAAATTCACACACACACTGCACGTGCATTAACATTTGCATATTTGCATTTTTTACCTGATTATGTCCCTTCTAGTTAGAAGAGGCAATGATATATTGGTTGTGGGCAGATGTTGTGTTAGTATCTTAGCCTATTGGCCTCTTGATGGTTCCCCCGCTTGGATTACCAACCGATAATGACACCACCTCGGGGAGTGGGACTAGGTTTGAAGATCCAAGAATTAAACCTTCTTAGGAAGCATTACTAAACTGTCAACCTCATGTTCATGTAGAAAACTGTGCATTGCCGAACCTTTGTCAGATTTAAGACACATTCGTTGATTTCAAAACCAAGGAGAAAAGGGCAACCGCTTTACTTTTCTTTGCTTTTTTTGCAGTTAAACTGCTTAATTCCTATTGTTATGTTGCTCATGCATTTCCTACAGCTATGCTATTGTTGTGCTGCTCATGCATCAAAGTTCATTCCAAGATAAGAGTTTCAAAGTAACTCAAGTCACTACATTCCATGTATATGATCAATCCCTAGAGAAAGACCCAAAGCCAATCTTGCCCGTGCAAAGCTTACCTAAATTCCTAAGGATACCAAATGACCCTAAAGATTCATAACATGCATTGAAATCATCTCATAAAGAGGGGCCCCAATCCTTCTCTACTCACAGAGAATGTTCCTAAGAAGAATGTTCCCCTTCCCCTTTAAATATACTTTCAATTTTATGTACAAAAATAAAATGCAATAAAACTTTATTTCCTACTTTCGTCGAATGAATGCATGAATGTATGAATGAATGAATGAACAGAATCATACAGGTACAGTATTACATACAGGGGCAACCCCCTATCTCCCAAAATGAGCCCAAGCATCATGCTTAGTCCCACTCTCAAAGCAGGGACACCCCTAAGGCATGCATTGCATAAAAACTTTCAAATCAAGGCACTAACATTTCTTTTGTTTTGTGTCTTTTTTCCTCTCCCTCATCTCCCAAGGCCAAGAATATGAAAGGTTGAAGCAAGGACAAAAAGGAAGTTTTCTAAAAATGCTTATTTACTACTATTATGCTATTCACATATCTGCGGCTATTTTATGCATGCGTAGATATCCATTCCAAGATAAGAGTTCTAAGAAACTTGAGTCATTACATTTTCATGTATTCAATCAACTGTAGAGAGAAAAGAACATCCAATCCCACGTTAATTAAACCTACCCAAACTCCTAAGCGTCTCTTTAACCCTAAGGACTCATGGCATCCAACGAACCATAACTCAAGAGAGGCCAAATTCTCTCTCCGTCCATGTGTAAGCACCCCATTTTTGACCGCTCGACAGTCTACACTCCGTCCAGACTTGTTTTCAAGTCATTGTGGACGTATTCCAATCGAAACCAATTTTCTAAGTCCAAATCCGTTTATCTATCGCCTCGCGGGCCCACCAGGCCCAAATAGAGGCAAAATGACCAAAATGCCCTTAGGGGCATTGTCCTTTCCTTTCCGATTCCAATCCCTCTCTCGAGACAGTTTATTCCTCGAGACGGTTCCAATCTAGGCACGTCTCTTCCGAGACGATAAGACCCTTTTCCAATCCTTCTCTCGAGACAGTTTGTTTCTCGAGACGGTTTCAATCCAGGCACGTCTCTTCGGAGACGATAAGACCCCTTTCCAATCCCTCTTTCGAGACAGTTTATTCCTCGAGACGGTTCCAATTCAGGCACGTCTTTTTGAAGACGGTAAGACCCCTTTCCAATCCCTCTCTCGAGACAGTTTATTCCTCGAGACGGTTCTAATCCAGGCACGTCTCCTCGAAGACGGTAAGACCCCTTTCCAATCCCACTCTCGAGACAGTTTATTCCTCGAGACAGTTCCAACTCAGGCACATCTTTTCAAAGATGGTAAGACCCCTTTCCAATCCCACTCTCAAGACAGTTTATTCCTCGAGACGGTTCCAATCCAGGCACGTCTCCTCGGAGACGGTAAGACCCCTTTCCAATCCCTCTCTCGAGATAGTTTATTCCTCGAGACGGTTTCAATCCAGGCACGTCTCTTCAACGACGATAAGTCCCCTTTCTAATCCCTCTCTCGAGACAGTTTATTCCTCGAGACTGTCCGAGTAGCGAAACTACTCACAAAACCGTTAGAGTAGTGGAAATACTCACAAGTAGGTTGATATAGGGAATTGCCAACAAACCCCTATGTCACGACGACCGCCGTTAGAGTGGCGAAAACACTAAAAACCCAGGTCAATACCAGTGACTGTTAGCCCACTTTGGTGAAAAATGACCAAATTGTCCTTTGGACCTTTTCCGAGACTTTCCGGTCAAGATGACCATTTTGCCCATAGGCATCCGAATACCCCGGGAACCACACCGGCTCTGGTTATCAAACCAGTAATTTTCTAAGACTACTTTTTATAGTATTCTCAACCTTCCTTTATCTTTCCAGATCATTTCGAGTCAGTTTCGGCCAGCTCGGTACAAAATGACCGTTTTGCCCCTAGTGGGCCGGTCTCCTTTTTCGACCACACCGGCTCTGGGTATCAAACCGGTAACCTTCTGAGATTACTTCTTATGGTATTCTCAACCTTCCTTTACCTTTCCGGTTCATTCCGAGTTAGTTATGGCCAATCCGGTACAAAATGACTGTTTTGCCCCTGGTGGGCCGGTCTCATTTTTCGACCACATCGGCTCTGGGTATCAAACCGATAACTCTCTGAGATTACTTCTTATAGTATTCTCAACCTTCCTTTACCTTTCCGGTTCATTCCGAGTCAATTCCGGCAAACCCGGTACAAAAATGACCGTTTTACCTCTAAAGGCCCGGTCAACCTTTCTGACACCCGGTCAACCTTTCCGACACATCTTATCCTCACTTTTCAAGTCAAATACCTCTAGGACACTATTTTAAGTGTTCCTGCTCCTTTCCGGCCTTCCGGGTCATTCCCGGCTCCTGCAAATCATTCCTGGACTTTCCGGAGCTACTCCTGGTGAAGCCAGGCTAAAAATTGCATGGTAGTCACTAGTACAGGCGCCCAAATCTAGTCAAAGATACGTTGCTTGCCAACCTTAAATGTTTCCTAAATGGCTGGCGCCACTACTAGTGGCGCCAAGCCAAAAATTGGCCTAGCGCCACTAGGAGTGGCGCTAGTGTAAACTTTAGCCTGGCGCCACTGCAACAGGCGCCAGTATTGTCCAACCTCTATAAATACAAAGCCTCATTCAACGTGAAAGGGATCCGCAAACTCAACCTAAAAATCCTATATTTCGATATACGGAGCTCGAGCACCTCCAAAACCCTAGTTTCCTTAGGTTTCCCAAACCCTAGCCACCCTACACTAAACCCTAGCCTCATATGCACTCCTATACATCCCCATACACTCATACACTAGCCTTCAACCATCCTTTGAAGACTTAAAGAGCTGTCATCTAAAGCTTGAAGACAACCCTTGAAGGTTGAAGAAGAAGATCAAGACGAAGACTGAAGATTGAAGACAAGCAAGGCGCGCAAAATAAAGAAGACATACGGTAGGCTTTCTATTTAAATTTTCGCACTTCCCCCCTCTCTCTTCTCTCTCCTAACCCACTTGAGTTTTCTCTATTTTAATCCCCTATCTCTTTCCCCCCCTTTCTTTGCATGCTTGAGACAAGGGAATTCCCGGTCCATGTGTGGGATTGGGCTACTGGAGAGTTACCGTGTCGGGGGCTTTCTTCTAGTCTAACCAGAGACCACGTGGGTCCGGCCTGCTTGATTATGTGGTGAAGCCTTAACCTTGTATGTTCACGACCCCAAAATTGCATTGTGCATATCATGATCTTGCATCTTCCAAAATTCATTTTCGAACTCGTTTTCAAAATACTTTTCAAACTTGTTTTCAAAATTGCATCAAAATCTCTTTTTCAAAAACTTGTTTTCAAAACCACAATTCTAAGGTGATTCTAGCCTTTCCATGGCTAGGGTTGCTTTAGGAAAGTGTTACATTAAAAGTGACCTTTTTAGTCTATATTTTCAAATCTTATTGTTTTCCAAAATCACTTTCTTAAAGTGGTTTAAGCCTTCTTATGGCTAGAATTGCTTTAGGGAAGTGGGACATTTTCATACCTTCCAAAAACTTTCTTTTCAAATCTTTTTCTAAAAAATCTCTTTCAACATACTTTCCTAAAACTCTCCTCTCCAAAATTGTTTTCAAAAACTCCCTTCCAAAATCTATTTTTTTCAAAACTCCCTTTTTCAACTCCTTTTCAAAATCCTCTCCCCAAAATTCACTTTCTAAAAATGTTCCCCAAAAATATTTCCAAAAACTCCTCCCTAGGATTCCCTTCTAGAAAAACCTTCGTTTCCTAAAAACGCACTTTCCAAAAACTCTTTCCTTAGAGCCCAAGTCGAGCCTAAGAACCCACAATTAGGAAACCCTAATTTTCTTTCCAAAAACATGATTTTCAAACTTTGCCTCAAACCTAGGTTTCCAAATCTCTTGTTTTCACATCCAAACTATACATGTTTCCAAAACCTCTTTTCTACGTCAAAACTATAATTTTTCAAATCTTAGGGTTTCTAGAATATCCCCTTTCCAAATCCTTACCAAATCCTATCTTCCCTTTAAGAAACCAAATCAAATCTCCCCCTTTAGGAAACCAAATCCAATCCTCTGTTTTTGGAAACAAAATCAAACCTTCCCTTTTAGAAACAAAATCCAATCCTTGCCTAATCCAACTTTTTCTTAATTCAAATCCTTCCTAAACTTCCACTTTCCTAAACCTTAAGTTTCCAAAGCTTGAACATAAAAATCTTTCCTAAATTTTAAGACTCAACTTTCAAATCTTTCCTAATTCTACCCTCTTTTCAAATCTTAACTTTTCAAACCTAAGTTTTCAAACCTTTCCTAAATTCAAACCTTTCCTAATTTCAAGATTTTTTTTAAAATTCAAACTCTAAAACTTTTTAAATCTTAAACTTTCCTTTTTCAAACCTTTCCAAATTCTAAACTTTCCTAAACTTCAAATCTTTCCAAATCTAAAATTTTCTAAACTCAAAACTTTCTTATTTTCAAAACTTCCTTGTTTTCCAAACTTTTCCACTTTCAAAACTTTCCTTTTTCAAAACATTCCAAAATTCAAAACTTTCTTAACTTGAAACTTTCTAAATTCTAAGCCTTTCTTAAACTAAACTTTTCCTAATTCAAAACATTTCTAAATTCAATATTTTCCTATTTCAAAACTTTCCTAAACCTAAAATTTTCCTAATTCGAAACTTTCCTAAAATGACACTTTTCTAATTTGAAACTTCCCTAATTTGAACATTTCCTAAATCCAATATTTTATAATTTCGTAAACCTTTCAAGTCAAGTCAAATCTTTCCTAAGTCTCTTCTCTTTCCTAAGTCTAAGTTTTTCTAAACCTTCATCTTTCTAAAACAAGTCCAAATCTATCTCTTCAAATCAAAGTCCAATCTTCTCAATTTCAATTTCCAATCTCCTCTTCTAATCTCAAATCAAATCCAATTTTCAATTCAATCTCTTTCTTCCAATCCAATCTCTCTCTTCAAGTCAATCTCTTTTCAATCGGACTCTGGTCCGAACTACGACTGAACTGATTCCCCCAAAGGGATACGTAGGCAACCTTCATAAGTGCGGTTACAACACTTTTCAAACTTTCAATTCCACCCTCATGGGTGCGGTTTCCAAAATTTTTCAAATCCCAAATTCCAATCTATTTTCAAAATTCCAATTTCAAATTTTCTATTTTCAAATTTCTACTTTCAAATTTTCAAACTTTCCAATTTCAATTCCATCTCTTCAAATCTATTTTCAAGTCAAATCAATTTCAAATCAATCTCTTCCCAAATCTATTTTTTAAGTCTCTTTTCTTGCATTTGCATATCATGCATCATGATAATTTATAAACATTGTTTTTCAAAGTGGATAGGATTGGCCAATAGTTAGTTGAAGATTCTCATAGGTGAATCTAGGGTAGATTGACATGTAGGTATCGAAAGGGCGGGGTAGGGTGATAGCTTAGTGCGTCTTCCCTACACGTAACCAACCTCTGAATCTAGATCACTGATTTCAAAGACCAAAAATGAGTTATTTTTCAAAAAAGGGCTAAATGTTTTCCAAAGGTTACCGAACAACCTGTTTTTCTTAAAAACCCTCTGTCGAGGAGATATTTTCAAAAATCGTTTTCCAAAACCCTAAGTGTAGTATTCGGATTATTCTTAGTTTTTAGGTGACCTAACTCACCTTAATCAAGTTAGGTGGCAACTCCGAATCTTTTTCAAAAAGCCCTTTATTCAAACCAATTTTTCAATTCAAACCTAGTCGCACTCATTCTTCTAGGAGGGTGAGTTCTAACGAGAGAGTATAGCATTTTTCCCACTTGTGTGTGTATTCCTCGAGTGTGAAAAATTTGGGCGCGATACCATGGAGGCAGGATCGCTAAACAAGGAAGCATTAACTGGCCCATGCTGAAAAAGTATTGTATTGCATGCAAGGGTAAAACCCTACCTCCAAAATGGACTAAGCATCATGCCTAGATTCTCTCGAAAAAGGGACCTCCATAAGACATGCATTACATAAAACCTCTAACTCCATATGATAACTGCATTTTTTTTTCTTTTGCTTTTTCCCAGTCAAACAGCACAACTGAGTTCACGGAATCCTTCTAGGATCCTACCCAATTCAAACTCATATAAGGATAAGCCCAGTTATTAGAAGAGCCTTCCTTACATTGAAGAGTAAGAAGAACTGGTCATCATTTGTAAGACATTATCTCTAAGCAACTACCTCTGTGCCATGTCACGACAATCACCAACCATGCAGAAGAGGACTTCACCATTTGCAAAGCTCCGTCAGTCTCATGCATTGTCAAAATAGAACCCTCCAACTTTCAAGCTTTCAAGCGCATGCCAACTGCCAAAAACGATTAGGCCCATTCTAATTACTCGATAGTTGAGAAAATGGTTGCTAACCACCTCAGCGGTAAAGGCTTCCAACCTAGGAAAGGACTAGGGGCACAGCTATAGGGTGATCTTCATCTAAAAGAATTCAATGATCAGTGTCATACTCGTAGGTTGGGATATTGTTCTCCTCCAAACTTGGCTTTTTTTGACCCTAAAGACTTCTAGGCGTCCTCTACAGATTCGGCCTCCCTTGAGTCTATTATAATAGATAATGCAAACAACCTCAAACTCAATAGCAAAGCTCCACCAAAATTTAAAGATTAATCCTCATAAATCAATAGCCAACCATCCACAAAAAAGTGGAGCCATCAAAGTAGCAGACTGAAAAACGCCAAGAGAATCCATCGTAGGAAAAATGACAACCATAAAGATTGGCACAAGTAGCTCTCCTTTTGCGTTGATGGCATAAAGAACCTTGTCGCACCCTGATTTTTTGCACTCGAGAAATAAAGTGAGAAAAACATAATACTCTCTCGTTAGAACTCATCCTCCTAAAAGGATGAGTGCGATTAGCTTTGAACAATAAATTAATTTGAATAAGGGCTTTTAGAAAAGATTTGGAGTTGCCACCTAAGTTTATTAAGGTGAGTTAGGTTACCTAAAACTAAATGTAATCCAAAGATTAAACTTAGGATTTTTGAAAGGTTTTGAAAAATTTCCTCAAGAGGAAATTTTTTGGAGAAAACAGGTTGTGTGGCAACCTTTGAAAAAAATTTAAGCACTTTTTAAAAGTAACTCCGTTTTTGGTCTTTGAAAATAGTGATTCTAGGTTTAGAGGTTGGTTACGTATAAGATGCATAAGGTTATCACCATATCCCGCACTTGCAGCACCTACATGTCTTATCACCCTAGGTTCATTAATTTAGAATTTTTGATTATTCAATGTGCAATTATATCCACTTTGAAAAGAATTTTAGAAAGAAGGTTTATGTTATCACTTTATGGATGATATGATGCATGATATGCAAATGCATGAAATGAATTTGAAGAGAGATTTTGGAAAAGGGAATTGGAATTTTGAAAAAGATTGCGACCGCACCCATGAGGGTTGCCTACATATCACTTTATTACGAATTAGGTCAGTCGTAGTTCGGACTCGAGGTTCGATTGAGAATCGACACTTTGGTATATTGTTTGATTTGAAAAGACACTTTGAGGCCTTTGAAAAGATTGGCTTAAGATGGGCTTGTGATGACTAGTTTTGTACATTTTTTTTAGCTACTTTTGCAACAACCACGAGTAGATCGTCCCTTTCAGACTAGTGAGGGTGGTAGCCGATCTGGGAGCCTTATCCGAGCTAGACTAGGGATCTTTCTCCTTTATTTGCTTCCTTAAGTCTATGCGAGTCCCGACCTCTTCCTACTGGGCAGTGTGACTGGATTTTGGCCTTTTTTGGTCTAGTGGAGCTATGAGTACTTGCCAGTCCACCATCTGAAGGTAGTAGAGGCTGACCTTTATCTCTAGGCCTTGAGATGGGCTCATGATCAGGTGGCCCACCAATCTGAGATGATATGGGCGAGCTTAGAGTTGATAGTGGTGAGAGATGTAACCTGGTAGCCCTTTGATAGTTGGTTCATTATAAGGCTATTAGATATCTGGTTTAGATGTCTCTGTCGAGGATTTCTTTTCTCAGTGACGAGTCTTGGGAGTTCTATCTAGGAGATCGGCATTGGCGCTAATTTCATGAGGAGTTTCAATTGGCTGGGGATCCACCTGAGTATATGTTTGGAGCTTTGGTCAAGGGAGTTCCTATTTCGTACTAGGAGCATCAGCTGAGTGTTGGTTTTTTACTTCCTCTAGAGGCTAACTACACCACACATTTTAGGGCTCATTCTATAGGTGCCTTCACTCAGTTTGAGATGGTGGCTACAGTTTACGCTGTTGACCAGGAGGTGGTTAACTTATGGCATCAAGCGGGAGGATATGTGCCTTAGGCCGAGTTTGTTGCCGTGGGGGATCAGAGAGAGCGGTACTAGACTAAGAGGGACCAGTTCCAGATGGAGAGAGACCAGTTCTAGGCCGATGTAGCTACTTTGACCGTACGGTTGGCTCAGATGGGAAGATAGCGGCGTATGTTGTCATTTTTCTCTTTTTGTTCTGGCATTGCTTAGTTATTTATTTGCTTTGTTAATTTAGGCTCTTCCTTCTTTGTAGGATGTTGGTGCTTCTAGTAGTCGACCACCTCCACCTGAGTCAGATTTTGGAGATTTTGACCCGAACATTGATTTTGACCTTTGATGGGTACTGTTTGTCGCAAGCCCAACTCCTCATCTGTACCATGTCCTCGATATGCATTTTCTTTGTTAGATAGTTTATTTGTAATTTTCAAATAGAATGGATATTTATAATTCAGATAGCCAGATAGATGATTTGAATAGCTAGATATATGGACAGATGCATGAGTAGGATAATGTTGATGATGTATGTTTATTGCATTATTTTTAGATATGATATTAGATTGTATTGGTGACTTTTGTTTCTACAGAGAGCTATGTTTCTATGTGTGAGAAGTTCATGCTGAAATTTTTATAAAAATGCATGCACATGTGAGGAATACACCAATTAATAAAATGCATGGGGCACAGTCAAGCTCTATATCATTAAAATGGTAACCCCTTCCTCTTTAGGGGTTTGGTCTCTCCTTTGGTTCAACTCTACCTTGAATAGATGATCGCATTTTGTACCTTTCTCATCCATTTGATCGACTCCAACGTTCTACTTTGGGTTAGTGTCTGGGACCATTTGACTTGAACTCTCAACCCTCGAGGCTTAAGCAACCACTTATTTGAACTTTAGTAGAGTGAGGAGCAGCCGATCTTTCAATCTAAGGAGGCTTTGTTTTAGGACCATAATGTAGGCTAAGTTATGGAGTTTTGAATCAAATGGATATGTAGGCCTAAATTTAATGTTGCTTTCAGTAGTGCTTAGATCCATACTATTCTTAGTTGGTCTTTTGGTGGGGTTTGGTCCCTTTCTATCCTTCCTTTGCCTCAGCAACATGTCTAGCTTATTTAGATCAAGCAATCCCTTTTCCATCAGAATGGATTTTAATAGGGTTGTAATGTCGAGCACGATTTTGAGTTTTTGCAAGAAATGGTGAAGGCACGAAGCAATTGCTTCTACTGGGCTTCTTCATCACCTAGGATCACCTTTAGATTTTCCTTCTTGCCTTTTCTATATGCTCTTCAAGATGAAATGACCCCCCCTTTTTAGGGCGGCTTGCCCCTTGATAACTCTTTCTTTTTGCTTTCCCTCTTCTTTCTTTTTATGAGGTGGATACTTCTATAACTCATTTCTCTTAGTGTTTTATTCTAACTCGTTGTAGGTGGTGATCCCTAGGTTGGGATTTTCCTAGAAGGAAACATAATCGGCTCAACGGGTTTGACAATGGTTGCTTTTGACTGTATGAGAAATGAAATGAGGGCCTTTCTTCATTTTGAACTAGATTGCTTGATCTATAGAGCCTTCACGTTACTTCAGCTTGATGGAAGATGACTGACAATCTTTGCTGAGTCCTTAGTTATCTGTCTACCTTAGTGTGGGGGAATGGTTTTGGATTGGGGTTGACAAGAAATCTTTCACTTTCGCAAGGCACTAGTGGGTTCAGCAAAAGGATATAATTTTTTCTTTTGGAAAAATGAAAGATGGCCCCTCTTCCTTTTGATAATTTGGCTGCCCATCGCTTAGCTTCAGTGTCTTGTAAGTGCTGCTTTTAAGTGGTTTCCTCACTCATCCTTATCCTCTCTCTTTTTGATAAGTTGATTATTCGGCAAATGCTTAACTCATGTTATCACACCCTTCAAGTCAAGTCCTCCATAAGATAGAATACACCTCTTGTTTAGGAAGCATTCACCATTCACAAAAATATGAAACAACAAAGTTTGAATGAAAAACTATATTTTTATTATTGCAATGAAAAGCGTAGAGTTCTTATAAAAATAAAAATAAAGACATAATCGGAAATTAATAGGGATAGAAAGAAAGGGGGTGAGAACATCTCTCTCTTGTACGCTTTTGAAAAGAATCCTTTTCAATTGGGCTTTGGAATGATGCCCACGTCATCAATGCTCCATTCGTCATTGAGATCCTTGGATGAAACATGGCAAACTGGGGCTACTTTTATGGCTTTGGGTGTGTTGACAGTGACGATGTAGTTGTTAGTTTCATTGATCTCCTTATTGTCCTCTGTTGGCTTCTCAGTTTCTTCAATGAATAGGTTGGCTAGCTCACCTCCTTCTAGTTCTAATGGCTCTATTGGTGCATTTGGCTCTTTTAGTTCCCAGCCCATGTCTTTGTAGTTGAACTCAGTTGCGGGCTAGGAGTTCTTTGATAGGTGGTGCTTAGTTGTGGCATACTTAGGGTGCAAAAACTAGTCACCCCGACCGTCAACCGCCATGTCTTTGGTAGGGTCCTCCTCCAAAAGTGTTAACTCCTTAATCAGCCAATCCGAGGGATCATGCACTTCATTGGGATTATAGAGATGGATCGGGCAAGGTGGGAATTTCTCCTCCCAGTTGCTCTTTTCATCAGTCTCCTAATCCCCTTCATAATCTTTGAGCATGATCACATCCAATTCACCCTCCTCTTCTATTTCCTCTAGTATTAAGTTGACTGTGTGATCCGGCAGAGGATTTGTGGTTACATTAGGGCTAGGAATAGGGTTCACTGGTTATAGGTCAGTGGTCTTATTATCTATCAAGTCTTGAATTTTGTGTTTAAGGGAGAAACAACTCTTGATGTCATGCCCTTGGCTGCCTAAATGATACTCGCAAGTGAGGGTGCCACTGAAGGTTGGAGGTAGAGGGCTTGACAATGGATGGGCCAGTATGGGCTTTAGGATGTTGTTCTTTAAAAGGTTATGGTAGGCCTCGGTTTGGGTGTAGGCTAAGGTATCGAAGTTATAAATGCGTTGGGTCAGCCTATTGAAGTTAGGTCATGCCCCAGCAGGGCCAAAGTTAGGTGCTTGTGTGGGCATGTTTAAAGTGGGCATGGGTAGGATAGGGTGAGATTGAAGTGGTGGACGATATTGCGATGGTTGAATAGGTAAGATGATAGACATCTCACTCTCCTTACTGATTATCCCCCTTGCAGTAGCCACCTTTTTGGTTATGTTGGCAGAACTTTCTTTTATTTTTGCATAGGGATCTGTAATCCTTCCTGTCTTAAGACATTATCTATCATCTCCCTTTGCATAATAAGCTCGGAGAAGCTTTTCCCCATGCTTGTGCATAGCTTTTCATAGTATATGCCTTGGAAAGTGTGTACGAACAGTTGGCCATACTCTTTCTCTTCTAAAGGGAAATTGACTTGTGCAGCTGCTTCTCTCCATCTAAGGGTATAGCTCTTGAACCTTTTTTTCTCTCCCTTACTTAATATTATCAAGGACTATTGGTCAGAAGTGAGGTTTATATTGTGATAATATTAGGCTTTGAATGCAGTGACCAGTTCAATCCAAGTCATGATCTTCCTTAGGTCGAGTCGGGCAAACCATTGCAAGGCAGATCTAGTGAGACTGTGTTAGAACAATTGCATAAGGAGCTTTGGATTGTTTCTATGACCACTCAATGCCACAGCATAAAGGCGAAGGTGGGCAATAAGGTTACTGGTGCCATCATACTTTTGAAAATCAGACATTTTGAACTTGGTAGATCTTGGATGGTCTAGTAAGAAACACAGCTTATCATAGGATGCAAGCCTAATGGTGTCATAGCCATGGAGGCTTCACAGTGAGTCTTCCAGCCCTTGAATTTCAGATTAAGAGGGTCTAGGAAGGTTCTTTTCATAGCAGGTGAGAGCAATATAGTTTCCTTTTCTTCAGCATTGGCCCCCTTGGAATCCTCCTTGTTTTTCTCTATAGTGTCAGATTGAAGCACAACGCTTGGGTTAGCAGGTTCGGAGTCCTTGATAGAAACCATGGATGATGATGGGACTGAAGAAGCATCTTTTATTGCCATGGCTTGGACAAGCTTAAACATCTCCTCGATCTTGATTCTCATTTCATTGACCTCTTCTCGAGAGACTGAGGATGACTCGATCTTGGTAACTATTAGTATAGCTCTTTGTTGGGGTAATGATGGGGTCTTTAGGTAGATGCTGATATTTCTTAGGAGTAATGATGACTTTTGTATGGTGTGGTTTCTGTGAAAGAAAAAGAAAGAAAAAGAAAAATAAGGACATAAGCTGCAAGTTAGTTTTTGGTAGTTAGAGAGCTTTATGCAATGTATGCCTGTCACGCCCAGATTTTTCGCACTCGAGGAATACTCACACAATTGGAAAAAATGTTGTACTCTCTCGTTAGAACTCACCCTCCTAGAAGAATGAGTGCGACTAGGTTTGAATTGAAAAATTGATTTGAATAAAAGGGCTTTTGAAAAAGATTCGGAGTCGCCACCTAACTTAATTAAGATGAGTTAGGTCACCTAAAAACTAAGAATAATCCGAAGACTACACTTAGGGTTTTTGGGAAAAGGTTTTTGAAAATACCTCCTCAAGAGAGGGTTTTTAGGAAAAACAGGTTGTTTGGCAACCTTTGAAAAACATTTAGCCCTTTTTAGAAAAATAACTCCGTTTTGGTCTTTGAAATCAGTGATCCTAGGTTCAGAGGTTGGTTACGTGTAGGGAAGACCCACTAAGCTATCACCCTACCCCGCCCTTTCGGTACCTACATGTCAATCTACCCTAGATTCACCTATGAGAGTCTTTAATTAACTAATGGTCAATCCTATCCACTTTGAAAAACAATGTTTGAAAAGAAATGAACATGATGCATGATATGCAGGTGCAAGAAAAGAGGATTGAAAAATAGATTTGGAAAGAAATTGATTTGAAATTGATTTGATTTGAAAATAGATTTGAAGAAATGGAATTGAAATTTGAAAGTTTGAAAATTTGAAAGTAAAAATTTGAAAATAGAAATTTTGGAATTGAAATTTTGAAAATAGATTGGAATTTGAGATTGGAAAAATGTGGAGACCACACCCATGAGGGTGGAATTGAAAGTTTGAAAAGTGTTGTGACCGCACCTATGAAGGTTGCCTACGTATCCCTTTGGGGGAATCAGGTCAGTCATAGTTCAGACTAGAGTCCGATTGAAAATAGAAGAGTTGATTTGAAGAAGGAGATTAAATTGGAAATTGAATTTTGTTTGAGATTAGAAGAGGAGATTTGAGATTGAAATTGAAAAGATTGGACTTACTTTGAAAAGATAGATTTTGGAAAGATTTGGTTTTAGGAAAGATGGAAGTTTAGGAAACCTAGACTTAGGAAAGATAGGAGACCTGGGAAAGACTTGAGATTAAGAAAGATTGGATTTAGGAAAGGTTTGAATTAGGAAAGGCCCGATTTAGGAAAACTTTGAATTTGGAAAGTTTCATTTTTGGAAAGTTCCGAGTTGTGAATTAGGAAAGTTTTCGTTTAGGAAAGTTTCAACTTAGAAAAGTTTTGAAATTAGAAAAGTTTTGAATTAAGAAAATTTCGAATTTAGAACGTTTGAAGAAGGGAAGTTTTGATTTTGGAAAGTTTTGAAAACAAGGAAATTTTGAAAATAAGAAAGTTTTGTTTTAGGAAAGGTTTGACAAAGGAAAGTTTTCAATTTAGGAAATGTTTGAATTAAGAAAGTTTCGACTAAGAAAGTCTTAAATTAAGAAAGCTTTGAGTTTAGAAAAGTCTTAGATTTGAAAAGATTTGAAGTCTAAGAGAGTTTAGAATTTAGAAACTTTTTAGGTTTAGAAAGATTTAACTTAAGAAAGTTTTGAATCTAGGAAACTTTGGATTTGAAAAGATTTGAAATTCGAAAAGTTTAGGATTTAGAAAGTTTTAGAGTTTAGAAAAATTTAAGATTTTAGAAAGTTTTAGAGTTTTAGAAAATCTTGAAATTAAGAAAGGTTTGAGTTTAGGAAAGGTTTAAAAGCTTGAATTTGGAAAGTTAAGATTTGGAAAGGGGGTTGAATTAGGAAAGGGTTGAATTAGGAAAGATTTTTATGTTCAAGTTTTTGGAAACTTAGGGTTTAGGAAAGTGGAAGTTTAGGAAGGATTTGAATTAGGAAAGATTTGGATTTGGAATGGATTGGATTTGGTTTCTAAAAGAAAAGATTTGATTTTGTTTCCAAAAACGGAGGACGGGATCTAGATTCCTAAACGGGGAGATTTGATTCGGTTTCCTAAAGGGAAGGTAGGATTTGGCAAGGATTTGGAAAAGGAGATTCTAGAAACCCTAGTTTTGAAAAATTATAGTTTTGGCGTAGAAAATAGGTTTTGGAAACATGTATATTTTTGATGTGAAAACATGAGGTTTTGGAAACCTAGGTTTGGGGCAAAGTTTGAAAATCATGTTTTTGGAAAGAAAATTAGGATTTCCTAATTGTGGGTTCTAGGGCTTGACTTGGGCTCTAAGAAAAAAGTTTTTGGAAAGTACGCTTTTGGAAACAAGTTTTTGGAAGGAAGTCCTAAGGAGGAGTTTTTGGAAAGTGAATTTGGAAAGAGAGTTTTTGGAAAGATTCTTGGAAAAAGGGAGTTTTTGGAAAGTGTGTTTTTGGAAACATAGATTTTGGGAGGAAAAATCCTAGAGGGGAGTTTCTAGAAGGAAGATTTAGAAAGGTTTTTGAAGAGAGTTTTTAGGAAGGTGAATCTAGGGAGTGTTTTTAGAAAGTGAATTTTGAAGAAAAGATTTTGGAGAGGAGTTGAAAAAGAGAGTTTTGAAAAATAGATTTTGGAAGGGAGTTTTTGAAAATAATTTTGAAGAGGGGAGTTTTAGGAAAGTATGTTGAAAAAGAGATTTTTAGAAAGAGATTTTTAAAGAGAGTTTTTAGAAGGTGTAAAAACGTCTCACTTTCCTAAAGCAATTCTAACCATAAGAAGGTTAGAACCACTTTAGGAAAGTGGTTTTGAAAACAACAAGATTTGAAAATATAGACCAAAAGGTCACTTTTAATGTAACACTTTCCTAAAGCAACCCTAGCCATGGAAAGGCTAGAATCACCCTAGGATTGTGATTTTGAAAACATGTTTTTGAAAAAGAGCTTTTGATGCAATTTTGAAAACAAGTTTGAAAACGATTTTTGAAAACAACTTTTTGAAAACTAATTTTGGAAGATGCAAGACTATGATATGCACAATGCAATTTGGGGTTGTGAACATACAAGGTTAAGGCTTCACCACATAATCAAGGGGGCCGGACCCAGATGGTCTTTGGTTAGACTAGAAGAAAGCCCCCGACACGGTGACTCTCCAATAGCCCAATCATACACATGGACCGGGAATCCCCTTGTTTCAAGCATGCAAAGAAAGGGCGAGAAAGAGATGGGGGATTAAAATAGAGAAAACCCAAGTGGGTTAGGAGAGAGAAGAGAGAGGGGGGAATGCGGAAATTTAAAGAGAAAGCCTACCTTATATCTTCTTTAATTTGCGCGCCTTGCTTGTCTTCGGTCTTCGGTCTTCGTTTTAAGCTTCTTCTTCAGTCTTCAAGGGTTGTCTTCAAGCTTTAGATGGCAGCTCTTCAAGTCTTCGAAGGGTGGTTGAAGGCTAGTGTATGAGTGTATGGGGGAGTGTATGAGTGTATAGGAGGCTAGGGTTTGTGTAGGGTGGCTAGGGTTTGGAGAACCTAAGGAAACTAGGGTTTTTGGAGGTGCTCGAGCTCTGTATATTGAAATATATGATTTTTAGGTTAAGTTTGCAGACCCTTTTCACGTTGAATGGGGCTCTGTATTTATAGAAGTTGGATAAACCTGGCGCTTGTTGCAGTGGCGCCAGGGCAAACTTTACACTTGCGCCACTAGGAGTGGTGCCAGGCCCTTTTTTGGCTTGACGCCACTACTAGTGACGCCAGCCAATTAGGAAAGGTTTAAGGTCGGCAAGCAACGTATCTTTGACTAGATTTGGGCGCCTGTACTAGTGACTACCATGTAAATTTTAGCCTGGCTTCACTAGGAGTGACTCCGGGAAGTCCGGGAATGATTTGAAGGAACCGGGAATGACCCGGGGGGTCGGAAAGGAGCAGGAACACTTAAAATAGTGTCCTGGAGGTATTTGACTTGAAAAATGAAGATAGGATCTGTCGGAAAGGTCGACCGAGCCTTTAGGGGCAAAACGATCAACCGGACCGGAAAACTGCCGGGACAGACTCAAAATGTCCTGGAAGAAGACTTGGGATCTGGAAACATTATTTAGACTGTTCCCAGAGGTTACCAGTTTAATTCCCAGAGCCGGCGTGGTCGGAAAAGGAAGACCGGCCCACCAGGGGCAAAACGGTCATTTTGCACTGGGTTTGCCGGAACTGACTCGAAATGGTCCGGAAAGGTAAAGGAAGGTCGAGAACACTATAAAAAGTATTCTCGGGACATTACCGGTTTGATACCCAGAGCCGGTGTGGTCGAACAAGGAGACCGGCCCTCTAGGGGCAAAACGGTCATTTTGTACCGGGTTGGCTGGAACTGACTCGGAATGGTCCGGAAAGGTAAAGGAAGGTCGAGAACACTATAAAAAGTATTCTCGGGACATTACCGGTTTGATACCCAGAGCCGGTGTGGTCGAACAAGGAGACCGGCCCTCTAGGGGCAAAACGGTCATTTTGTACGGGGTTGGCCAGAACTGACTCGGAATGATCTAGAAAGGTAATGGGAGGTTGAGAACACTATAAAAAGTATTCTCAGGAGGTTACCGGTTTGATACCCAGAGCCGGTGTGGTTCCCGGGGCATTCGGATGCTTAGGGGCAAAATGGTCATCTTGACTAGAAAAGTGTCGGAAAATGTCCTAAGGGTAGTCTGGTCATTTTTCACCGAAGTGAGCTAACAGACACTGGTGTTGACCTGGGTTTTGAGTGTTTCCGCCACTCTAACGGTGTGAGTATTTCCGATACTCGGACGGGGTTGATGATTTGTGAGTATTTCCGCAACTCGGACGGGGTTGAGTATTTCCACTATTCTAACGGTTTTGTGAGTATTTCCGCTACTCTAACGGCTTTGTGAGTATTTTCGTTACTCTAACGGTTTTGTGAGTAGTTTTGCTACTCAGACCGTCTCGAGGAATAAACTGTCTCAAGAGAGGGATTGGAAAGGGGTCTTACCGTCTCCAAAGAGACGTGCCTGGGTTGGAACCGTCTCGACGAATAAATTGTCTCGAGAGTGGGATTGGAAAGGGGTCTTACCATCTCTGAAGAGACGTGCCTGGATTGTGAGTGTTTCCAGCACTCTAACGGTTTTGTGAGTACTTCCGCTACTCTAATGGTTTTGTGAGTGTTTCCGCCACTCTAACGGTTTTGTGAGTAGTTTTGCTACTCGGACCGCCTCGAGGAATAAACTGTCTCGAGAGAGGGATTGGAATTGGAATAAGAAAGGACAATGCCCCTAAGGGCATTTTGGTCATTTTGCCTCTATTTGGGCCTGATAGGCTTGCGAAGCGATGGAAAGACGGAATTTAGACCTAGAGGATTGGTTTCAATTGGAATATGGCCAAAATGACTTGAAAACAAGTCTAGATGGAGTGCAGACTGCCGAGCGGTCAAAAATGGGGTGCTTACAATGCCCTAGGGATGTCCCTTACTGAGAGGGAGACTAAACATGATGCTTTTGGCTTACTTTTTGCTGATAGCGGGTCTGCCCCTGTATGCAGATAGTTTATCATCGAGTGGGAACATGCATACATTCATTCATTCGTTCATTCATTTACAAAAAGTAGAGGAGTATATTGAACTTTGATTTTAAAATTCAAGAGAATTGAAACACATTTTAATAGGGGGATGGGAGACATTTTCCTTTGAAATTCCACCTATCTACTTTTACATTTCAGATCTTAAACTACTCTTGAGTCTTCAGATTTGTCTTCTTTGAGTTTAAGTTTGATGTTAAGGAGGTCATTGAGAAACTTTGCTGTCTGATTACCCTTGTCTTCTTGGCAACCTTATCTCCTTGAGTATACAGGGATTGGGGCCCCTCTTCATGGAATGACTTAAAATTTATGCCATGAGTCCTTGGGGTTACGTGGGAATCCTTCGAATTTTGGTAGGTTTTATGCTAGGGAGAGTGATCTTGGCAGTACTTTCTATGGGTTGATCATATGCATGAGAATATAATGACTTTGGAACTCTTGTCTTGAAATAAAATATTGAATGTATGAACATACATAAAGTGGAAAAAGAGAAAATGCAATTGTAAATGTAAATATGTATGCATGAACATTTATACAAGTATTATAAGAGTAGAAATTTAGACAAGGATAAAGGAAAGTAAATGAGTCACCCTTTCTTCCATAATTTTGAAATTGACGTGCATGTCTTAAATCTGGTAGAGGTTCAACTATGTATGGTTTTTACATGAGCATGAGGTTGAGAGTTTACTAATGCTTCTTAAGAAGGCTCAATTCCGAAATCTTCAAACCTAGGCCCACTCCCTGAGGTGGTGCCATTAAGGTTGGTGATTGAAGCGGAGGGAACCATCAAGAGGCCGCAAGCTAAGAAATTGACACAACATCTGCCCACAACCAATATATCATTCCTCCTTCTAACTAGAAGGGACGTAACCAAGTAAAGAATGCAAATATGCAAATGTGAGTGCACATGCAGTGTGTGTGTAGAATTTTGCAAAATGCAGGAAAGGACCTAACAACTCCCATCCATCCTGTCCTTTCCATCCTATTCATTCATGACATACATGGCAGTTAATATGACATAAAATAAAAATGTGAACAAAAGTCCACCTACAAAAATAAAAATGCAAGAAGTCAATACTTGAATGACAAACTTAATGCAAGATAAAAAAATGATTATAATTTGAGTGCAAGTGATGGCATACTTTTAACTTTGAAAAGTTTGAGTTCGAAAATTTGAAGTGGATAGAATTGGATAAGTTAATTGAAGACTCTAGATAAGTGAAGGGTGGAGAGACATGATAATGGTCTAACCTCTAAGCTTTCCCAACAGAGTAGCCAGCTGCTACGCCCTGATTTTTTGCACTCGAGAAAACACATAAGCGAGAAAAACATAGTACTCTCTCGTTAGAACTCATCCTCCTAGAAGGATGAGTGCGACTAGATTTAAATTAGAAATTGATTTGATTAAGGGCTTTTGGAAAAAGATTTGGAGTTACCACCTAACTTTGTTAAGGTGAGTTAAGTTACCTAAAATAAAGTACAATCTGAAGATTAAAATGGTTTGATTTAATTTTGAAACACTTGACATGGGATGGTTGGAAAAGATTTGACTTGAATATTTGATTTGAAAGAATTTAGAAAGTTAGAGTTTGGAAAGATTGGATTTAGGAAATTTTTGAAGTAGGAAGTTTCTAAATAGGAAAGTTTCATTTTAGGAAAGTTTCAAATTAGGAAAGTTTCATTTTAAGAAAGTTTTCATTTTAGGAAGTAGTTGATTTTGGAAAGATTTGAATTTGGAAAGATCTATTTAAGAAAGGTTTGAACTTAGAAAGATTTGAAACTTGGAAATAAGATTTAAAAGTTTAAAATTAGAAAAGTTTTGAAATTATGAAAGATTTGATAAGTTGAATTTAGAAAGTTGAGATTTGAAAATGTTTGAAATTTGGAAAGATTTGAATTTGGAAAGATCTATTTAAGAAACGTTTGAACTTAGAAAAATTTGAAACTTGGAAATAAGATTTGAAAGTTTGAAATTAGAAAAGTTTTGGAATTAGGAAAGATTTGATAAGTTGAATTTAGAAAGTTAAGATTTGGAAATGTTTGAAATTAGAAAAGATCAGAATTAGAAAAGATTTGATTTATATTTCCTGAAGTTGAGGATTGGATTTCATTTTTAAAAATAGATGATTTGATTTTGTTTCCAAAATTACAGGATTTGAATTGGTTTCCTAAATTGGAAGATTTGATTTGACATGGAATTAGAAAGGTAGAGTTTTAAAAATATTAGATTTGGACGTCTATGATCTGGTGAAAATAAGGTTGTGAAAATCTAAGATTTGATGTAGAAAATAGTTTTGGGAACCTATGATTTGAGGCAAAACAGGAAGTCATAATTTTAAGAAAGGAATTAGGGTTTTCTAACCATGGATTCTAGGGCTTGACTTGGACTTCAAGACAAAGAATTTTTGAAAAGTAGATATTTGAAAAGAGTTTTTATGAAGTAGATTTTTGAAAAGAGTTTTCAGGAACTAGATTTGCAAAACAATTTGGAAAGAGGTTTGAATTTGGACTTTTGTAAGTCTCATGAATGTCTCACTTTCCTAAAACGATTCTAACCATGAAAAGATTAGAATCATTCTAGGGTTGTGATTTTGAAAACAATTAGGGTTTTGAAATGTAAATCACAATGATCACATTGAATATAACACTTTCCTAAAACAACCCTAACCATGGAATGGTTAGAATCAGCTTAAGATTGTGATTTTGATAAAAACAATTTAGGGTTTACACCCAAAATTTGGATCTTTGATGGTCACTTTGAATATAACACTTTCCTAAAACAACCCTAACCATAAAATGGCTAGAATCATCCTAGAAGTGTGATTTTGAAAACAAGTTTGAAAAAGGAGATTTTAAATGCAAGTTTTGAAAGAGAATTTTGATGCAAGTTTAAAAACAAATTTGAATGCCATGCATGAACATGATAACTACAAAGCAATAGCGTCATGAACATACAAGGCTGGGTTTCACCACATAATCAAGAGGGCCGAACCCACAACCTCAAAGGTTGAACTAGAAAAAAGTCCTTAGCATGGTGACCTTCAATATTCCTTCCTAGGCATGAATAGAGGAGTCCCTTATTTCAAGTATGCAACAGAGTTTTTGGACTAAATTTGCAGACCCTTTTTACGCACGGGGAGGATTTGTATTTATAGGCAACTAAAATGACCTTGGCACCTATTATAATGGCGTCAGGGTAAAAATTCCACTGGCACCACTAGGAGTGGCGCTAGTCACGTAGGAAAGCTTTTAGGATAGCAAGAAACATATCTTTCGACTCTTGGGACGTAAGGCAAAAGATTTGGGCGCCTATCCTTGTGACTGCCATGCAATTCTTAGCTTGGCTCATCTATGAGTAACTTCGAAAGTCCAGGAATGATCCAGGAGGTCGAGAATTGACAAGAACGCTTGAAAGAGTGTCCCAAAGGTAACAAGCTTCAGAAACAGTAATGAGATATTTGAAAATGTTGACCGATCCACCAGGGGCAAAATGGTCATTTGAATTGGAAAAATACCAAAATGGACTCAGAGTGACTCGTGAGAAAGCTTGAAGGTTAGAAATACTATTGAGAGTGTTCCAAGAGGTTGTCGGTTTGATATCAGAGCCGGTGTAGTTAGAAAAAGCAACTGGCCCACCAGGGGCAAAATAGTTATTTTGATCGGATGGTCTCGGAATTGATTCAGAATCGATTGCAAGGCACTTGGACGTGCCAGATTGTCTTTGCGATAATCTTTGGAAGGGTGGACTTACCGCTTTGAGGACTTACGTGCTTTCTCAAGAAGCGTGTCAGAAAGGCCTAAGGCGCAATTTGATTATTTTTCACCGGAGTGGGCTAGCAGGCACTGATGTTGACCCGGGTTTTGACTGTTTCCATCACTTTGAAGGTGTGTGACGAGTTGGTTTCCAAAGGTATCCCGTATTTCGATAAATATGTCATGGCCAAGAGGCGTGTTCGGTCCCGTGACATAGAGGTTTTATTGGCAATTCTGAATTTCGACTTGTTTGCTAGTGTTTCCACCACTCTGACAGTTGCGTTGTTTGTGAATGTTTTCGTCACTTTGACGATGTGCGTTCATTCTAAAGACTGCTTGATCTCAAGAAGCTACTAGATGGTCTTATTATTTGAGGGATCAACTTTCTCGAAAGACGTGCTAAATAACAGACATTCTACACTGGCAGGCTTGTAGGCGCCCAAAGTGAATCGTTCTACCATCTCGAGGACTTTGTTTCTTTCCTGATCCATAGGTTTAAATGGACTTACTGTTCGATGAGTTTTCCCAATAAACATGCCAGAATGGATGGACTTCCCATCTGAGGGATTAACTTTCTCGAAAGACATGCCAGATTGAGTTTGACTAGTTTGGACTGGATTTGGAACTAGAATTGAGGTTGAAATAGGGATTTACTATCTTTAGAAAGATATGCGAACTGGAACTGGATCGAGCAATGCCCCAAAGGCATTTTAGTCATTTTACCTCTATTGGGCCCGATGGGCCGTGTAAAGAGATTGATTGACTGGATTGAGTCTGGAAAACTAGTTTAGACTTAAATGTCCAGTTATCAGTTTGAACGTGAGTCCGGTTAGACTAGAGATTGTCAAGCAGGCAAAAATGGGGTGCTTATAGTCACGTAGACTAAACTGCCTCTCCAGCGGATAGCCTCTAACATTCAAAGTCTTATCGAAGGCAACATACACCTTCCCACTAATAAATCTCTCCATATCATAGGACGGGGGAGCCTCAACAATTGGTCCCCGTCCTGTTCTACTAGCTCAGCCACCTTGGCCATCTTTACTTCCCCCTCTACCATCCTGGCCAACTCGACCATAGGCTGCCATCACAATATATAAGCAATAAATGAAACTAAATAATCCTCTAATGAAAAGAACATAAGGAAAGTGCAAGACAAATACTTAGAATGGTGAAAAAGGACTAGGATGAAGTGCAGTCCTGTGGTTGAATTTCGATAAGGCCTCACTATCTTAGAAAGCTCAAAAATCCCTCAAAATGAAGGCTCAACACCTTTGAAATGAGTTCAAACTAATTTCTAATGCTCCTATATATAGATTCTCTAGACTGTCAGATGGCCATTCGAACATGTGTTCAAACACGCGTTTGGCATAATCATTAATACGTTGACTTGACACGCATTTGAACGGTGATTTCCTAAATTAAAATAAAACTAAGAAAAATAAAAAGAAAAAAAAAAACTAACTATCATCCCCCCAACTAGAGTTATGCATTGTCCTCAATGCATGAAAACAAAGCCAATGGAGCACAAACTAAAGGAATAAAAAAGAAAAATTGGGATGTCAAAGGCAACCCCCCCCAACCCCCCCCCCCCCCCCCCCCCCCCCCCCCCCCCCCCTAAAAAAAAAACCTAGGAAAAAATAGAAAACCTAAAAACTAACAAAAATAAGATCCAACATCTAACCTAAACCACTAGAGTATACTACTCTACACTAATTACGTAATCATTCAAAATTTAGTGGATTCTCAAGATCCACGCAGTCAACCTCACCTACCTACATCTCTAAATAGGGCTTTAGTCCTTACCCATTAACCTTGAAAATTTTTCCATTCGTGGGATTTTCAACCTCGATCGACCCATGCGGTGATACCTCCCTCACAATGTAAGGTCCCAACCATCTACTTTGAAGCTTACCTGGAAACAAGTGTAACTGGGAATTGTAGACTAAGACCTTTTGACCAACAATAAAAGATTTTTCAAGAATATTTTGGTCATGTAGGGATTTCATCTTTGCCTTAGATATCTTGGTGTTCTCATAAGCGTCGTTACAAAGTTCTTCTAGTTCATTGAATTGCAACTTCATATGTTGGCCGCCTCATCTAAGTTCTCATTAAATTGGAAAATGGCCTAATAAGCCTTGCCTTCAATCTCAACCAGAAGGTGGTATGCCTTTCTGTACATAAGTTTATAAGGAGAATAACCTCATAATATCTTATAAGTAGTCTTATATGCCTACAAAGCATTCACTAATCTCAAAGACAAATCCTTTCAGTTAGGGTTAACAATTTTTTCCAAAATTTGCTTAATCTCCCTATTTGCCATCTTAACTTGGCCTTGAGTTTGGGGATGGTAAGGTGCACCAACCTTGTGCACCATCCCATACTTTCGCATCAAAAAACCTATAGGTCTATTACAGAAATGAGATCCACCATCACTAATTATAGCACATGGCATACCCAATCGAGAAAAAAAAAATGTGCTCTTTTAAGAACTTAATCACCACTAGGTGATCATTGGTACGGGAAGGAATGGCTTTAACCCACGTAGACATGTAGTCTATGGCCACTAGAATGTATAGGTATCCAAACGAGCTTGCGAAAGGGCCCATGAAATCAATACCCCAACAATCAAATATTTCAAAAATAATAATGGGGTTTAGAGGTATCATGTGCCTCTTCGATAGACTCCCTAATCGTTGACACCTATCATTGGACATATATCATGCCTCGATTTTTAAACCAAGCCCTCTTAGCTCGAGAAAAAAGCACGGTACTCTCTCATTAGAACTCATCCTTTTTGAAGGACGAGTGCGACTAGATTTGAATTTGAAATTGATTTGATTAAGGGCTTTTTGGAAAAATTAGGAGTCACCACCTAACATAGTTAAAGATGTGTTAGGTCACCTAAAACTAAGTATAATCCGAAGACTAGACTTAGGTTTTTTGAAAAGGTTTTGAAAATGTCCTTCTTGAGAAAGCATTTAGAAAAAAGATTTTTAGCACCCTTTTGAAAATATTTGTAAAGCCCTTTTGAAAAACATGACTCTAGGTTGGTCTTTGAAACTAAAAATCTATGGCCTAGGGGTTGCTTATATGTAGGCAAGACATGCTAAGATCATCACCCTACCCCGCTCTTTTGGTACCTACATGTCTAATCACCCTTAATTCACTTACTTGAATAACCGATTACTAATATCCACTTAATATCCACTTTAATAAAACTTTCAATTCAAGGCACTACCTTCTATTATGTTTCATGTCTTCTTTCCTTCCCCCCCCCCCCCCCCCCCTCCCCCCCAATCTCCCACAACCAAGAACATGAAAGGTTAAAGTAAGGATAAAAAAAGATATTCTAAAACTACTTATTTACTGCTATTATGCTATTCACATATCTGCGGCTATCCTGTGCATGTGTCGATATCCATTCAAAGATAAGAGTTCTAAGAAGCTTGAGTCATTACATTCTTAGGCATTCAATCAACCATAAAGAGAAAGGGATAATCCGGTCTCATGATTATCTAACCTACCTGACTTCTAAGGGTTTTCCCAATCCTAAAGATTCATGGAATGCATAGAGCTATATCTTAAGAGAGGCCCAAATCTCTCTCCATTCATGGAGGAATAATTAACTAAATAAAAAAGTATCAACCGGCCCATGCCGAAGAGGTACTTTATTGCATACAGGAATAAAACCCTGCCTCCAAAATAGATTCATCATCATGCCTAGATCCCCTCAAAGAAGGGACTTTCATAGTACATGCATTGCATATAACCTTTAACTCCATATGATAACTACATTTTGTTTTTTCAGGCCCAAGAGCACAACCAAATCTAGGGGAGACTGTCCAGCATCCCAACCAGTTCACAACTCATGTGAGGACAAACCTAGTTATTCGAAGAGGTAATCAGACTCAAAAAGCAAATGATGAAACTGGAATAATGCCTTCTCTATTTCTGTCTCATGCAGACCCAACCTACATTGAAGAGTAAATGGAACTGACCATCCATTAGCAATATGTTGTCTCTCAGTAGCTACCTTTGCACCATGTCACGACAATCACCATCCATGTTCATCAATCCTATGCATTGTCACTGCAAAACCCTCCAACGTTTAGGTTTTCAAGTGCATATCAACCGCCCAGAGAGAGTCAGCCCATTCTAGTCACTTGACAGTTGAGAAAATGGTCGCCAACCACCTCAGTAGTAGAGACTACTAACCTGGGAAAGAACTAACAGTTACAAGGTGATCTCTATTTGAAGGAATTCAACAATCAACGTGATACTCATAAGTTGGGATATTATCCCCCTTCAAATGGGATTAAGCAAAAAGGTCGACCCAAAATCCAACCGTTAAGCAGCAGAAGCTAATCAACAGTCTACTATTCCAGTCTCGATTATTAACTGCAAATCAATTCAAATCCCAGAAGAGTCACTATCAAGCTTGTTCCATAAAGAAGACATATCAATCCTGAATACTAATCCTCCAACATCAGCTTACCTTACTCAAAGTTCTATCTATCCAGCTGCATCAGGTAAGGAGAAGGTTAACTGGACTGCTTCTCATATTCCCAAGCCATGGTAAAGCCTACAGGAGGAATCGCTTCATATTAGCCTATTAAAGTACTCTGTAGAATATCAAGTATAACGGGCTAATCTGAAATAAATGACTTTTGATTATGAAATGCTTTCCTTGTCATGTTACAATCTTTTTAAAAATAAATAAATAAATAAATAACTTGTAGGGTATCCAAAGCTTGGCATCTTTTGACCCTAAAGACTTCTAGAGGTCTTCTATAGACTCGGCTTCCCTGAGTTCATCACAATAGATAATGTAAGCAACCTTAACAACAACATGATGGCAAACTTCGCCAAACTTTCAAGATCAATCCCCACAACTTGGTAGCCTATCGTCTACAAACAAATGGAGCCATCAAAGAAGCAAAACAAAAAACGTCAAGAGAATCCCTCGTAAGAAAAATGACAACTATAAGGATTGGCACAAGCAGCTACCCTTTACATTGATGGCATATAGAACCTCAGTCAAAATCTCAATTGAGGCATCACCATTCTCCTTGGTTTAAAGTAACGAGGCATTCCTAACAATCGAAGTAGAAATCCCCTCTCTCCGAGTCCTCATGGAAATTTAACTTGTTGAAGTAGACTGGATCAAAGACCGGTATGAAAAACTTTGCCTCCTAAATGAAAAGAGAATGACAACCATCTACCATTCCCAATGCTATCAATGGTGCATTGCTAGGAAAGTCTAGCCCCACCAGTTTGTGGAAGGAGATCTTGTTCTTAAAAAAGATACTTCAAATCCAGCAAACAGCCAAAGGCAAGTTCACCCCCAACTATGAAGGCCCGTTCCTAGTTCATAAAGTCATGATAGGAAGAGTATTGATCTTAGCAAAGGTGGACAGAGAAATCTTCCTAATATCCATCAACTCAGATTTGGTAAAGAACTACTATGTGTAACTGAAAACTTTGACAGACAATGATAGTAATGACTGAAATGAAGAGAGATCCTCAATTCCTCTACTATACAGTTAAAAAGCATCCCCTTACAAAGGCCAATTGAGTCGATTACTTTCCTTTGCAAAACCCGACCTAGTTATCACTGCCCACAATGGGTCAAAGCAAAGTAAAAAGTAAAAGAGGGAAATAGAAAGTGAATATAGGTTCAATGAATGCCCAAAAGATAAAGCAAAAGAAGAGAAAGGAAATCCCAAACTCTTCATTGCTTAAAAGAGGAAACTTAGCATTACAACAGAGAGAATACTGACTTTTATAGGAATAATAGAAAATAATCATAAATAGCATGACCTTGGGGACACAATGAAAACCCAAAAGGGCACTATGGGTAAAAAAGTGGAGGCATGACAAGATAAAAAGACTGTCGACCTGGTGAAAATCCATAAGAACACCACAGTGTAAAAGTAAGAAATCTAGGATCATTGAAAAAAATCCAAAAGTGACAAAAGAGGATCTAGCAAAGGAAACAAGAGAGCTGAGGTCTATTTAAATTCAAAAATAGAAGGGAAAAGTGAAAACTGGTTAAAAAACAACAAGGGGGAAGAGAGTGAGCAGCAATGGGAAAGAGAGAAAATGAAAGTAGAGTTGTCAAAGGTGATCATAGGTCTTAAAAAGCAAAATATTTTAAGCCTTTATCCTTTCCTTTCAAATACCCCATAACGTAGCCCACATTACAGTCCAAAATAAAGACCTTTCAGATCGGTCATTGTATCATTGCCCTCTAGGGGAAGATGGTTACACCACGACATGCTTTATCTAACAAAGCGAGTTCTGAGAAGACAACTTCTTTCACAAAAGCAACATTAACAATCTCCAACAAAGCAGCAGTAGCTTCAGTTAACTGTAGCTTTCGTCATTAATCATTCTTTCAAATAGAAGCACTCAACATTTCTGTTCTCATTAATTAAGGAGTCGTCTTCATCTACATCAACTAGAGAAATCAAAAGAAAAAGCATGGCCTAAGAACATAACAAAAACCCTCTGGGGCGCTATGAGTAAAAAAAAAAAAAAGGTAAGATCATGGTAAGATACAAAACTACCGACGTAATGAAAGCCCTAAAACGGGCACTGAAGTGCAAAAATGGTAGAACTAGCATCTGTGAAAACCAGTAAGGGCACGGGTTGCCAAAATGGATTAAATGAGAGAAAGAGAAAAAGAAAAGAAAAGAGTCAACTCTCCTGATCATTAGTCCAAATAGCACCAATAAGACGGCCGCAACAAAATAGTAAAATCTCAAGCCTGAACAATGGGTCAAGAGATGCCAACATGTAGGAAACCTACATTAGTAACAAATTTCTAAACTCAGCATGGCAAAGTAATAGGCATGAATATCTTAAGTCATTTATTAAAGATTAGTCTATTACATGTTGATATTGCTAACAAAATACTGAGATAGGTACAAGTTCAAGGGGCATCTCCCTAAACTTTCTCATGTCCCTAGGTGTCTTCAAGCCTGACATCCTGATGTCACAACTTGATAAAGTCCAATATCCAGCCATCCAGAACATTCAACTATCTAGAGCGTTTAGCTATCCAAAGCATCCCACTCTCCTAAGCACCCAGCCATCCAGAGTACAACCCAACTTAGGTAGGTCAGAAGCCTAAAGTCTCCAGCATAGCTCTCACAAGAAGTCAATTTCAGAAAATCATATCACCTAATCATCATCAAAGCAATTCTCTGATTCCATAAGGAGTGCCGCCGCCACTATATAACTCAGCAATCCCAACATCTCACTACTAGATCTTCTACAAATCAACCTGAAGCAACTGATTTCAACTCAGCTGGCAAGTCAACATAGCTCGTAGATAAGAGCCTAAACTATCTGCAGGCTTTTGTGCCCTAATTTTTTTTGCACTCTAAGATGATATTTGGGAAATACACAGTATTATCTTGTTAGAACTCATCCTCTTAGAAGGACAAGTGCAACTAAATTTGAATTGAAAATTAATTTGAATAAGGGCTTTTGAAAAAAGGTTGTGACCGTACCTATGAGGGTTGCCTACATATGTCTCTGCTGGAAATCAGGTCAGTTGTGGTTCGAACTCGGGGTCCAATTGAAAACAGACACTTTGAGGTCCTATTTGACTTGAAAAGACACTTTGGGGCATTTAAAAAGTTTGACTTGAAAAGGTTCTTGTTTGAACTTTGATTTAAAGATTTGAACTTTGATTTGAAACAAACTTTGAAATAGAACTTGGACTTATTTTGGAAAACTTGAATTGAACTTTGAAATCATCTTAACTTGAATTGGGGTTTGAAAACTATCTTAATTTAGAAAAGAGTTGAAATTCCCTAACTCTATTTTAGGGTTAGGGTTGAACTAGAGTTTTGGCCTCTTAGGACTTAGGTAACCTAGGGTTTAAACTTGCACTTGAAATAGAATGGTTTAATTTTAGAAAGTTGGATTTTAGAAAAGTTTCAAATTAGAAAAGTTCTATTTTAGGAAGTTTCCATTTTAGGAAAGATTTGATTTTGAAAATATTTGAATTAAAAAGTGTTTGAACTTAGAATTTGGAAAACTGAGATTTGGAAAGATTTGTTTTAAAAAACATTAAATTTGAAAAAAGATTGACTTAGGTTTGAAGTAACTAGGAATTAAGCAATCCTAGGACCTAGGGTTTATGCAATGCATTTGAATTGAAAATATTGGATTTCAATTGAAAAAGGGAAGTTTGGTTTTTAGAAAGTTTTGAAAAGTAAAGTTTTGAAATTAAGAAACATTGACATTAGGAAAGATTTGATTTGACTTGAAGTTGAAAAGCTTTAGTTTTGAAAATCTATCATTTTATGTGACTTTTGAATTACGAAATCTATGATTTCATGTAGAAGATAGTTTTGAAAATATACGATTTGATGCAAATAGAAAATCATGATTTTATGTAAGAAACCTAAGGTTTCCTAAATATGGAATATAGGGTTATGACTTGTACTTCAAGAGAAAGGGTTTTTGAAAAGTGAATCTTTCAAAAAATCTTTTTGGAAGTAGATTTGCAAAACTTATTTTAGAAAGGTTTGAATATAGACTTTTTGAAAGTCTCTTGAATATCTCACTTTCCTAAAACAATTCTAATCATGAAAAGACTAGAATCATTCTAGGGTTGTGATTTTGACAACAATTAAGTTTTGAATCCTAATATGGACTTGGATGGTCTCTTTGACTATAACACTTTCCTAAAACAACCCTAACTATGGAATGGCTAGAATCACTTTAAAATTGTGATTTCTTGAAAAACAATTTAAGGTTTGAGCTCAAATTTGGACATTGATGGTCATATTGAAGGCTTCACCACATAACCAAGAGGGCTAGACCCACATTGTCTTAGGCTAAACTCAAATAAAATTCCCGACACGGTGATTCCCTCCGAGGCCTTCCTAGGCATGAACATAGAGGTCTCTTGTTCCAAGTATGCAAGAAGAAGAGGTAGAAGATGGGGATTAAAACAGAGAATAGTTTAAGTAGACTAGGTGGGAGAAGAGAGAGGGGGATTACATAAAAGTAAATAGAACCCTACCTTATCTTCTTATTAGGTTGAATACTTCAATAGAGGACTTGCTTGAACTTTGAGAGAATCTTTAAGAGCTTTTAAGCGCTGGACTTGACCTTCAATGGAGCTTGAAAACTAGGGTCTAAAGTATATAGATTAAGGTTTTGAGTGTATGGATTGTATAAAAGCTATGGTTTGAAGAAGAGTTGAGAGAACTAGGGTTTTAGGGCAACTCAAAGTAAGTTTCAGAAAGGCAAAGTTTTTGGAGTGATTTTACGAACCCAGAATACGCAGGGGGTGGTGTATATTTATAGGCAAGCAAAACAGGGCTTGGTGCCTATTGAAGTGGTGCTAGGCCAATTTTTGGGTTGGTGCCACTCTTAGTAGCGCCAACCTTTTACAAAATTTCTTAGGGTGGCAAGAAATGGATCTTTGACTCTTGGGATGCAAGGTAGAAGATTTGGGCGTCTGTCCTAGTGACTACCACGCAATTTTTGGCCTGGCTTCACTAGGAGTAACTCTGGAAAGTTCAAGAATTATTTGGAAGGTTTTGAGTAGTCAAACTCAGCCAGGAATGGGTAGGAACCCCTAAAAGAGTGTCCTAAAGGTAAATAAGTTGATGATTAGAGTCGTAATAGTTAAAAAGAGCAACCAGCTCATAGGGGTAAAATGGTCATTTAAATCGAGGGAACACTAGAATCGACTTGAAGTGATCCATGAGAAGGCTTGAAGGTTGGAAACACTATTAAGAGTATTCTAAGAGATTTTTAGTTTGATACCCAGAGCCGATGTGATTGGAAAGGTAATTAGCCCACAAGGGGCAAAATAGTCATTTCACACCAAGTTTGCCAGAATTGACTCAAAATGATCCAGAAAGATACTAAAAAGTTGGGAATATTATTATAAGCATCCTCGGAAGGTAACCGGTTTGATACCTAGAGCTGGTGGAGTTTCTAAAGGTGATCTAATGTGCATTCATTCTAGAGATTGTCTGATTTCAGAAAGCTGTTGGATGGTCTTATAGCCTAGGGGCCTTAGGTACTTTCCTAATTGGCGTGTCGAATAATGAGCATTCTACGTTGGTGGCCTAGTAAGTGCCGAAGGTGGACCGCTCTACCATCTTGAGGACTTGGGTTTCATCCCGGTCGATTGGTGTGAAAGGACTTATTTTTCCAAGGGGTTTTATCATTTATCAATAAACGTGTTATGCTAGATGAACTTACCGTCTGAGAGATTAACTTTCTCGAAAAATGTGCCAGATTGAGTTTGACTGGTCTGGTCTAGAATTAAGGTTGAAATATAGACTTACTGTCTTTAATAAGATGTGCCAATTGGAATTGGACCGAGTAATGCCCGAAGGGAATTTGGTTATTTTTCCTTTATTAGGCCTGGCAGGCCTGCAAAGTGGTTGATTAACTGAATTAAGTCTGGAAAGACGATTTGGGCTTGAATGTGTTTGTACCAATTTGAATGTGAGTTCAGTAGGGCCAGAGAATGCTGAGCGGGCAAAAATGAGGTGCTTACACAACCCTCCTAGATAAAGGATTAAACTATTTATGCTGCTCCTAGGCTGCTCCCTTCAACCAACAAAGCCAACCCTAATAGCCTAAACCATCATCCTGCCCTCCATAGCCGACAATAAACAGAGAATGGGGTAACGACCCACCCTCGACCTTTGTAACCAACTTTGAAAAACTTTTTCAAACTCTGAAAACTAGGGCAATGGCCCCTCCTCCACCTCACATTAAATTTCAAGCTAGTTGACCCATTCAAGAAGAACACGCCAAAGATGCTCGACCTTCCAGACATCTCAAACTCCTCAAAAGAGACCTCACACCCTCCAAAAATCAACTCAAGACACTCGACTTTAGAGAAGCAAAATCCCTTCAAAGACATGTCAACAAGAATCTTATTATGCCCAGCTAAAGCAGAATTTGACAATCAAACAAACACCATGCGTTCCAACCTCAAGGGATGTCAAGCAAAGTCAAGACAAATGGCCTATCCTTCAAACTCTAATGCAGAAGAATCACAAACATGAAGCAGTTTCCCATGGAACCTCACGCTCAAGGCGAACGTACAATTCTTACCAAATCAAATCATAATGAAAGCCCTTGCTTTCTCTCAAATTAAAAAATTTTCAAAAAGGTTCCAATTTCAAAATCGATTTCTGTCAATTTCAAAATTCAATTATCAAAATTCCAAAATTGCTTTCAAAACTATCTCTACAAAAGGTTCAAATTCAAAAGATCAAGGCTGTTCCTTTGAAATACCAAAATCAATCTTCAAATTCAAAAGTTTTGAAAACTTTTTCGACAAAACTTTCAACTTTCAATTTCAACTCTATTTCAAAAGCGAAGACTGTTGCTTTCTTTTAAAGTTCAAAATACCATCAATCTCAAAAACTTTCAAATGCTCAAGTTCCAATTCAAAATGAATTTTCTACACGTTTTGCTTCAAGAAATTTTTAGTCTTGAGTCCAAACAGATTTTCTACACATTTTGTCCAAGTTTCAAGAGAAAACGAATTTCCTAAACGATTCCAATCTTGAGTCAAAATGAATTTTCTACACATTTTGTCCAAGTTTCAAATCAAAATGATTTTCAAACTTTTTCCTTTAAAAAGTTTTCACCCAAAGTCAAATTCAAGGTTTTCTAACTTTTTCCTTCAAAAACTTTTTTTCCTTCAAAATGTTTCAACTCAAAATCAATTTCAAGGTTTTCTAAACTTTTTTCCTTTAAAAAGTTTCAATTCAAGGTATTTTTTAAACTTTTTACTTCAAAACGTTTCAAATCAAGGTTTCTAAACTTATTTTTCCTTCAAAAAGTTTTAAATCAAAATCAAATTCTAGATTTTTTAACTTTTTTCTTCAAAAAGTTCATTCAAATCAAAATCAAGATTTTTTTAACTTTTTCCTACAAAAAGTCATTCAAATCAAATTCAAGATTTTCTAACTTTTCTCTTCAAAAAGTTCACTAAAATCAAAATCAAGGTTTTCTAAACTTTTTTCTTTCAAAAAGTTTCAACTTAAAAGCAAATTCAAGGTTTTCTAAACATTTCGCCTTCAAAAAGTTTCAATTCTGGGTTTTCTAAACTTTTTTCCTTTAAAAAGTTCTGATTCTAGTTTTTCTAAACTTTATCCTGAAAAAAAGTTTCAACTCAAAATCAATTCTGGTTTTCTAGAACTTTTTCATTAAAAATTTTTGTTTCAAATCAATCTTGGTTTTTAATTTTTCCATTGAAAAAGTTTGTATCAAATCAATCATGGTTTTTAATAACTTTTTCCTACAAAAAGTTTGGTTGAAATTAATCTAGGGTTTCTAAAAGTTTTTCCTTCAAAAAGTTTAATTTTCAAGGTTTTTAAAACTTTTTCTCAAAAAGATCAAATTCAAATCGAATTTTGGGTTTTCAGGCTTTCCCCTTCGAAAGTCCTATTTTAAAACAATTTCCAAGGATTTTAAAGATTTTTCCTCAAAAGATCAAATTCAAATCAAATTTTTGGTTTCCCGAGGTTTCCCCTTCAAAAGCCCCATTTTTAAAACAAGTTTCAAGGTTTTTAAATCTTTGTCCCTCAAAAAGTTTAAGTTCAAAACAATTTCCAGATTTTCAAACTTCCTCCTCAAAAGGAGCACTTCAAATTTCTAGGCTTTCAAATTTTTTCCTCAAAAGTTTGGTTCCAAAATTTCAAAGGTTATCCAAAACTCTTTCAATTCAAATCTAAATCAATCCATTGCATAAAACCATTTCAAAATCATTTCAAAAAATCAATTTCCTTTTCAAAATTAATATCAAAACCGTAAATCTCCCCAAAGGAGTACCATTCCACTGATTGGAATGTCGGCATAGGATTATTAATTCTTCATATTCCAACTCACCTGGTCCCTTCGATTGCCTCGAGGTCAACATGAGAAACTTATTTTATCGTTTTCTGTCTTCGACAAGCAAAGACAGAAAAAGAAAGGCATCTATAAGCACCCTATTTTTACCTATTCGAAAATCTCTAGCCCGACTGGACTCAAATACCACAACACATTCAAACTAAACCAACCTTCCAAACTCCGATCCAGTCAACAGGTCGCTTCGTGTGCCCGTTAGGCCCATTTGAAGCCAAATGACTAAAATGCCCCTAAGACATTACCCAATCCAATTCAATCTAGCACACTCTTGAAGAAGATACCTAAGTCCTCAGAGTGATAAATTCACCCCTTCCAAGATTGTCCCAGACAATCCGGCATGTTTAAAATGCCATTCGCACCAATTTCAAAACCATGCTGATGGTTCTTGGACAAAATGACCATTTTACCTCTAGACGCTCCGATCACCCTTGTCAACCATATCAGCTCTAAATATCAAATCGGTAAACCTCCAGAAGCACTCTCACAAGTATCCCCAATATCCAAGTGCCATCCCGGTCCATTTCGAGCCCAATTTGGTATTTTTCAGTCCAAATGATCGTTTTACCCCTAGTGGACCGGTCATCTTTTTCCACCATTTTAGCTCTAAGTATCAAACCGGTAACCCCCAAGGCACTCCTGAATGCCCCTATCTCTTTTCCAGCTGGCCTCGGCAGCCAGAAAACTTTCCAAATCAAGCTGGAGCCACTTATAGTGGAGCTTGGCCAAAAAATGGCTAGGAGCCACTAGAAGTGGTGCCTGGATTTTTGCATGCAAGCCGAAGGGGAATCAAATCTTTAGGATCATTGCCACACTAGTAGTGGTGCCACACCAAAAATTGGTTAGGTTCCACTTCTAGTGGTACCACCTCTTTTAAAAATATGCCTATAAATACAGACCACCCTTAGCGTATTCCAGATTTGAAAAACTGTAAAGAAAAGCTACCTCTCTCAAGAAAGCCCCAGAAAATCTGCCAAAACCCTAGTTTCTTTAAGGTTCCTTAGCTTTTAAGCCTCTCAAGTCATCTTCAAGCTCAAGCCACGCCTTCATTGAAGCTCTATGGAAGGTTGAAGATAAGGTAAGGTTCCTATTTTACTTTTATGCTCTCCCACTCCTTCTCTTCTCCCATTTAGTCTACTTGGACTATTCTCACTTTTAATCCCAATCTTCAACCCTCCTCTTCTTGCATGCTTGAGACAAGAGAACCCTAGGTCCATGCCTAGGGGAAGCTTTGGGAAGATCACTGTGTCAATGGTATTCCTTTAGCCTAACTAATTGTAAGCACCCCATTTTGCTCGTTCAGCAAACTCTACTCCTATCGGACTCACATTTTAATCGACATAGACACATTCAAGTCAAAACTAGCTTTCCAGACCCAATCCAATCAATCAATTGCTTTGCGGACCCGCTAGGCCCAATAGAGGCAAAATGATTAAAATGTCCTTGTGATATTGCTCGGTTATATTCCAGTTGGCATGTCTTCCTAGAGATGGTAAGTCCCCTTTTCAATCTCAAATTCAATTTCAAGTCCAATTTCAATTCAAATCAAATTTGGCACGCTTTTTAAGATAGTTAATCCTTCTGGTGGTAAGATCATCCAGTTCAGCATGTTTTTTGAGAAAACTCTTCGAACAATAAGTCCCTTCAAACCAGTCGATCGGGACGGAACCCAAGTCCTTGAGATGGTAGAACAGTCCACCTTTGGCATCTACTAGTGCGCCAATGAAGAATGTCTGTTATTCAGCACATCTTTCAAGAAAGTTGATTTCTTAGACTATAAGTTCACGTAGCAGCTTCTCAAGATTAGGCAGTCTCCGGAATGAACACGCACCATTAGAGTGACGAAAACACTCACAAACATCGCTACTATCAGAGTGGCAGAAACACTTACAAACAGGTCAACATTGAGAATTGCTAACAAAACCCTTATGTCACAGGATCGAAGTCGCCTTGGTCATGACACGTTTACCAAAGGACAAGATACCTTTGGAAACCAACTCATCACAGACCGTTAGAGTGATAGAAACACTCAAAACTTGGGTCAACACCAGTGCCAGCTAACCCACTGCGGTGAAAAATGACCAAACTGCCCATTGGGCCTTTTTCGGCACGCTTCTCAAGAAAGTACCTAAGTCCTCAGAGTGGTAAGTCCACCCTTCCAAGATCATCCCAAAGATGATCTGACATACTTAAGTGCCTTCCAATCAATTCTAAACCAATTCTGAGACTATTTGGTCAAAATAATCATTTTGCCCCTAAGCATCTAAGCCCCTCCGTGAACCACACCGGCTTTGGGTATCAAATCGATAATCTCCCACGAGTGCTTCTAAAAGTATTCCCAGCCTTCCAACACATTTTCGGATCATTCAGAGTCTATTATGGTAATTTTAGTGCAAAATGACCATTTTATCCCTAATGGGCCGGTCGCCTTTTCCCACCACCCCGGCTCAGAGTATCAAACCGACAATCTCTGTGAACACTCTAAATAGTGTTTCCAACCTTCAAGTCCTCTCATGAGACATTCTGAGTCCATTGTAGTGGTTTTCCGGTCTAGTTGACCATTTTGCCCCTAATAGCTCGATTGACCATGCCAACGTTGTTTTTCAAGCATGTTACCCTTGAGACACTATTTCAAGGGTTTCTATCCATTTATAGCCTTCTAGACCTTTCTCAACCTTCTGGAACATTCCTAGACATTCCGGAGTCACTCATAGTGAAGCCAAGTGAAAAATTGCATGGTAGTCATTAATACAAGCGTCCAAATCTTTTGCCATGCGTATTAAGGGTTGAAAGATACATTGTTTGCTGACTTAAAACATTTCCTAAGTGGCTGCCAACATTAGCAGTGGTGCCAAGCTAGAAATTGGCCTGGCGCCACTCCTAGTGGCGCTAGTGGAAAATTTGGCTTGGCGACAGTACAACAGGCGCCAGGTCAATCTTCTGTCTATAAATACAAAGCCTCCTCCTGTATAAAAGGGGTCCACAAGCTTAGTCCACAAACTCTGCGTTTTGAATTACGAAGCTCGAAGTCTCTTAAAACCCTAACTCTCTTTAGTTTCCTAAAACCCTAGCCCCCATACACTTAACCCTATTATCTATACACATTCTATACACTCATATACACGCCTCCAAAGCCTCCATTGAAGACTCAAGATGCTGCAACTTAGAAACTCTCAAGGATTCAGCAAAGCAAAGCATACAAAGCAAGAAAACAAGAAGAATACAAGGTAGGATTTCTTTTTATGTTTACGTACCTCCCCCCTTTATCCTTTCTTCTAACCCACTTGGGTTTTCTTCTATTTTAATCCCCTATCTTCTTCTCCCCTTTCTTGCATGCTTGGAACAAGTGAATCCCCGATTCACGTGTAGGAAGGATGGTTAAAAGTCACTATGTCGGGGGCTTTCTTCTAATTCAACCTTAGACCATGTGGATTCGGTCTCCTTGATTATGTGGTGAAGCCAACCTTGTATGTTCACGACCTGACTTGCACTGTGCATATCATGTTCATACACCTCTTCAAAATTGTTTTCAAAAGTTATTTTCAAAGATTGCATCCAAATCATCTTTCAAACTTGCATTGAAAATCTTGTTTTCAAAATCATACTCCTAGAGTGATTCTAGCCAATCCATGGTTAGGGTTGTTTTAGGAGGGTATGATATTCAATGTGATCATATTGGTCCATATTTCAAAATCCATGGTGTTTTCAAAACCACTAACTTAGAATGGTTTTAATGTCTTCATGGCTAAAATCATTTTAATAAAGTGAGACATTCAAAAGATTTTCAAAAGTCTTTATTCAAATCTGTCTTTTCAAATTACCTATTAAACTCATTTTCAAAATTCTCTTCAAACCCCTTTCACAATTGCTTTTCAAAATACTTTCCAAAAACTCCCTTCAAAAATCTATTTTTCAAGAAGCTCTTTTCAAACTCCTTTCCAAAAGTTCTCTTCAAAAATTCACTTTCTAAAATCTCTCTTCAAGTTTCCTTCTAGAAACTCTCTTCAAAAGCTCTACTTTTCAGAAACTCTTTTCATTGGAGTCTAAGTCAAGCCCTAGATTTCATGGTTAGGATATTCTAATTTTGTTTCCCAAAAACATGACTTCCATTTTTGCTTCAAATCAAAGTTTTCAAAAATCTATCTTTTATATCAAATCTTAGATTTCAAAAATCTCCTTTTCTACGACAAAATCATAGGTTTCCAAATTCTGGATTTTCAAATTAAACCTTTCCAATTCCATGTCAAATCCAATCTTTCAATTTAGGAAACTAGATCAAATCTTCCAACTTAGGAAACTAGATCAAATCCTTCAATTTTAAAAACTATATCAAATCATCTCTTTTTGGAAATAAAATCAGATCATCTCTTTTCGAAAATAAAATCAAATCTTCCTTAATTCAAACATTTCTTGATTCCAATCTTTCTATACTTCAAACTTTTCAAATTCAAAACTTTCTAAATTTAGAACTTTCCTAAGTTCAAACTTTCTAAATTCAAAACTTTCCTAAAATCGAAACTTTTCTAATTTGGCACTTTCCTAAAATGGAACTTTCCTATTTTGAAACTTTCCTAATCCAGAGATTTCCTAATCCAATTTTCTTAAACCTGAAGTTTTCTAAATTTCTTCAAATCAAATAATCAAGTGTTCTCAAATCAAGTCAAATCTCTTTTCAAATCTTCCTTAAATCCACCTTTCCTAATTCGAACCTTTCCTAAATTCAACTTTCTAAAAACGAACTTCTTAAATCTAAATCAAATCCTTTCCAATTCAACTACATATTCCAAACCTAGGTTACCTAAACCCTAAGAGGCCTGAACCCTAGTTCAACCCTAATTCCAAGTTAGGAAGCTTCAACTCCTTTCTAAACCAATATGGTTTTTCAACTTAAATCTAAGTCCAAAATGTTTTCAAAACTCTACTTCTTCTTTCTTAAATCAAGTCCAAGTTCTTATTTCAAAATCCATCTTTTCAAATCAAAGTCAATTCTAAGGTCAATTCTAATTCCAAGTTCAATTTCAAATCTTCTATTCCAAGTTCAAGTTAAATCCTTTGTTAAAATCAAACCCTTTTCAAATAAAATCTTTTCAAATCAAACTTTTCAAACCTCAAAGTATCTATTTTTAATCCGACTCTTGTCCGAACTACGACTAACCTGATTTCCAAAAAGGGATACGTAGGCAACCCTCATGGGTGCGGTCATAACCTTTTTCAATTTTCTAATTCCACGACATTTTTCAAACTTCTAATTCCATGATCTATTTCAAGTTTTAATTCTAAAATCTATTTTCAAATTTTCAATTTCAATTTCTAAAACCCTCTTTCAAAAATCAAATCTCTCTTTTCAAAATCTATTTTCAAGATCAAATCAAGTTCTTTTTAAATCTACTTTCAAAATCAAAATCAAAAGCAAAATCAAATTCTTGCACTTACATATCATGCATCATATCAAACTTCTTTCTAAAAGTTCTTTTCTAAAGTGGATAGTTTTGGACATTTATTAATCAAAGATTCCGAATGAGTAAACCTAGGGTAAATAAACATGTAGGTACTGCAAGGGCGGGGTAGGGTGATGGCTTAGTGCGCCTTCCCTACATGTAACTAACCTCCGAATCTAGAATCACTATTTTCAAAGACCAAATGGAGTTATTTTCAAAAAGAGCTTAAATCTTTCTAAAGGTTGCCAAAGAACTAATTTTCTTAAAAACCTCTCTTGAGGAAGATTTCAAAATCTTTTGAAAAATCCTAAGTGTAATATTCAAATTGTGTTTAGTTTTAGGTAACCTAACTCACCTTAATTAAGTCAGGTGGCGACTCCAAAATCTTTTTTGAAAGCCCTAAATCAAATTAATTTCTATTTCAAACCTGGTCGCACTCATCCTTCTAAGAGGATAAGTTCTAATGAGAGAGTACCGTATTTTTCCCACTTGTGCGTATTTTCCTCGACTGCAAAAAATCGAGGTGCTACAGCTGGCGACTCCACTGAGGTCGCTTAGAGGGTTAGGCCATTGTCATATCTCTTCACCCTCAGCCATCTGGAGTCTTTGATTAATTTGTCCAATTCCACCCACTTGAAACTTTCAAAATTAAACTTTTCAGAAATATGTCATTGCTTGCATTTAATTATTCAATCTTGCATTAAGTTCGTCATTCAAGTACTGATTTTTTGCATCTTTACTTTTGTAGGTGGACCTTTGTTCACAAATTTATTTCATGTTATATTATTTGTCATGTATGTCATGAATGTATGGAATGGACAGGATGGATGGGAGTTGTTGGGCCCTTTCCTTCACTTTTCAAAAGTTCACACACACACTGCATGTGCACAAGTATTTACATACTTGCATTCTTTACCTGAAGAGTCCCTTCTAGTTAGAAGGGGGAATGGTATATTGGTTGTGGGCAAGATCCTATGTCAGTTTCTTTGCCTACAGCCTCTTGATGGTTCCCCTGCTCGGATCACCAACCGATCATGGCACCACCTCGGAGAGTGGGCCTAGGTTTGAAGATCTGGGAACCAAGCCTTCTTAAAAAGCATTAGTAAACCTTGAACCTCATGCTCATATCGATACTATGCATAGCCAAACTTCTGTCGAATTTAAGACACATGTCATTTTCAAAACCATGGAGGAAAGGGTAACTGCTTTACTTTCCTTTAAACTTATCTATTCCTATTGTTATAATGTTGGCATTCCTGCTTTTATAATGCCTATCTAACTGCTCATGCATCCATGTTTACTTTACAAATGCATTTTTTCTCTCTCTACTTTATGTATCCATGTTCATGCATTCAATATTTCATATCAAGACGAGTTCCAAAGTAACTCAAGTCATTGCATCTTCATGCATATGATCAACCCAAAGAGATTGACACCAAGTTCACTTTCCCTTGCATTAAACCTACCAAAATTCTAAGGGTTCTCCATGCAACCCTAAGGACTTATAGCATGCATTTCAACTCATTCCATAAGAGGGGTCCCAATCCCTCTATGCTTATGAAGATAGGATTGCCAAGGAGACAAGGGGCAATCAAACAAGGTCTCTCAATGACCTCCTCAACATCAAGCTGACGAATCCAAAGACTCAAGAGTAGTTTAGGATTTCAAACGTAAAAGTGGATAGGTAGAAACCTCAAGAAAATTGTTCCCTCTCCCCCTATTAAAATGTATTTCATTGTCGTTGTATTTAAACCTCAAAGTTTAATGTACTTCTATGCCTTTCATGTATGATTCAATGAATGAATGAATGTTCCCACCCAAACGGTAAGGTATCTGCATACAAAGACAAATCCCTTATCTCCAAAAAGTGAATCAAATCCACCATGTTTAGTCTCCCTCTTAAGAAGGGACATCTCTAAGGCATGCATTGCATAAAGCTTTCCAAATATCAAAAACTAACGTATGGCTTGTATCTTTGTTTTCCTTTTCTTTCTTTTTCTTTTTACAGAAACTACTTCATAGAAAGCCATTATTACTCCTAAGAAAGACCAATATCTGCCTAGAGACCCCATCATTACCTGACAAAGAGCTGCACTAATGGCCGTAAATTCTGACGAGTCATCCTCTGTCTCTTGTGAAGAAGTTAATGAAATGAGAACCAAAATCGATGAGATGTTCAAGCTCATCTAGTCCATAGCTATAAAGGAAGCTACTTTGGCCCTGCCATCATCTACTGGTTTTTCCCAAGGACCCCGAACCTGCTAACCCAAGGGTTGTGGTACAATCTAACTTTACTGGGAAGAACAAGGAGAATCCCAAAGGGACTAATACCGAAGAAGAGGAAACCATACTACTCTCACTTGTTGCGAAACGAACTTCCCTCGACCCTTTTAGTCTAAAAATTCAAGGGTTAGAGGATTCGCTGTGAAGCCTTCACAGCCATGACTCCTTTGGGCTTGCATCTTATAACAAGTTGTGTTTCTTTTTAGACCATCTGAGACCTACCAAGTTCAAAATGCCTGACTTCCAAAAGTATGACGGCACTGGCAACCTATTGCCCATCTTCAACTATATGCTGGGGCATTGAGTGGTTATGGCAACGATCTAAAGATCCTCATGTAACTTTTCCAATATAGTCTTACTAGATCTGCTCTGCAATGGGTTGCACAACTAGACCTAAGGAAGATCACGACTTGGATCGAGCTGGTCAATGTGTTTAAAGCCCAATATCGCCATAACATTGATCTCATTTTTGATCGATGGTCCGTAATAACCATGAGCAAGGGAGAAAAAGAGAACTTCAAAAGTTATGCCTTGAGACGGAGAGCAGTAGCTGTGTAAGTCAATTCCCTACTAGAAGAAAAGGAATATGTATAGTTATTTGTGCACACGTTCCAAGGCATATATTATGAGAAGCTCTGCACGAGTGTAAGGAAAAGCTTCTCTTAGCTCATCATGCAAGGGAAAATGATAAAAAAATGGCCTAAAAATGGGAAGGATTACTGATCCCTATGCAAAAATTAGAGAAAGCTCTGTCAACATAGCCAAGAAAGTGGCTACTACAAGGGGAGTAATCAAGTAGGAAAGCGAGGTGTCTGCCATCTTACCCGTTCAACCACCCTAATACCGTCCCCCACTTCAATCTCACCCTATCTTACCCATGCCCACTCAAAACATGCTTGCCCAAGCACCCAACTATGTCCCTACTGGGGCACGACCTAACTTCAATAGGCCTATCTGACGCTTCCGTAATTTCGATGCCTTAGCCTGCACCTAAACTGAAGCCTACTATAACCTCCTAAAGAACAACATCCTAAACCCCATACCTGCCCGACCATTACCTAGCTCTTTACCCCCAACCTTCAATGGTACCCTCACTTGTGAGTATCATTTAGGTGGCTAAGGACATGACACCGAAAGTTGCTTCTCCCTCAGACACAAGATTCAAGACCTGGTAAACAATAAGACCATTGACTTACAACTGGTGAATCCCCCTCTTGCTCCTAATATAACCACAAACCTACTACCAGATCACGTTGTCAACTTAATATTAGAGGAAATAAAAGAGAAGGATGAACTGGATATGATTGTGGTCGAAGACTATGATGGGGATTGGGAGACTGATGAAGGAAATAATTGGGAAGAAGAATTCCTGCCATGCCCAATCTATCTCTATGATCCTGACAAAATACATGATCCCTCTGAATGACCCATTAAAGGATCCACACCCACGGAGGGAGTCCTTTCCAAAGAAGTGGTCACTGATGATTGGGGTAAGGAATTTTCGCACCTTAAATATGTCATAACGGAGCACCATCGGTCAAAAAACCCGTGGCTCACGATTAAGTTTGATTATGAAGATATAGGTTGGGGGCATCAGAAGCCAAAAACACCTGTAGAACCATTTGAATTGGAGGGAGTCAAGCTAGACAACCTGTTTATGGAGGAACTTGCTGCTAAGAACAACAAGGAGGCCAACAAAGCTAACAACTGCACTATCAACATCAACACAGCTAGAGCCCTAGAAGAGGCCTTTGCCTGCCTTGCCTTGGTTAGAGACCGCAACCATGGATGGAGTATCGGAAACATGGGCATTGTCTCAAAGCCCTACTGAAAGGGGTTCTCTTCAAAAGCGTACAAGAGAAGGGTGTTGTCACTTACTCTCTTTCTATCCCTTTTATTTTGCCCCTTTTAATGACTGTTTGTATTTCTATATTGCTTAAAGAACTCTATGCTTCTCATTAAAAGAATAAAATGATAGTCTTTTCATTCATTGCTGTTATCTTATATCTTTCTTGTGAATGGTGAATGCTTCTTATATAAAAGGCATGGCCTATCTTAATGGAGAACCTGACTTAAAGGGTATGATAGCATAAGTTAACCACTCACTGACTGATCAACTTTTCGAAAAGAGAGAGGATAACAATGAGAAAACTACAAAAAGAAATACTTGCAAGACACTGAAGCTAAGCAATGTGTGGCCAGACTATCAAGAGGAAGATGAGCCATCTTTCATTTTCTCATAAAAAAATGTGTGTTTATATTCCCGTTGCTTAACCCACTAGTGGCTTGCAGAAAGCAAAAGTTTCCTTGTCAACCCCGATCCAAGACTGTCCCCCGACACCGGGGCAGATAGGTAACTAAGAACTCCACAAGGCATGTCATTCACTTTCCATCAAGTTTAAGTAACATGAATGCTCTATGGATTAAGCAATCTACTTCAAAATGAAGAAGGGCCCCTATTTCATTTCCCATATAGTCAAAAGCAACCCTTGTCAAACCTGTTGAGCCATTTACTGTTCTTCTCAAGAAAACCCCAACCTAGGGATCACCACCCACAATGAGTTAAATTGGAATACTAAGAAAAAATCTAAGAGAAAGAATTTGCAGAAGTGTTCATCTCATAAAAAAGGGCAAAAGGAAAAAAGAAATGGATGAAAAAGAAAACCAAAGAGAAAGAGTTGCCAAAGGGGTAAGAAGAAAAAAAAAAAGCATATTGGAGAAAAGGCCAGAAAAGAGTCATGTTTATCTTGAAAAGCATATAGAAATGCTGAAAGAGCAAAGAGTCATTTCATGGCCTCTTGAGAAATATATAGCAAAAGCAAGAAAGAAAATCCAAAGGTGATCCTAGGGAATAAAGAAGCCCAATACAAGCTATAGGTTTAAGCCTTTACCTTTTCTTGTTAAACCTAAAACCATGGCCTACATTACAACCCTGTTAAAGTTCACTCCGATTGATAACAGATTACTTGATCTGAATGAGCTAGACATGTTGCTGAAGTTGAAGAAGGATGCTAACCCTACCCGAAAAACAATCAAGGATGGTATGGATCTAAACCCTATCGAAAACGACATCAAATTTGAGTCTGTGTATCCCATTATTTCAAAACCCCATAACCTAGCCTACATTACGGTCCTAAAATGAAGTCTTCTCAAATTGAAAGATTGGCTGCTCATCGCTCTGCCAAAGGTTACGTAAGTAGTTGCCAAAGTCTCGAGGGTTGAGAGTTCAAGCCAAAAGATTCCATACACTAACCCAAAGTAGAAAATTGGAGTCGATCAAAAGGTTGAGAAAGGTACAAAATGCTATCATCTAGTCAAGTTAAAGTCAAACCAAAAGAGGAGACCAAACCCTTGACATGGAAGGGGTTGTCATTTCAAGGATGTATAATTTGATAGTGCCCTATTCATTGTATTAATTATTGCATCCCTAACATGTGTATATATTTTTGTAAACCTTTCGGCATGAGCTTCACATATATAGGACATAGCTCTATGTTGAAACATAAGTCACCAAAACAGTTTAATATCATCTCATGTAATAAATACATATCATCATCATTATCCCTGTACATGCATCTATTCATATACCTAGCTGTGTAATTCATAAATATCTCTACCTGCCCATGCATTAATACATACATCTAACTATTTATTCTGTGTAAATTTACAAAATAAATTGTCTGACAATGAAATTGAATACATCTCTAGGATGGAATACAGAAAAATCTGAGCCTACATCAAGAAGCACTCATCAAAAGTCAAAATCGATGTCTAGGTTAAGGTCTCTAAAACCTAGTTCTAGAGGAGGCAGACAACTTCTAGAAGTACCAATATCCTACAAAGAAGACAATCGGAATCAGCAAAGCAAAGGAATAACTAAGCAACGTCAGAATAAAGATAGGAAAAGGACAACATACTGCGCTACCTCCCATCTAAGCCATCTATGATGTCAAGGAAGCTACCTTCGCCTGGAAATGGTCTCTCTCCATCTGGAATTGGTCCCTCTTAGTCTGGTATCGGTCCCTCACAGCGGTAAACTTAGCTTGGGGCACATATCCTCCGGCTCGACACCACAAATTCACCACCTCCTGGCCAACAGTGTACCCCCTAACTACTACCTTAAACTGAGTAAAAGCATCTACAGAATAGGCTCCAAAGTGTGCGGCGTAATTACTGGCACCAGGCTGACACTCCTGATATGGAATGGGAACCCCCTCAACCAAGGCTTCGAACATGTACTCTGGCGGATCCCCTACTGACTAGAACTCCTCATGGAACTAACACCAATGCCGGTCTCCTAGATAGAACTCCCAAGAATCATCGCTGAGAAAGGAAACCCTCGATAGAGACAACAGGACTAAGTACTTGACTGCCTCATAATGAACGGATCCGACAAAGGGCCACCAAGTTAGGCCCCTTGCCTTGATGAGCTCCATGTTAGCCTGTATCACCACGAAGTCAGTAATCTAAAATCGTTGGGATACCCGATCATGAGCCCACCTCAAAGCCCGGGGACAAAGGTCAGCCTCAATAATCTTGGGACGATAGACTGGCAGATACTCATAACTCTATTAGCCAAAAAAGGGCCAGAAACCAGTCACACTATCGCAATGGGGAGAAGTCTAGACTCATATGGATCGAAGGAAGCAACTAAAGGAAACCGTTCCCTAGTCCAGCTTAGATAAAGCCCCAAGATCAGCTACTATGCTCACCAATCAAAAAGGAACGAGAGACCTGTTGTTGTTGCAGAAGCAGCTGAAAATGATGTACAAAACAAGTCGCCACCGCATGATGTCTCGCCGAGCAGTTGGTGGCTCAATGGAAAAGGTACTATTATCCCGACTAAGCTAAGAGACTGGAAAGGTAGAATGCTCAAAAGGAGGCAAGTCCAACATGACACATGCATCGGCCCTACTAACTGACTGTAGGGTGATCTACCGACCAACAAAGGAAAGCTCCGTGATGATGGCCCAATCCAAGGCAGTAGGTCCCAACTCGAAGCCAACAAAATAGATGGTCCTCGTCTCACCAAACCACCTCTCAATCAAAGCCAGCACTAGATGTCTGTTCAGGTGGTTAGCTTGGAGTCCCATAAATGCCCTAAACCTAATCACTGCCAAGAAGGCTCGGTGAGATGTGTCGTGCTTCGATTTTTCACACTAAAAAAAAGACAAGTGAGAAAAACACAGTGCTCTCTCGTTGGAACTCATCCTCTTAAAAGAATAAGTGCGACTAGGTTTGAATTTGAAAATTGATTTGATTAAGGGCTTTTGAAAAAAGATTTAGAGTCACCACCTAACTTGATTAAGGTGAGTGAAGTCACCTAAAACTAAGCACAATCTGAAGATTACACTTAGGGTTTTTGAAAAGATTTTGAAAACTTCCTCAAGAGAGGGTTTTTAAGAAAACAGGTTGTTTGGCAACTTTGGAAAATATTTAAGCTCTTTTTGAAAAATAACTCCATTTGGTCCTTCTAAAACAATGATCCTAAGTATGGGGGTTGGTTACGCGTAAGAAAGATGTTCTAAGACTATCACCCTACCCTACCCCACCCTTACTGTATCTACATGTCTATTCACCCTAGGTTCACTCACTCGGAATCTTTGATTAATAAACATCCAATACTATCCACTTTTGAAAAGAATTTTGAAAGATGTTTGACATGATGCATGATATGCAAGTGCAAGAATAAGACTTGATTTTGAAAATAGATTTGAAAGAACTTGATTTGATTTTGGAAATAGATTTTGAAAAGACTTGATTTGATTTCGAAAGAAAGAAGATTTTTGGAAATTGGAAATAGAGATTTGAAAATAGATTTTTGGAATTAGAAGTTTGAAAATAGCTATGAAATTGGAAACTTGAAAAAGGTTATGACCGCACCCATGAGGGTTGCCTATGTATCCCTTTTTAGGAATCAGGTCAGTCGTAGTTCGGACAAGAGTTCGGTAGAAAATGTAATTTGAAAAGAGTTTGATTTGTAACTCGGATTTGAAGATTAAAACTTGAACTTTGATTTGAAATTGACTTGGAAGATTTGAAAAGATGGGACTTTGATTTAAAATAGAACTTGTGGATTTGAAACAAACCTTAGAATTGACTTTGAACTTGATTTAGAAACATAGAGTTTTGAAAACATCTTGAATTGAATTGATGTTTGAAAAACCATCTTGGTTTAGAAAATAATTTTTGGAGAAGAGTTAGAAGCTTCCTAACTTTAGGGTCCAGACTGTAAGCACCCCATTTTTGCGCTCGGCAATCTCTGAGCTGATCAAGCTCACTTCCACACATCACATGCATATTTACACTCTAAGCCCGCCTTTTTAACTTAAATTTAGTCTACCAGTCGCTTCTCGAGCCCATAGGGCTCACTTGAAGCTAAATGACTGTTTTGTCCCTAGGCATTCGAACGCCCCGGGAACCACACCGGCTCAGGGTATCAAACCGGTAACTTCCTGAGAATACTTTTTATTGTGTTCTAAACCTTTCTTTACCTTTCCGGATCATTCCAAGTAAGTTCTGGCAAACCTAGTATAAAATGACCGTTTTGCCCCTGGTGGGCCGGTCTCCTTTTCCGACCACGCCGGCTCTGGGAATCAAATCGGCAACCTCTAGGAACATTCTGAATAATGTTTCAAAATTTTGAGTCTTCTTCCAGGACAGCCCAAGTCTGTCCCGGCAGTTTCCCAGTCTGATTGACCGTTTTGCCCCTAAAGGCCCAATCAACCTTTCCGACCCATCTTATCCTCATTTTTCAAGTCAAATACCTCTAGGACACTATTTTAAGTGTTCCTGCTCTTTTCCGGCCTTCCGGGTCATTCCCGGTCTTCCAAACTCCTTCCCAGACTTTCCGGAGTCACTCCTAGTGAAACCAGGCTAAATATTACATGGTAGTTACTAGTACAGGTGCCCAAATCTAGTCAAAGATATGTTGCTTGCCGACCTTAAACATTTCCTAAATGGCTGGCACCACTAGTAGTGGCGCCAAGTCAAAAAATAGCCTGGCGCCACTGCAACAGGCGCCAGTGTTATCCAACCTCTATAAATACAGAGCCTCTTCCAACGTGAAAAGGATCCGCAAACTTAACCTAAAAATCATATAATTCGATATACAGAGCTCGAACACTCCCTAAACCCTAGCCTCCTTAGGTTTTCCAAACCCTAGCCTCTTATACACTCATATACACCCCCATACACTCATACACTAACCTTCAACCCTCCTTCGAAGACTTGAAGAGTTGCAATTTGAAGTTTGAAGCTTGAAGACGAAGACCGAAGAAAGCAAGGCACGCAAAATAAACAAGACATACGATAGGCTCCCTATTTAAATTTCCACACTTCCCCCCTCTCTCTTCTCTCTCCTAACCCACTTGGGTTTTCTCTATTTTAATCCCTCATCTTTTTCCCCCCTTTCTTTGCATGCTTGAAATAAGGGGATTCCCGGTTCATGTGTAGGATTGGGGTATTGGAAAGTCACCGTGTCGGAGGCTTTCTTCTAGTCTAACCAGAGATCACGTGGGTCCGGCCCCCTTGATTATGTGGTGAAGCCTTAACCTTGTATGTTCACAACCCCAAAATTTCATTGTGCATATCATGGTCTCGCATCTTCCAAAAGTCGTTTTCAAAGTTGTTTTCAAAATCATTTTCAAACTTATTTTCAAAATTGCATCAAAATCTCCTTTTTTAAAACATGTTTTCAAAATCACAATCCTAGGGTGATTCTAGCCTTCCCATGGCTAGGGTTGCTTTAGGAAAGTGTTACATTCAAAGCGACCAATATGGTCCATATTTTCAAATCTTGTTGTTTTCAAAACCGCTTTCCTAAAGTGGTTCTAGCCTTTTTATGGTTAGAATCGCTTTAGGAAAGTGAGATGTTTTTACACCTTCTAAAAACTCCCTTTTCAAAAATCTCTTCCTAAAAATCCTCTTTTTCAACATACTTTCCTAAAAACTCTTCTTTCCAAAATTGTTCTCAAAAACTCTCTCCAAAGACCTATTTTTCCAAGCTCCCTTTTTCAACCCCTTTCCAAAACGCTCTCTTCAAAGTCCACTTTCCAAAAACGTTCCCTAGGTCTCTTTCCTAGAAAAGCTCTCTCCAAAAATCTTTCCAAAAACTCTCTTTCCAAAAACTCTTCCCTCTACAAACTCCTCCCTAGGATTCCCTTCTAGAAAACCTTCATTTCCAAAAATGCACTTTCCAAAAATCCCTTTTCTTAAAGCCCAAGTCAAGCCCTAGAGCTAACCATTAGAAAATCCTAATTTTCTTTCCAAAAACACGGTTTTCAAACTTTGCCCCAAACTTAGGTTTCCAAAATCTCTTCCAAAATCTCTCATTTTCTACATCCAAACTATACACATTTTCAAAACCTCTTTTCTACGTCAAAATTCTACACTTCCAAATCTAGGGTTTCTAGAAACTTCCTTTTCCAAATCCTTATCAAATCAAATATTCTCTTTAGGACACCAAATCCAATCTTCTCGTTTAGGAAACTAGATCCCGTCCTCCGTTTTTGGAAACAAAATCAAATCTTTTCTTCTAGAAACTAAATCCAATCACTTCCTAATCTAAACCTTTCTTAATTCAACTCTTTCCTAATTTCCTACCTTCCCAAACCATAAGTTTCCTAAACCTAAACTTTAAATCTTTCCTTAAATTTCAAAATCCAAATCTTTCCTAATTCGAATCCTTCCTAAGCTTCTCCTTTCCTAAATCTTAAGTTTCCAAAACTTGAACATAAAAATCTTTCCTAAATTTTAAAACTCAATTTCCACATCCTTCCTAACTCAACCCTTTCCTAATTCTACCTTCTTTTCAAATCTTAACTTTTCAAACATAAGTTTTCAAATCTTTCATAAACTCGAACCTTTCCTAATCTCAAATCTTTTTAAACTTCCAAATTTTCTAAATTCTAAACTTTCCAAAACTTCAACATCTTTCTAAACCTAAAACTTTTCTAAACTCAAAACTTTCTTAATTCAAAACTTTTTTAACTTGAAACTTTCCAAATTCTAAACCTTTCTTAAACTAAACTTTCCTAATTCAAAACATTTCTAAATTTAACACTTTCCTATTTCAAAACCTTTCTTAAAACGAAACTTTTCAATTTTCAAAACTTCCCTCTTTCAAAACATTCCATATTCAAAACTTTCCTAAGTCGAAAACTTTCCTAATTCCAAAACTTTCCTAAGTTGAAACTTTCCTAATTCCAAAACTTTCCTAATTCTAAAACTTTCCTAAAATGACACTTTGCTAACTTGAACCTTTCATAATTCAAACATTTCCTAAATCTAATCTTTCCTAATCTCTTAAACCTTCCAAGTCAAGTCAAATCTTTCCTAAGTCTTTTTCTTAAGTCTAGGTGTCCTAAACCTCCACCTTCCAAATTCTATCTTTTCAAATCAAGATTCAATCTTTTCAATTCCAAAATTCTAAATTCTAATTTTCAATCTTCTATTCTAAGTTCAATCTCTCAATTTTCTAATTCAATTTCCAATTCAATCTCTTTCTTTTAAATCAACTTCTTTTCAATCGGACTCCGGTCCGAACTACGACTGACCTGATTCCTCCAAAAGGATATGTAGGCAACCTTCATAGGTGCGGTCACAATCTTTTTCAAATTTCAAATTCCTCCACAATTTCTTTCAAATCTCTAATTCCACAACCTTCTTCAAATCTCAAATTCCATAACTCTTTTCAAATCTCTTTTCAATTCCAATTTCAAATCCATCTTTCCAAATCTCTTTTTAAATCAAATCAATTTCTTTTCAAATCGTTTTCCAGATCTATTTCCAAATCAAGTCTCCTTTCTTGCACTTGCATACATCATGTTTTTCTAAACATTGTTTTTCTAAAGCGAATAGGGTTGAACATATGTTAATTAAAGACTCTTATAGGTGAATCTAGGATAGATTGACATATAGGTACCGAAAGGGCGAGGTAGGGTGATAGCTTAGTGCGTCTTCCCTACACGTAACCAACCTCCGAACCTAGATCACTGTTTTCGAAAGACCAAAACGGAGTTATTTTTCGAAAAGGGCTAAATGTTTTCCAAAGGTTGCCAAACAACCTGTTTTCTTAAAAAAAACCCTCTCTTGAGGAGGTATTTACAAAAAACTTTTCCAAAACCCTAAATGTAGTCTCCGGATTATTCTTAGTTTTTAGATGATCTAACTCACCTTAATTAAGTTAGGTGACGACTCCAAATCTTTTTTAAAAGCCCTTTATTCAAATTTATTTTCAATTTAAACCTAGTCGCACTCATTCTTCTAGGAGGATAAGTTCTAACGAGAGAGTACAGTATTTTTCCTGCTTGTGTGAGTATTCCTCGAGTACGAAAATCTGGGCGCGACACAGACATCCTAGAACTTAGGTTAACCTAGGGTTAAAGCATGTAATTGAATTCAATTGACTTGAACTTGAAACGCTTGATTTTGGAAAGCTTGGTTTTAGGAAAGTTTCATTTTAGGAAAGTTCCACTTTAAGAAAGCTTCCAATTAGGAAAGTTTTGAATTTAGGAAAATTTCAAATTTTGGAAAGTTTCCTTTGTAAGAAAAAGTTAATTTTGGAAATATTTGAATTTGGAAAGTTTGATTTAAGAAAGATTTGGAATTTAGAAATTTTAGAATTTTGGAAAGGTTTGAATTTAAGAAAAGTTTGAATTTAGAAAGATTCAAAGTTTGAGTTTTGGAAATACTCAAAGTTAGGAAAGATATGAGTTTAAGAAAGATTTGAAAATTTAGAATTTAAAAAATTGAAATTTGGAAAGGTATGGAATCAGGAAAGGTTGGAATTAGGAAAGCTTCGAATTAGGAAAGATTCCTATTTCTTAAAACAAAAAATTAGATTTTATTTCAAAAAAGTGGTGATTTGAGTTTGTTTCCAAAAACGGAGGATGGGATCTAGTTTCTTAAAACGGAATAATTGATTTGACATAGAATTAGAAAGGAGGAATTTAGGTTTGGAAAGCTATAGTTTTGGTATAGGAAAAATGATTTTGAAAATTTAAGATTTGATGTAGAAAATAGAGGTTTTGGAAATTTATGTTTTGAAACAAGATTGGAAATCATGTTTTAGGAGAGAAAATTAGGGTTTCCTAACCATGGCTCTAGAGCTTGACTTGGACTCCAAGAAAAGAGATTTCTGAAAGTAGAAGTTTGAAGGGAGAGTTTTTAGGAAAGAAATTTTTGAAAATAATTTTTAGGAAAGAGATTTTAGAAAGTAGATTGGAAAAAGAGACTTTGGAGAGGATTTAAAAAGAGGTTTTCGAAAGTAAGTTTGAAAAGCAATTTGGGAAGGAATTTGAATGTGGACTTTTGCAAGCCTCTAAAAATTTCTCAATTTCGTAAAATGATTCTAACCATAAGAAGATTAGAACCATTCTAGGATTATGGTTTTGAAAACAATAAAGATTTGAAAATATGGACCATGAAAGTCACTTCAAATGTAATACTTTCCTAAAGCAACTCTAACCATGGAAAGGCTAGAATTACCTTAGGATTGTGATTTTGAAACTAAGTTTGGAAAAAGAAAATTTAATGCAAGTATTGAAAATGATTTTCGATGCAAGTTTTGTAGAGATGCATGATCATGATATGCACAATGCAAATTGGGTCGTGAACATACAAGGTTAAAGACTTCACCACATAATCAAGGGGGCCGAACCCATGTGGTCTCCGATTAGACTAAGAGAAAGCCCCCGACACAGTGACTTTCAATAGCCTAATCCTACACATGAATCAGGGAGTCCCTTATTTCAAGTATGCAAGAAAGGGGGGTTGAAGATAGGGATTAAAATAGAAAAAAACCCAAGTGGGTTAAGAGAGAGAAGAGAGAGGGGAGGAGTTGCGTAAATGTGAAGAGAAAACCAATCTTACGTCTTCTTTTGTTTGCTTCCTTCACTTGCTTTGCTTCGCGTTGATCTTCGAGAGTATTGGAGTTGCAACACTTCAAGTCTTCAATGGAGGCTTCGGTGGTTAGGTTAAGTGTATAGAGGTTAGTGTTTGGAAGGGCTTCAAGCTCTGTATATTGAACAACAGTCTTTTTGGACTGTGTTTGCAGATCATTTTCATGTTGGAGGAGGCTCTGTATTTATAGATAGAAGACTAAACTGGTGCCTATGCTAGGAAAAACTTTACACTGGGGCCACTAGGAGTGGCACCAGTCGCTTAGGAAACTTTTAAGGTCAGCAAGCAACGTATCTTTCAAAGATTTGGGCGCCTATACTAGTCACTACCATGCAATTTTTAGCCTAGCTTCACTATGAGTGACTCCGGAAGGTACGAGAATGTTTCGGAAGGCCGAGAATGGTCCAAGAGGTCAAAAATTTGTAGAAACCCTTGAAATAGTTTCTTGGGAGTAACGGACTTGAAAAATAAGGTCGAAATTGTCGACTGGGCTATTAGGGGCAAAACGGTCAACTAGACTAGAAAACCACCAGAATGGACTTGAAATAATCCATGAGCAGACTTGAAGGTTGGGAACACCATCTAGAGTGTTCCAAAGGAGTGTTGGTTTGATACCCAGAGCTGGTGTGGTTGGAAAATGCGACCGGCCCACTAGGGCCAAAACAATCATTTTGCACCAGGTTCACCGGAATTGACTTAGAATAATTTGAAAAGGTAATAGAAGGTCAGGAATACTATAAGAAGCATTCTCAAGAGGTAATCGGTTTGATACCCAGAGCCAGTGTGGTTCCCAAAGGCATACAGATGCCTAGAGGCAAAATGATCATTTTGACCGAATGATCTCGGAATTGGCCCGTAACTGACTGGAAGGCACTTAAACATGTCAGATTGTCTTTAGGACAATCCTAGAAAGGTGGACTTACCGCTTTGAGGACTTAGGTACTTTCTCAGAAGAGTGTGCCCGAAAATGCCCTAAGGGCAATTTGGTTAATTTTCACCGGAGTAGGCTAGCAGGCAGTGATGTTGACCTAGGTTTTGAGTGTTTCCGTCACTCTGATAGTTTGTGATGAGTTGGTTTCCAAAGGTATCTCGTCCTTTCGTAGACGTGTCACGGCCAATAGGCAAGTTCGGTCTCGTAACATAGTGGGTTTATTGGCAATTCCCTATCTCAACCTGTTTGCGTGTATTTTTGCCACTTTGATGGTTGTAATGTTTACGAGTGTTTCCGACACTCTAACAGTTTGTGCTCATTCCGGAAACTGTCTGATCTCAAGAAGCTGCTAGGTGGACTTATTGCTTGAGAAATCAACTTTCTCAAAAAGCGTGCTGAATAACGGACATTTCTTCATTTGCGGGCTAGTAGGCGCCAAAGGTAGACCGTTCTATCATCTCAGGGACTTGTGGTCTTATTTCGGTAGACAGGTTTGAAGGGACTTACCGTTCTGAAGATTTTTTTCAAAAAACGTGCCAGACTTGACGGACTTATCGCCTTGAGGGATTAACTTTCTTGAAAGGCATGCCAGATTTGATTTGAACTAGAACTGGACTGGAATTGGATTTTGATCTTGGAATTGAGGTTGAAACGAGGACTTACCGTCTTTGAGAAGACATACCCACTAGACTTGGACCGAACAATGCCTCAAGGGCATTTTGGTTATCCCGCCTTTACTTAGGTCCAATGGGCCCCGTGAAGTGATTGATTGACTGGATTATGTTTAAAAAACTGGTTTGAATTGCAAGATGTCCATATTGACTTGAATACAAGTCTGGACGGACCGTAGATTGCTGAGTGGGAAAAAAATGGGGTGCTTACAGCTGCCCCTCTTTTTCGATCTTTGCTTGTCGAAAACAGAAAACGATAGAGTAAGAGTCCTATTTTGACCGTGAGGCAGTCGGAGGGACGAACTTTGAGGATGTTTTGAAAATTGGAGTTCGAAAATGGATATTTGGCCCAAACGGCGTTCAAAATCAGGTTTAGGCAGGAAAAAGCAAAACTACCCAGAATTGGAAATTGGCGCTGCCTTTGTTAAATTTGCCTTGGCACCATTACTACTGGCGCTAGGCCTGGGATCAAAACCAGCAAACCACTGGTTCGGCATTTTTGCGGGATTTGAAAGGTTCGTTAAAAAACTGAGAGCTTTTGCGAGGAAATCAACTTGGACATTTGAAGGAGTGCTCCCTAAGGACCACGAAGGATTGCCGGAAGTAGACACCGTCGCCGAAAAAGTCACCGGAAGAAAAGATTTCGTCGGAGAACTCCAAGAGGTGAGTTTTTTATATTTTGTTGATTTTGATGTGTAAAGTTCTGTTTGAGTCATGTGAACAATGAAAATTGATGTTTTAATATGTTTTGAACACTTTGGTGAAGTTATTTTTATATTTTGGTGCTTGTTTGATTGAATTTGAGTGATTTTGCATGATTATGTGAAGGGGGTTTTTGTAGGAATTGGGGGTTTATCCGTACAGCTTTGGGTATTGAGTTTTGTGGCTAGATGTTTATACTATGTGCCTTAGAAAAATGTGTTTAACAGCTGTGTGAAGTTTTGTGATTTTTTAAAGCTTTTTAAATTTTTTATTTTTTAAAAAATAGAAAAATACTTGGAAAATTTGAGAAAATTGAGAAATTATTAGAGTTTAGTGTTTAGAAAAATATAGGAATATTTTAGAAAATATTTGAAAGGATTTTGAGAAATTTTGGAATAACTTTAAAAACCATTGATTTGTTAAAAAATAAAGCAAGTCTTTTGAAAAATTTGGAAACCTTTGACAATGTGTACGGGTGGTAGCGCTATGTGATTGTGATGTTGTGAAGTGCATGGTTTGTGTTTTTTGTAGGGACCACTTTTAAGCAGAATTCTGCTAAAAATTTTTAAAATTCAGAAAAGAGTTGGAAAAATTTTTGAATAAAATCTTTTTGAAGAAAAAAGATATAAAACCATTGAGAGCAGGGCCTTTTTGATAGAGAAGGCCCCGAGAAACTCAGGAGAGCCTAAAACTATTGGAAGAAATATTTAGGAAGACTTTTGAACATGGAATTTTGAATAAAAACTTTTAAGGAAAATATTTTGAAAAATTTGAAAATGGATTTTGAGTTTGGAAAACTCAGGAATAGAAATTTTGGAAGATTTGAAAACTCAAGAAATTTTAGGAATTAATTTTGAAAAAGACCTTTCGAAGGAAGAAGTTTTAGAAAGCCTTGATTGGAATGGAACTCTTGTGGAGTAAAAACTTGGGATGAACTTTGATTGGAAAATTTTGAGATTTGAAAGTCGATTTTAAATTGGAAATCATTTTGGAATTTTGGACAAAATGTGAAAAAAATTCGTTTTGACCAGAAATTTGAAGGCAAAGTATTCAGAAAATTCATTTTGATTCACAAAATGTATAGGAAATTCATTTTGACTTGAAACTTGACTTTTTAAATCAAAATGTGTAGGAAATTCATTTTGAATTAAAACTTGACTTTTAAATCAAAATGTGTAGGAAATTCATTTTGACTTGAGACTTGAATTTTGAAATCAAAATGTATAGAAAATTCATTTTGACTTGAAATTTGACTTTTTGAGAAAAAGAGTTTTGGAAACTCTTGAAGTTTGTTTAGAATAGAAATCTTTTTGACAAAAAGGCTTCGAGATAGATTGGAAATTTGATTTTGAAAAGAACTTTAGGACTTGATTTTGAAATAGCTTTTGGAAAGAAATACTAAGAACATTAGGAATTGATCTTTAAGAATAAATTTTTGAAAGAAATAGTTAGGAAATCTTTTTGAGAGTTGATTTTTGAAAATAAAATTTTGAAGGAAAAACTTAAGAAGAAAAACCATTTGAATTTAGTGGACTTTATTAAGACTTGCGTCATTCATTTTTTTCATTTATATTTGATCTTTGGTTGTCATTATTATTTTTTTTTTTTGCTTTTTCCTTTTCTTATCTTTTGAACTGCATATACCGTGCATTAATACCTCTTACCTTGACTTACCTTTCAGGATGGCAGACGCAGGCAATGACGGGTTTGAGAGGAGACACCACTCTGGGAAGGCGGCTCGGACAGAATCTGTTAGCAGCTCCAGTCACTCTAGGGGCAGTCAGTGATCTACTGGATGGGTGTCTTCTAGCCAGAGCAGACGGGGGAGTAAGCCCCAAGTCGATCCCTTCCCTCCGGTTGAGGTAGCTTTCGAGGAGGAGATGGGTGCCGAGGTCGAGGCACCAAGTTTGGGAGATCGAGTGACAGGTTACGGGAGAGCTTCTATCAGGTATAAACAGACAGATGCTGGTCTTGGTGACCTGGAGATATCGGATATCCCATCGCTGGAAGACCTTGCCTATCATCCTAGCATCTACTTGCGATAGCATTTGCCTCCTTTCACGAGGGGTTGTTCATCTTATCTTCAGTACTATGCAGTAGGTAGCTCCATCCTATCAGGCTTTCTTAGCGGATATTGGGTTTAAGGCCTTCATGGGATTACAAGCTAACCACCTGAACAGACATCTAGTATTGGCGCTTATTGAGAGGTGGTTCAAAGAGACCTGGACTTTCCATTTTGTGGGCTTTGAGTTAGGACCCGCTCCGTTGGACTGGGCTATCATCACGGGGCTTTCCTTTATCAACGGCCAAATCATCTTATAGTTAGTTAGCAGGGCTGATGCGTGTATTTTGCTAGGCTTACCCCCTCCTGAGCGTTTTGCCTTCCCAGTCTTTTAGCTTAGTCGGGAAGACAGTACCTTTGTTGTTGAGCCACCACCTGCCCGGCAACATAACATCTTCAGCTGCTTCTACAACAACAATAAGTCGCTTGTGTCCTTTAGGTTGGTGAGCATAGTAGTTGATCTTAGGGCTTTGTCTGAGCTGGATTGGGGATCCTTCTCCTTCGGCTGCTTCCTTCGATTGATTTGGGTCCGAACTTCCTCTCGTTAGGGCAGCATGACCGATTTCTAGCCTTTTCTTGTTTGGTGGAGCTATGAATACCTGCCAATTTGTCATCCTGCGGTTATTGAGGATGAACTTTATCCTCATGCTTTGAGGTGGGCTCTTGACCAGGTAGTCCAGCGATCAGAGATCACTGATTTTGTGACGCTATGGGCAAACCTGGAGTTGATCGAGGCAAGAGACGTGACTTGGTGGCCCTTTATTATGTAAGTTCATTATGAGACGGTGCAGTACTTGGTCTCGTTGTCCCTATCGAGAGCTTCCTTTCTCAACGATGTTTCTTAGGAGTCCTACCTAGGAGATCGACACTGACGCTAGTTTCCTGAGGAGTTTAGGTCAACAGGAGATCCACTAGAGTACATGTTTGGAGCTTTGGTGGAGGGAGTTCCTATTCCCTATCAGGAGCACTAGCCGGGTGCCGGTTTCCTACTTCCTCCAGATACGGACTATGCTATGCACTTTGGGGCTCATTTTGTTAGTGCATTCACTCGGTTTATGGTAGTAGTTGGCAGATATGTTGTTGCCTAGGAAGTGGTTGAATTGTGGCGTCGTGCCGGGGGATACGTGCCCTAGGCTGAGTTTACTACAGTAAGAGACTAAAGGGACCGGTTCCAGACGAAAAGGGATCAGTACCAGGTAAAGGTAGCTTCCTTGACGGCCTGTTAGCCCTGATGGGAGGTGGCGGGGTATGTTGTCCTTTCCCTCCTTCTTCTTTCCGCTCTGCTGTTGTTTAGTTATTCCTTTGTTGATTTCAGTTTTGTCTTCTTTGTAGGATGCTAGTGCTTCTAGTAGTTATCCGCCCCCTCCAAAGCCAGGTTTCGGAGATTTCGATCTAGTGGATATCGATTTTGATCTTTGATGGATGTCCCTTGTCGTAGACCCTGATCTTCTTTTGCCCCTATCCTGGAGATATGTTTAGTTTATGTTAGACAGCTTTATTTTTGTAAATTTTGCATAGAGATGGATGTTTATGATTTAGATAGTTAAATGCATGGACAGACAAAGATATTTATTATTTTTATAACTAAGTATATAATCAGATGTATGCGCATGGATGTTGATGTTGTATATTTACTACATGAGTTGATATTGAACTGTATTGGTGATTTCTGTTTCTATAGGGATTTATGTGAAGCTCATGCTAATTTTTTTTTATTTTATAAAAATGCATGCACATATTAGAAATATACTAGTTAATGGAATGACAAGGGTGTCGCGCCAAGATTTTTCGCACTCGAGGAATACTCACCCAAGCGGAAAAATGTTGTACTCTCTCGTTAGAACTCACCCTCCTAGAAGAATGAGGGCGACTAGGTTTGAATTGAAAACAGGTTTGAATAAAGGGCTTTTGAAAAACATTTGGAGTCACCACCTAACTTGATTAAGGTGAGTTAGGTCACCTAAAAACTAAGCATAATCCGAAAACTACACTTAGGGTTTTTGAAAAACGATTTGAAAATATCTCCTCGAGAGAGGGTTTTTAAGAAAACAGATTGTTTAGCAACCTTTGGAAAATATTTAGCCCTTTTTTGAAAAAAAAAAAAAAACAACTCCTTTTTGGTCTTTGAAATTAGTGATCCTAGGTTCGGAGGTTGGTTACGTGTAGGGAAGACGCACTAAGCTATCACCCTACCCTGCCCTTTCGGTACCTACATGTCAATCTACCCTAGATCCACCTATGAGAGTCTTCGACTAACTATAGTTCAATCCTATCCATTTTTAGAAAAACAATGTTTGAATAGAAACTAACATGATGCACGGTATGCAAGTGTAAGGAAAGAGACTTGAAAAATAGATTTGGAAATAAATTGATTTGATTTGAAAATAGATTTGAAGAAATAGAATTGAAATTGGAAAGTTTGAAAATTTGGAAATAGAAATTTGAAAATTGATTGGAATTTGAGATTTGAAAATAGATTTTGGAAACCGCACCCATGAGGGTGGAATTGAAAGTTTGAAAAATGTTGTGACCGCACCAATGAAGGTTGCCTATGTATCCCTTTGGGGGAATCAGGTCAGCCGTAGTTCGGACAAGAGTCCAATTGAAACTAGAAGAGTTGATTGAAAAAGGAGATTGAATTTGATTTGAAATTAGAAGAGGAGATTGGAAATTGAAATTTTGGAAAAGATTGGACTTTGATTTGAAAAGATGGATTTTGGAAAGACTTGGATGTAGAAAGATGGAGGTTTGGAAAACCTAGACTTAGAAAAGATAGGAGACCTAGGAAAGACTTGAGATTAAGAAAGATTGGATTGGAATGTTGATTTTGAAAGATTTGGAAAGATTTGGAAACTTGGAATTTAGGAAAGATTTGGATTAGGAAAGTTTCAAATTAGGAAAGTTTCATTTTTGGAAAGTTTCGAAATTGGGAAAGTTTGGAATTTAGGAAAGTTTTTACTTTAGGAAAGTTTTAGGTTTAAGAAAGTTTCAACTTAGGAAAGTGTTGTTTTAGGAAAGGTTTTGAAATTAGAAAATTTCAAAAATTGGAAAGTTTTGAAAAAGTAAAATAAGGAAGTTTTGAAAACAAGAAAATTTCGTTTTAGGAAAGGTTTGAAAAGGAAAGTTTTCAGTTTAGGAAATGTTTAAATTAAGAAAGTTTTGAGTTCAGAAAAGTCTTAGATTTGGAAAGATGTTGAAGTTTTGGAAAGTTTAGAATTTAGAAAGATTTGAAATTTAAAAAGTTTAAGATTTAGAAAGTTTTAGAATTTTAGAAAATCTTGAGATTAGGAAAGGTTTGAGTTTAGGAAAGATTTGAAAGCTTGGATTTGAAAAAGATTTTGAAAAGGGGTAGAATTAGGAAAGGGTTGAATTAGGAAAGACTTGAAAGTTGAGTTTTAAAATTTAGGAAAGATTTTTATGTTCAAGTTTTGGAAACTTAAGATTTAGGAAAACGGAAGTTTAGGAAGGATTTGAATTAAGAAAGAGTTAGATTTTGAAATTTAAGGAAAGATTTAAAATTTAGGTTTAGGAAACTTATGGTTTAGGAAGGAATTGAATCAGGAAAGGTTGGGATTAAGAAGAGATTGGATTTGGTTTCTAAAAGAGAAAGGTTGGATTTTGTTTCCAAAAACGGAGAACGGGATCTAGTTTCCTAAACGGGGAGATTGGATTTGGCAAGGATTTGGAAAGGGAGATTCTAGAAATCCTAGATTTGAAAAACCATAGTTTTGACGTAGAAAATAGGTTTTGGAAACATGTATATTTTTTATGTGAAAACATGAGGTTTTGGAAACTTAGGTTTGGGGCAAAGTTTGAAAATCATGTTTGTGGAAAGAAAATTAGGGCTTCCTAATTGTGGGCTCTAAGGCTTGATTTGGGCTCTAAGGAAAAGAGATTTTTAAAAAGTGCGTTTTTGGAAATGAAGGTTTTCTAGAAGGGAATCCTAGGGAGGATTTTCTAGAGGGAAGAGTTTTTGGAAAGTAAATTTGAAGAGGGTTTTTGGAAAGAGATTTTAAAGACGAGGAGTTTTTGGAAATTGTGTTTTTTAAAAACGTAGATTTTGGAAAGAAGATCCTAGAGGAGAGTTTCTAGAAGAAAAATTTTGGGAAGAGAGTTTTTGGAAAGAGTTGCGGGGAATGTTTTTAGAAAGTGGATTTTGAGGAGGATTTTGAGGAGAGGGTTTTGGAAAACAACAAGGGTTGAAAATATGGACCAAAAAGGTCACTTTTGATGTAACACTTTCCTAAAGCAACCCTAGCCGTGGAAAGGCTAGAATCACTCTAGAATTGTGATTTTGAAAACAAGTTTTTGAAAAAGAGATTTTGATGCAATTTTGAAAACAAGTTTGAAAACGATTTTGAAAACGAGTTTGAAAACGAATTTTGGAATATGCAAGACTATGATATGCACAATGCAATTTAGGGTCGTGAACATACAAGGTTAATGCTTCACCACATTATCAAGGGGGTCGGACCCACGTGGTCTTTGGTTAGACTAGAAGAAAGCCCCCGACACGGTGACTCTCCAATAGCCCAATCCTACACATGGACCGGGAATCCCCTTGTTTCAAGTATGCAAAGAAAGGGGGGGAAAGAGATGGGGGATTAAAATAGAGAAAACCCAAGTGGGTTGGAGAGAGAAGAGAGAGGGGGGAAGTGCAGAAAATTAAATAGGGAGCCTACCTTGTATCTTGTTTATTTTGCACGCCGTGCGGTTTTCAATCTTCGGTCTTCGTCTTGATCTTCACCTTCAGTCTTGAAGAGTTGTCTTCAAGCTTTGGATGGCAGCTCTTCAAGTCTTCAGAGGATGGTTGAAGGCTAGTGTATGAGTGTATGGGGGAGTGTATGAGTGTATAGGAGGCTAGGGTTTAGTGTAGGGTGGCTAGGGTTTGGAAAACCTAGGGAGGCTAGGGTTTAGGAGGTGCTCGAGCTCTGTATATCGAAATATAGGATTCTTAGGTTAAGTTTGTAGACCCTTTTCACATTGAATGAGGCTCTGTATTTATAGAGGTTGGACAAAACTGGCGCCTGTTGCAGTGGCGCCAGGCCAAATTCTACACTAGCGCCACTAGGAGTGGCGCCAGGCCATTTTTTGGCTTGGCGCCACTACTAGTGGCGCCAGCCAATTAGGAAAGATTTAAGGTCGGCAAGCAACATATCTTTGACTAGATTTGGGCGCCTGTACTAGTGACTACCATGTAAATTTTAGCCTGGCTTCACTAGGAGTGACTCCGGAAAGTCCGGGAATGATTTGAAGGAGCCAGGAATGACCCGGAAGGCCGGAAAGGAGAAGGAACACTTAAAATAGTGTCCTGGAGGTAGTTGACTTGGAAAGTGAGGATAAGGTGGGTCGGAAAGGTTGACCGAGCCTGTAGGGGCAAAACGGTCAATCGGACAGGGAAAACTGCCGGGGCGAACCCGGATTGTCCCGGAAAAAGACTTGGGATCTGGAAACATTATTTAGAATGTTTCCAGAGGTTGCCAGTTTGATTCCCAGAGCCGGCGTGGTCGGAAAAGGAAACCGGCCCACTAGGGGCAAAACGGTCATTTTGTACCGGGTTTGCCGGAACTGACTCGGAATGATCCGGAAAGGTTAGGGGAGGTTGAGAACACTATAAAAAGTATTCTCGGGTCATTACCGGTTTAATACCCAAAGCCGGTGTGGTCGAAGAAGGAGACCGGCCCTCTAGGGGCAAAACGGTCATTTTGTACCGGGTTTGCCGGGACTGACTCGGAATGATCCGGAAAGGTAAAGGAGAATTGAGATTACTATAAAAAGTAGTCTCGGGACATTACCGGTTTGATACCCAGAGCCGGTGTGGTTCCCGGGGCGTTCGGATGCTTAAGGGCAAAATGGTCATCTTGACCGGAAAGTCTTGGAAAAGATCCTAAGGGTAATTTGGTCCTTTTCCACCGAAGTGGGCTAATAGCCACTGGTGTTGACCTAGGTTTTGAGTGTTTCCGCCACTCTAACGGTGTGAGTGTTTCCGCCACTCTAACGGTGTGAGTATTTCCGCTACTCGGACGGGGTTGATGATTTGTGAATATTTCCGCTACTCGGACGGGGTTGATGATTTGGGAGTATTTCCGCTACTCTAACGGCTTTGTGAGTATTTCCGCTACTCTAACGGCTTTGTGAGTATTTCTGCTACTCTAACGGTTCTGTGAGTATTTCCGCTACTCTAACGGTTCTATGAGTATTTCCGCTACTCTAACAGTTCTGTGAGTATTTCTGCTACTCGGACTGTCTCGAGGAATAAACTGTCTCGAGAGAGGGATTGGAAAGGGGTCTTACCGTCTCCGAAGAGACGTGCCTGGGTTGGAACCGTCTCGAGGAATAAACTGTCTCGAGAGTGGGATTGGAAAGGGGTCTTACCGTCTCCAAAGAGACGGGCCTAGATTGGAACCGTCTCGAGGAATAACTATCTCGAGAGTGGGATTGGAAAGGGGTCTTACCGTCTCCGAAGAGACGTTGCTGGATTGTGAGTGTTTCCGCCACTCTAACGGTTTTGTCAGTACTTCCGCTACTCTAACGGTTTTGTGAGTGTTTCCGCCACTGTAACGGTTATGTGAGTAGTTTTACTACTCGGACCGTCTCGAGGAATAAACTATCTCGAGAGAGGGACTGGAATTGGAATAAGAAAGGATAATGCCCCTAAGGGCATTTTGGTCATTTTGCTCTATTTGGGCCTGACAAGCCCGCGAAGCGATGGAAAGACGGAATTTGGACCTAGAGGATTAGTTACGATGGGAATATGCCCAAAATTACTTGAAAACAAGTCTGGACGGAGTGTAGACTGCCGAGCGGTCAAAAATGGGGTGCTTACAAAGGGGTGCTGTCAAACTTGGTGTCTTTGGAATGGTAACTTCTTCCTTTTCGGGGGTCTGGCTTCTCCTTTGGCTCAACCTTACCTTGACTAGATGATAGCACTTCATACCTTTTTCAACCTTTTGACCACCTCCAATTTTCTACCTTGGGGTTATTATATAGGATTATTAGGGCTAAAACTCTCAACTCTCAAGGCTTTAGCAATAGTTTACCCGACCTTTAGCAAAGCGATAAGCTGCCAGTCTTTCAATCTGAGGAGACTTTGCTTTAGGACCATAATGTAGGCCAGGTCATGGGGTTTTCGAAATAACGGGATATACAAGCTCAAATTTGATGTTGCTTTCAGCAGGGTTTAGATCCATACCATCCTTGACTATTTTTTTTCTTCTTTTTCTCTTTTTAACAGGGTTAGCATCCTTCTTTAGCTTCTGCAACACATTTGGCTCATTTAGATCAAGCAATCAGTTTTTAATCAGAGTGAACTTTAGTAGGGTTGTAATGTAGGCCATGGTTTCAGGTTTTTACAAGAAAGGGTAAAGGCTTGAACCTATTGTTTCTACTGGGCTTCTTTATCACCTAAGATCACCTTTAAATTTCCTCCTTTTACGGAGGGAGTTGACCTTTCTTGTAACTTTCGACCATCTAATGGAATTATCTGACACTTGCCCCTTGACTTTGGGCTTTTTTATATACTTTTCATGATAGCACAAACATGTTTTTTTTTTTTTTTTTGCGGCCTCCTGCCCCTTGGAAACTCTTTTCCTTTGCTTTTCTTTTTCCTTTTCATCTCTTTTCTTTCATTTTACGAAATGAACAATTCTACAACCCTTTTTTCTTTAGACTTTTTCCTTAACAATTCAATCTAACCCATTACAGGCGATGATCTCTAGGTCGGGATTTTCTTAGAAAAAAAAAAAAGGGTAAATGGCTCAACGGGTTTGCCAAGGGTTGCTTCAGACTATATGAGAAATGAAATGAGGGCTTCTCTTCACTTTGAACTAAATTGCTTGATCCATAAAGCCTTCAACGTTGCCTTAGCATCATAGAGGATGGATGTCATTCCTAGAGTTCTCAATTATTATCTACCCCAGTGGGGTTGGAGGGGGGGGGGGGGGACGGTCTTAGATCGGGGTTGATAAGGAATATTTCACTTTTTGCAAGGCACTAGGGGCTAAGCAAAGGGAATATTTCACTTCGTTCTCTCTCTTTTTTTGGAAAGTTAATCAATTGGCAAGTAGCTAACCCATGCTATCATACCCCTCAAGTTAGATCCTCCATAAGATAGATTATGCCCCTTGTGTAGGAAGTATTCACCATTCACAAGAAGAATATAAGATAACAGCAATTTAATAAAAAGACTTAATCATTTTATTATATCAATGACAAGCATATAGTTCTTTTTTAAAGGAATGGAAATACAAACATTAATTTAAGGACAAAATGTAAATGGATAGAAAGAAAGTGGGTAAAAACACCCTTCTCTTGTACGCTTTTATGGAGAGTCCTTCTAGCTGGGTTTTAGGATGATGCCCACATCCTTGATGCTCCATCCATGGTTGGGATCCTTGGCCCAGGCAAGACAGGCTGAGGTTTCTCCCAAAGCTCTGAGTGAAATGGCAGTGATAATGCAATTGTCATCTTCCTTGACCCTTTTGCCTTCCTCCACTAGCTCCTTAGTTTCTTTAATAAACCAGTTAGGTAGCTTGTCTTCTTCCAGCTTAATAGACTTGACCCAGGCTCGGGATTTTTTGCTCTGGCACCCGGTCGTGCCCCAATGTTCCTCAGGCATGCATAGCGACGAGTTCCTAGCATTGGGTATGAATGGCTCCCTTATTATGGATGGGTCAAAGTGGTACGATTGTAATTCCTTTTTCATATGTTTGGTTTCTTGTATCACATGGTCAACCTTCTCGGCAAATTCATCCACGAGTTCAACTTCAGGGACCGGCATTTTATCGGGGTTGCACCATAACCAGGTATGATATTGTTCTAAATCTTCCCATTCCATTTCCTCCCCATCCTTGTAATATATCTCTTGGCATGTGGCGAACCAAACCTTGTCGTTATCAAATTCTATGATGATGTTGATGGTGTGGTCTGGTAGAGGGTCCGTAGTGGCATTTGGAGGAGGATTCATCGGTTGTAAGCCGATGATCTTCATGTCCTTGGCCGCCCAAATGGTATTCACAGCTTATTGCGGATTCAAAGTAAGGAGGCAGAGGATTGGGTCAGGGTCGATAAGGTATAGGTTTCAAATATCCGGCCGCTAGGAGGCCAAAATAGGTCATGGTCTGTGAATAAGCAAGTTTAGTAAATGTCAGTCTTTTCCCACTTGCTCGCCTAGACTGAGGAAGTGTCGCAGATGTTTTTGAAGATTGGGAATTAAGTTCTGGTGTGGTAACAACCGGGCGATGGTTTGGGAATCGAAAGGGCTTTGGTTTTTGTTTTTCAAAGTGGTACTGTCTTTAGTGTCATGGCCAAATGGATGGGGTTGGTATTCATAAGAGAGATTATATAGCTTAGGGGTTTAGTTAAAGACTGGCTTAAAAGGTGCCAAGATGGGGCAATTGGCTTGGGGAGGTTGTTAGTAAGCAATGGTTGGGGTGTAGTCTGGGTTTTTCCTTTTCATCCTTTTTCGTTCTTCATGGGTTCGGACGTGGGTGGACTCTGCTTGCTCATGGGTTGTAATTCCCGCATGGCATAAAAGTGAAGAGAGCATAGCTTCCATTTTGGTCATCCTATTTTTGAGTCCTCTTACTTCTGTTAGTGTTAGAGTTAAGGCATCGAGTGTGAGTGACTCTATGCGTGTTCTTTAGCTTTTGGCCTGTAACAATGGGGAAGGTGGAAAGAGACCTACAACTAGAAGAGGGAAAAAGTCAATGCTTCGTTTTGACAATGTTTTATGCAATACATGCCTTAAAGGTGTCCCTACTTGAGAAGGAGACTAAACATAATGAATTTGGCTCACTTCTTGGAGATAGGGGGTTTGCCCCTGTATGCAAGTACCTTACCATTGATCAGGAACCTATATTCATTCCTACGTTCATTCATTCGCAAAAAAGGTAAAAAGGGTACATTGAACTTCTGGGTTTAAAATACAAGAGAATCAAAGTATACTTTAATTAGAGGGGGGGGGGGAACATTTTTCTTTGGACCTTTACCTATCTACTTTTACATTTGGGGATCCTAATCAACTCTTGAGTCCTTAGATTTGCCTTATTTGGATTTGATGTCAAGGAGGTCATTGGGAGACCTTATTGATTAATTGCCCATTGTCTTCGTGGCAACCCTATCTCCGTGAGCATAGAGGAATTGTGGCCCCTCCTATGGAATAACTTGAAATGCATGCAATGAATCCTTAGGGTTACATGGGAACCCTTAGGGTTTGGGTAGGTTTAATGCAAGGGAGAATGCCATTGGTGTCACTCTCGCTGGGTTGATCATATGCATGAGAATGCAACGACTTGAGTTACTTGGAACTCTGATCTTGATATGGAATATTGAATGCATGAACATGGATGTAAACAGCATAAGGAGAGAGAATGCAATGGTAAAGTAAATATGCATGCATGAGCAATTAGACAAGCATTATAATAATAAGAGTACAGTCATTATAACAATAGGAATGAATAGATATAGAGGAAAGTAAAAGCAGTTGCCCTTTCCTCTATGGTTTTAAAAACGGTATGCGTGTTTTAAATCTGGCAAGGGTTCGGTTATGCATGGTGTCTATATGAGCATGAGGTTGAGGGTTTACTAATGCGTCCTAAGAAGGCTCGATTCCCATATCTTCAAACCTAGGCTCACTCCCCAAGGTGGTGCCATGATCAGTTGGTGATCCAAGTGGGGGAACCATCAAGAGGCCATAGGCAAAGAAACTGACACAGCATCTTGCCCACAACCAATATACCATTCCCCTTCTAACTAGAAGAGACATATCAAGGTAAAGAATGTAAATATGCAGAATGCAAGTGCACGTACAGTGTGTGTGTGTAATTTTCAAAAATTAGAGGAAAGAGCCCAACAACTCTCATCCATGCTGTCCATGTAGAGCAGTTAGTATAAAATAAAACAAAACATGAATAAACATTCACCTACAAAACAAATATGCAAGAGTTAGTATGCGGATGACAAACTTAATGTAAGATTGAATAATTGAAAGTAATTGAAAGCAAGTAATGACGTGTGTTTTAAAATAACTTGGAAAAACTTGATTTTGAAAGATTGAAGTGAATAGAATGGGACAAATTAATCAAAGACTCCAAATGGGTGAGCGTTAAGGGACTTGATATTGGCCTAACCCTCTAAGCTTCCCCAGTGGAGTCGCCAGTTGTCGCACCTCAATTTTTCGCACTTAGAAAAAGACAAGTGAGAAAAACATAGTGCTCTCTCGTTAGAACTCATCCTCTTATAAGAATAATTATGCGATTAGGTTTGAATTTGAAAATTGATTTGATTAAAAGCTTTTGAAAAAAGATTTGGAGTCACCACCTAACTTGATTAAGGTGAGTTAGGTCCTTAAAACTAAGCACAATCCGAAGATTACACTTAGAGTTTTTGAAAATGTTTTGAAAACTTCCTCAAGAGAGGGTTTTGAAGAAAACAAGTTGTTTGGCAACCTTTGGAAATATTTAAGCCCTTTTTGAAAATAACTCCATTTGGTCCTTCTAAAATAGTGATCCTAAATCCGGGGGTTGGTTACGTGTAGGAAAGATGTCCTAAGACTATCACCCTACCCCGCTCTTTTGGTACCTACATGTCTATTCACCCTAGGTTCACTCATTCAGAATATTTGATTAACAAACGTCCACTATTATCCACTTTTGAAAAGAATTTTGAAAAGATGTTTGACATGATGCATGATATGCAAGTGTAAGAATAAGACTTGACTTTGAAAATAGATTTGACAGAACTTGATTTAATTTTGGAAACAGAATTTGAAAAGACTTGAGTTGATTTTGAAAGAAAGAAGACTTTTAGAAATTGGAAATAGAGATTTGAAAATAGATTTTTGGAATTGGAAGTTTGAAAATAGTTATAGAATTGGAAACTTGAAAAAGGTGACCGCACCCATGAGGGTTGCCTACGTATCTCTTTTTGGAAATTAGGTCAGTCGTAGTTCAGACATGAGTCCAATAGAAAATTTAATTTGAAAAGAGTTTGATTTGGAACTTGGATTTGAAGATTAAAAATTAAACTTTGATTTGAAATTGACTTGGAAGATTTGGAGAGATGAGACTTTCATTTAAAATAGAACTTGAGGATTTAAAATAGACCTTAGAATTGACTTTGAACTTGATTTGGAAGCATAGAGTTTTGAAAACATATTGACTTGAATTGACGTTTAAAAAACTATCTTGGTTTAGAAAAGAATTTTTGGAGAAGAGTTGGAAGCTTCCGAACTTTAGGGTTAGGGTCGAACTAGGGTCTAGACATCCTAAGACTTAGGGTAACCTAGGGTTGAAGCATGTAATTGAATTGAATTTACTTGAACTTGAAAAGCTTGATTTTGAAAAGCATGGTTTTAGGAAAGTTTCATTTTAGGAAAGTTCCACTTTAAAAAAGCTTCGAATTAGGAAAGTTTTGAATTTAGAAAAATTTTAGATTTAGGAAAGTTTTCTTTGTAAGAAAAAGTTAATTTTGGAAAGATTTGAATTTAGAAAGTTTGATTTAAGAAATATTTGGAATTTAGAAATTTTAGAATTTTGGAAAAGTTTGAATTTAGAAAGATTCAAAGTTTGAGTTTTAGAAATACTTGAAGTTAGGAAATATATGAGTTTAAGAAAGATTTGAAAATTTAGAATTTAGAAAGTTGAAATTTGAAAAGGTATAGAATTAGAAAATGTTGGAATTAGGAAATATTCCTATTTCCTAAAACAAAAGATTGGATTTTATTTCTAAAAAGAGGTGATTTAATTTTGTTTCCAAAAACGGAGAATTGGATCTAAGTTCCTAAAGCGAAAGATTTGATTTGACATAGAATTAGAATGGAGGAATTTAGGTTTGGAAAGCTATAGTTTTGGTATAGGAAAAGCGATTTTGGAAATCCAAGATTTGACGTAGAAAATAGAGGTTTCGAAAATCTATGTTTTGAGGGAAGATTGGAAATCATGTTTTAGGAGAGAAAATTGGGGTTTCCAAACCATGGCTTTAGGGCTTGACTTGGACTCCAAGAAAAGAGATTTTTGAAAAGTAGAAGTTTGAAGAGAGAGTTTTAGGAAAGAAATTTTTGGAAAGAGTTTTTAGGAAAGAGATTTTAGAAAGTAGATTGGAAAAAGAGATTTTGGAAAGGATTTAAAAAGAAGTTTTGGAAAGTAAGTTTGAAAAGCAATTTAGAAATAGATTTGAATGTGGATTTTGCAAGTCTCTAAAAATATCTCACTTTTTTAAAATAATTCTAAGGATAAGAAGATTAGAACCATTCCAGGATTATGATTTTGAAAATAATGAAGATTTGAAAATATGGACCATGAAAGTCACTTTAAATGTAACATTTTCCTAAAGCGACCCTAATCATGGAACGGCTAAAGTCACTTTAGGATTGTGATTTTGAAAATAAGTTTAGAAAAAGAAAATTTAATGAAAATTTTGAAAACGATATTCAATGCAAGTTTTGAAAATAAATTTGAAAACAGGTCTTAGAGAGATGCATGATCATAATATGCACAATGTAAGTTCGGTCGTGAACATACAAGGTTAAAGGCTTCACCATATAATCAAGGGGGTCAAACCCACATGGTCTCCAATTAGACTAAGAGAAAGCCCCCAACACAGTAACTTTCAATAGCCTAATCCTACATATGAATTGGGGAGTCCCTTGTTTCAAGCATGCAATAAAGGGGGGTAGAAGATGGGGATTAAAATAAAAAAAAACCCTAATGGGTTAAGAGAGAGAAGAGAGAGGGGGAATTGCGTAAACATAAAGAGAAAACCAACCTTGTGTCTTCTTTGGTTTGCTTGCCTCACTTGCTTTGCTTCGTGTTGATCTTCAAGAGCTTCGGAGTTGCAGCACTTCAAGTCATCAATGGAGGCTTCAGAGGTTCGTATATGAGTGTATATGAGCTAAGGTTCAATATATAGGGGCTAGGGTTTGGAGAACCTAAAGAGAGCTAGGTTTTGGAGGGGCTTCGAGCTCTGTATATCAAACAATAGAGTTTTTGGACTGTGTTTGTGAACCCTTTTCATGCTAGAGGAGGCTCTATATTTATAAATAGAAGATTAAACTAGTGCCTATTGCAGTGGCGCCAGGAAAAACTTTACACTGGCGCCACTCCTAGCCATTTTTTGGCTTGGCGCCACTAGTGGTATGTAAGCACCCCATTTTTGCCCGCTCGGCAATCTCTGACCCGACTGGACTCACTTTCACACATCACATGCATATTCATACTCTAGCCTGACTTCTAAACTCCAATTTAGTCCTCGGGTTGCTTCCCGGGCCTATAAAGCCCACTTGAAGCTAAATGATCATTTTGCCCTTAGGCATCCGAAAGCCCCGGGAACCACACTGGCTCTGGCTATTAAACCAGTAACCTCCCAAGAATATTTCTTATAGTATTCCAGACCTTTCGATACGTTTCTAGATCATTCCAAGTCAATTCTAGCAAACCCAATGCAAAATGACCGTTTTGCCCCTAGTGGGTCGGTCACCTCTTCTAACCACACCGGCTCTGGGTATCAAACCAGTAGCCTCTTGGGACATTCCAAGTAATGTTTCCAAACCTCGAGTCTTCTTTTGGGACATTCCGAGTCCATCTCGGTAGGTTTTCGGTCCAATTGACCGTTTTGCCCCCAATGACCTGGTCAACCCTTCAAACACATCCTTTCAGCATCTTTCAAGTCTATTGCCTCCAAGACAATATTCTAAGGGTTCCTGTCCCTTTTCAACCCTCCGGGTCATTCCCGGCCCCTTCAATTCATCCCCGGACTATTCGGAGTCACTCTTAGTAAAGTCAGGCTAAAAATTGCATGGTAGTCACTAGTACTAACGCCCAAATCTTCTAAAGATACGTTGCTTACCGACCTTAAACATGTCCTAAATGGCTGGCGCCACTGTAATAGGCGCTAGTGCATTCCTTTATCTATAAATACAAAGCCTCCTCTAGCACGAAAGAGGTCCGCAAACTCAGTCTAAAAACCCTATTGTTCGATATACAGAGCTCGTAGCGTCCCTAAACCCTAGCTTCTTTAGGTTTTCCAAATCCTAGCCTCCATACACAAACTCTAGCCTCCTATACACTCACATATACGCTTATACACTCATACACTAGCCTCCAAAGCCTCCATTGAAGACTTGAAGTGCTACAAACTGAAGCTCTCAAAGATCAAGACAAGCCCTTGAAGACTGAAGCGAAGACCGAAGTAAAGCAAGAAAAGCAAAGCGCGCAAAGTAAAGCAAAATAAACAAGACACAAGGTAGGCTTTCTGTTTAAGTTTGCGCATCTTCCTCCTCTCTTCTCTCTCCTAACCCACTTAGGTTTTCTTCTATTTTAATCTCCCATCTTTCCCCCCCGCCCCCCGCTTCTTGCATGCTTGAAACAAGAGATTTCTCGGTCCATGTGTAGGATTAGGCTATTAGAGGATCACCGTGTCAGGAGCTTTCTTTTAGTCTAACCGGAGACCACGTGGGTTCGGCCCCCTTGATTATGTGGTGAAGCCTTAATCTTGTATGTTCACGACCCCAACTTGCATTGTGCATATTATGATCTTGCATTCTTCCAAAATTCGTTTTCAAAAGCTTACATCAAAATCTTTTTGTTCAAAACTTGTTTTCAAAATTACAATCTTCCAATATGGTCTATATTTTCAAAACATTGTTGTTTTCAAAACCACTATCTTAAAGTGGTTCTAACCTTCTTATGGTTAGAACCACTTTAGGAAAGTGAGATATTTTATATACTTTCTAAAAAATCTCTTCTAAAAAATCTCCTCCTAAAAATCTCTTTTCCAACATGCTTTCCATAAACTCTCTTTAAATTCCTTTCCAAAATTGTTTTCGAAAACTCCCTCCAAAAATCTATTTTTCAAAACTTCTTTTCAAACTCCTTTCCAAAAAGCTCTCTTCAAAATTCGTTTCCTAAAAACACTCCCTAGGTTTCATTATTAGAAAACTCTCTCCCTAAATCTCTTTCCTAAAATATTTTTCCAACAATCTTCTTCCAAAAATCCCCTTCCAAAAACTCTCTCTTTTCAAATTGACTTTTTAAAACTCCTCTCTAGAATTTCCTTTAAAAAATCTCTCTTTCTAAAAACTCACTTTCCAAGATCTTCTTCCTTAGAGCCCAAGTCAAGTCCTCGAACCCACGATTAGGAAACCCTAATTTTCCTTCTCAAAAACATGATTTTCAATCTTGCCTTAAAACCTAAGTTTCCAAAATCTCATTTTTTACATCCAAACCATAAGTTTCCAAAACCTATTTTCTACATCAAAACTATAGTCTTCCAAATCTAGGGTTTCTAAAACTTCTCTTTCCAAATCCATATCAAATCCAATCTTCCTCTTTAGGAAACCAAATCCAATCTCCCATTTAGGAAACTAGATCCTATCCTCCGTTTTTGGAAACAAAATCAAAACATCTCTTTTCAGAAACAAAATCCAATCATTTGTTTTAGGAAATACGAATCTCAATCCTCCCAACTCCAAATCTTTCCTAATTCACTCGTTCCTAATCTCATACTTTCCTAAACCTTAGGTTTCCAAAACTTAAACATTTAAATCTTTCTTTAATCTTAAACTTCTAAATCCTTCCTAGTCTAAACCTTTCCTAATTCCACACCTTTTCAAATCTTAACTTTCCAAATCTAAGTTTTCAAATCTTTGTCAAACTCAAACCTTTCATAATCTCAAGAATTTCTAAAACTCAAACTTTGAATCTTTCCAAAATTATAAACTTTCCTAAACTTCAAATCTTTTTAAATCTAAACTTTCCAAAACGAAACTTCCCTATTTCAAAACATTCCAAATTCAAAACTTTCCAATTTCAAAACATTCTTAAAACGAAACCTTTCCTATTTCAAAACTTTCCTAAATCGAAACTTTCCTAAAACGAAACTTTCCTATTTCAAAAACTTTCCTAATTCGAATCTTTCTTAAATTCCAACTTCTTTAGTCTTCCAAATCCAACATTCGAGTCAAATCATTCTTAAATCTCAAGTCTTTCCTAAATCCTATCTTCCTAAGTCTAGGTTTTCTAAACCTCATTCTTTTCAAATCAATTTCCTAATCCTTCAATTCCAATTTTCAATCTTCTATTCTAAGTTCAAATCAAACTCCCTTTTTTCCTAATCAAATTCTTTTCCAAATCAAAACTCTCTATTTTCTATCAGACTCTCGTCCGAACTATGACTGACCTAATTCCTCCAAAAGGATACATAGGCAACCCTCATGGGTGTGGTCACAACCTTTTTCAAATCTCCAATTTTATAACTTATTTCCACTTTCCAATTCTATGTTCTATTTCCAACTTCCAATTCTAAAAATCTATTTTCAATCCTCAATTTCAATTTCTAAACTTTCTTTCCAATTTCAAGCTTCAATTCTTCTTTTCCAATTCTATTTTCAAATCTGTTTCCAAATCAAATCTTTCTATTGCATTTACATATCATGCATCATTCTTTTAAATATTTCTTTTTCAAAAAGTGGATAGGATTGGACATTTGCTAGTTGAAGACTCTCATAGGTGAATTTAGGGTCAATAGACATGAAAGTACTGTAAGGGTGGGGTAGGGTGATGGCTTAGTGCGTCTTCCCTACACGTAATCGACCTCCGAATCTACGATCACTGTTTTTGAAAGACCAAAATTGAGTTATTTTCAAAAAAGGGCTTAAATATTTTTTAAAGCTTACCAAACAACCTGTTTTCTTAAAAACCCTCTCTTGAGGAGATATTTTCAAAATTATTTTCAAAAACCCTAAGTGTAGTCTTCGGATTATGCTTAGTTTATAGATGACCTAACTCACCTTAATCAAGTTAGGTGGGGACTCCAAATTTTTTTTTAAAAGCCCTTTATTCAAATTAATTTTCAATTCAAACTTAGTCGCACTCATTCTTCTATGAGGATAAGTTCTAACGAGAGAGTACAATATTTTTCCTGCTTGTGTGTATACTCATCGAGTGCGAAAAATCTGGGCGCGACATGGTGCCAGCCACTTAGGAAACTTGTAAGGTCAGCAAGTAACGTATATTTCAAAGATTTGGGCGCCCGTACTACTGACTACCATGCAATTTTTAGTCTGGTTTCACTAGGAATGACTTCGAAAGGTCTGGGAATGTTCCGGAAGGCCGGGAATGGTCCGGGAGGTCAAAAATGGGTAAACACTCTTGAAATAGTGTCCTAGGGGTAATGGGCTTGAAAAACAAAGTCGGAATTGTCAACAGGGCTATTAGGGGCAAAACAATCAACTAGACCGAAAAACCACCAGAATGGACTTGGAATAATCCATGAGTGGACTTGAAGGTTAGGAACACCATCTAGAGTGTTTCAAGGGAGTGAAAGCTTGATACCCAGAGCTGGTGTGGTTGGAAAATGCGACCGGCCCACCAAGGGCAAAATAGTCATTTTGCACCGAGTTCACCGGAATTGACTCGAAATAATCTGGAAAGGTAATGGAAGGTCAGGAATACTATAAGAAGTATTCTCAGGAGGTTACCAGTTTGATACACAAAGCCGGTGTGGTTCTCGAAGGCACTCGGATGTGCAGGGGCAAAATAATTATTTTGACTGAATGGTCCTGAAATTGGCCTGAAACCGACTGAAAGGCACTAAAACGTGTCGGATTGTCTTTAGGACGATCTTGGAAAGGTGGACTTACTGCTTCAAGGACTTAGGTACTTTCTCGAAAAAGAGTGCCGAAAAATGCCCTAAGGGCAGTTTGGTCATTTTTCACCGAAGTGGGCTAGCAAGTACTGGTGTTGACCTAGGTTTTGAGTGTTTTCGTCACTCTAATGGTTTTTGATGAGTTGATTTCCAAAGGTATCTCTTCCTTTGTTAAAAGTGTCACGGCCAAGAGGTGAGTTCAGTCCCATGACATAGGGGGTTTATTGGCAATTTCCTATGTCGACCTATTTGCAAGTGTTTCCGCCACTTTGATGGTTGCAATGTTTACGACTGTTATTGCCACTCTAATGGTTCGCGTTCATTCCGAAGACTGCCTGATCTTAGGAAGTTGCTACGTGGACTTATTGCATAACGAATCAATTTTCTCGAAAGGTGTGCTGAATAATGGACATTTCTTCATTGGCAGGCTAGCAAGCACTAAAGATGGACCGTTCTACCATCTCAAGGACCTGGGGTCTCGTCCCAATCGATAGGTTTTAAGAGACTTACCGTTTCGAAGAGTTTTCTAAAAAAACGTGCTAGACCGAATGGACTTACCATCTTGAGGGATCAACTTTCTCGAAAGGCATGCTGGATTTGATTTGAACTAGGACTAGAATGGAATTAGATTTTGATCTTGGAATTAAGATTGAAACGGGGAGACCGTCTTCTAGAAGACACTTCCATTAGAATTTGACCAGATAATGCCTCGAGGGCATTTTGGTTATCTCGCCTCTACTTGGGCCCACAAAGCGATCGATTGACTGGATTATATTTGGAAAACTGGTTTGAACTTAAATATGTCCATATTGGATTGAATATAAGTCTGGACGAACTGTAGATTGCCGAGCAAAAAAAAAAAAATGGGGTGCTTACAAGATGGAGCCGCCCGCTGCATAGTGCTGAAGACAAGATGAATAGCCCCTATGAATGATGCGTGTACCCATGGAGAAGGTAAGTACTGTCAAGAGTATATGCAAGGATGATAAACTAAATGCCCTAGCGGAGGAATATATGGTATATCCAAGTTGCTAAGATTTGCGTCTGTCTATCTATGCTTAGAGGAGGCTTGCCCATAACCTGTCATTCGGTGTTCGAGGCCCGGTACCTCCTCCCCCGCATCCATCTCCTCCTCGAAGGCTGGCTCAACTAGAGGGAAGGGGTCGATTGGAGGTCTACTCCCCCTTCTGCTCTGGCTAGAGGATGCTCGATTTAGTTGCCTACTGAATTTGTGCGGGCACCCTTCCTTGATTAGTGCCTCCTCTCCAAACCATCATTGCCTGCGTCTACCATCTTGAAGATCAAAGGTAATAATATCAATATATGGTAAGTATAGCTCAAAAGGTAAAAGAAATAACAAGAAGAAAAAAGAAGAAAGGGAAAAAATAAAAATAAAAAAGATTTCAAATGATAAGTCAAAATGAATTTTCTACACATTTTGATTTTAAAAGGTCAAATGATAATTCAAAATGAATTTTCTACACATTTTGATTTTAAAAGGTCAAGTTTCAAGTCAAAATAAATTTCCTACACATTTTGATTTTAAAAGTCAAATTTCAAGTCAAAATGAATTTTCTACATATTTTGTCTGTTAAAAATTCAAGTTTAATGTCAAAATGAATTTTCTACACATTTTGTCTTAAAGAATGTCAAGTTTTGAGTCAAAAAGAATTTCCTATACTTTTTGATTTAGAAAGATTTCAAATGTTAAGTCAAAATGAATTTCCTATACATTTTGATTTTAAAATGTCAAGTTTCAAGTCAAAATGAATTTTCTATACATTTTGTCTTTAAAATTTCCATTTCAAGTCAAAATGAATTTTCTAAACATTTTTGCCTTCAAAAAGTCAAATTTCAAGGCAAAGCGAATTTTTTATACGTTTTGTCCAAATTTCAAATCAAAATGGCTTCTGATCCAAAGTCAAAGGTTCATTTCAAAGTCAAATCTCAAAACTTTTCAATCAAAGTCCATCTCAAGTTCCTTCCTCAAAAAGATTTTTATTCCAATTAAGTTTCAAGACTTTCTAAAATCCTTTTCCTTCAAAACCTCATATTCAAAAATAAATTCTCTAAGAAATTCTCAAATTTTCAATCCTTTTAAAAATTCTCATCAAATTCCAAGGTTTCCAGTTTCAAAATCCCTCTTCAAAATTTTCTAAGTGTTTCCTCCAAAAGTTTTTATTCAAAATTCTATTTTTAAAATTTCTGCTTAGGTTTTTCTCCCAACAGTTTTAGAGCCCCAGAGTTTCTCGGGGTCTTCTCTGCCAAAAAGGCCCCTCCCTTAAAGGTTTTATATCGTTTCCCTTTAAAAAGATTTTATTTTAAAAAATTCTCCAAATTTTTCCTTAATTTCAAAAAAATTTCGGCGGAGTTTCATTTAAAAATTGGCCCTTACAACGCCCACGATGCTACAATAAAACTACTTCAAATGTTTTCTAAATTATTCTCACATTTTTCTAGGGATTAAAGTTTGATATTTCCATCATTTTCTAATTTTATTTTTAACCTATTTTTTATTTTTAAAAAAATTAAAAATTCACAGAGTTTTCAAAAAATCATGAAATTGCATAGAGCTGCTAAACACATTTTTTTAAGGCACATAGTATAAAAATCTAGTGGAAAAGCTCAATACCCAAAGCTGTAGGAGTAAATTCCCAATTCTTGTAAAAACCCTCTTCATGTAAAATATGTAAAACTACTCAAATTCAATCAAACAAGCACCAAAAAACAAAAATAACTCCACCAAAGCGTTCAAAACATGTCAAATCATCAATTTTGACTATTTATATGACTCAAACGGAGTTCTATGCATCAAAATCAACACAAAACAAAAAGTTCACCTGTTGAAGTTCTCTAGAAAAATTTTCTTCTCCGGCGACTATTCCGGTGAAGGCAACCAATCTGGCACTTCTCTGACAATCCCCAAAGTCACCCCTCCAATGCACACTGTTCGACGCTCGAAATCCCCTACAAACTCCCTCAAAACTTCGCATAAACCACAAACTTTAAATCTAAAGTTTGCTAGTTTTATTCCAGCACTTGGCGCCATTTCTAGTAGCGCCAAGGTTATTCTAACACAGGAGCCACTACTAGTGGTGCGAGTGTCAAGTTCCAGGCAACTTTACCTTTTTCCCGCAAAACCAGATTTCAAATGCCCCATTGGACCGGAAATTCATTTTCAAGTTCCAGTCTTCAAAAATTTTCAAAATCCATCCCTCTAATCGCCTTGTGGTCAATATGTGACTCTTACTTTATCATTTTCTGCCTTCGTCAAGCAAAGATAAAATAGAGGGGAAGTTGTAAGCACTCCATTTTTACCCGCTTGGTAATCTCCTATTCTACTGAACTCACATTTAAACTTATACGACACATTCAAGTCCAAACTAGCTTTCTAGACTCAATCCAATCAATCAATTACTTTGCGGGCTCGTTGGGCCTAATAGAGGTAAAATGACCAAAATGCCTTGGTGACATTGCTCAGTCCTATTTCAGTTGGCATGTCTTTCTAGAGATGGTAAATCTCCTTTTCAATCTCAAATTCAATTTCAAGTCCAATTTCAATTAAAATGAAATCAGGCACGTATTTTGAGAAAATTAGTCTTTCAGGCAGTAAGACCATCCAGTCTGGCACGTTTTTTTGGAAAAACTCTTCGGAATGGTAAGTCCCTTTAAACCCATCAACCGAGATGGAACCCAAGTCCCCGAGATGGTAGAACGGACCACCTTTGGCGCCGGCTAGCCCGCCAATAAAGAATGTCCGTTATTCGACACGTCTTTCAAGAAAGTTGATTCCTCAGACGATAGGTCTACATAGTAGCTACCCGAGATCAAGTAGTCTCTGAAATAAACGCGCACCATCAGAGTGGCGGAAGCACACGTAAACATCGCAACTGTCAGAGTGGCGAAAACACTTGCAAACAGGTCGACATTGGGAATTGCCAACAAAACCCCTATGTCATGGGACCAAATTCGCCCGTTAGCCGTGACACGTTTACCAAATGACGAGACACCTTTGGAAACCAACTCATCACAGACTGTTAGAGTGACGAAAACACTCAAAACTCGAGTCAACACCAGTGCCTGCTAGCCTACTCTAGTGAAAAATGGCCAAACTGCCCATTGGGCCTTTTTTGGCATGCTTCTCGAGAAAGTACTTAAGTCCTCAGAGCGATAAGTCCACCCCTCCAAGATCATACCAAAAATGATCCGACATGCTTAAGTGTCTTCCAATTGGTTTCGAACCAATTTCAAGACCATTTGGTCAAAATGATCATTTTGCCCCTAAGCATTCGAGCACCTTCAGGAACCACACCGGATCTGGGTGTCAAACCGGTAATCTCTTGAGAGTGCTTCTAAAAGTATTCCTGAACTTCCAACACCTTTCCGGATCATTCCAAGTCTATTCTGGCAAACCCGATACAAAATGATCGTTTTGCCCTAAGTGGTCCAGTCGCCTTTTTCAACCACACCGGCTTTGGGTATCAAACCGGAAATCTCTGGAAACAATCTAAATAGTGTTTCCAACCTTCAAGTCCTCTCATGAGACATTACGAGTCCATTCCGGTGGTTTTCCGGTCTAGTTGACCGTTTAATCCCTAATAGCTCGGTCGACCATCTTGACGTTATTTTTCAAGCCTGTTACCCCCGAGACATTATTTTAAGGGTTTCTACCAATTTCTGGCCTTCCAAGCCATTGCCGGCCTTCCGAAACATTCTTGGACCTCCCAGAGTCACTCCTAGTGAAGTTAAGCCAAAAATTACATAGTAGTCACTAATACAGGTGCCCAAATCTTTTGCCTTGCATATTAAGGGTTGAAAGATACATTGCTTGCTGATTTAAAACATTTCCTAAGTGGCTGGCACCAAGCCAGAAATTGGCCTAGCGCCACCAGTGGAAAATTTGGCCTGGCACCACTACAACAAGTGCCAGGTCAATCTTCTGTTTATAAATACAAAGTCTCCCCCTGCGTGAAAAGGGTCTGCAGACCTAGTCCAGAAACTATGCTTTTTGAATTACAAAGCTCGAAGTCTTTCAAAACCCTAGCTCTCTTTAGTTTCCTAAAACCCTAGCCCCCATACACTTAACCCTAATATTTATACACACTCCATACACTCATATACAAGCCTCCAAAGTCTTCATTGAAGACTTAAGGTGCTACAACATGGAAGCTCTCAAGGATTAAGCAAAGCAAAGCAAACAAAGTAAGAAAATAAGAAGAATACAAGGTAGGCTTTCTTTTTATGTTTACGTACTTCCCCCCTCTCTTCTTCCTCTTAACCCACTTGGGTTTTCTTCTATTTTAATCCGGTATCTTCTTCGCCCCTTTCTTGCATGTTTGGAACAAGACAATCCCCGATTCATGTGTAGGAAGGATGGTTGAAAGTCACCGTGTCGGGGATTTCTTCTAATTCAACCTTAGACCATGTGGATTTAGTCCCCTTGATTATGTGGTGAAGCCAACCTTGTATATTGACGACCTTACTTGTATTGTGCATATCATATTCATACATCTCTTTAAAATTGTTTTCAAAAGTTGTTCCAAAGCTTGTATCAAAATCATCTTTCAAACTTGCATTCAAAATCTTATTTTCAAAATCACACTCCGATAGTGATTCTAGTCAATTCATAGTTAGGGTTATTTTAGGAGGGTGTGATATTCAATATGATCATATTGGTCCATATTTCAAAATCCCTAGTGTTTTCAAAACCACCAACTTAGAATGGTTTTAATCTTTCATAGTTAGAATCATTTTAGGAAAGTGAGACATTCAAAAAGTTTTCAAAAAGTCCATATTCAAACTCCTTTCCAAAAATTCTCTTCAAACCCCTTTTAAAATTATTTTTCAAAATACTTTCCAAAAACTCCTTTCAAAAATCTATTTTCCAAAAAGCTCTTTTCAAACTCCTTTCCAAAAGTTCTTTTTAAAAATTTACTTTCTAAAATCTCTTTTCAAGTTTCCTTTTTAGAAACTCTCTTTAAAAGGTTTACTTTCCAAAGATTCTTTTCCTTGCAGTCTAAGTCAAGCCCTAGATTTCATGGTTAGGAAACCCTAATTTTCTTTCACAAAAACATGATTTCCACTTTTGCTTCAAATCAAAGTTTCCATAAAACTATCTTTTACATAAAATCTTAGATTTCAAAAATCTATTTTTCTACACGAAAATCATAGGTTTGCAAATCCTAGATTTTCAAAATTAAACATTTCTAATTCTATGTCAAATCCAATCTTTTATATTGGAAAACTAGATCAATCTTCCACGTTAGGAAACTAGATCAAATCCTTCAGTTTAGAAACTCTATCAAATCATCTCTTTTTGGAAATAAAATCAAATCTTCAACTTTAGGAAATAGAAATCAAATCCTCCTAAATTCCAACATTTCCTAATTCCAATATTTCCAAATTCAAAACTTTCTAAATTCAAAACTTTCCTAAGTTCAAACTTTCTAGATTCAAAACTTTCTAAAATCGAAACTTTCCTATTTTGAAACTTTCCTAATTCAAAGATTTCCTAATCCAATCTTTCTTAAACCTTAAGTTTTCTAAACTTCTTCAAATCAAATAATCAAGTGTTTTAAATCAAGTCAAATCTCTTTTCAAATCTTCCTTAAATCCACCTTTCCTAATTTGAACATTTCCTAAATCCAACTTTCTAAAAATGAACTTCTCAAATCTCAAATCCTTTCCAATTCAACTACATGTTTCAAACCTAGGCTACCTAAACCCTAGGAGGCCTAAACCCTAGTTCAACCCTAATCCCAAGTTAAGTAGCTTTAACTCCTTTCTAAACCAAGATGGTTTTTCATCTTGAATCTAAGTCCAAAATGTTTTCAAAACTCTACTTCTTCTTTCTTAAATCAAGTCCAAGTTCTTCTTCCAAAATCCATCTTTTCAAATCAAAGTTAATTCTAAGGTCAATTCTAATTCCAAGTTCAATTTCAAATCTTCTATTCCAAGTTAAAGTCAAATCCTTTTTTAAAATCAAACTCTTTTCGAATCAAATCTTTTCAAGTCAAACTTTTCAAACCTCAAAGTATCTATTTTTAATCAGACTCTTAATCGAACTACGATTGACCTGATTCCCAAAAAGGGATACGTAGGCAACCTTCATGGGTGCGGTCATAACCTTTTTCAAGTTTCTAATTCCACAACCTTTTTCAAACTTCCAATTCCACGATCTATTTCAAGTTTGTAATTCTAAAATATATTTTCAAATTTTTAATTCTAATTTTTAAAACCCTCTTTCAAAAATCAAAATTTTCTTCCATAATCTTTTCCAAATATCAAATCCATCTTTTCAAAATGTATTTCCAAGATCAAATCTTTCAAATCTACTTTCAAAATCAAAATCAAATTCGTATGCTTGCATATCATGCATCATGTCAAACTTCTTTGTAAAAGTTCTTTTCTAAAGTGGATAGTTTTAGACATTTATTAATCAAAGATTCCAAATGAGTGAACCTAGGGCGAATAGACATGTAGGTACTGCAAGGGCGGGGTAGGATGATGACTTAGTGCGTCTTCCTTACACATGACCAACCTTCGAACCCAGAATCACTGTTTTGAAAGACCAAACAGAGTTATTTTCAAAAAGGGCTTAAATCTTTGCAAAGGTTTCTAAACAACCTATTTTTTTAAAAACCCTCTCTTAAGAAATTTTTCAAAATCTTTTCAAAAACTCTAAGTGTAATCTTCAGATTGTGCTGAGTTTTAGGTGACCTAACTCACCTTAATTAAATTAGGTGGCGATTCCAAAATCTTTTCTAAAAGCTCTTAATCAAATTAATCTCTATTTCAAACCTAGTCGCACTCATCCTTCTAAGAGGATGAGTCCTAAAGTGCGAAAAATCAGAGCGCAACACTAATCACGGAATGGTTTTAAGGCGGCTTGCAATATTCTTATTTTCAAACTCACAATCCTAGGGTGATTCTAACCTCCTCATGGTTAAGGCTTCCCTAAGAAAGTGACATATTCAAAATGGCCACCGAGGTCCATATTAGGGTTTCAAAACCCTAGTGTGTTCTTCAAAATCACAACTTGAGGGCGATTCTAGCCTTTTTCATAGTTAGGACTACTTTAGGAAAGTAGTGTATTCAAAGAGGTCTCCAAAGGCTACATTAGGATTTTAAGCGCTAAAACATCTTTTTCAAAATTTAGTTTTCAAATCTTTTAAAACTCCACATTCAAAGGTTTTTTTCCAAAATTGGCCCAAGAGATATCTTCTTGAAGCCCTAGAAGTTCATGCCCTAGGAAACCCTAATTTTGTCCCCTAACATTCATCCTTGCATTTTCACCTTTATTCATTACTTAAAAAAGGTTTCTAAAGTCATTATTGCATCATGTTTTCAAAAAGTTGCATAACTCTCTTCATAGAGATTTTCAATTCATATCTTTCCATTTTGAAAACCAAATCAAATATTCTATTTTTGAAAATAATTCAAATCTTTCCATTTTGGAAACTAAATCAAATTTTTTATTTATGAAACCAAAACAAATTTTCTATTTTTGGAAACAAAATCTAAACTTTTATTTTTAGAAACAAAATCTCACATTTTATTTTTTGAAACAAAATCCAATCTTCTATGTTCAAAAACAAATCAAATCTTCTATTTTCAGAAGCAAATCAAATCTTTCATTTTGGAAATAAAATAAAATCTTTCCATTTCGCATGAAATTCTGTCTTTCATTTTCTCACATAAAATCATAGATTTTTCAAATTTCCTTTTTAAGTGCATGCATAAAACCACCGAGGTCAAACCAAACCATAAACCACCTTTTAAAACCACTTTTCAAACCTTAGGTCAACCTAACCCTAGGTTATCTTAACCCTAGTTTGTCCAATCTAGGTTGGGAGACTTCAAGATTGTAACTCTCGGAGCCTTTTCCAAACTCCAACTCCAATCCAAAAATGTTTTAAAAAGCTCTTTCAAACTTATCTCAATCTAAAATGGCTAGACACTTACCATTTTCAAAAAATATTTTTAAAATGACTTAAAAAAGGCACAACCTAAGGCGATCCTACCCTTTTCTTGGTTAGAGTTTCCTAAGGAGAGTGAAATATCAAATACAACCTATAAGGTTCACAATAGGGTTTCAAACCCTAAATATTTTACAAAACCTTTTTCCAAAAATTATTTTCAAACATGACATTCTTGAAATGACCTTAGGCCTTCTATGGTTACGGTTATCTAAGATCAAGTGAGATATTCAAACAAGGAATATTTCTAGCCCCTTTTTTTTTAAAAAAAATGCTTTCTAAAACTCATGGTCAAGAAGGGGTTTAGTTCTTACATAACTAACCTCTCAAAGGCAATGAAACATCAACATACCTTTTATAAGGTATAGAAAAACCAATTTTCAAAAACCTTTTCAAGACAAGTTCACAAGCATTTTTCGAAATCCAATCTCAACTTTCTTCCAAACTCTTTTTCAAAACTTGCATCATCCATCATTCATCTAAAAAATGATGAGAAAATCATTTTTTAAATATATTTAAGTGGATATAAGTGGACAATTAGGAACTGGTTATTCAAATGAGTGAATATAGGATGAATAAACATGTAGGTACAGTAAGGGCGGTGTAGGGTGATAATCTTAGGATATCTTTCTTACACATAATCAAACTCCTAAATCGTAAATCTCTATTTCAAAGACCAAAACTTGAGTAATTTTTAAAAATGGCTTAAAACATCTTCAAAGGTTGCCAAACAACCCCATTTGCCAAATAACCCCATTTTTCTGAGTCAAGACCCAAACTCGGAGCCAAAAACTGGCGCACTAGATTGGGTATATAATAACTATATCAAGAAGTTTTAGTACTTCTCCTTTTACAACCTCTTTCATGTTTGGCTTTAAGCGTCTTTGCATTTGATGCACATGCTTTGACTCATTCTCAAGATATATACGATGAGTACATACAAGAGAACTAATGTCATGTAAATCCACTATGTCCAACCTAAGGCCTTCATATGGCTCTTCAACACTTTCACAAGACTTTCCTCTTGTCCTTCAAACAGGTTAGAGGATATAACAATCGGGTAAGACTCAAATTCACTAAGAATGCATACTTCAAGGTGGATAGAAAAGGTTTTCTTTTTGGTGAGGATGGTTATTGCTCAGAAGAGAACAGCTTGATAGCACTGGGGGTTAAAGGCTCAAAAGATGGGGTTCAACAATTCTCTTGCATGCAAATCTCAGTGCCTACCCCTTATATGGTTGGGTCCCTAGAAGTGACAGTCATTCTCTAATTGGTCATATGGCTCACTCAAAACAAGAGCCCTTTCTAAAGGATCTTCAACGAACTCACTCTCAAAGTGTTCTTGGATAATAGACTCAATGAAGTCTACCTCCCTTGTATCCTCTCACTCACATATTTGTTTACCCACCTCAAAGATATTCATCTCAAAATTCATATTCCCAAATGACAATTTTAACAACTCATTCCTACAATGAATAATAGCATTGGAGGTTGTTAGGAATGGTCATCCTAAAATGATAGTAATTTGATCCTTGATGTCATTATGTTCAACTAGATGGGTATCTAAGACTATGAAGTCCACCGAGTAGTAGACCGTGTCTACTTGAATGAGAACATCTTCTATTACGCCTCTAGAGACCTTAATAGATTTATTAGCTAGTTATAAGGTCATTATAGTTGGGCTCAATTATCCTAATCCTGTTGCTTGTACATGGAATATGAAAGCAAGTTGACACTTGAACCTAGATCAAGAAGTGCACGATATATTTTAGGACCCTTAATAGTGTCGCGATCTGATTTTTTGCATTCAAAAAACACACAAGTGAGAAAAACACAGTACTCTCTCATTAGAACTCATCCTCTTCAAAGGACGAGTGCGACTAAATTTGAGTTAGAAATTGATTTGAATAAGGGCTATTGGAAAAAGTTTTGGAGTTAACATCTAACTTGAGTAAGGTCAATTAGGTCACCTAAAGCTAAGTGCAATCGAAAGATTAAGCTTAGAGTTTTTGAAAAGGTTTTGAAAAATTTCCTCGAGAGAAAGTTTTAAGAAAATGAATTGTTTGGCAACCTTTGAAAAGATTTAAGCCCTTTTTTAAAATAATTTTATTTTTGGTCTTTTGAAAATAGTGATTCTAGGTTCAGAGGTTGGTTACATATAGGGAAGATGCACTAAGTTATCATCCTATCCCACCCTTATAGTACCTACATGTCTATTCGCCCTAGTTCACTCATTTAGAATATTTGATTAACAAATGTCCAATATTATCCACTTTGAAAAGAATTACATAATGCATGATATGCAAGAAAAGAAAAGAATTTAATTTTGAAAATAGATTTGAAGAGAGGATTTGAAACTTGAAAAAGGTTATGGAAATTGAAAACGTGAAAAAGGTTGTGGATTTCAAAATTTGAAAATGGTGGTGGAAATTGGAATTTGAAAAAGGTTATGAAAATTGGAGATTTGAAAAAAAAAGTGACTGCACCCATAAGGGTTGCCTACATTTCCCTTTGTTAGGAATCAGGTCAGACATAGTTCGAATACGGGGTCTGATTGAAAATAGACACTTTGAGATTTTTGAAAAGTTTAACTTGAAAAGGTTTGATTTGAAAAGGGTTTCATTTGAATTTTGAGTAGAAGATTTGAAATTGAACTTTGATTAACTTTGATTTGAAATTGAACTTGAGGATTTTAAAATCGATTTTGATTTGAAAAGATTGAAAGTTGAAGGAGAACTTGGACTTGATTTGGAAAAGATTAACTTGAGTTTCGGAAATATTTTGACTTGAATTGAAGTTTGAAAATCATCTTGGTTTAGAAAAAAGTTGAAGCTTTCTAACTTAAGGTTAGGGAGTTGAACTAGGGTTTAGATATGCTAGGACTTAAGTAACCTAAGGTTGCAGCATACAATTGAAATAAGAGGGTTTGGTTTAGACTTGAAAAGCTTGATTTTAGAAAGTTCCAAATTAGGAAAGTCGGATTTAGAAAAGAATGAGAAAGGATTTGATTTGATTTTAGAAACACTTGATTTAGAAATGACTTGTAAGGTTTTGACATCATTTGAAAATATTTGATTTAGAAGAATTTGAAAAGTTATGGTTTCAGAAAAATTGGATTTTGGAAAGCTTTAAATTATGAAAGTTCCACTTTAGAAAAGTTTTCAAATTACGATAGTTCCATTTTAGGAAACTGCCAAGTTAGGAAAGTATTGATTTTGGAAAGATTTTTTTTAAGAAAATATTGATTTTGGAAATAGTTGAATTTGGAAGGTTTTGAATTTAGAAAGTTGAGATTTGAAAAGGTTTGAAATTAGGAAAGGTTTGAAAGTTTGAATTTAAGAAATATTGAAATTAGGAAAGATTAGAATTAGGAAAGATTTGATTCCTAATTCCTAAAGTTGAAGATTCAATTTTATTTCAAAAAATAGATGGTTTGATTTTGTTTCCAAAATTGTAGGATTTGATTTGGTTTCTTAAATTGGAAGATTTGATTTGACATGGAATTAGAAATGTTGAATTTTGAAAATCTTGGATTTAGAGATCTATGATTTTGTGAAAAAAGGAATTTTAGAAATCTAAGATTTTATGTAGAAAATAGTTTTGAAAACCTATGATTTGAGGCAAAATATAGGAAGTCATAATTTTAAGAAATGAACTAGGGTTTCCTAATCATGGTTTCTAGAGCTTGACTTGGACATCAAGATACAGAATTTTTAAAAAATACATCTTTAAAAAGAGTTTTTAGGAAGTAGATTTGCAAAATAATTTGGAAAAAGATTTGAATATGGACTTTTACAAGTTTCTTGATCTCACTTTCTTAAAACAAGTCTAATCATGAAAAGATTAGAACCATTCTAAGGTTGTGATTTTGAAAATAAATTGAGTTTTGAAATATGGACCATAATGATCACATTGAATAGAACACTTTCCTAAAATAACCTTAACCATAGAATGGCTAGAATCACTTTAAGATTGTGATTTTGATAAAAATAATTTAGGGTTTACAACCAAAATTTGGCCTCTGAAAGTCTCATTAAATATAACACTTTCCTAAAACAACTTAACAGTGAAATGGCTAGAATCATCTTATAAGTGTGATTTTGAAAACAAGTTTGAAAAAGGAGATTTTTAATTCAAGTTTTAAAAGAGAACTTTGATGCAAGTTTGAAAACAACTTTGAATGCAATTTTGAATGCAATGCATAAACATGATAACTACAATGCAATAGGGTCATGAACATACAAGACTAGGCTTCACCACATAATCAAGGGAGTCGAACCCACACCATCAAAGGTTGAACTATAAGAAAGCCCCTAGCACGGTTACCTTCAACGGTTCTTCCAACGCATGAATCAGGGTGTCTTTTGTTTCAAGCATGCAAGAAGAGGAGGTAGAATATGGGGATTAAAATAAAAGAAAACCTAAGTGGGTTAGGAGGGAGAGAAGATAGGGGAGATTATATAAAAGTAAATAGAAAACCAACCTTGTATTCTTCTTGCTTTGATTACTTGGTTTGCTTTACTTTTCTTGAATCTTGAGAACTTTGAAGCTACAGCACTTGAGTTTTCAATGGATATTTGGAGGCTTGGGTTTAAGTGTATAAGGTGTATAGAGGCTAGGGTTTGAGTATATTGAGGGTAGGCCATGAAAAGGCTCAGCAGAATTAGGGTTTAGAGAGACTTCGAGCTTTGTTTTTAGGGAGACAGAGTTTGGATTGAATTTGCGGATCCTTTTTACGCAGGGAGAGGGTTTGTATTTATAGGCAATCAAAACAACCTTGGCACCTGGTGTAGTGGCGCTAGGGCAAAAATTTCACTAGTGCCACTAGGAGTGGCGCTAGGCCATTTATGAGCTTGGTGCCATTATGAAAGTTTTTAGGACGGCAAGAAACGTATTTTTCAACCCTTAGGACGCAAGACAGAATATTTGGGAGCCTGTTATAGTGACTACCATGCAATTTTTTGCTTAGCTCCACTAGAAGTGACTTTAAAAAGTCTGGGAATGATCTAGAAGGTCGAGGATGGACAGAGGTAATAGAAGTGGCTCCACTAGAAGTGATTCTAGAGGTAACTGGATTGAGAAATAATGCTAGAATAGTTCAAAATGTTTACCGGCCCGCATGGAGCAAAACGGTCATTTGAATTGAAAAAACACTGAAATGGACTCGGAGTGACCCATGAGAAGGCTTGAAGGTTGGAAATACTATTGAGAGTGTTCCAAGGGGTTGCCGGTTTGATATCCTGAGCCAGTATGGTTGGAAAAGGCGACCGGCCCATTAGGGGCAAAAAGGTCATTTTGTACTAGTCTTGTCGAAATAGACTCGGAATGATCCAAAAAAGTATTAAAAGTTTGAGAATACTATTTGAAGCATCTCCGGGAGGTTACCGGTTTGATACCTAGAGCTGGTGTAGTTTCCAAAAGCGATCGGATGCCTAGGGGCAAAATAATCATTTTGACCGGATGGTCTCCAAAAGCGATCGGTCGATGGGTTTGAAAGGACTTACCGTTTCGATGAGTTTTTCATGGTAAACATGTCGGACTAGATAAACTTGCCGTTTGAGGGATTAACTTCCTCAAAAGACGTGCTAATTTGAGTTTGATTGATCTGGACTAGAATTGAAACTATAATTGAAGTTGAAATAAGAACTTGCCGTCATTAGGAAAATGTGCCAACTGAAATTGGACAGAGTAATGTCCCTAGGGCATTTTGGTCATTTTGCTTCTTTTGGCCATGGTGGACCCGCGAAGCAATTGATTGACTGAATTGAGTCTAGAAAACTGGTTTAGACTTAAATATGTCTGTGTTGATTTGAATGTAAGTCGATCAAACAGGAGATTACCAAGCATGTAAAAATGGGGTGCTTATAACTACCCTTCTTTTTCTGTCTTTGCTTGTCGAAGGCAAAAAATGATAAAGTAAGAGTCTCATGTTGATCACGAGGTGATCGGAGGGATTAAATTTAAAAAATTTTTAAGGTTGGAGCTTGAAAATGGTAATTTGGTCCAAAATGGCGTTTTGAAATTGGATTTTGGCAAGCAAAGGGGTGAAGTCACCCAGAATTTGACTGTAGTGGCGCCAAGCTTAAAATTGCCTTAGCGGCACCAAGCTCCGGAAATAAAACCGATGCAGCCCCATATTTGGGGGTGTTTGATGAGTTTTTAATTATTTGAGAGTTTTTTTTAGTGTTTTTGCAAGAAGGGAGACTTGTGCAGTGAAGGAGCAACTTTGGGGGATACTGGAAAGTTGCTGGAAGTTATCACCTGGAATTGTCGCAGGAGACGAAGATTTTGCCGGAGAACTCCAATAGATGAGTTTTTTGTTTTGTGTTGACTTTGATATGTAGAACTTCGTTTGAGTTGCAAATAGTCGAAATTGATGTTTTAATCTGCTTTGAACACTCTAGTAGAGTTATTTCTGGTTTTTTACACTCATTTGATTGAGTTTGGGTAGTTTTGCATATTTATGTAAAACAGGTTTTTGCGAGAATTAAAAATTTGCTCATACAGCCTTGGGTATTGGGTTTACTGGCTAGATTTTTGCATCGTGTGTATTAGAAAAATGTGTCGAACAACCGTATGATGTTTTGTAATTTTATGAAAACTTTTTGAATTTTTAATTTTTTAAAAAATAGAAAAATGCTTAAAAAAATTTTTGAGAAATTGATGGAAATGTTTGAATTTGACCTTTAGAAACATATGAGAATATTTTAGAAAATATTTGATGTTACTTTGAAATATTTTTGCAACAATTTTGAAAACCCTTGAATTTTTAAAAAAAATAAAACAAGTGTTTGGAAATTTTAATATCTTAGGAATGTGCACGGGTTGTTTTATGTGTGTTGATGCTATGTGATTGTGACGTCGTCGGGTGCACGGCTTATGTTTTGTTGTCACATCTTGGGTGTTGTAGGGGCCATTTATAAACAAGACTCTGTCAAAATTTTTCAAAATTAAGGAAAGAGTTAGAAAATTTTTGAAATAAAATCTTTTTGAAGGAATAAGATATAAAACCTTTGTGAGTGGGGCCTTTTTGGCAGAGAAGACCCCGAGAAACTTGGCTAAAATTTTTTGAAATGAAAAAAGAGTTGAAAGTTTTGAAACAAAATTTTTTTGAAGGAAAAAGAGATCAAACCTTTGAATGTGGGGGCTTTTTGGCATAGAATGCCTTGAGAAACTCAGGGGTCTCAGATTAAAGCTTTTTTTTTTTTAAAGAAAAACTTAGTAAAATTTTTGAAAATAGAATTTTTGATAATACTTTTAGAAGGAAAAGCTTGGGAAACCTTTGAAAATGGATTTTGAATTGAGAAAACTTCGAAATTGATAAAAAAAAAAAATTGGAAGGAAAAGTTTTTGAGGATTGATTTTAAATAAGACTTTTTGGATAAAAAAGTTTTAAAAAATCTTGAAACTTGATTGGAACAGAAATCTTTTGAAGAAAGGGCTTAGAAAAGTTTTGAGATGGATTTTCATTGAAACCATTGAGATTTGATTTTGAAAATGGAGTTTTGAAGGAAAAAGTTTAGAAACAATTTTGATTTGAAACTTGAGCAAAACGTGTAGAAAATTCATTTTGTTAGGCAAAACTTGTAGAAAATTCATTTGGACTTGGAACTTGAACTTTTGAAGACAAAATATTTAGAAAAATCATTTTTGACACGAACTTTATTTTGACTTGAAATTTAAACTCTTTGAAGACAAAATGTATAAAAAAAATTTACTTTTGACTTGAAATTTGAATTTTTTTGAAGACATAATGTATAGAAAATTCATTTTGACTCAAAATTTGTTTCCTCTTTTTTTCTTTTTTCTTTCTTTTCATGCATACCTCTTACCTGTTAATAAAACTTTGCCGTATTTCTTTCCTTATGGCATGTCTTCAAGTTGACTGATGTGGGACGATGATTTATGCAAGAGATGATGATTGAGTTGACGATGACGAGATTTACTTCGGTCGAGCAGATGACTAGTTCTGCTGGTGAGGAGGGGATGGCCTTACTAGGGCTATTGTAGAAAATGCCCCAAATGAGGCTGTTAGAGATGTTGAGAGTGACATTGCTAGAGCTGATGCCAAGGTTGAGGTTGAGGTTAAGGTTAAGGGAGTTTTTTGAGGAGGCCTATGGTCGAGGTTTGGCATTTCGTTTGACGAAATGATACTCTTGTAGGCAAATTGATGTTATGTCTGGCGGAATGATACTCCTCTAGGAAAATCCAAGGTTGATGTCTTGAAATTGCTACTTTTTGAACCAACACTCTATCTGACAGAACGATGCTCCTCTAGGGAAGTCCAAGGTTTGATTAGGGAGGTCGAGGGTGGGACATTGCCCCATTCTCTATTTCTTGTTGGCCATGGAAGTTTGAGCTTTCTAAAGTGTGTGTCGGTGCTAGAGATGTCCAAGTTTGCCTGGTCACGGGGTGGCTTTTTAGCTCATTTTTATGCTTTGCCCCATTCCTTATTTCCTATTTAAGAGAGAGAGAGAGAGAGAGAGAGAGAGAGAGAGAGAGAGAGAGAGAGAGAGAGAGAGAGATAATAAATTTTCATGCAAAAATAGTTTACTTATGCTAATTCTTAAAATGCATAGGTAAAGGGGTGAATGCATGTTTATACTTTTTATGAATGCACATACATGAATGAAATTAAATGCATGTGATACTTTTTTGATAAATGGATATGTTTATATAAGAATTAAATTGAATACATGTCCTACTTTTTTATAAATGCACAGGTTTATACAGGAATGAAATTGAATACATGTCATCAATGTACAAGTACCACTTGTATAAAGGTTATTTTTTAAAAATCCCCCAGGATTGCCTAAGGCTCATGCTCTCAGGATTCTGTTTCTCTTCCAAGATCCTGCCCCTTCAATTTTGTCCCATTGTTATTGGGATGTGATATTATTTGCACCATTTTCAGGGGATCTTAACCTTTTGATTTTCCATCTGCTATCTTATCCCTACTTTCTATAGGGTTAGTATTTGAGAATTTTTTATCCTCACTTGGTTTTCTCTTGTAGATCTTCGAATGTCACCAAGGCTTGACCGACAACTCGCATGTCCTCTATAGAGCGATAAAAAGCTTGATCCTCAATCCGAGAAGACTTCTTTTAAGACCATAATGCAGGCAAGACTTAGGGGTTGTAAGAAATGAAGGGATTTTTAGGCTCAAAGATTTTCTTTAAGTGGGTTGTTTAAACCAAAACCATATGAGTACACTTTGGGGCATGAGGTTGCCCCTGCCATCCTCCTCGTCTCTCCTTTTTTTTTTTTTTAACTACTTGTCTTGGTATTGTTCAAGCTTATTTGGACTAAGTAATTTTCTTTTATCAGAGAAGACTTTGATTTGGACTGCAACGTAGGCTAGGTTAAGGGGTTTATGAATGAAAGGGTATAACGGCTTAAATATTATAACTTGTGGGGCTTCGAAAGACCAATGATCACCTTCAACAATTTAACTTCCATTCACTGCTTTCTTCTTTCTTTTCTACTCTTTTTTGTTCTTTTAGACCATTTTCTCCCTTCTGATTAGGATTATTTATCAAGAAATTTTATCTTAAGTTGACTTTTAGAGATACCAACTTTTCATTTCTATTTTTGGATGACAATATCTTCTTTTGAAGACCGCCATAAACATATCACCCTTGTTCCTTCTCTCTGTCTCTTTTTTTCACCATATCTTCTTGGAAATCACCAGTTTCTACTCATGGCTTTTGCCTTAACCCAATGTAGGCGGTGATCATGTAGTTAGTTTTCTTGAGAATTGTAACCGACTTAAGTAGGCTTTGCAAAGGGATTTTTTTGTGTATGATAGTAGAATTGAGGGTCTCTCATCATTTCAAATTGAATTGCTTAATCTATAAAACCTTTGTACAAAATTTAGATAATGTTTCTAGAGATGGTGTGTTTCTGCTAGTAAACACGTATATACTCTATCAAATTAGCTACTTTATGCTTACACCAATGTGGGGGATGGTTATTGGTTTGAGGATATCTGAATAGAAATCACATACAGCTCTAGTAGGCTGAGCAAAGGGTAGTGTTTGTTTCTTTTTAGATGAATTGAAAAATCTTTTTGAGGACTCGATTGCCCATCGTTTGGCTAGGATATCACTCAAGTGTCGCCTCTTTAATAAGCTCTACACTTCTTTATCGAGTTTATCTTCCCCCTCTCTCTCATTTTCTCTATTTCTCCCGAAGATTTTAACCCCCATTGAATGTGTTGCCCATGCTATCCCATCCTTCAAATGAGACAAAGGGAATAAACTGAAAACTACTTCTTTTTCATTTCAAATTATGATTGTATGGCATGCAATGTTCATTTAAATAAGATATGCAAGAAATAGACAGATATAAAGAAAATGAACGAATTCTATGAAAATATCCCTTTTCTTGTGAGCCTTTTAGTGAGAACCCTTAATAGGGTTTTGGGACTATGCCAACCTCCTTAGTGCTTCGTTCGCCGAGTGTATCAATGGAGGATGAATTGATAGATCTTTTATGGTGTTTGGCATGCATTTAGAAGTTAGAGGATTCTGTTGTGGCAATGCACGGGTTTGACAAGACTTCGCAAATGGTGAAGTCCTCTTTTGCAAGGATGGTGATTGTTCAGGCATGGCGCAAAGGTTGTTGCTTAGAATTAATGTCTTACAAATGGATGGTTAGTTCTTCTTACTCCTTAATGTAGGTTCGACCTCTTCCAATGACTAAGCTTATCCTTGCATGAGTTTAAACTGGGCGGGATGCTAATGGGGTTCCATGAGTTCAATTATGCTTTTCGACTTGGAAAAAAGAAAAGAAAAAAAAAACCCAGTTAGTATATGGAGTTAAACTTTTATGCGATACATGTCCTATGGAGGTCCCTTCTTTGAGAGAATCTAGGTATGATGATGAGTCCATTTGGAGGAGGGGTTTTGCCTCTATTATGCAATATAATACCTCTTTGGTAAAGGCCGGTTGATGATTCTCTATTTGGGTAATCCCGCATCCACGATGGAGAGGGTTTTGGGCCCTTCTTAAGACATGGTTCTATACATACCATGAATCCTTAGGGTTGAGGAACCCTTAGGAGTTTTGGTAGGTTCGATTAACATAAGATTGGATTGCTCCTTTCTCTCTCTGGTTGATTAAATACTTGAGAATACAATGACTTCAATTTCTTAGAACTCTTGTCTTCAAATAGATATAGATGCATGAGTATAATGGAAATAAACATGTGAGCAGTATGATAATAGTAAATGAATGATTTAGAAGATCCCCTTCTTGTTTTGCTTCTGCCTTCGGTTTTCTTGGTGCTTCTAGATGAGGGAGAAGAATAGAAGATAAGAAACAAAAGATAAGTTAGTATCTTGATTTGAAAGTTTTTATGCAATGTATATCTTATGGGTGCCCCTATTTTGAAAGGGGGACTAAGCATGATGAGTTGGCTCACTTTTTTGAGATAGGGTGTCTGCCCCTATATGCAGATACTTTACCATTGATTAAAAACATATATTCATTCATTCAAGTCACTTACAAAAAGCAAAAGAATACATTGAACTTTGAGTTTAAAATACAAGAGAATCAAAAATATTTTAAAAGGGGAAGGGGCACCATTTTCCTTAAGATTGGCACATATCTATTTTTACATTTGAAATCCTAAACTACTCTTGAGTCTTCTGATTCATCTTCCTTGAGTTTGATGTTGAGGAGGTCATTGAGAGACCTGGTTATTTGACTGTCCCTTGTCTTCTTGACAACCTTATCTCCGTGACCATAAAGGGATTAGGGTCCCTCTTTATAGAATGACATAGGATGTATGCCATGAGTCCTTAGGGTTACGTGGGAACCCTTAGGGTTTTGGTAGGTTTTATGCAAAGGAGAGTGATCCTGGCGTCACTCTCTATGAGTTGATCATATGCATAAGAATTCAATGACTTGAGTTATTTTGGAACTCTTGTCTTGACATGGAGTATTGAATGTATGTACATGTATGCATGAAGTATAGAGAGATAAAATGCAATTGTAAAGTAAATATGTATGCATGAGCATTTATACAAGCATTATAACAGCAGGAATTTAGACAAGGATAAAGAAAAGTAAAGCAGTTGTCCTTTCCCACATGATTTTGAAATTAACATGCATGTCTTAAATTCGGCAAAGGTTCGACTATGCATGGTTTCTACATGAGAATGAGATTGAGGGTTTACTAATATTTTCTAAGAAGGCTCGGTTTCCAAATCTTCAAACTTAGGCCCACTCCCCTAGGTGGTGCCATTATAGGTTGGTGATCCAAGCAGGGGAACCATTAAGAGGCCGTAGGCTAAGAAACTGACATGGCATCCGCCCACAACCAATATACAGTTCCCCTGCCTAACTAGAAGGGTCGTAACTAGGTAAATAATGCAAGTATACAAATGCAAGTGCACGTTTAGTATGTGTGTGAAATTTTGAAAAACAGCAAAAAAGGCCCAATAACTCCCATCCATCCTGTCCATTCCATCCTATCCATTCATGACATACATGGCAGTTAATATGACATAAAATAAAAATGTGAACAAAGGTTCACCTACAAAAATAAAGATACAAAAAGTCAGTACTTGAAAGACAAACTTAATGCAAGATAGAATGATTGAATGTGAATAGAATGCATGCTTTTGAAAACAGCTTTGCAAAGTTTCATTTCGAAAATTTTAAGGTGCATAAAATTGGGCAAATTAATCAATGACACTAGATGAGTGAGGGGTGAAGAGACATGATAATGGCCTAACCCTCTAAGCTTCCCCAACGGATCACCATTTGTTGCACCTCAACTTTTCACACTCGAGAAAACACACAAGCGAGAAAAACAAGTACTCTCTCATCAGAACTCATCCTTCTAGAAGGACAAGTGCAACTAAGTTTAAATTAGAAATTGATTTAAATAAGGGCTTTTGAAAAAAGTTTTAGAGTTGTCACCTAACTTGATTAAGGTAATTTAGGTCACCTAAAACTAAGTGCAATTCGAAGATTAAATTTAGAGTTCTTGAAAAGGTTTTAGAAAACTTCCTCAAGAGAAGGTTTTTAAGAAAACAGGTTGTTTGGCAACCTTTGGAAAGATTTAAGCCCTTTTTGAAAATAACTCTATTTTTTCTCTTTCAAAAACAGTGATTCTAGGTTAAAAGGTTGGTTACGAATAGGGAAGATGCACTAAGTTATCACTTTATCTAGCCTTTGTAGTACTTACATATCTATTTACCCTAGGTTCACTCATTTAGAATCTTCGATTAACAAATGTCCAATACTATCCACTTTGAAAAGAATTACATGGTGCATGATATGCAAGAAAAGAAAAGAATTTGATTTTGAAAACAGATTTTAAAAAAGGATTTGAAGCCTGAAAATGGTTTTAAAAATTGAAAACTTGAAAAAGGTTGTGGATTTGAAAATTTAAAAATGGTGGTGGAAATTGAAAATTTGAAAAAGGTTATGAAAATTAAAGAATTGAAAAAGGTTGTGATCGCACCCATAAGGGTTGCCTACATATCCCTTTGTTGGGAATCAGATTAGTCGTAGTTCGGACTCAATGGCCAATTCAAAATAGACACTTTGAGAGTTTTGAAAAGTTTAACTTAAAAAGGTTTGATTTGAAAATGGTTTAATTTTAATTTTAAGTAGAAGATTTGAAATTGAATTTTGATTAACTTTGATTTGAAATTGAACTTGAGGATTTTGAAATTGATTTTGATTTGAAAAGATTAAACTTTGAAGGAGAACTTGGACTTGATTTAGAAAAGATTGAGTTGAGCTTTGAAAACATCTTGACTTGAATTGAAATTTGAAAATCATCTTAGTTTAGAAAAGAGTTTTAGAAAAGCGTTGAAACTTCTCAACTTAGGGTTATGGGGTTAAACTAGGGTTTAGATATCATAGGACTTAGGTAGCCTAGGGTTGAAGTATGTAATTGAAATAAGAAGGTTTAGTTCAGACTTGAAAATCCTAATTTTAGAAAGTTTCGAATTAGAAAAGTCGGATTTAGAAAAGATTGAGAAAGGATTTTATTTGATTTTAGAAATACTTGATTTAGATATGACTTGTAAGGATTTGACTTGATTTGGAAATATTTGATTTGGAAGAATTTGGAAAGTTATGGTTTAAGAAAGATTGGATTTTGGAAAGCATTGAATTAGGAAAGTTTCACTTTAGGAAAGTTTTTCTAATTAGGAAAGTTCTATTTTAGGAAAGTGCTAAGTTAGGAAAGTATTGATTTTAAAAAGATTGGTTTTGGGAAAGTATTATTTTGCAAAGTTTTGCATGTAAAGAGTTTTGAATTTAGAAAGTTAAGATTTGAAAAGGTTTGAAATTAGAAAATGTTTGATAGTTTGAATTTAAGAAATATTGAAATTAGAAAAGATTTGAATATTTTATTCCAAATTCCTAAAGCTGAAGATTCGATTTTATTTCCAAAAATAGATGATTTGATTTTGTTTCCAAAATTGTATGATTTGATTTGGTTTCTTAAATTGGAAGATTTGATTTGACATGGAATTAGAAAGGTTGAATTTTGAAAATCTTAGATTTAGAGATTTATGATTTTGTGAAAAAAGAATTTTTAGAAATCTAAGATTCGATGTAGAAAATAGTTTTGAAAACCAATGATTTGAGGCAAAATAAGAGGTCATAATTTTAAGAAATGAACTAGGGTTTCCTAATTATGGTTTCTAGAGCTTGAATTGGACATCAAGATAGAGAATTTTTGGAAAGTAAATCTTTAAAAAGAGTTTTTAGGTAGTAGATTTGGAAAACAATTTGGAAAGAGATTCGAATATGGACTTTTACATGTTTCTTGAATATCTCACTTTTCTAAAACAATTGCAACCATGAAAAGATTAGAACCATTCTAAGGTTGTGATTTTAAAAATAAATTGTGTTTTGAAATATAGATTACAATGATCACATTGAATATAACATTTTCCTAAAACAACACTAACTATAGGATGGCTAGAATCACTTTAATATTGTGGTTTTGATAAAAACAATTTAGGGTTTACATCCAAAATTTGGACCTTGGTAGTTACATTGAATATAACACTTTCCTAAAACAACCCTAATCATGGAATGGCTAGAATCATCCTAGGAGTGTGATTTTGAAAACAAGTTTGAAAAAGGAGATTTTCAATGCAAGTTTAAAAACAACTTTGAATGCAATTTTAAATACAATGCATGAACATGTTAACTACAATGCAATAGGGTCATGAACATATAAGGCTAGGCTTCCCCACATAATCAAGAGGGCCAAACCTACACCATTAAAAGTTGAACTAGAAGAAAGCCCCCAACACGGTGACCTTTAACAGTCTTTCCTAGGCAAGAATCAGAGAGTCCCTTGTTTCAAGCATGCAAGAAGAGAAGGTAAAAAATGGAGATTAAAATAGAAGAAAAACTAAGTAAGGAGGGAGAAGAGAGAGGGGGGATTTCATAAAAGTAAATAGAAAACCAACCTCGTATTCTTCTTGCTTTGATTGCTTGATTTGCTTTACTTTTCTTGAATCTTGAGAGCTTTGAAGTAGTAGCACTTGAGTCTTTAATGAATGGTTGGAGGCTTGTGTTTAAGTGTATAAGGTGTATAGATGCTACGGTTTTAGTGTATGGAGGCTAGGGCTTGAAGAGGCTTGAGAGAATTAGAGTTTGGAGAGACTTTGAGCTCTGTTTTTAGAGAGATAGAGTTTCTGGATTGAATTTGTGAACCCCTTTTACGCATAGGGAGGATCTATATTTATAGGCAATCAAAACAACCTTGGGGCCTGTTATAGTTGTTGGCCCAAAAGGCAACCCAAAAAGGGGGGTGAATTGGGTTTTTTGAAGATTAATAACAATTAAGATTAATTAAAATTAATCTAACCAATGTAACAGTGATCAATCAATATGTAATGCAATGTAATCAGATGAAGAAAAGAAAACAGAGCATAAGAAACAACATAGAGAGTTACCGAGGTTCAACCACAAATCGTGATCTACGTCCTCACCCCATGATCCCCTTGAAGTCTCCTTCCACTATATAATCTCCAATTACAAATGGGTTGCTGATTGACCAAGTGCTCAGCTCACTATACAAGAACTTCTACCCAAGTCCTTCAACCACCAAGTGGTTTTGTCCAAGCTCCACTCAAACTTACAAGAGTTTTTCTTTCTCAAGAGAACTCTCAAACTCTCACTTACAAGTGTATAAAAATATACAAGTAACTCACAAACTTTCTAACAAGAATAGATTATACAATCACAGCTCACAAAGTGAAGACTGGAAGAATATTCAGGAATTTCTGTTGATCAGTCAGTGATTCTTGTTTCTTGTCTCTATTTTTTGTTATAAATGCAACTGGAAGCTTATATATAAACCCCTGTATTGATTTCATCCGTTGAAGGTTGTTGGGCTTTATTTAATGCACGTCTAGTCCATTATAACGTTAGAAAAACTAGCTGTTATATCCTAAGGGTCGACTCCAGGCTTGCAAAGTCGACATTTCTGGTTCTGCATTCACCAGATGTTGTCCACTGTCTCCATGAGTTCGCTTTTCATATCAATGAGTCGGCTCCTTATTCATTCTGTCTTCACGTCATTTTGCTTCTGTAGTCGCGAGGTGACTCTTCAATTTCATGAGTCCGCTCTTTGTGAAGAAAACTTACTTCAGGTTTCATAAGTCGATTCTTTAGATCAAAGAGTCGGCTTTTTGCTCATTTGGTATTTAAGTTTTCTGCTTCTGTCTTCATGAGGCGACTTCTTATTTTCATGAGTCGGCTCTTTGCACATTTTGGTCTTTAAGCTTTTGCTTCTGTATTCATAAGACGACTCTTCATTTTCATAAGTCCGCTCATTGCCCAGAAATCTGCATTCTGTCTTCCAATGATTCAGATCATCTCAGGAGCAGTATAAGATCTTCAAGGAATCTTCTCTTTGGGGTATGATGATTAATCAAGTCTCTTTAACTCATTAGGGTTATCTTTTATTTAATTTGGATTAAACCAATCATTTGATATACATCTTTTCTTGACTTTTAAATTGTCAGAGTTTCATTAGATCAATATTGTTCTCTTCTTCTTCATTGGCAAAGCTTCCTCTTTCATTGTAAAACACTCTTTCAATGCCAAGCTTTCTCAACTATGTAAAGCTTCATAATGCTTCATTGCCGATTTCTTCTCTTTGCTAAAAGTTATTCTTTCTTCTTTATAATCACTTCAATGAGACTTTTGCAAACTTGATGAAATCTCTTCATGCATATTGTCTTCAATCTTTATATCTCAGAAGAATTCTTCACTTGGATTCCATATAGAGATTAGACAATTAATGTGAATCTTGTTCTTAAGTAACTTCAATCACTTAATCTGGAATTGATCTTTGCATTCTTGATGAAGTCTTCTCTTAAGCATTTTTAATCTCTTCAACAATCAATTCATCTTCAATTGATAATTGCACATTCTGATGAAGTCTTCAATCTTTCTTGAGTGCAAATCAATCTTCAATGAGTCTGTGCATACTTGATAAAAGTTTCATTTGAACACCTTCAATCTCTTCAAATGTAAAACATTTGTTTGAAGTAGAGATAGGCATTAATCTTCTGTTTGGTTTATTGCATAGCTTTTGAAGTTCATTGTTTGATCTTGAACTTGTTGTGCATTCATTTTGACATGTATTAGACTTAAGTTGAGTTTTAAGTCTAAATTATAAATTTTATTAATCTGCACACTAAGTAAATGCATTAGTAAAATAACACAAGGTTTAGTTATCATCAAAATCAACATGGGAATCAACCTTGAGTCAACAGTAGTGGCGTTAGGGCAAAAATTCCACTAGCGCCATTAGGAGTGGCGCCAACCACTTAGGAGAGTTTGTAGAGCGGTAAGAAATGTATCTTTCGACCCTTGGGACGTAAGACAGAAGATTTAGGCGCCTGTCCTAGGGACTACCATGCAATTTTTGGCTTAACTTCACTAGGAGTGACTCTGAAAAGTTGGGGAATGATCTAGAAGGCTGAGGATGGACATGAAAACTTGAAAGAGTGTCCTAAAGATAACTGACTTGAAAAACAATGTTAGAATAGTTAAAAATGTTGACCGGCCTGTTAGAGGCAAAACGATCATTTGAACAAAAAAAAAAAAAAAACACCAGAATGGATTTAGAATGACCCGTGGGAAGGCTTGAAGGTTGGAAACAATATTGAGAGTGTTCCAAGGGGTTGGCGACTATCCCACTAGAGGCAAAATGGTTATTTTGCACCAATCTTGTCGGAATAGACTCGAAATGAGCTGAAAAGTTATTGAAAGTTTGAGAATACTATTTGAAGTATCCTCAGAAGGTTACTGATTTGATTCCCAAAGCCGGTGTGGTTTCTAGAGGCAATTGGATGCCTAAAGGCAAAATAGTTATTTTGACCGAATGGTCTCAAAATTGATCCAAAATCGACTGGAAGGCACTTGGATGTGTCGAAGGGCAATCTTGGATAGGTGGAATTATCACTTTGAGGATTTGGATACTTTTTTAAGAAGCGTGCCGGAAAGGCCTAAGGGGCAATTTTTTTATTTTTTACCGTAGTGGGCTAGCAGGCACTGGTGTTGACCTGGGTTTTGAGTGTTTCCGTTACTCTAACGGTGTGTGATTAGTTGGTTTCCAAAGGTATCCCGTCCTTTGGTAAATGTGTCACGGCCAAGATGTGTGTTTAGTCTCGTGACAAAGGAGTTTTGTTTGCAATTCCCAACGTCGACCTATTTGTGAGTGTTTCTACCACTCTAATGGTTACGATGTTTGTGAGTATTTTTGTCTCTCTAACGATGTGCATTCATTCCAAAGACTAGCTGATCTTAGGAAGCTACTAGATGGTCTTATCGTCTGAGCGATCAACTTTCTCAAAAGACATGCTAGATAACAGATATTCTATATTAGCAGGCTAGCAGGCACCCGAAGTGAACCATTCTACCATATCAGGGATTTGGGTTCTATCCCGGTCGATAGTTTTGAAGGGACTTACCATTTCGATGAGTTTTTCTTGATAAACGTGCCAGACTAGATGGACTTACCATTTGATAGATCAACTTTCTCGAAAGATGTGTTGGTTTAAGTTTGATTGGTCTGAATTGAAATTGGAACTGGAATTGAAGTTGAAATAGGGACTTACCATCTTTAGGAAGACGTGCCAATTGAAATTGGATTGAGCAATGTCTTCAAGGCATTTTGGTCATTTTGCCTCTTTTGTGCCTTACGAGCCCGCAAAGTGATTGATTGATTGGATTGAGTCTGGAAAATTGGTTTAGACTTGAATGTGTCTGTGTCAGTTTGAATGTGCATCTAGTTAGACCGGAGATTGTCGAGCGGGCAAAAATATAATGCTTACAAATAGTATATGAAATAGTAAGACAATTAAGGTCCTTATATTTCGATGTCGTCTGCATTGTAATAAAGCACTTTAGCTCTTATTCATTAAAGCCATCTCTATAACATGCAACCTCTTGTTAATGGTGCACACGTTCTTTAAAAACTTGGTAGAGGAGAAAATCGGTTTGATGGCATCTAAGATAGGAATAATTGACCTTAACCTGTTTAAAAATTTTATATATCTAAAAGTTTAACAACTCATTCTTAGGCTTGGTTAATCTATGAGGGAATGGGGCATGTTTCATGACATCCATGCCCTTGCCTTTAGATGCATCGTTCGGCTCTAAGAGGCTCTGTTTGGTTCTCATTCTTACTTAACTCGACTACACTCTTTTCAGTTTCCTCTCCCTCTTACTCTTTCCCCAACCCCAAATCCTTATCACTAACCTTTAGGCTTTTCTTCCTAGGAGTTATGGTTTTATCTATGATTTTTTCACTCATAAAGGTTATGATAGCTTAGACTTGTTCATGGTTTGTTTTAACTAAGTTTGCAGGCCTTGTTGGGTTTTGTTAGGGTTGGGTTGAAAATCACCCCAGTACTTGTTATGTCAAAGCTTGTGTCATGATAGACATTTGCTTTTTTATGTCTTCCAACAACCTAGTGTGTCGGTCAAGTTACTGTTCTTGCCTATCCACCCTATGAATAACCACTCTCGCATCAATACTTAATTGGTTGTCATTCACATTGCGTTTATGAGGGGGTTGGCACTGTGTAGGTTGGGGTTGGTAGGGCATGCGTTATGGGGCTTGGAAGGGTTGAGCTTGCGCTTGTGGTTGTGGTTGTGGTTGGGGTTGGTAAGCTTTAGGGTTTTGAGGCTCTCTTTGGTATACTTAAGGATTTTGTAGATCCTCATTCCTCCAATCAAAGTTAGGATGATTTCGCCACCCCGGGTTATATGTATTGGAGTAAGGGTTTCTGCCACTCCTTTGGTTAATGAATGCTCCTTAGTATTGGCCAACCGCATTGGCTTGGCCATGTAAGGCCGCCTTTACTCCAGGTATGACTAGGCATGCTGCAGTGTCATGTTCCATAGTATCACAAACTATACACACTAAACTAGGTGACTTAACCTCAACAGCATTAACATTATGTATCTTCATGGCCTCTACCTTATGAGAAAGTGTGGTAAGTCTAGCATTTAAATCGTTAACTTCCCCAAGTTGAAACTGCACCCTAAAGTGTGTAGTGGGCTTAGCCTCAGGATTTTGGGTCCTAGTTGTAGCCTAGTCTCTAGCCAAGTTTGCTAAGTAATCAAAATAGTTATACGCTTCAGTGGGATTCTTATCAAAGAAAGTCCCTATGCACATTGACTCAACAAGCTAATTTAATTGAGGGGTCAATGAAGAGTAGAAAGTATTAATTACATGCCATTCGGCAAAACCCATGGTGCAGACACGACTGTAACAAGTCTTTAAACCTTTCCCAACATTGGAAGAAGGTTTCACCTAATTTTGGGGCAAACTGATAGATTTGGTGATAAATTGCCTTAGTTCTATGTTCAGAAAAAACTTTTTCAAGAATTCCCTTTGCAATGTATGCCAAGAGTGTATAGACATAGCCGTAATGTATTGAACTACATTTTGGCCTTGACTCCTAAAAAAAACTATTGAATTACCTCTAAAAAGAAACCAAAAATTGATCTAGTAATCCACCTCCTAACTACACAATGCCTAGACTCCTAACAAAAAAAGAAAAAAACACAAAAGTCCTAAATTCTAGCACGTACAAGGGATGGAACAAAGTTACCTCTTAAGCTTTAGCCAACGATTCCTTCGTTATTGTATATGGTGGTGAAGCAACTCGCTTGTTTTGCATTGATTCAGGTTTGTGCTTTGGCACACCTCTTGGAGTCAATTTTGTGCAAATTTCACCAGCAACAGCACCAAAATTTGACTTGCACCAATCATTGTCTTCAAAAGGATCCTCAAATAATCCCAAGCACAGGATGACAAAGCAATATAATTCGGTGAGTCTGGGGTCGAGTCCATATGGAAACTTGACAAGATGATGAAAATGGTATATACTCCTCTCAGAGAGCTCAAAACTATTGAATTACCTCTAAAAAGAAACCAGAAATCTGTTGTTTTAAAGAGTTTGTTTATTCTAAACTGATATCTAAAAAATGGTTTTAACTAAATAAAAGAAAATCTCGAGACCATTTGTTCCAATCAATTGTTTCACTCGAAATTCCAATAGAGATCTTTGATAACTTAAATCATTGACTACGTCATGAGTCTTTGATTCAGAAGATTTAGCAATAAAAACTTTTATTTTCTAACAATCAAATCTAGAATAAATTAGGTTTAGAATCGTAGATGCATACCATCGACTTGTGTAATAAATATATAAAACTAAGGTTTGTCCATAAATGCTACCAAGCATAATCAAACATCTAAATTTTCATAAATATCTAGAGTTTGATCTCAAAAAATTAAAAAGAAGAATATCTAAATTTTGAAACCCTAATTACCTTCATTTTTCATCTGATATCTTCAATCGATCTTCACAATTGATCTCAAGATGGGACTTAACTACTCATCACCGTGATAGATACTTAAATATATATTGAAATTGTATTGAAAGATTGAGAATTTGATTATAAGAATTGAAGAACTAACGAAAAATTATGTACAAAACTAGTAGAAACTCTCTAAAACTACTCTCTAAACCCTAAAACTCGTAAAAATATTCAACAACCTAAAACAAGATACAATCCTAGCTTTCATAGACTTCAAAAACTATAGAATTTGATCCATTCGAACGCCCTTTCCACCATTCGAACGGGAGTTCGAATGGTATTTTGACGCACTTCTGACAATGAAGCCCCAGTATTTTTTGACGCATATCGGACCTCATTCTAAAGGTGATTTCAAGCCCCATTATTTTTTGACAGGGAAGTCCATTTGACACACCATTCGAACGGTTCTCCATACCGTTTGAATGCTTGACCTGGCCGTTCGAACAGGCATTTGAATGCCCGTTTGTACCATTCGCACGGTCTTTGACTTTTTTCTCCTTAACTTTCCTTTTTTATGCTAGGATTTCTGTTTACATTAAAGATTATAAGTTAGATACAAATTAGGACTATAATTACATAATTAATCCTACTTTAGGTTTATTAAAGAACTTATTAGGACATGTAAATTGCACTTTTAGAGTACAATCGCAAACACTAAAGACCATGAACATTTATGTTGTACGTTTGTTTGTTTGTTTATTTTCTCTTTTTCGGTTGATAAAACTTAGGAAAAAAAACCTAATATTTCGTAACTCTACTTAATAAATATTTTATGCTGCTAACGCAGTAGTCTATGTAATTGGGCAGGAGAGGGTAGTGGTTTTAGGGGATACGTCATGTCAGACTTATTTTTCTTCTCATCTTCAATGCCTCATCCAATGCAAACTGAAGTTCATTGGAACCCAATTATGGATGAGGATAAATCAAAATTTCCTTGATCTATCAAGCAGACATCCTTCAATTTCCTAGATCCATACACATGAGAGAGAGAGGGGTACAGATTGTCAATGGATAGCGTAATTACCCGAGCAAACCCGATCCACACCAACAAAAAATTGAAAAAAAGACAGCAAATAAAAGAAGGAAAAAAAAAAAAAAAAAACGAGAAGCCACTGGCGGATATTCCAATTTAGGTTTTCCCTTCGCCTACATAGACGGGCATATTTTGAAGATCCAAGCAGAAATGGAAAAGGAAACAAAAGTTTAGGGCATTGTCTGACAATAGCATTTCAATCTATTAGTGTGACTTTGATTATAAAGCTTACTATTGCCTCCCACAAAAGTAGCAGTGGAGCTTTCCATTGATATATTACTGACGTACGTACATATTCTTTTTAGTTTTCGACAATTCGACCTATAGAATAAATGTTTGCATTTTTCCTGTTTCTTTGTGGATATGATGTTTAGGTGAACAACTACAAATAGTCCCTTTAATGAAGTTTTGTTCTAAAAAAATATTATAAAATGACATTTTCCACAAGAAGCGATGGAAAATGTTTCAGCAGCATTATAAAAACACTAAGAACCCATTGGTACAGTTTTTTTCAAATTTTTTTTATTTTGTTTTTTTAACTTATAAGTTAAAAAAAAAGTTAGATTTTTTTAACTTTTTTATTTTTAACTAGATAAGATAAGTAGAAAAGTAAAAAAGTTTTAAAACCTTGACTTTTTTACTTATAAGTATAAAAAAAAACTAAAAAATATTAAAAAAAAAGTCTAATCAAACGGCCTAGTGGTTAAGCAACGAATTACAGTTTAAAAATAGTTGACTTTCAAACAAGTTTCATTCTTACCTTCTAGAATTAAATTGCCTACACCCTGATGTTGAGAGATACAACACAGTTCAAAAATATCTCTCAACTTTAATCGATCGCTTTACCCACTAGAGTTGATGGTTGAATATCAGAGTGTAGTGCAAATATCTCATTCTCAACCTAATTTAATTTTTTCTTAGGTACCAAAATTGAACTCCCAACAAAAATGATCCAAAGTGAAAAACAACCAATGTGCACATTAAGTCGACAGATAGGGCATCAACCCATCCCAAGGGATTGGGTTCCATTGGGAAGATGCCCATCTTAGGAATTGATAACGAGGTGTAATTTTACCTACCTGATCGCTAATAATGAAACAGTCGTTGCAATTATTGCATTTTTAGAAAATTTCAATTTTAATATGAAGTAAGCCACAAGTAGACAATTCGAGAGAAGTGTACTCACAATTATTAATGTAAAAAACACTAACTTTAAGCGACAAATTATAGTATAAAAATATATATATATATATATATATATATGACATCATTCAAGCTATTCGGTTCAATCTTAATACCATAATTAAATTACCTAACCGTTGGTAGTTGAGTAGTGCCAAATTACTATATAAAAATATTTTACTCTCCACTTTATTCAATTGCTCTACCCACCAAAGTTGAATCATGTGACCGGCAATGGCTGACCAACCGACAGTGTGTAAATATCTAATTCTTAACCTAATTTGATTGTTCTTTAATACCATAATCAAATTCTTAGTAAAGATTATTTCAGAATGAAAACATTCAAGATACACATTAAGTCAGCCAATAGGACATTGACTAATCTCAATGGGTCCCATTGTTAAGATTCTCTATCTTAAGGAATTGATAATGACGTGTAAGCTAATTAGTCACCCGATCGTCAATGATGAACCTTATGGTTGCAATTATTGTATTTTTAAAAAATTGTGATTTCGATATACGGTAAACCACAAGTGGACATTCTTGTATCATACTTACTAGTTGGCTCTCAAAAACGCACCCTTTGATCTATGATATTACCTATTTGGTGCCAATGTCTCCCACGCTTATTTCAAACTAAAAGTCAACTCTCAATTGGCCTTGTAAATCATGCTTCTTGCATTGTAATGCTCCTTTTCACTTTTGTCCTAGAGATGTCTAGAAGATGCTTAAAGTAGAAATAAAAAAAATATTTCACCACATTTCTGCATTGTCTTTGACTTTTTACCATTGATTCCTTTCCTTTTTCGTCAATCGGATGCCCATGTTAACTTGGTGTAAAGCTGTCATGAATATGCAGCTTGTCGGAATGGTAGTGCCAATAATGTTTCTGTGCTTTGCTGTTTCTTTTGATGAGAACTTTATGACTTCAAAATGAAGAATGCTAATGTATAGTGGTTGAGCGACCACTAGCAGCTAGAAAATATCTGACTCCAAATCTAATTTTGTAGTGTTTTCTTGTTCTTAGATACAAAACTTGAATTCCTAGTAGAGATTATTTAAATGAAGAAGATGCAAAGTGCACGTCAAGCAAATCAATAAGGCATTGATCTTTCCCGGATCCCACTTGAAAAATACCATATCTTAATTGGGAACTGAAGAACTACAATATTTGATAGTGATCTACACATTTGTCAGCAATTCCAGTATTTCTACGAAACGTCAATTTTAATGTGCAGTGAAATGCTTGTAGATGATATAGAAGGTCTAGTATGATGCAAAATGGTCTTGAGGAATGAGGACCCAACAAACAGCACTCGTAAAAAAAGGAAAGTTAGGAATCCTAGTTGGCACCATTCTTTTTGCCGGGAGTAATTAAAACTTTGAAGTTGAATTTAACCAGGCTTTATGGGGCATTTCTTAGGTCATTTTAGAGTAATGCCACTTCTCCTTGGTTCTCTGAAAACTCAGAAAAAAAAAAAATTGTGACTTCCAACAAAAAATTTAGAAAATAAATATAAAAAGTAAGACAATTAATTCAAATTGTCCGTCAACGGTTCAATCAGCAACATGACATATCATGTACAAAATATAAAAGAAAAATTGCCAAACTAATTTATCCCCAATTTTTCAATTCGAGAACCATAACAGCATCGTGTTCGTGTTCGAAACAATAATGCTTTCGATCATTCTCTACCATCGCTGATCAAGAGTTCAAGACACTTAGCAGGTAAGATTTTTCACTTCAAACATCAAGAATGGAACTTCCACAAGCATACTTTTATGCAATATTTCTCTTACTAATAAAAACTGTAAAAGAAAGAAGGTTGTTGCATAGTTATCAAGACACTCTCTTTTAGAGGGGATACTTGTTTTCGGAACGGAGACAAAACTCTCACAAAATTTTGAGAAAAACTCGTAAGAAATGATTCCAAGAAGTTTTCAAAATTCTAACATAATTTTAAAAAAACCATGTTAGAAACTCTTAAAAAATATTGCCGACACTCATTGTGTAGTATTAGTATTTCATTTCATCATAAAAGTATTCTAAGTACTTTAAATTATTTTTTAGAGTTTTTAATATATTTTTTTGATAAATATTTTATTTAATTTTATATTACCTAATGTTTTCTGTTTTGCAGAACTTTTTTAAGACACAATTCATGCTTCCGTTTCCGTATTGTTCCCGGCCTCTGCTTCCGAGTATGCTTGTGTATCCTCCTTTCCAATTTTGTCTGGCTATACTACTCCATTGAGTCCATAATCATAGTGGATATTATATATTAGGTGAATGATAGTATTACATGCAGTCCCCCGTTTGTTGGGCTCTATGTGGTCATTTGCTTTTCCTTTATGATGATTTGATGCGGTTGGTGATTTCTTTTTCCCAGCTTTTTTTAAATGATAGACTACCAATTAGTCAAGTTAAGAGAACTAGTAAGACAATAATAGTTCTATTTCTTACCACTAGATCGATCCGTAGCAAGTTTGGGGGTGATGGGAAGGTTGAAAGTATTCTACTATCACTCTTTTATTTTTTTTATTTTTTTATGAAAACCTCCTGGTTATGTCTCCCGTATCTCTTCTGTCTCTCTTTTCTACTGTAAGCATGGACCAGTTAGGATATCTTGTTGTAAAGGATATTCTTGCAAAAGATTTGCACAGAAGTTTGTAGAAATAGAGATGTGGTCATGGCATATTTGAAGTACATAGGACAACAGCGATTATCTTATTATACGGAAAAGGAAAATGATGGGCGCAGTACTTCAATTTGTATTGCTCTGAATGCAAGTTATTCCACGAACAATTCTACTATTGATCAGTCCTCCTTGTCATTAATTACCCGTTCTTGTTTTCATTGTTTTGTATAATGTCTTCTTATAGTGATTGCTTACTCTGTCTTACTGAATTTCTAACCAGTTCTCTGGTAATCTAAACTTCTAATTGTTGAATATGTGTATCGAAATTTATCAAGAAATAAAGTAGCACAAAAAATGCCGCCTTGTTGCATGGTGAATATGCTAGATTTACTGGAATGCTTAATCAATTCGTTCAACATATATGATCTTAATTATAAAACTTTAGTTTGATTCAAACATACAAGCATGGTTGTTCTTTCATAGTCCAAACTAATTTGTAGGATAATTTTGAAATTTTACTACGTAGGAAGAGCTCAGTTATTGTTAGGCCTAGACTTGCATATATAGCTATACTATTTTACACGTATAAGAAGGGAACAAATATGCATGGGACTTGCACTAGAATGGACTTTCTTGAGTTTGCTTTCAAAGTCATCAACCATTGGAAGCAAGAGTAAGACATGAATGTATGATGAACAAATTTGGCTTTCTTTGCTTCATATAATGGAAAATGGAAACAAGAAAAACACTTGTGTTCATATATCTAGCATAAAGTGAGAACATAAAACTCCTGACAATGTTTTTTTTCCGTCCATTCTCTACTCTCCTTATACCAATTGGTGATGGTCAAATGCCAAGTTTCTTTTTCTTTCCTTCTTTTCTCCTTTTTATCGTCTTAGAGAAAATGGAAACTATCACCATTACATGAGCTACGGTACTAGTTTTAGGATTCACTAAAGTGACCCCAATTCAAGTTGCCAAAAAAATATTATGACTACTATTTTCTAAAATGACCTCATTTATAATGATGACTTGGTACAATAATATAATAATTTGAATTTGTCGTAAGGCACTTAAGTACTTTTTACGATGAGTAATGAATACGTTAAAAACAGACGTCTTTCAATATTATAGAGTGTTTTCTCACAAAGTCTAAAAAGTAATTTCTAGATCCCACTTAGCTATAACAGTAACTCCAAGAAAATGTAATCTCACCAACTTTGCATCTCCCATTACCTTAACAAGACAAAGCTTAGGGTTGAGGTCAAATCTCAATTACATCAATTGACAAAAACATGTTAATTAAACGAAAGGATTGCCATGTATTCATGCTGAGCTGTTTATAATTTCCAGTGTCTTGACATAACAGTGCTCTTTAAGTATATGGAATCATTAAAGATGAAGGTTGCATGAGGTAGCCAAAGCAATCTAGCTTATGTGAATAGTACCAATGATTAATTTTGAGGATGTGCTTGCCATCTTCTCTACCTACTGATGAAGAGACAAGCACAGTATTTCATCTGTTCATTTTCTTCTTTTCCTTTCTTCAAAATTGATTGTCGCTGTCCTCGAGAATATTTACTCTCGGCTCTGTGCTGGTAAGTTGCAGTGAGCATCTACTACTGCTAACCCCTGGTTCCATTTACCAATTGAGTTGGTGGGTTCGGAACTTTGGGTTCATGGGCCCGAGCTTGGTTTGGTGTTTTAGGACTATTCTTATGGGTCGATTTCAATGTTACTGCTAATGTATGAGCTGGGCACTTCTTTATTGGGTTAGGTTTAAGTTGAACTTGGCGCGTGGAAGGATGTGTGACGTCTGTGCAAGGAACGTGCTGAGGGGTGTGCGTCGTGACCTAAGGCAGCGACTAGGGCGAGTGGCGGCAGCGACTAGGGCGAGTGGCAGCCGCGACTCAGGGACGGCGCACAAGATCAGGGTTTCAGCGCGTGGAAACCCGTGACAGGGCTTTGTGACTGAGATTGATGCACCAAGCTTGGCGTGACGGCACGTGGCATGCTTTTTTTGGGGGCTGATTTTGAGTCTGTTGGATTCAGCACATCAAAGAGGAATCCAAGAATATGTTAAAAAAAAAAAAGACGTAGATAACTTATAGTATTATAATTCGATAAGGAAAAAAATGAAGAAATCGTGGTGGGCTTAAAATTGTACAAAATCCGGGTTTTTCGGCGACGATGTTAGAATGGAGACGCTAAAACATAAATGACACTACATATTGTTTGGAAATTTTAAAAAGTTTGATTATTTGTTTATTTGAAAATTCTTAATTTTAGGAAAAGATACTCCAAATCTTAAAAAAAAAAAAATTGAAAAATAACATTAAAAATTTGATCTCCGAATATGCTTTCAGTGAGTGGGAGAATAAAAAATTATGGGTCACATGTTCCTAAAAGAAGAATTCAATTCTCTCTTAATTTTTCCATCTCTCTATCAATGCCTAATTCCTATGATTTTGTTGGATAAAGAATAGTTCTAATTTCTTGTAATCTATTCCTCTCTCTTAATGTTTGAATTACTTATGTAATTTTATTAAAAATTATTTTACTCTTATTTTTGGCCCATATAAAAGGGCATACTTTGAAGCTCCAAGCAGAAATGGAAAAGGAAGCAAAAATTTAGGGCATTGTCAAGTGATAGCATATTGATAAGGCTTACTATTGCATCCTACAAAAGTAGCAGTAGGGAAAAAGTCTAGTAGTTAGAGAGTACGAGATTCTTCCTGTAAACAAGTCAAGTCGAGTTAAGTAGTATGTTATTCAAATTTAGTTTGGAAACTTTAATGAAATTGAAAATGTGTTTAAATTTGGTTTTCTTAAGACTTGAGTCAAGCTCAAATGAGTTTTAATCGAGTCGATTATGAGCCGAATTCAAGTAATTTGAATTTTTTAGTATATATAAACTTATTTGGCCAAATCTAAACTGAGCTCAGAAAATTAACAAACTTTAAAATATATTCAAATTTGTCTTGTTTACATAACGAGTTGATTTCAAATGAGCTTTTAACGAGTCGAATGGAAGCCGAACTCAAGTAGCTTAGTTCGTTTTACAACCCTATATATATCAAATTTTACCATATATTATTTACTCCATTAGAAGTATATTCATTTTTATGTTCCAATTAAATAGTGATAAATACTGAGTTGTTGGTATTACCTGACAACAAAACTTTTTTCTAGTAGTAGAACTTTCAATTGATATATTACAGACGTACGTACATATCCTTTTTGGTTTTTTACTATAAAATGAATGTTTTCATTTTTGTTGTTTCTTAGTGGATGTAATGTTTAGGTGAACAATTATCAAATAGTCCCTTTAATGAGGTTTTTTTTGTTTAAAAAAAATTATAAAATGACATTTTACAGTAGAAGCAATGGAACACGTTTCATTATGCCTATTTAAACTCTAATTGTTAAGCGATGAATTACAGTTTAAAAATAGTTTACTTTCAACCTAAGTCAGTCATTCTTACCTAATAGAATTAAAATCACCTCAAGCTAGTGGTTGAGAGACATAATACAGTTCAAAAATATCTTGCTCTCAACTTTATTAGATTACTTTACCCACCAGAGTTGAATCACCGTGAACATTAATGGTTAAATAACAAATTGCAGTGTGTAAATATATAATTCCCAACTTATAATTGGTGTTATGTACCAAAATTGAATTCTCAACAGAAATGATTCGAGAGTGAAAACATCCAATGTGCGTATATACTGGACAAATAGGACATGTAATTTTAGTCACCCGGTCACTAACTATTAAACAATGGTTGTAATCATTATATTTTAGAAAAAATTTCAATTTTGATATGCAGTAAACCACAAGTGGACCATTCTTATTTCATGACTTAATTAGTTGGTCTGCAATCAAAGAAAGCACCCTTTAATTTAGGCACCAGTGTCTTCCAAGCTTAGTTCACACTAAAAAGTCAACTCAACTTCCTAAGTTGGCTAAACCAGGTAGTGTGGAACATGTTTGCCATTTTGCAGTAAGGCCAAATATACTTGGCTATTGTCAAACCAAATAAGTCATACCAACAAGTAGGTTTGTCAATGGATTGGATCTAAACCGGATCCGATCCGGATTCGATCCGATAGATCCAAATCCGATAAGTTAAATCCGATAGATCCAAATCCGAATGATCCAATTGTTATCCGATTGGATCTGAACGGATCCGTCAGACCCGATTATAGACCCGATCCGTATAAGCCCTCCTATACGCAACTTGTGAACATTAAGATGATGACATTCCAACAATATTTGTCTCAGAAGTGTTAGCTCCACCTCCGAACAAAAATTTAAGCCTTCAGTAGAAACCCCACCAGCAGAGCATCCAGTGGAAGTGATCGGCCGAATACGCGACTTCCCTGACCAGAAGGACAAACCCATCTAGGCATTGCAGATCAATCCGGACCGCCAATCTCTCTGGGTGTGTACAAATATTGGGTACCATGATTTTAGTCTCGATGGAATATCATTGTCAGAAGAGGAAGATCTTGATGGGTTTTACAAGAAGTTTGTGGAGTCAAGGATACATGGTGTGAAATTGGGGGCTAAATGCACTATAATGATGAACAGGCCAACAAGGTCCGGCACGAGTCACACGATGTTTGGGTGTGCAAAGCAGCAGGGGATTGTGTATAGATCACTAAAGGAACAGCGTGTTGGAGTTGGAACATTTGTTCAAGTCACTGTCCTGGAAATATACAATGAAGAGATACATGATCTGTTATCGACTAACAATGGCGAGCTAACTCTGGGGTGGTCCAAGGGCAGTGCTTCCAAGGTAAAAAAAAAAAAAAAAAAGTACTCCTTTTTCTTGAAACTTTGATGAATTGTAATGAACTAATTCAATTGTTTACTGATGTCACAATTTTATTTTTAAAATATTATTTTTTTTTATAAACAAATTATTCTCTCCTCAAAAATTTAATTGTCGGGTCGGATTGGATCCTCAGATCCAGATCTAATTACTAATGAATTGAGTCTAGGAATACTTGTCGGATTCAATGCTTAATGAATCTGGATCGGATCTAGACCTTATTGGATCAGGATCGGATCCAGATCTGGTCTAGACCCGACCCATTGACAGGTCTACCAACAAGGGACTGAGTTAACCCTGACCACTTGTAAAAAAATATTGCAATGGAAGGCCAAGCAGACATCCTTCAGTGAAGCTTTAGGCGAAGAAACAAGACCCACCAAGGAAAAACTAAAAAGAATAGCGAAAAAAACAAAGAAGAAGAAAATTAGAAGAAGAGAAGAAGAAAAATATATTGCATCCCGGAAAGTAGACTAAGTAGTAGAGCTTTCGATCGGTAGCTAGATACATATGTACATATTATTTTTGGTTTGCTACCTATAGAATGAATGTTTGCATTTTTGTTGTCGGGATAATCAGTTGCTCCAGTTGTAAAGGAAAAAATATTTTATGTGACCGTCACATGTGACAATCATATTAATTTAAACATTTATTGTGGGTCTTAAATGAAATGCATAAATACTCTAATCACATTAGCATAGTCCGACGGTCATAAGTGATAGTTTTTTGTTGTAATGTTTAGGTGAACAGTTAGTGAATAGTTTCTTTAACGTAATTTTTTGGTAAACAAAATTATAGAATGGTAAATTAATCTTGAAGTGACAAAAAAAGTTTACTTACAAGTGTTATTGTAAACAACAGTAATAGTTAAGCCACAAATTATAGTTTAAAAATATATGGCATTTAACCTATTCCGTTCATCCTTGATACCATAATTAAATTATCTAATCGTTGGTGGTTGAGTGGCATATTACACAATGAAAATATTTTACTCTCAACTTTATTCAATCGCTCTACATACCGTAATTGAATTCCTAATAGAAATTATTTCAGACTGAAAACACCCAAGATGTGCATTAAGTCGACCGATAGAATGTCAACTTTTTCAGTGGGTCCCATTGGGAAGATTCCCTATCTTAAGAAATTGATAACCATGTGAATTAGCCACCCGATTGCTAATGGTTGCAATTATTGTATTTTTAAAAAATTGTAATTTTGATGTACAGTAAATTAACCACAAGTGGACAATTCCTATAACATGACTTTTACTAGTCGGCCTGCAACAATAGATGCACCCTTAGATCTACAATACTACCTACTTGGCGCCAGTGTTTCCCAAGCTTGTTTCAAACTTAAAAGTCAACTCAATTGACATAGACACTAGACCGAAGGAGATTTGCAGTTGGCTATAACTTTTATTTTTGCTTAGTTTTGGCCTCGTAAATGATGCTTCTTGCATTGCAATGATCTTTATTCTTGTGTGGTGTCTTAGAGATGTTTAGAAGATGCTTAAAGTGGAAATATATATATATATAAATATTTTCTTCACATTTCTGCTTTGTCTCGGCTTTTTACTAATGATTCATTTCCTTTTCATCACTCTGGTGCCCACTGTTAACTTGGTCTAAAGCTGTCATGAACATGCAGCTTGTCGGAATGGTTGTGCCAATAATGTTTTTGTGCTTTGTTGTTTCTTTTGACGAAAACCTTACAACTTCAAAATGAAGAATGCTAATGTCTTGTGGTTGAGCGACCACTAGCAGTTAGAAAATGTCCGACTCGAAATCTAATTTTGTAGTCTTTTCTTTTTCTTAGATACTAAACTTGAATTTCTAGTAGAGATTATCTCAATGGAGAAGATGAAAAGTGCGCGTCCAGCCAATCGATATGACATTGATCTTTCGCGGATTTCACTTGGAAAATCTTAATTGGGAACTAATAACTACAATATTTAATAGTGAATTGCACATTTCTCAGTAATTACAGATTTAAATGTACAATAAAATGCAAGTATATACATCCTCTGTAATGATTTAATAGGTCTAGTATCATGCAAAATGGTTTTCAGGAATGAGAACCCTAAAAACAGCACTCGTGAAAAAGGAAAGTTAGGAATCCTAGTTGGCGCCATTTTTTTTTACCGGGAATAATTAAAACTTTGAAGTTGACTAAAACCAGGTTTCATGGGCATTTTTTTAGGTCATTTAGAGTAATGAAACTTCTCCCTGGTTCTCTGAAACCCAGAAAAAAATGTGAACTCCAACAAAAATTTTAGAAAAGAATATAAAAAGAATGACAATTAATTCAAATTGTCTGTCAACAATACCGTCAGCAACATCACAGAGCATGTGCAAAATATATAAGAAAACTAATTTCATCTCCAATTTTTGAATTTGAGAACCAAAACATCATCTTGTTTGAAGCAATAATGTTTTGATCATTCTATACCATCGATAATCAAGAGTTCGAGACACTTAGCAGGTAAGATTTTTCACTTCAAACACCAAGAATGGAACTTGAATAAAACATACTTCTAGGCAATATTTCTCTTAATAATAAGAACTCTAGAGGAAAGAAGGTTGTTGTAATACCAGATTCTTAGGCTTGATGACAAAGGTGGTTGAGAGCACAGGGTTTCAAAAGTTTTCACAGTCCATCTACCTTAATAGCATGTTTGGAATTTGGGGAGGGGGAAGGGAAAGTAAGGGAAGAGAATGGAAGGAAAATGTTCTATTTGCTTTCCTTTTAATTCTACTTAGGAGGGAAAGAAAAGAAAAAAGGAAGAGAAATTTTTAAATCACTATCTCTTTTTCTCTCTTCTTTCCTTCTATTTTTCTTTCATTGTCTTCACAAAACCAAACAAAGAAAAGAAAATAGTTTTTTTTTTTTTTCATTTTCTCTTTCCCTCCCTTCCCTTCCCTTCCCCACTCAGCACTACCTAATACACAGTCATCAATAACATAGATCGTGCTTGCAAATGATGGTTTTATGTAGTACCATCATGTTGTTTGAATATTGGTAACTTTGTCCAACCTACTACTAGTTAGCAAGTAGCATGTCATTGTGTGAATTAAAACCAGACTCATTTTAGGATGATCGTATATTACATTGAGTCCAGTTGAAGTCCATAATTATAGTGGATATTTCATATTAGGTGAATGATAGTATCACAGCGCCCCATTTGTTGACCACTATGTGCTCATTTCTTGCTTTTCCTTTTCCTTTTGGTGATTTCTTTTTCCCACCTATAGACTAGGTACCCGGTACCCAATTAGCTATCCGATATGTGCATTGAAATTTATCAAGAAAAAACTGTTGTGTTCTCGCAGGGTGAATATGCTAGATTTAATGGGATGCTTGATCAGTTTGTTGGACATATATGATGGAAGGAGGGATGAAGTTTAAAATTCATAAGGGTATGGAGGTGGGGATGGACAAATATTTTTCTCTGCCTCTTCTCGTCCCGCCTCGTTTCTCCACTTCAAATATTTTTTATATTTTATATAGGCTATTTTTATATTTAATTTACTATTTTAACTCCGCCTTGTTGGATATCAAGTAACAAAGTATAATCTACAATTGAACTTCAATGATACATTAAGGGTTTAAATTTTTTGCCATCAATATTTATCATAACAACATATGCAATAGAAAATTATGTATTACGCAAGGCAGTGATCTTAATAATTCTCAATTATGAAATTAACGCTTGAGTTTTGAAAATCAATCATTTTTAAACAAATTAAATGGTGAAAAAAGTTTGAGCTTGGACTTGAACTTAGGCTCGAGACAGGGCGGGGGTGTAAGTAGGGACAGAGGTGGGGGTAGAGGCAACCTTGTACCTGTAGAGGCAACCTTGTACCTATCCAAGCGTGGAAACGAAAATAAAAGTCCCGCCTCCATTTAAGCGAGGATGGAGGTGAATTTTTTAAGTAAAAGCGGGAATAAAAATCTCAATCTCCACCTCACTCCGGTCCATTGCTATCCCTAGATCTTAACTGTAATACTCTTTAGTTTGATTCGAATATACAAGCCTGGTTATTCCTTCATTGTCCAAACTAGTATGTAGGATCATTTTGAAATTTTACTACGTAGGAAGACCTCAGTCCAAGCCTATTTGGTATCAATAGGAGGGATGCATGAGACTCGCACTAGAATGGAGTCTCTAGAGTTTTTTTTTTTAAGTCATCAAACATTGGAGGCAAGAATAAAAAACGAATGTATGATGAACAAAATTGGCTTGTTTGCGTCAAATAATAGAAAGTGGAAACACGGAAAACACTTGTGTCAATATATCTAGCATAAGGTGAGAATATAAAACTCCTAACAATGTTCTCTTCCTTCCATTCTCTGCTCTCCATGTACAAATTGGTGATAGTCAAATGTCAAGTTTCTTTCTCTTCCCTAATTCGATTCTTCTTTATCTTCATATCATACCAGTCTGTATCAATAAAAGGATTTGCTGTACAATCAAAGAAAATGGGAGCAATCACCATTAAATCAGCAAAAGTTCAAGTTTTAGGATTTGTTGAAGTGAAGCCAATCCAAGTTGCCCAGAAAGATATTGCGACTACCATTTTCTACAATGGCCTCATCTACAATGATGAGTTGGTACAACAATATAATAACTTAGTTTTGAGGATATGCTTGTCATCTCCTCTGCCGACTAATGAAGGGACCGTCACAGATTGTCACCATTTCATTTGTTGATTTCTCCTTTTGTGTTTCCACAAAATCAATTGTCGGTGTCCTTGAGAATATTTTTCTCTTGGCTCTATGTTGGTAAGTTGGAGTGAGCAACTACTACTACTACCCCTACAAATCTTTTTAACCTTTTCATTGACAAGGAAAGGTTACCCGCTATCTAGTAGACAATACCCTTTTTATTTGACATGCGTGATTGAACAAGAATTGGGTAATCATAAGCATGGCATCATGGTTCTGAGTGTTCTCCTATTTGGTTTCGGTTCTGATTCCGTTGTTATTTTTTATATTCTTGCAAATAAAAAATTTAAGAATATTTTATTTTTCTTGTTATTGGAAAAAAAATGGAACAATTGAAAAATTTATTGTTTTCATTGTCAAATGAAAAAAGTTTCAAAAATTTAGAAAACAGATTTTTAGTTTTTCCTAAAACTGTAGTGTTTTTTAAAAAAAATTTTAAAAACAAGTTTTGAAGTAGGTTTACCAAACGCGTTTTGACGAAAATAATTTCCGGAACCAATCTACCAGATACGGTTTCATCGAATTACAAAAAAAGAAAAAAGAAACTGAAACAGTAACCAAAATGAGCCGCAGCAAACAAAATTTTGTGGCATTATATTTGTTTTCTTCATCCAATGTGTTTGTTATATTGTTTATGTTTCTCAGCAAGTGATTAATTGGGTGCCTCGGCCGATGCTCTGGGTGGCAACAGCTTGTTTACGAGCCTAGGATATGAGATTAAGGTGATTGCTTGGGTCCTGTGGTTAGATACAAACTGATCCCATTTACCAATTGAGTTGGTGGGTTTGGAAATTTAGGTTCATGGGCCGGGCTTGGTTTGGTGTTTTGGAACAATTCTTATAGGTCGGTTTCAATGCTATTGTTCATGCATATGAGCTGGCCACTTCTTTATTGGGTTAGGCTTCAGTTGAACTTGGCGCGTGGAACGATGCGTGAGGGAAGCAAGTGTGTGGGGCACGTGCAAGAAACGTGCTCGGGCACATGGCAGTCTTCTGGGTCTAATTTTGAGTTTGTTGGATTTAACATATCTGGCTCCATCCTTCTTTGTAATTCCTTTCGATTCTGAATGTCACTTGGGTTGGCTTAGCCCGATCGGGCCCAGGCTTTAGCCAAATTTTGGGCCAAGTCAAAATTTAGAGTGCTAGGCCCAACTCCAGCCCATACCTCTAAGAGTGGGCTTGGACTTCGACTCTTGGACGGGCTTGGTCAATTTTTAAAAAAATATTAATCCTTAAGTTTAATTTTAGTTTTATAAAATAGTAATTAATAAGTAGTAATCAATGATGGTTAAAATTAAATTAGAAAATTAATCAACTTATAAAAATCATACAAAAAAATAAATGATTAAACTTATTAAGTATTGATTAATGTAAATTTATATAAACTATTAATTATATAACAAATACACTTTTAATTAATAATTGATAATGAATAATGGTTAAATTAAGTTAGAAATGGAGTCAAAATTTCAAAAACTATACAAAAAATATTAATGATTAAACTTATAAAGTATTGATTAATATAAATCTATAGAAATTATTAATTATATAGAAATATACGATTATTATAAATTTATAATTTGGGCAGGTCTAGGGTTCGGTTTTTTGGGCGGGCCTCGGGATACCAAGGGTGAGGCCCAAGCCCACTCATAGGGGGTTGAACTTGGGCCGGGCAAGGCCTAGGTCAGGCTCGGGCCGGGCTTGGGCGACCCATGGGCCAAATTTACATCCCTACTTCCGATTAACCAAAAAAAAAAAAAAAAGAGGATATGTTCAAAACTAGATTTAGATAACCTAGACTTCGATTAGGAAAAAAAATGAAGAAATCGTTGAGGGACTTCAAAACGATGGCTCTGATAACATGTTAGAATGAAGAGAGAGTTTGAGTATAAGCTTTGTATATTGAATTGTGTCTTTATAATAGGAGACACTACAACATATATGACACTAAAAAATAAGGCAAAATATTGTCAGGGAAATTAAAAAAGTTTGATTGTTTGTTTATTTGGAAATTCCTGATTTTAAGAAAAGATATTCCAAATCTTAAGAAAAAAGTTAGAAATTAACATTTAAGATTTTATCTCGGAAGATGTGTTTCATGAGTGATGATTGTACTCCAAAAGTGCAATTGCAATACTATAACTTACTCTATGCTAATCTTAGTTTAGGGATTATTCATATGTTTTAGCTATATCCTAGTGCTAACTTTTTTGTTTTGCTTTGTATAGGTTTTGGGCCTAATTTGGAGCAATTAAGATATAATTCGAACAAAAGTGAAGAATGTTTTAAATAGTGCCGTTTGAACGGGTGAATAGTGCCATTTGAAGTGAATAGCGGTCGTTCAACCAGTAAATAATGATGTTTGAATGGTCCACAAAGCGTTCGAACAGTTTCATAGTCTGTAAAATTGTTCGAAATTACAGAGATGTGATTTGCTAACTCGAAACCCGTTTTGATGCCCCCTTCGAAATGATACACATAAACTCTATTATTTTTCTGCTTATTTAAAGCTGTTTTAGGCCCAAATTTTAGGATCTCTTCTTCTTTTTCATATTTTTAGTGTTTTTGGAGAGTTTTAGAAAGAGAAACTCTAAATTTCTTTTTAGGTCTTCATTTTTATTGTAATCAAGTATATTTGGAGATAATTATAAATATCATTTAAGAATCTTAAAACTTCAATGGAGGGATTTGAATTATCATTGTTTCATCTTTTGAATCTCTTAATTCTTGACAATATAACTCTAGATCTCTGAGAAAACTTAGATTCTTGACAAAGTTTGGTAATCTCTATGCACAAGCTTTAAGTTGGTATAAAGAATGCACAAATCAATAGTATGAATCTATAGCTTCAAATTGATTATAATTGTAAAGTTAACTATCATTGAATTGAATCTACGATAATCTTTTCTTAGATCCTGTTAAAATTTTGTGTTCTTAACTAAGTCGTTGAGTGTCCATGCACAAATCTTGAATTTGGTATGGGGGTGACTTAGATCGATGGTATGAATATAAAATCTCATTGTTCACAAATCTAAATTGATTATCATTGATTTCATAATTTTTAATTGCTAAATCTTCCGAATCAAATACTGTTGATCGAGATCTTTGATTTGAGTTATAAAGCCTCATTTAGGTCTTGGGTGAATTGAAAGATTGGATCAATTGAGTCCAAGACTTTCTCTATTGTTTTCAATCTAATGATAATTACTTTTGATTAGTTTAGATAAATCAACCAACTGTTGCAATCAATAGATTTTCATTTTACTTTTAGATTCATTATGAGATGTTTCTTGGGATTAGTTTTCTACAAAGTAGAATTTCATCATAAACATTCCAACTAAACTCCCTTTAGTTCAACCTCGGAGTTCACCAAAAAATTAAACAACAATCGCGACCATTCTCTTATAGATATACATTGTACATCTTTGGAGTGATCAAGTTTTGGTGCCATTATAGGGGAGTTTTATGGTTAGCATTTGTGAGACGAACTTTTGGAGGAATTGACTAGCAAAAACATCTTCACCATCTATCTTCAACGATGAGGGGACTTCAAGCTTGCTTGGATAAACTCGTTCCAATATCTTATTTGTTAGCTTATTAGATTTTATTTTTAGTTGTTTCTTTTTACTTTTCGTCTGTTGTTTGCTTGATTAGTTTAGTTGAATTTTCTTAATTATTTTATTTTATTTTGAGAAGTAGTGGAGAATTAAGGATTGAGATTAATTGCTAATTGGTGGTACTTATCTTGTGGATATTAGAGGTTTGGTTGACCAAGTTTGATTATTGCATTAGTGGTATATCTGTGGGGAGATTGAAGGTAGGATGGAGAATGTTGATGGTTGCAAATTGTGAATTGACTTGTTGAGACTTATAGTGCCAATTTGTTTGTGCATTGCATAATATTTTGAATTCATGACTCAACCGGTAAACATTCAATAGTGAACCCAAATAGCTATTCCACTTCGCTTGGTAGCTCATTTTCCTACAAATCATTTGTACACATTGACATAGGCACAATAGAATATTTTTCTCAACAAGTTGAGAATGATGGTAATGGGAGCATCCATACTTATGGTGGTGCGCAAGCACCTCCTTGTCAGTCTTTCAAAGACTACTTAAACTCGGCTAAGCCTAGTTCCACCATTCCAGCTTATACAGACATGTTATATGGTCAAACAAATGTTATTAATCCATATAGGAGTCCATGTACAAACCAAAGGGGTCAAACAAATCTTTACTCAGAAACTTATAATTCGCTCGGGGGGAGGGGAGAGAGGGAATCAATACAACTTCAGTTGGAAGGGTGAGGGAATGTTAACTCCTCAACAATATCAAGCCCCATCTCATTTCTATCAAGCATGTTGTCTCAAGGTTAATCTCCATATTAATTTTGATGATAACAAAACTATGTGGTTATTATTGATTCTAATTTAAGTGTGCAAATTACATATATTTTGATTAAAAGATTGATAAAATGTTTTAAATGTTTGGAACCTATTTAAGGACATAGAGCACTAAAAAAAAGATCATTTGGAATGCTTTTACATGGTTTGGAATAAACTCTTGGAAGATTAAAGTGAAATTCATAATGATGCCAAAAATAAGATATTTCAAATAGATTTATAGATTGAAGTCTTGGCACTTCGCAAATATGGATGACATATTGATCATCTCCACTAAAGAGTTTTTGATGATCTTGGAGCTATTGTCAACACTTTACAAAGATAGTTGACACCTTACTAAAGATTCGCATAAGACTGGAGAAGTTATATCTAGCACCTTGTAATTATGGTCAACACCTTTATTGAAGACCCTCGACCCTCAAAAGAAGAAAGTCCACACATATTGTCAACACCGTGCAAATATGGTTGACACCTTGCTCAAAACTCAACTTGCTCAGATGATGCTCAGAGATATTGTCAACACTTAGCAAATGTGGTTGACACCTTAGAGAGGCCTTATCTTCATATTTCATTCTAGAAACTCTTATCGACACATTGAATAGCTCTTGTTGACACCTTTAAAAATATATGCGAATGAAGGGTAATAGCCTCTAAAATGGTTGACACCTTACAAATATGATTGACACTATCAGAAGTTGAAATCTTGAATGTGTGAAGGAAGTGCTGACACTTGCATCGACACATGAGTCGACGCCTTCAACATAATGAGTAAATTAAATAATATACCCTTTGTGATTTTCAACACCTCACGAATATGATTGACACCTTCAATAGAGAGAATTTGAATCTACGAAGGAAGTGCTGACACCTTAAAGAACTCTTGTCGGCACCTGTTTCCAACAGTCATAAATTTAAACGTTCTTATCAGTCAAACTTGTATTAAATGATGCTCCAATTGCCTCCAATAACTGAAATTGATCAAGGGCTATATATATATATATATATATGACTCTCAACTTATTTATAATTATTAAGAAAAAAGAAATCAAGTACAAAAGGTGAAGATCCAATCATATACATTCAATACCCTGTTTTTACTTATTTGGGAGTATATACACTTAAGTTGAAACGTGCATTAATACACTCATAATAGTAATTCCTTTGTAAACACTTTGTTTCGTATAAGGTTATATGCCTTGTAAGCTTGAGTGTAGCTTAGGAGATACATTTGTAAGATTGAATGATCTTGGACACAAATCATTTGGAATTGAGAGTTTGGCTTGAGCTATTGTAAAAAGGGTGAGCTGGGCACTAAGCATCTAACAAACTTTGTAAAGGATTTTACATAGTGGTCCCTTCAAGCGAATTGATGAAGAGAGGACGTAGGCAAGATTGACTGAACCTTTATAAAAATTATGTGTCTCTATCACCTTGCAGTTGCTTATTCATCTCATGATCTTTATTACCTGTTTGCATTACATCATATTTTCTTGTGATTACTGTTCCATTGAATTAATCATCTATAATCTGTGATTATTGTTCTATATTCCTTAATAACGCAATTCACCCCTTCTTGGGTTATCATTTCGGGCTAACAGTTGGTATCAAAGCCTGATGCTCATTATTAAGCTTTATATCCTAGAGTAAGATTTATGGCACATGTTATTAGAATCTCTCTCGGAAAAAGGTTAATCTACAAACAGACCTCCTATGTTTAATGGAACTAATTATAACTAGTGGAAAAATATATTGAAAATTTATATTCAATCTGTTAATTACCAACTCTAGAGAATCATTGTAAGTGGACCCAAGGTCCCTACCAAGACTGTTGAAATTATGGTTGCTATTAGACATGAAAGTCAATGGGATGAATCTGATTTAAAGCTTATGCAATTGAATACTAAAGCTATGAATTTGCTATATTGTGCATTAGACCCTGCTTAATTTAATAGAATATTTACATGTGATTCTGCTAAAGAAATATAGGATAGACTTGAAGTAACTCATGAAGGTACCAAACAGGTTAAAGAGTCTAAAATTAATATTCTTGTGCATAACTATGAGTTGTTTAGAATGAAACCTGAAAATCCATTACTGATATGTTTAGAAGGTTTACTAACATTATAAATAGATTAAAATCTCTTGAAAAGATTTATCTTGAAAGTGAATAGGTAAAACAGATTCTCAGATCTCTACCAAGGACTTGGGAGGCTAAGATGACTATAATAAAAGAAGCCAAGAATCTAAATACCTTGCCTCTGGAGGAACTGCTTGGATAACTCATGACATATAAGCTTACTCAAAAATAAAACACAGAAGATGTTGATGAGAAAAAGAAGAGGGTCACTGCATTCAAATCTACAGCTACAAAAAATGACCAAGACAGTGATAAAGAGAAAGATGAAAAACTTGCATTAATCACTAGAAAATTGAAGAGGTTCATGAGAAAAAAATGGAAGAAAGGAAGGAAACCAGAATCTAAGGGACAAACAAGCAAATTTGATTCCTTTATTATATGCTTTGAGTACAAAAAGCATGGACACATCAAACCAGAGTGTCCACAACTCAAGAAGAGATGAAAGAAAGGCAAGGGAGCAGCAGCTTTAGCTATAACACCAAGTGGAAGTGAGGAATCCAACTCAGATGAAGATTCTAAACCTCAAAAAGTAACCAACCTTTGTTTGATGGCTCATGAGAAAGAAGAAGAAAAAGAGGTAACAACCTCGACTTTACTTGTCATGCCTCGTTTTTTGGCCTCACTGAGGTCTCCATGACCTAGGGGAGGAGAAGGACGATGCTCGGTCATGTTAGAACTTACCCTCCTAAGAGGACAAGTGCAATGGGGTTTGGACTTGAAATTGATTTGATTAAAGGCTTTTAGAGAAATGTTTGGAGTCACCACCTAACTTTGATAAATGTGTGTTAGGTCACCAAAAGCTAAGTAAAATTCGATGACTAAACTTAGGGTTTTTGAAAAGGTTTTAGAAAACTTCTTTAGGGGGGGGGGGTTTGAAGAAAACAGGTTGGTTGGCAACCTTTACAGAATGTTTAAACCCTTTGTAGAAAATGACTCCGTTTTGATCTTGGAAAACAGTGATTCTAGGTTCGAAGGTTGATTACGTGTAGGGAAGATGACCGAAGACTATCATCCTACCTCGCCGTTGCGGTACCTACGTGTCCTATCACCTTATATTCACTCACTTGAATCTCCAATTCCTAATTGTTTGCTTATGTCTACTTTTAAAAAGATTTTGTCATCACTTTTGGGATGAATGATGCATGATGCAAGTTGAAAAGAATTTGAAAAAGAATTGGGGTTGGATTTTGGAAAGGGGTATTTGATTTTGAAAAAAGGGTTATGACCGCACCTATGAAAGTTGTCTACATATCTCGTTTTGATGAGAATCATATCAGTCATAGTTTGGACTTAGGATCTGATTGAAAATAGGCACATTAGCGCTTTTGAAAAGTTTTGAAGACACATTGGTGTCATGTTTTGAAAAAAAGAACTTGAGAGTTTTTTAGAGTGCATTTTGAAATGGGATTTGAATTTGGAAAAGTTCTTGTGAACTTGTATTGAAAGCGTTTTTTAAAATGATTTTTTATGTACCTTATAAAAGGTATTTCGATGTTTCATTGCCTTTGGGAGGTTAGTTATATAAGAACTAAGCTCCTTCAAGGTTATGATTTTTGAAAAATAATTTTTAGAAAAAAGGGGCTAGAAACTTCTCTTTGGGTTTGAATATCTCACTTGACCTTGAACAACCCTAAGTATAGAAAGCCTAGGGTCATTTCAAGGATGTGACATTTAGAAATAGTTTTTGGGAAAGAGGTTTTGAAGATACTTATACAAATATGGTTCATCCCACATAAAAACTCTCACATTTCTCAAAAATTTCTTTTTATTTAAGCTAGACCAGTGAGGAGGAATCTTACCTGTAGGCAAATAATTGCTATGTCAGCAAACCATGGTCTACTACTATGAGAGACAGCTTAAATCGAGAGCAGTTACTCATTAGGAAAGTGCTCATTGATGGGAGAATCTTCTTGATCCCACCCATCAATAAGGAGTATAGACAAATGATCAGCTACCACGTTTTCTACACCTTTCTTATCCTGAATTTCTATGTGAAACTCTTAAAGGAGTAAAATCCAACGTATAAGTCATGGCTCAGCTTCTTGCTTTGTGAATAAGTACTTAAGTGCGGCATAGTCTGTATACACTATAACTAATAGGCCGACTAAGTAGGATCTAAATTTGTCAAGGGAAAAAACCATAATAGGGTCTTTCTCTGTGGTAGTGTAATTTATCTTGGCATCATTTAGGGTCTTACTTGCATAATAAGTGACATGTGGTTTCTTGTCCCTTCGTTGACCTAAAATAGGCGCAATGCTGAAATCACTCGTCACACATTAGCTCGAATGGTAAAGACCAATCAGGAGCTTGTATAATGGGGGCAGTAATCAAAAACCCTTTAGCTTATCAAAAGCTTGTTGGCATGAAGATATCCACTCGAACGGAACATCTAATGTCAGTAAATGGCACATTGGACGCGAAATAGCACTAGAACCTAGATGAATCTCCAGTAAAAGCCAGCGTGCCCTAAGAAAGAACGGACATCCTTAATGGTCCTAGGGGCAGGAAGTTTTTTGTATGAGTTCAACTTTGGCTTTGTTAATTTTTATCCCCTTATGAAACACGATATGTCCTAACACTATCCCTTATGTCACCATAAAGTGACACTTCTTCTAATTGAGAACCGAATGGCTCTCTTCACATTGTTGCAATGTTTTTTTAAGATTCTCTAGGCATTGGTCATAGGTGTAAGCACCTCATTTTTGACCGCTTGGCAGTCTACAGTCCGTCCAAACTTGTATTCCAATCAATGCGGACATATTTTGAGTCAAATCAACTTTTCAAGTCTAATCTTGTCTATTCATCGCTTTGTGGGCCCACCAGGCCCAAATAGAAGCAAAATGACCAAAATGCCCTTGTGGGCATTGTTCGGTTCGATCCCGCAGGCACGTTTTTTTGAAAACGGTAGGCCCTCTTTCCAATTCCAAATCAGGCACGTCTTTCCGAAGACGGTAAGTCCCTTTTCCAATTCCAAATCAGGCACGTCTTTCCGAAGACAGTAAGTCCCCTTTCCAATTCCATCAGGCACATCTTTCTGAAGATGGTAAGTCCCATTTCCAATTCTTTTTTCAATTCCAATTCCAATCCCTCTCTCAAGAAAGTTGATTCCTCAAGACGGTAAGTCTATCCTATTCGGCACGTTTTTTGAATAAAATCCCTGTATCACGGGACTGCTATTAGAGTGGCGGAAACACTCAAAACCCAAGTCAACACTAGTGACTGCTAGTCTACTTCGTTGAAAAATGACCAAACTGCCCTTAGGGCCATTTTCAGCACGTTTCTCGAGAGCACACCTAAGTCCCCAGAATGGTAAGTCCACCCTTTCCAAGATTGTCTTAAAAGCAGTCTAGCATGATTAGGTGCCTTCTAGTCAGTTTCGGGCCCATTCCGAGACTTTCCTGTCAAGATGAGCATTTTGCCCCTAGGCATCCAAGCACCCCAGGGACCACACCGGCTCTAGGTATCAAACTGGTAACCTCCCGAGAATGCTTCTTATAGTATTCCTGACCTTTCTTGATCTTTTCGGATCATTTTGAGTCAGTTCCGGCAAACCCGGTGCGAAATGACCGTTTTGTCACTGGTGGGCCGGTCGCCTTTTCTGACTACACCAGCTCTGGGTATTAAATCGGCAACCTTTGGGAAGATTCTAAATAATGTTCCCAAACCTCGAGTCTTCTTCTGGGACATTCCAAGTCTATCCCCGTAGTTTTTCAGTCCAGTTGACCATTTTGCCCCTAATGGCTTGGTCAACCCTTCCGACAATTCTTGTCATCCTTTTTCAAGTCAAATACCTCCGGGATCCTGTTCTGAGGGTTCCTACCCTTTTCTGGCCTTCCAGGCCATTCCTGGTTCCCTTAAATCCTTCCCGGACCTTCCGGAGTCACTCATAGTGAAGTCAGGCTAAAAATTGCATGGTAGTCACTAGTACAAGTGTCCAAATCTTCTGAAGATACGTTGCTTGCCGACCTTAAAACTTTCCTAACTGGCTGGCACCACTACTAGTGGCGCCAATGTAAACTTTGGCCTGGCGCCACTGCAACAGGCGCTAGGTCATTCCTTTGTCTATAAATACAGAGCCTCTTCCAGCGTGAAAGAGGTCCGCAAACTTAGTCTAAAAAACCCTACTGTTTGATATACAGAGCTCGTAGCCTCCCAAAACCCTAGTCTCCTTTAGGTTTCCAAACCCTAGCCTCCACACACAAACCCTAGCCTCCTATACACTCATACACTCTCATATACTCATACACTAGCGTCAAACCCTCCATTGAAGGCTTAGATTGCTACAACTATGAAACTGAAGATCAAAAACAAACTCTTGAAGATTGAAGTGAAGACTGAAGCGAAGCAAGCAAACCAAAGCGCGCAAAGCTAAGCAAAATAAAGAAAACACAAGGTAGGCTTCTTATTTACGTTTACGCATCTTCCCCATCTCTTCTCTCTACTAACCCACTTGGATTTTCTTCTATTTTAATCCCCCATCTTCTTCGCCCCTTTCTTGCATGCTTGAAACAAGGGAATTCCCGGTCCATGTGTAAGATTAGGCTACTGGAGAGTCACCGTGTCAGGGGCTTTCTTTTAGCCTAACCGGAGACCATGTAGGTTCGGCCCCCTTGATTATGTGGTGAAGCCTTTAACCTTGTATATTTACGACCCCAACTTGCATTGTGCATATCATGATCTTGCATTCTTTCAAAATTCCTTTTCAAAAGCTTGCATTAAACTTGTTTTCAAAAGCTTGCATCAAAATCTTCTTTTTCAAAACTTGTTTTCAAAATCACAATCTTAGGGTGATTCTAACCTTTCCATGGCTAGGGTTGCTTTAGGAAAGTGTTACATGTAAAGTGGCCAACACGGTCCATATTTTCAAATCATTGTTGTTTTCGAAACCACTATCCTAAAGTGGTTCTAACCTTCTTATGGTTAGAATCGCTTTAGGAAAGTGAGATATTTTATATACTTTCTAAAAACTCTATTTTCAAATCTCTCCTTCTAAAAACCTCTCTTTCAACATACTTTCTAAAAATTCTCTTTGACCTCCTTTTCAAAATTCCTTTCCAAAGTTGTTTCTCTAAAACTTCCCTCCACAAAACTCACTTTCCTACAAACTCATTTCCAAAACACTCTCCTCAAAATTCACTTTCTAAAAGCACTCCTTAGGTTTCCTTCTTAGAAAACTCTCTCCCTAAATCTCTTTCCTAAAAACTCTTTCCAACGATCTCCTTCCAAAAATCTCCTTTCCAAAAACTCTCTCAAAGTGTTACTTTCCAAAAACTCACTTTCCAAAATCTCCTTCCTTAGAGTCCAAGTCAAACTCTAGAACCCACAATTAGAAAATCCTAATTTTCGTTCCCAAAAGCATGATTTCCAATCCCTTATTTGGGCCTCAAAACCTAGGTTTCCAAAACCTTTTGTTTTCTACATCAAAACTATATATATTTTCAAAACCTCTTTTCTATGTCAAAACTATAGTCTTCCCAAAACTAGGATTTCTAAAAACTCCATCTTTCCAAATTCATGCCAAATCCAATCTCCCATTTAGGAAACTAGATCTTAGCCTCCATTTTTGGAAACAAAATCAAAATATCTCTTTTTAGAAACAAAATTCAATCCCTTGTTTTAGGAAATAGGAATCTCAATCCTTTCAAATCCAAATCTTTTCTAATTCAACTCCTTCCTAATCTAGTACCTTCCTAAACCATAAGTTTCCCAAAACTTTCAAATCTTTCTTTAAACATTAAGCTTCCAAATCTTTCCTAATTCAACCATTTCCTAATTTCATCCCTTTCCAAATTTCAACTTTCCAAATTCAAAACTTCAAATCTTTCCAAATCTAAAGCTTCCTAAACTCAAAACATTCTTACTTTCAAAATTTTCCTATTTCAAAACATTCTAAATTCAAAACTTTCCAATTTCAAAACTTTCTTAAAACGAAAACTTTCTTAATTCAAAATATTTCCTAAATTGAAACTTTCCTAAATTGAATCTTTCCTAAACCAAAACTTTCCCAAAATGAAACTTTCCTAAAATGAAACTTTCCTAATTCGAACCATTCCTAATTTCAACTTTCCTAATCTTTCAAGTCCAACATTTGAGTCAAATCTTTCCAAATCTCAAGTCCTTCCTAAAACCTTTCTTTCCTAAGTCTAGATTTTCTAAAACTAAGCTTTCCAAAATCAAATCTTTTCAAATCTTCTAATCAAAATCTCTTTCTTCCAATCATACCTCTATTGTCTATCAGACTCTTGTCCGAACTACGACTGATCTGATTCCTCCAAAAGGATATGTAGGCAACCCTCATGGGTAAAGTCACAACTTTTTTCAAATCTCCAATTCCATAATCTATTTTTCTAATTCCAAGTTTCTATTTCTAAATCTCTATTTTCAATTTTCAAAATTTTCCAATTTCAATTCTATCTTTTCAAATCTTTTTCTAAAAACAAATCAATTTATTTTCAAATCTATTTCTAAATTTATTTTCAAATATTTTTCTTACACTTACATATCATGCATCATGTCTTTTTAAAAAATTATTTTCTGAAGTGAATAGGATTGGACATTTTGTTAGTCGAAGAGTCTCATAGGTGAATTTAGGGTAAATAAGCATGTACGTACCGCAAGGGCGGGGTAGGGTGATGGCTTAGTGCGTCTTCCCTACACGTAACCAACCTCCGAACCTAGGATCACTATTTTCGAAAGACCAAAATGGAGTTTATTTTCAAAAAGGGCTTAAATGTTTTCTAAAGGTTGTCAAACAACCTGTTTTCTTAAAAACCCTCTCTTGAGGGAGTATTTTCAAAATCGTTTTCAAAAACCCTAAGTGTGACTCTCGGATTGTGCTTAGTTTTTAGGTGACCTAACTCACCTTAATCAAGTTAGGTGGCGACTCCAAATGTTTTCCAAAAGCCTTTATTCAAATATATTTTCAATTCAAATATAGTCGTACTCATTCTTCTAGGAGGGTGAGTTCTAACGAGACAGTACAGTATTTTTCCCGCTTGTGTGTATATTCCTCGAGTGCGAAAAATCTGGGTGCGACAGCTGGCGACTCCACTAGGAATGCTTAGAGGGTTAGGCTGTAGTCATGTCTCTTTACCCTTCACCTATGTAGAGTCTTCAATTAACTTGCAATCCTATTCACTTTAAATTTTCAAAACCAAATTTTCAAAATTGTTTTCAAAAAAGAAAAAACACGCATTTATTCATATTATCTTGTGTTAAGTTTGCCATTCACATACTAACTCTTGCATCTTTATTTCGTAGGTGCGCTTTTTGTTTAAATTTTATTAACTGTCATGCATGAATATGATGAATAGGATGAATGGGAGTTGTTGGGCTCTTTCCTCCGCCTTAAAAAATCACACACACACTACACGTGTACTTGCATACTGCATATTTTCATTTTTACCCTGATATGACCCTTCTAGTTAGAAAGGGGGAACGGTATATTGGTTGTGGGCAAAATGCTATGTCAGTTTCTTCGCCTACGGCCTCTTGATGGTTCCCCTGCACGGATTACCAACCGATCATGGCACCACCTTAGGGAGCGGGCCTAGGTTTGAAGATCTAGGGACCGAGCCTTTTTTAGGATGCATTAGTCAACCCTCAACCTCATGCTCATATAGACACCATGCATAGCCGAACCTCTGCCGGATTTAAGACACACACACCGTTTTTCAAAACCATGGAGGAAAGGGCAACTTGCTCTAACTTTTCATTCATACTTGTCTATTCCTATTGTTATAATAACTGTATTCTTACTGTTATAATGCTTGTCTAACTGTTCATGCATGCACGTTTACTCTACCATTGTATTCTCTTTCTTTATATTCTATGCATCCATTTTCATGCATCCTATACTCCATGTCAAGACGAGAGTTCCAAGTAACTCAAGTCACTACATTCTTATGCATATGATCAACCCAAAGAGGAAGACACCTAGTTCACTCTCCCTTGCATTGAACCTACCTAAACCCTAAGGATGCCCACGTAACCCTAAGGACTCATGGCATGCGCATCAATTCATTCCATAAGAAGGGCCCCAACCCCTCTATGCTCACGGAGATAGGATTGCCATAAAGACAAGGGGCAATCGATCAACAAGGTCTCTCAGCAACCTCCTCGACATCAAATTCAAAGAAGGCGAATCTAAAGACTCAAGAGTAGTTTAGGATTCCATATGTAAAACTAGATAGGTAGAAGTCCAAAGAAAAAATGTTTCCCTCTCCCTCGTTAAAGAGTACCCTATTTCCTCTTGTATTCTAAATTCAAAGTTCAATGTATTCTATTACTTTTCTCAATTGAATGTATGAATGAATGTAGGTTCCTGATCATCGGTAAGGTATCTGCATACAGAGGCAAAACCCCTATCTCCTAAAGTAGGCCAATACACTATGTATAGTTTCTCTCATAAACAGGGGCACCTTGGAGCATGCATTGCATAAAGACTTGTCAAGATAAAACACCGACTCTTTTCCTTTGTTGGTTTTAGGTACCTCTCCTCGTTCTCCCCCCTGTCTTAGAGGCCAAAAGCTAAGAAATGCCCATGGAATCACTTACTCTCGATATCTTAACTCTACTACTAGCGGATGCGAGAGGAGTCAGATATAGGATAACCAAAATGGAAGGCATACTTTCTTCACTCTTGTCCCGTGCAACCCATGAGCAAGCAAAGTCCTCACAAGCCCAAACCCATAATGGACGAAAAAGGATGAAAAAGGAAGACTAAGACTTTGCCTCGACCATTGCTTACCAACGACCTCCCCAGGCTGAGGGCCTTGCTCTAATGCCTTCCAAACCAACCTCTAACCAAACCCATGGATTATATAATCTCTCCTACGGATACCACCCCAACCAATTTGGCCCTATCACTGAAAATCATCCCATTTTGAAACATAAAGCCCGAAGTCCTTTCAATTCCCGAACCATTAGCCCGGTTGTGACCTTACCAAAACTCAATTCCTAATCCTAAAAACCATCTGCAACACCTCCTCAGCCTAGGTGAACAAGTGGGAAAAAGCGGACATTTACTAAACTTGCGTGTTCACCGACCACGGCTTATTTTGGTCTCTTAGCAGCCGAATATCTAAAGCCTACACCTGCTCGACCCCGACCCAATCCTTTGCCTCATTACTTTGAATCTGCAGCAAGCTGTAAGTACCATTCGAGTGGCCAAGGACATGACACTGAAGATTGTTTGACCCTCAAGCATAAGATTCAAGACCTAATAGATAACAAGATCATTGGTTTACGACCAGCAAATCCTTCTCTAAACGGCACTATGGACCCTCCGCTAGACCACACTGTCAACGTCATTACAAAATTTGGTAACGACAAGGTTTGTTTCGCTACATGCCAAGAGATATATTACAAGGATGGGGAGGAAATGGAATGCGAAGATATAAAGCAGTGTCATGCCTGATTACGGTCTAACCCCAATAAAATGCCGATCCCCGAAGACAAACTCATATATGAATCTGTGAAGAAGATTGACCAGGAGTTGTCCAAACTCAGTGATAAGAATCCCCCATTGTGTACACCTGAGGAACACCGAGCCACGGCTGGACGCCAGAGCAAAAAACCCCGGGCTCGATCTATCAAGCTTGAAGAAGACGAGCTACCCAACTGGTTTGTTAGAGAAACTACAGAGCAAACAAATAAAGGCAAGACGGTCAAGAAAGCTGACAATTACATCATCGCCGCCAACTCACTGGGAACTCCGGGAGAAACATTTACCTATCCTACCTTGGCTGAAGATCCCAACCACGGATGGAATGCTGATATGGGCATCATCCCAAAGCCCTATTGAAGAATACAAGAATCCCATCAGAAGCGTACAAGAGAGGGGTGTTTTCACCCACTTTCTTTCTATCCCTTTACCTTTTGTTCTAAAATTAATAACTGCATTTCTTTCTCTTTCAAACAAGAACTATATACTTTTCACTGATATTATACAATGATTAAGTCTTTTTATTCTCTGCTGTTATCTTATATTTCTCTTGGGAATGGTAGCTACTTTCTACGCAAGGGGCATGGTTTATCTTAGGGGTCGGTTTGACTTGAAGGGATGATAGCATGAGTTAACCACTCCCTCAACGACCAGCTTTCCAAAAAAAGAGAGTTCTTGGATGAGTGAGGATACTACCCAAAGGCAGTACTTACAAGACACCGAAGCTAAGCAATGTGTGGTCAGTTTATCAAAATGAAGAGGAGCCATCTTTCATTTCCCTATAAATATGTTTACATTCCCTTTCTTTAACCCCTAGAGCCTTAGAACAAATGAAGTTTTCCTTGTCAACACCGATCTATGACTGTCCTCCCCACACTGGGGGCAAACAATAGTTGAGAACTCTGGGAATGGTATCCACCTCGACTATGCTAAGATAGTATCGAAAGCTCTATAGATCAAGCAATCTAGTTCAAAGTGAGGAGAGGCCCTCATTTCATTTCCCATACAGTAAGAAGCAACCCCTTGCCAAACCCGTTGAGCCATTTATCTTTTTCGAGAAAATCCCAACCTAGGGATCACCGCCCAAATTGGGTTAGATTGAACGGCTAAGGAAAAAGTCTAAGGAAAAAGGGTTGTGGAATGATTTGTTTCAAAAAAAGGAACGAAAAGAGATAAAAAGAAAAAAAAAGCAAAGGAAAATAGTTGCCAAGGGACAAAAGGAAGAAAACCATGAATGTGCCATCTTGAAAAGCGTAATAGGAAAAAAGAAGAAAGTCATGTTTATACCTAAAGGGTGAAAGAAAATAGTCATTTTTACCCTGAGAAGTATGTAGTGAAAGCAAGAAGGAAATTTAAAGGTGATCCTAGGTTACAAAGAAACTCAGTAGAAATAATAGGTTCGAGCCTTTATCCTTTCTTACAAAACCTCAAAACCATGGCTTACATTACAACCCTACTATAGTCCACTCTGATTGAAAATAGATTGCTTGATCTAAATGAGCTAGACACGCTGCCGAAGCTAAAGAAGGATGCTAACCCTATTGAAAAATAGTCAAGGATGGTATGGATCTAAACCCTGCTGAAAACAATATCAAATTTGAGCCTATATATCCTGTTATTTCTGAAACCCCATAACCTAGCCTACATTATGGTCCTAAAGCAAAGTCTTCTCGGATTGAAGGACTAGCCGCTTATCGCTCTGCTAATGGTCAGGTAAGCTGTTGCTAAAACCCTGAGAATCGAGAGTTTCAGTCCAATAATCATATACACTAACCCCGAGGCAGAGAGTCGGGGGCAATCAAAAGGTTGAGAAAGGTGCGAAGTGCTATCATCCAATCAAGGTAAGGTTGAGCCAGAGGAGAGGTTAGACCCTCGAAAAGGAAGGAGTTACCATTCCAAAGATATCGAGTTCGACAGCACCCCTTGTCATTTCTGTTAGTTAATGTATTTCTAATATGTACATTAGAAATATTGTTCGGTCCAATTCCAATAGGCACGTCTTTCCGAAGATGGTAAGTCCCCTTTTAAATTCTAATTCCAATTCCAATTCCAATTCCAATTCTAATTAAATCTGACACACCTTTCAAGAAAGTTGATTCCTCGAGGTGGTAAGACCATCCAACCCAGCACATTTTCGAGTGAACTCTTTGGAACAGTAAGTCCTTTCAAACCCGTCGACCGAAACGAGACCGTAAGTCCCCAAGATGGTAGAACGGTCCACCTTTGGTGCCTGTCAGCCCGCCAATGAAGAAATGTCTGTTTCGGCATGCCTCTCGAGAAAGTTGATTCCTCAGGCATTAAGGCCACCTAGCAGCTTTCAGAGATTAGGCAATCTCTAGAATGATCGTAAATAGGACGATACTCGTAAATAGGCATTAGAGTAACGAAAATACTCGTAAAATCGTAACCATCAGAGTGATGGAAACACTCGCAAATAGGACGCTATAGGGAATTGCCAATAAACCCTTATGTCACGGGACCACCTCAGAATGAAGAAACACTCAAAACCTAGGTCAACACTGGTGCCTGCTAGCCCACTTCGGTAAAAAATGACCAAACTACCCCTACAGCCATTTCTGGCACGTTTCTTGAGAAAGTACCTAAGTCCTCAGAACGGTAAGTCCACCCTTTCAAGATTGTCTTAAAGATAATCCAGCATGATTAGGTGCCTTCTAGTCAGTTTCGGGCCAATTTCGAGACCTTCCGGTCAAGATGACCATTTTGCCCCTAGGCATCCGAACGCCTTGGGAACCACACCAACTCTGGGTATTAAATCGGTAACCTCTCGATAATGCTTCTTATAGTATTCCCGACCTTTCATTACCTTTTTCGAGTCACTCTGAGTCAATTTCGGCAAACACGATGCAAAATGACCGTTTTGCCCCTGTTGGGCCGGTCGTCTCTTCTAACAACACCGGCTCTGGGTAGCAAATCGGTAACCTCCTAGAACATTCTAGGTAATGTTTCTAAATCTCGGGTCTTCTTCCGGGACATTCCGAGTCCATCCCGGTAGTTTTTCGATCAAGTTGACCGTTTTGCCCTTAATAGCCCAGTCAACCTTCAAACACATCCTGTCATCATTTTTCAAATCTAATATTTTTGGGACTCTATTCTAAGGGTTCCTATTCCTTTTCAGCCTTCCGGGCCATTACCGATCCTCTGAATCCTTTTTGGACCTTCCGGAGCCACTCCTAATGCAGCCAAGCTAAAAATTGCATGGTAGTCACTAGTATAGGCACCCAAATCTTCTGAAGATACGTTATTTGCCGACCTTAAAACTTTCCTAAGTGACTGTTGTGGTGCCAAAAGGATTTTTTTCTTGGCGCCACTGCAACAGGCGCCAGGTCATTCCACTCTCTATAAATACAAAGCCTCTTCCAACGTGAAAAGGGTCTGCAAACTCAGTCCAAAAATCCTATTATTCGATACACAAAGCTCGTAGCCTTTCCAAACCCTAATCTTCTTTAGTTTCTCCAAACCCTAGCCCCCATATACAAACCCTAGCTCTCATATACTCCCATGCACTCATATACACTCTTACACACGCCTCCGAAACCTCTATTGAAGACTTGAAGTGCTGCAACCCGAAACTCTCGAAGATCAAGACAAGCCCCTAAAGACTGACGCAAAGCAAAGCGAGGATCGAAACAAAGCAAGTAAAACAATGCAAATAAAAGAAGATGCAAGGTAGGCTCACTCTTTACATTTACGTAACTCCCCCCTCTCTCTTCTCTCTCCTAACCTACTTGGGTTTTCTTCTATTTTAATCCCCCATCTTCTTCCCCCCCCCCCCCCCCCCTTCTTGCATGCTTGAAATAAGGGACTTCTCAGTCCATGTGTAGGATTAGGCTATTGAAGGTCACCATGTCAGGGGCTTTCTTTTAGTCTAACTGGAGGCCATGTGGGTTAGGCCCCCTTGATTATGTGATGAAGCGTTAGCCTTGCATGTTCACGACCCCAACTTGCATTGTGCATATCATGATCTTGTATTCCTCTAAAATTCGTTTCAAACTTGTTTTCAAAACTTACATTCAAATTGTTTTCGAACTTGCATCAAAATCTTCTTTTTCCAAACTTGTTTTCAAAATCACAATCCTAGGGTGATTCTAGCCTTTTTATGGCTACGGTTGCATTAGGAAAGTGTTACATTTAAAGTGACCAATATGGTCCATGTTTTCAAATCATTGTTGTTTTCAAAACCACTTTATTAGAATGGTTCTAGCCTTCTTATGGTTAGAATTGTTTTAGGAAAGTGAAATATTTTAATGAACGTTCCAAAAACCCTCTTTTCAAATCTGTCCTTCTAAAAATCTCTCTTCCAACATACTTTCTAAAAACTCTCTCCAATCTCTTTTCCAAAATTGTTTTCAAAGACTCCCTTCAAAAATCTATTTTCCAAAACCCTTTTCAAAACTCTTTTCCAAAAAAACTCTCTTTAAAATTCACTTTCTAAAAACGTTCCCAAAATCTCCCTTTCCGAAAACTCACTTTCCAAAAATCTCTTTTCTTAGAGTCCAAGTTAAACCCTAGAGTTAACGATTAGGAAACCCTAATTTTCTTTCCTAAAACATGATTTTCAATCTTGCCTTAAAACCTAGGTTTCTAAAATCCCATTTTCTACATCAAAACCATATATTTCCAAAACCTATTTTCTACATCAAATTATAGTCTTCCAAATTTAGGATTTTCAAAACTTCACCTTCCAAATCCTTGTCAAATCCAATCTTCCCATTTAGGAAACTAGATCGAATCTTCTAGTTTTGGAAACAAAATCAAAACGCCTCTTTTTAGAAACAAAATCCAATCTTTTGTTTTAGGAAATAAGAATCTCAATGCTTCCAAATCCAAATCTTTCCTAATCATAATCTTTCCTAAATCCACTCCTTCCTAATCACATACTTTCCTAAACCTTAAGTCTCCGAAACTTAAACTTTAAAATCTTCCATTAAACTTAAAGTTTACAAACCTTTCTTAAACTTAAACCTTTCCTAATCTCAAGCATTTCTAAAACTCAAATTTCTAATCTTTCCAAATCCTACACTTTCTAAATTTCAAAATGTCGCGCCTAGATTTTTCGCACTCGAGGAATAGACACACAAGTGGAAAAAATGTTGTACTCTCTCGTTAGAACTCACCCTCCTAGAAGAATGAGTGCGACTAGGTTTGAATTGAAAATCTGATTTGAATAAAGGGCTTTTAGAAAAGATTTGGAGTCGCCACCTAACTTGATTAAGGTGAGTTAGGTCACCTAAAAACTAAGAATAATCCAAAGACTACACTTAGGGTTTTTGGAAAACGATTTTGAAAATATCTCCTTGAGAGAGGGTTTTTAAGAAAACAGGTTGTTTAGCAACCTTTGGAAAACATTTAGCCATTTTTTGAAAAATAACTCCTTTTGGTCTTTGAAATCAGTGATCTAGGTTCGGAGGTTGGTTACGTGTAGGGAAAACGCACTAAGCTATCACCCTACCCCGCCCTTTCGGTACCTACATGTCAATCTACCTTAGATTCACCTATGAGAGCCTTTAACTAACTAATGGCCAATCCTATTCACTTTGAAAAATAATGTTTGAAAAGAAACTAACATGATGCCTGATATGCAAGTGCAAGGAAAGAGAATTGAAAAATAGATTTGAAAAGATGGAATTGAAATTGGAAAGTTTGAAAATTGAAAGTAGAAATTTGAGAATATAAATTTTGAAATTGGAATTTTGAAAGTAGATTGGAATTTGAGATTTGAAAAGATTTTGGAAACCGCACCCATGAGGATGGAATTGAAAGTTTGAAAAGTGTTGTGACCCCACCTATGAAGGTTACCTACGTATCCCTTTGGGGGAATCAGGTCAGTCGTAGTTCGGACAAGAGTCCGATTGAAAAGAGATTGTTGGATTGGAAAAAAGAGATTGAATTGGAAATTGAATTTGATTTGAAATTAGAAGAGGAGATTGGAAATTGAAAGTCAGAAGATTGGACTTTGATTTGAAAAGATAGATTTGGACTTGTTTTGGAAAGAGAAGGTATAAGAAACCTAGACTTAAGAAAGATGAGACTTAGGAAAGACTCAAGAGTTTAAGAAAGATTAGATTTAGGAAAGGTTCGAATTAGGAAAGGTCCGATTTAGGAAAGTTCCGAATTAGGAAAGTTTCATTTTTGGAAAGTTTTGAAATTAGGAAAGTTTCATTTTTGGAAAATTCCAAATTAGGAAAGTTTTGAATTTAGGAAAGTTTTAGGTTTAGGAAAGTTTTCACTTTAGAAAAGTTTTGAAATAGGAAAGTATTGAATTTAGAAATGTTTTGAATTAGGAAAATTTTAGTTTAAGAAAGGCTTAGAATTTGAAAAGTTTCAAGTTAAGAAAGCTTTGAATTTTGGAATGTTTTGAAAAAGGGAAGTTGTGAATTTGGAAAGTTTTGAAAACAAGGGAGTTTTGAAAATAAGAAAGTTTTGAGTTTCGAAAGTTTCGGATTTGGAAAGATTTGAAATTTAGAAAATTTAAGGTTTAGAAAATTTTAGAGTTTGAGTTTTAGAAAATCTTGAGATTAGGAAATGTTTGAGTTTAGAAAAGGTTTGAAAACTTAGATTTGAAAAGAGGGTAGAATTAGGAAAGATTCAAAAGTTGAGTTTTAAAATTTAGGAAAGATTTTATGTTCAAGTTTTGGAAACTTAAGGTTTAGGAAAGTGGAAGTTCAGGAAGGATTTAAATTAGAAAAGAGTTGGATTTTATTTCTAAAAGGGAAGGTTTGATTTTGTTTCCAAAAACGAAGGATTGGGTCTAATTTCCTAAACGGGAAGATTTGATTCGGTTTCCTAAAGAGAAGATAGGATTTGGCAAGGATTTGGAAAGGGGGATTCTAGAAACCCTAGATTTGAAAAATTATAGTTTTGACGTAGAAAAAAGGTTTTGGAAACGTGTATCGTTTAGATGTGAAAATAAGGGATTTTCGAAACCTAGGTTTGGGGCAAAGTTTGAAAACCATGTTTTTGGAAAGAAAATTAGGGTTTCCTAATTGTGAGTTCTAGGACTTGACTTGGGCTTCTAAGAAAAGAGTTTTTGGAAAGCGCGTTTTTTGGAAAGTGCGTTTTTTGAAAACGAAGGTTTTCTAGAAAGGAAACCTAGGGAGGAGTTTTTGGAAAGTGTGTTTTTAGAAACGTAGATTTTAGAAGGAAAATCCTAGAGGAGAATTTCTAGAAGAAAGATTTTGGAAAGAGAGTTTTTGGAAAGATTTTTGGAGAGAGTTTTTCTAGGAAGGTTTTTGGTTGAAGATTGTTGAAGAGAGTTTTTGGAAAGATTTTTGGGGAACGTTTTTAAAAAGTGGATTTTGGGGAGAGGATTTTGGAAAGGAATTGAAAAAGGGAGTTTTGAAAAATAGATTTTGGAGGGAGTTTTTGAAAATAACTTTGGAGAGGAGAGTTTTAGGAAAGTATGTTGAAAAAGAGATTTTCAGGAAGAAATACTTTTTGAAAATAGAGTTTTTAGAAGGAGTAAAAATATCTCACTTTCCTAAAGCAATTCTAACCATAGGAAGGCTAGAACCACTTTAGGAAAGCGGTTTTGAAAAATAATAAGATTTGAAAATATAGACCATAAAAGGTCACTTTTAATGTAACACTTTCCTAAAGCAACCCTAGCCATGAAAAGGCTAGAATCACCCTAGAATTGTGGTTTTGAAAACAAGTTTTTGAAAAGAAAATTTTGATGCAATTTTGAAAACAAGTTTGAAAACGGTTTTGAAAACGAGTTTGAAAACAAACTTTGGAAGATGCAAGACTATGATATGCACAATGCAATTTGGGGTTGTGAACATACAAGGCTAAGGCTTCACCACATAATTAAGGGGGCCAGACCTACGTGGTCTCTGGTTAGACTAGAAGAAAGCCCCCGACACGGTGACTCCCCAATAGCCCAATCCTACACATGGATCGGGAATCCCCTTGTTTCAAGCATGCAAAGAAAGGGGGGGAAAGAGATGGGGGATTAAAATAGAGAAAACCCAAGTGGGTTAGGAGAGAGAAGAGAGAGGGGGGAAGTGCGAAAATTTAAATAGAAAGCCTACCGTATGTCTTCTTTATTTTGCGCGCCTTGCTTGTCTTCAATCTTCGGTCTTCGTCTTGATCTTCTTCTTCAACCTTCAAGGGTTGTCTTCAAGCTTTAGATGGAAGCTCTTCAAGTCTTCAAAAGATATTTGAAGGCTAGTGTATGAGTGTATGGGGATATGTAGGAGTGTATATGAGGCTAGGGTTGAGTGTAGGGTGGCTAGGGTTTGGAAAACCTGAGGAAACTAGGGTTTTGGAGGTGCTCGAGCTCTGTATATCAAAATATATGATTTTTAGGTTAAGTTTGCAAACCCCCTTCACGTTGAATGAGGCTCTGTATTTATAGAGGTTGGTCAATACTAGCGCCTGTTGCAGTGACGCCAGGCCAAATTTTACACTGGCGCCACTAGGAGTGGCGCCAGACCATTTTTTGGCTTGTAGTGGTGCCAGCCAATTAGAAAAGGTTTAAGGTTGGCAAACAACGTATCTTTGACTAGATTTGGGCACCTGTACTAGTGACTACCATGCAATCTTTAGCCTGGCTTCACTAAGAGTGACTCCGGAAAGTCCGGAAATGATTTGAAGGAGCCGGGAATGACCCAAAAGGCCAGAAAAGAGCAGGAACACTTAAAATAGTGTCCTGGAGGTATTTGACTTGAAAAGTGAGGACAAAATGTGTCGGAAAGGTTGACCAGGCCTTTAGGGGCAAAACGGTCAATCGGACTAAGAAGCTGCCGGGGTGAACTCGGATTGTCCTGGAAGAAAACTTGGGATCTGGAAACATTATTTAGAATGTTCCCAGAGGTTTCCGATTTGATTCCCAAAGCCGGCGTGGTCGGAAAAGGAGACCGGCCCACTAGGGGCAAAACAGTCATTTCGCACTAGGTTGGCCGGAACTGACTCGGAATGATCCGAAAAGGTAAAGGAAGGTTGAGAATACTATAAAAAGTAGTCTCAGGACATTACGGGTTTGATACCCAGAGCCAGTGTGGTCGGAAGAGGAGATCGGCCCTCTAGAGGCAAAACAGTCATTTTGTACCGGGTTGGCCGGAACTGACTCGGAATGATCCGGGAAGGTAGAGGAGGATTGAGAATACTATAAAAAGTATTCTCGGGAAATTACCGGTTTGATACCCAGAGCCGGTGTGGTTCCCGGGGCGTTCGGATGTCTAGGGGCAAAATGGTCATCTTGACCAGAAAGTCTCAGAAAAGGTCCAAAGGACAGTTTGGTCATTTTTCACCGAAGTGGGCTAACAGACACTGGTGTTGACCTGGGTTTTGAGTGTTTCCGCCACTCTAACGGCGGTCGTCGTGACACAGGGGTTTGTTGGCAATTCCCTATATCGACCTATTTGTGAGTATTTCCGCTATTCTAACGGTTTTATGAGTAGTTTCGCTACTCGAACCGTCTTGAGGAATAAACTGTCTCGAGAGAGGGATTGGAAAGGGGACTTATCGTCTCCAAAGAGACATGCCTGGATTGGAATCGTCTCGAGGAATAAACTGTCTCGAGAGAGGGATTGGAAAGGGGTCTTACCGTCTCTGAAGAGACGTGCCTGGATTGGAACCGTCTCGAGGAATAAACTGTCTCGAGAGAGGGATTGGAATCGGAAAGGAAAGGACAATGCCCCTAAGGGCATTTTGGTCATTTTGCCTCTATTTTGACCTGGTGGGCCCGCGAAGCGATGGACAGACGGGATTTGGGACTTAGAAAATCGATTTCGATTGGAATACACCCACAATGACTTGAAAACAAGTCTGGACGGAGTGTAGACTGCCGAGCGATTAAAAATGGGGTGCTTACAGTTGCCCCTCTTTTTCTGTCTTTACTTGTCAAAGACAGTAAACGACAAAAGTAAGAGTCCCATGTTGACCACGAGGCAGTCGGAGGGACGGACATTGGAAATCTTTCGACAACGGGGGTCGAAAACGGATAACGGGCCAAAAAGGCCTTCGAAAAGGAGTTTTGGCAGGAAAAAGGGCAAAACTGCCCAAAATTTGCAACTAGCACCACTAGCAGTGGCACCTTTAGCAAACAAGGACTGGCGCCAGGCTTAAAGTTAAAACCAGAAATTTTATGGTTCGAACAGCCGCGACACTTTGGAGAAATTTTTGCAAATCCGAGAATTTCTGCGTGAGACTTGACTTGAACTTTAAAGGGGCACTTCTTGGAGACCACGAGTGATTGCTGGAAGGAGACCACGTCGCCGGAAGAGAAGATTTCGCCGAAGAATTTCTAAAACGTGAGTTTTCAAATTTTGTTGATTTTGAAGTGTAGAGCTTCGTTTGAATCATGTGAATAGTGGAAATTGATGTTTTGATATGCTTTGAACACTTTGGTGATGTTGTTTTTAAATTTTGGTGGTTGTTTGATTGAATTTGAATGATTTTTCATGATTATGCGAAGAGGGTTTTCTGCAGGAATAGGAAATTTGTTCCTGTAGGCATGGGTATTGGGTTTTCTGGCTATGTGTTTTGTGCAGTGTACCTTAGAAAAATGTGTTTAACAACCGTATGAAGTTTCGTGATTTTTTGAAAACTCGGTGAATTTTTGATTTTTTGAAAAATAGAAAAATATTTAGAAAATTAGAAAAAAATAGAAAATTCAAGAAATTGATGAAATTTTTAAAGTTTGAAATTTGGAGAAAGATTGGAATATTTTAGAAAACATTTGAGGTGATTTTGAAAAATTTTGGGAGATGTTTGAAAACCGTTGATTTATTTAAAAAATAAAACATGTATTTTGAAAATTTTGAAAAATTGAAAAGTGTGCACAGGTGCCATTGTCATGTGATTGTGGCGTTGGAAGGTGCATATTTCGTGTTTTGTGTTAATGTCATGGGTGTTGTAGGGGCCATTTTTAAATAGAACTCTGCCGAAATTTTTAGAAATTATGGAAAGAGTTGGTTAAAGTTTTAGAAATAAAATCTTTTTGAAGAGAAAATGCAGAGAACCCTTGAGATGCGATTTGGAGTTGGAAAAATCAAGAAGTGTAGAAATTTTGTTTTTGATTTGTTATTCGAAATCCTTTATTTGTTTTGTTTGTGTTATTTGTTTGTTTTATTTTATTGTTATTTAAACTGCATGGATGGTATATTAGCATCACTTACCTTGGCTTACCTTTTCAGGATGGTGGATGCAGGTGATGACGGTTCTGAGAGGAGACGCCGCTCGGGGAAGGCGGCCCGGACCGATTCTACTGGTGGCTCTAGTGGATCTAGAGGTAGTCGATGATCTACTAGGCGATCCTCATCCAGTCTGAGTGGGCAGGGGAGTAGGCTACTTGTCAACCCTTTTTCCTTCGGTTGAGTAGGCTTTTGCTGAGGAGATTGATGCCGAGGAGGAGGTACCAGGCCCTGGGGATCAGGTGACCGGCTATGGGAGAGCCTCTTCCAGGCAGAGGCAGCCGGAAGCCGACTTGGGAGATCTACAGATACCGGACGTCCCACCACTTGGGGATCTTGCCTATCATCTCAGCGTGTATTCTAGACAGCACTTGCCACCTCCACGGGTACATACAGCTTTCAGAGGGGCTGTTCATCAGGTGTTTGTGACCATGCAGCAGGCTGCCCCATCATATAGTGCATTTTTGACAAAGATCGGATTCGGCGCTTTTATGGGATTACAGGCTAACTGCCTGAACCGGCATTTGGTACTGGCACTTGTTGAGTGGTGGTTTGGGGAGACTGAGACCTTCCATTTTACCGGCTTCGAGTTAGGTCCTGCTACTTTAGATTGGGCGATTATTATAGGGCTCTCCTTTGTCAGCCGACGGATCACCCTGCACCTAGTCAGCAGGGACGAGGCCTGCTTGCTGTTGGACTTGCCTCATCCTGAGCGTTCTGCGTTCCCGGTCTCTTGGATTAGTCAGGATGAGCGTGCTTTTGCAACTAAGTCATCACCTGCCAAGCGGGACATCATGAGACAGCGACTTGTGTTGTATATCATCTTTAGCTGCTTCTGCAACAACAAGAAGTCACTCGTGCTGTGCCGTCTAGTGAGTATAGTAGCCGATCTGGGAGCTTTGTCTAAGTTGGACTGGGGATCCTTTTCTTTTGGCTGTTTTCTTCGATCGATGCGGGTTCGGACTTCTTCTCGTTGGGGCAGTATGACTAGCTTTTGGCCCTTCCTTGTTTGGTGGAGTTACAAGTACCTGCCAGTGCGTCGCCCTGCAGTTGTTGAGGATGATCTCTATCCTGGCGCTTTGAGGTGGGCTCGTGACGGGTAGCCCAGCGATCGGAGATTACTGACTTTGTGACACTCCGGGCTAACCTGGAGCTGATTGAGGCGAGGGATGTGACCTGGCGGCCCTTCATTGGATCAGTCCATTACGAGACAGTCTGGTACCTTGTCTCGTTGTCCTTGCCGAGAGCTGCTTTTCTCAATGATGACACCTGGGAGTCCTATCTTGGGGAGCGACACTGGCGGCAGTTTCATGAGGAGTTCCGATCAGCAGGAGCTCCACCAGAGTATATGTTTGGAGCCCTGGTGGCTGGAGTGCCCATCCCCTACCAGGAGCGCCAGCCAGGTGCTGAGTTATTGCTTCCTCTGAATACGGATTATGCTGCGCACTTTGGGGCTCATTCGGTTGGTGCCTTCACCCGGTTTGAGGTAGTAGTCGGCGGGTACGCTGTTGGCCAGGAGGTGGTTGACTTGTGGCGACATGCTAGAGGATATGTGCCCCAGGCCGAGTTTACTGCTGTGAGAGACCAGAGAGACCAGTACCAGATGGAGCGGGATCAGTACCAGGCCGAGGTAGCTTCCCTGATGGCTCGGTTATCTTAGATGGGCGGTGGGGGGGTAAGTTGTTCTCTCTTTGCTCCTTATTGCTCTGCTATTGCTTAGCTCCTTTTGCTTGCGGCTGATTTTGGTTCTGTCTTCCCTGCAGGATGGTGGTGCTTCGAGTAGTTACCCCTCTCCTCCGATGCCGGGTTTCAGAGATTTTGATCCAAATGATATTGAGTTCGACCTGTGAGAGATGCCCTTTGTAGAGATTCTGATCCTCGTTTGCCCCTTGTTCCTGAGATGTATTGATGTTAGACAATTTTATTTTACATAGTTTTATATAAAGATGGATGTTTATGGTACTTAGATGCACGGGTAGACAGACACATTCATGATCTTTACAGCTAGGCATATGATCAGATGCATGTGATGTATGATGACGTTAGATATTTATTCCATGAGTTGGTGACTTTAGGGAGTTATATCCCATGTGTGCAAAGCTTATGCTGATTTTTTTTTTTAAAACATATGTACAGGTTAAAAATATGTTAATGGAATGACACAGGGTTTTGTTAGACTTGTAGTCCTGGGAATGGTAACTCCCTCCTCTTTAGGGATTTAGCCTCTCCTTTGGTTCAACCCTATCTTGATTGGATGATAACACTTCGAAACTTTCTCAACCTCTTGACCGCCTCCCACTTTCTATCTTAAGGTTAGTGTATAGGGTTATTGGGCTGAGACTCTCGACTCTCGGGATTTTAGCAACAGCTTACCTGACCTTTGGCAGAGCGATAAGTGGCCAGTCATTTTAATCCGAGAAGACTTTGTTTAGGACCGTAATGTAGGCTAGGTTATGGGGTTTTAGAAACAACGGGATATGTAGGCTCAAATTCAATGTTGTTTTCAACAAGGTTTAGATCCAAACTGTCCTTAACCGTTTTTCAGTAGGATTAGCATCTTCTTTTTTTCTCTCTTGTTTTTTTTTTTTTTTTTTTTTTAGCTTTGGCAGCGTATCTAACTCATTTAGATCAAGCAATCTATTTTCAATCAGATGGGACTTTAATAGGGTTGTAATGTAGGCCATGGTTTCGGGGTTTTGCAAGAAAGGGTAAAGGCTCAAACCTATTGTTTCTACTGGGTTTCCTTGTAACCTAGGATCACCTTTAAATTTCCTTCTTGCTTTTGACCATATATTTCTCAGGGTGAAAATAACCTTGTCCTTTCACCCTTTCTATATACCTTTCTGAGATAGACATAACTTTCTTCTCATTTGATCTTCTTATATGCTTTTGAAGATAACTCAATCATAATTTTCCTCAGGCCTTTCATTAAAGGATTTTTTTTTTTTTTTTTTGCCCCTTGGCAACTCCTTTCTTTTGCTTTTTCTTTCTTTTTCTTTTAGGGAACGACTAATTCTTCGACCCTTTTTCCTTAGATCTTTTCCTTGGTAGTTCAATATACCCAATGTGGGCGGTGATCCCTAGGCTGGGGTTTTGTTAAGAAAGGATAGGTAGCTCAACGGGTTTGGCAAGGGGTTGCTTTTGACTGTATGGGAAATGAAATGAGGGCCTCTCTTCACTTTGAATTAGATTGCTTGATCCATAGAGCTTTCATTGCTGCTTTTAGCACAGCGGGGGTGGATACCTGTCGCGCCCAGATTTTTTGCACTTGAGAAATACTCACCCAAGTGGGAAAAACACTGTACTCTCTCGTTAGAACTCACCCTCCTAAAAGAATGAGTGCGACTAGGTTTGAATTGAAAAACTGGTTTAAATAAATGGCTTTTGAAAAAGATTCGGAGTCGCCACCTAACTTGATTAAGGTGAGTTAGGTCACCTAAAAACTAAGCATAATCCGAAAACTACACTTAGGGTTTTTGAAAAACAATTTTGAAAATATCTCCTCAAGAGAGGGTTTTTAGGAAAACGGGTTGTTTGGCAACCTTTGGAAAATATTTAGCCCTTTTTAGAAAAATAACTCCTTTTTGGTCTTTGAAATCAGTGATCCTAAGTTCGGAGGTTAGTTACGTGTAGGAAAGATGCACTAAGCTATCACCCTACCCCGCCCTTTCGGTACCTACATGTCAATCTACCCTAGATTCACCTATGAGAGTCTTTAACTAACTCGTGTTCAATCCTATTTCACTTTAGAAAAACAATGTTTGAAAAATATGATGCATGATATGCAAGTGCAATAGAAAAGAATTGAAAAATAAATTTAAAAAGAGATTGATTTGATTTGAAAATAGATTTGAAGAGATAGAATTGAAATTGGAAAGTTTGAAAATTTGGAAATAAAAATTTGAAACTGGAAGTTTGAAAGTAGATGGGAATTTGAGATTTGAAAAGATTTTGAAAACCGCACCCATGAGGGTGGAATTGAAAGTTTGAAAAGTATTGTGACCGCACCTATGAAGGTTGCCTACGTATCCCTTTGGGGAAATCAGGTTAGTCGTAGTTCGGACCGGAGTCCGATTGAAAATAGAAGAGTTAATTTGAAGAAGGAGATTAAATTGGAAATTGAATTTTGTTTAAGATTAGAAGAGGAGATTTGAGATTGAAATTGAAAAGATTGGACTTGCTTTGGAAAGATAGATTTTGGAAAGATTTCGTTTTAGGAAAGATGGAAGTTTAGGAAACCTAGACTTAGGAAAGGTAGGAGACCTAGGAAAGACTTGAGATTAAGAAAGATTGGATTTAGGAAAGGTTCGAATTAGGAAAGGTTCGATTTAGGAAAGTGACATTTTTGGAAAGTTTTTGAATTAGGAAAGGTTAGAATTAAGAAAGTTTTGAATTAAGAAAATTTTGAATTTTGAAATGTTTGAAAAAGGGAAGTTTTGAATTTGGAAAGTTTTGAAAACAAGGAAGTTTTGAAAATAAGAAAGTTTCGTTCTGGGAAAGGTTTGAAAAAGGAAAGTTTTCAATTTAGGAAATGTTTGAATTAAGAAAGAGAAAGTTTTGAATTAAGAAAGCTTCATTTTAAGAAAGGTTTTGAAAAAGGAAAGGTTTTGAAAATAAAGAAATTTTGAAAATAGGAAAGTTTTGGATTTGGAAAAATGTTGAAGTTTTGGAAAGATTTAGAATTTAGAAAGCTTGGAAGTTTAGAAAGATTTAACTTAAGAAGGTTTCAAATTTAGAAAGTTTTAGGGTTTTAGGAAATCTTAAGATTAGGAAAGGTTTGAGTTTAGGAAAAGTTTGAAAACTTAGGTTTGAAAGGTTAAGATTTGGGAAGGGGGTTGAATTAGGAAAGGGTTGAATTAGGAAAGATTTTTGGAGACTTAAGATTTAGGAAAGTGGAGGATTAAGAAGGATTTGAATTAAGAAAAAAGTCGGATTAGGAAAGGATTGGATTTTGTTTCTAAAAGGGAAGGTTTGATTTCGTTTCCGAAAACGGAGGATAGGATCTAGTTTCCTAAACGGGGAGATTGGATTTGGTTTCCTAAAGCAAAGGTTTGATTTTGTTTCCTAAAGCGAAGATTTGATTTGGCAAGGATTTGGAAAGGGAGGTTTTAAAAACCCTAGATTTGAAAAACCATAGTTTTGATGTAGAAAATAGGTTTTGGAAACATGTATATTTTTTATGTGAAAACATGAGGTTTTGAAAAACTAGGTTTGGGGCAAAGTTTGAAAATCATGTTTTTTGAAAGAAAATTAGGGTTTCCTAATTGTGGGTTCTAGGGCTTGACTTGGGCTCAAAGAAAAGAGTTTTTGGAAAGTGCGTTTTTGGAAACGAAGGTTTTCTAGAAGGGAATCCTAGGGAGGAGTTTTTGGAAAGTGAATTTGAAGAGGGAGTTTTTGGAAAAAGATTTTAAAGAGAAGGAGTTTTGGAAAGTGTGTTTTTAGAAACGTAAATTTTGGAAAGAAGATCCTAGAGGAGAGTTTCTAGAAGAAAAATTTTGGGAAGAGAGTTTTTGGAAAGAGTTGCGGGGAATGTTTTTAGAAAGTGGATTTTGAAGAGAGGATTTTGGAGAGGAGTTGAAAAAGGGAGTTTTGAAAAATAGATTTTGGAAGGGAGTTTTTGAAAACAATTTTAAAAAGGAGAGTTTTAGGAAAGTATGTTGAAAAAGAGATTTTTAGGAAGAGATTTTTGAAGAGAGCTTTTAGAATGTGTAAAAACATCTTACTTTCCTAAAGCAATTCTAACCATAAGAATGCTAGAACCACTTTAGGAAAGCGGTTTTGAAAACAACAAGATTTGAAAATATAGACCAAAAGGTCACTTTTAATGTAACACTTTCCTAAAGCAACCCTAGCCATGGAAAGGCTAGAATCACCCTAGAATTGTGGTTTTGAAAACAAGTTTTTGAAAAAGAGATTTTGATGCAATTTTGAAAACAAGTTTGAAAATGATTTTTGAGAACAACTTTTTGAAAACGAATTTTGGAAGATGCAAGACTATGATATGCGCAATGCAATTTGGGGTCGTGAACATACAAGGTTAAGGCTTCACCACATAATCAAGGGGGCCGGACCCACTTGGTCTTTGGTTAGACTAGAAGAAAGCCCCCGACACGGTGACTCTCCAATAGCCTAATCCTACACATGGACCAGGAATCCCCTTATTTCAAGCATGCAAAGAAAGGGCTGGAAAGAGATGGGGGATTAAAATAGAGAAAACCCAAGTGGGTCAGAGAGAGAAGAGAGAGGGGGGAAGTGCAGAAAATTAAAGAGAAAGCCTACCATATGTCTTCTTTATTTTGCGCGCCGCGCTGTCTTCGGTCTTCGGTCTTTGTCTTGATCTTCACCTTCAGTCTTCAAGAGTTTTCTTCAAGCTTTGGATGGCAGCTCTTCAACTCTTCAAAGGATGGTTGAAGGGTAGTGTATGAGTGTACGGGGGTGTGTATGAGTGTATAGGAGACTAAGGTTTATGTAGGGTGGCTAGGGTTTGGAAAACCTAGGGAGGCTAGGGTTTGGGAGGTGCTCGAGCTCTGTATATCGAAATATAGGATTCTTAGGTTAAGTTTGCAAACCCTTTCCACGTTGAACGAGGCTCTGTATTTATAGAAGTTGGACAAACTTGGCGCCTGTTGCAGTGGCGCCAGGGCAAACTTTACACTAGTGCCACTAGGAGTGGCGTCAAGCCATTTTTTAGCTTGGCGCCACTACTAGTGACTCCAGCCAATTAAGAAAGGTTTAAGGTCGGCAAGCAAGGTATTTTTGACTAGATTTGGGCGCCTGTACTAGTGACTACCATGTAAATTTTAGCCTAGCTTCACTAGGAGTGACTCCGGAAAGTCCGGGAATGATTTGAAGGAGCCGGGAATGACCCGGAAGGCCGGAAAGGAGCAAGAACACTTAAAATAGTGTCCTGGAGGTAGTTGACTTGGAAAGTGAGGATAAGGTGGGTCGGAAAGGTTGACCGAGCCTTTAGGGACAAAACGGTCAATCGGACCGGAAAACTACCGGGGCAAACCCGGATTGTCCTGGAAAAAGACTTGGGATCTGGAACATTATTTAGAATGTTCCCAGAGGTTTCCGGTTTGATTCCCAGAGCCGGCGTGGTCGGAAAAGGAGACCGGCCCACTAGGGGCAAAACGGTCATTTTGTACCGGGTTTACCGGAACTGACTCGGAATGATCCGGAAAGGTAAGGGGAGGTTGAGAACACTATAAAAAGTATTCTTGGGTCATTACCGGTTTGATACCCAAAGCCGGTGTGGTCGAAGAAGGAGACCGGCCCTCTAGAGGCAAAACGGTCATTTTGTATCGGGTTGGCCGGAACTGACTCGGAATGATCCGGAAAGGTAAGGGGAGGTTGAGAACACTATAAAAAGTATTCTCAGGAGGTTACCGGTTTGATACCCAGAGCCGGCGTGGATGCTTAGGGGCAAAATGGTCATCTTGATCGGAAAGTCTCGGAAAAGGTCCTAAGGGTAGTCTGGTCATTTTTCACCGAAGTGAGCTAACAGACACGGGTGTTGACCTAGGTTTTGAGTGTCTCCGCCACTCTAACGGTGTGAGTATTTCCGCTACTCGGACGGGATTGATGATTTGTGGGTATTTCCGCTACTCGGACGGGGTTGATGATTTGGGAGTATTTCCGCTACTCGGACGGGGTCGAGTATTTCCGCTACTCGAACGGGGTTGATGATTTGGGAGTATTTCCGCTACTCGGACGGGGTTGAGTATTTCCGCTACTCTAACGGTTATGTGAGTATTTCCGCTACTCTAACGGTTCTGTGAGTAGTTTTGCTACTCAGACCGTCTCGAGGAATAAATTATCTCGAGAAAGGGATTGGAAAGGGGTCTTACCGTCTCTGAAGAGACGTGCCGGGATTGGAACCATCTCGAGGAATAAACTGTCTCAAGAGAGGGATTGGAAAGGGGTCTTACCGTCTCCGAAGAGACGTGCCTGGATTGGAACCGTCTCGAGGAATAAACTGTCTCGAGAGTGGGATTGGAAAGGGGTCTTACCATCTCCGAAGAGACGTGCCTGGGTTTTGAGTGTTTCCGCCACTCTAACGGCGGTCGTCGTGACATGGGGGTTTGTTGCCAATTCCCTATATCGACCTATTTGTGAGTATTTTCGCTACTCTAACGGTTTTGTGAGTAGTTTCGCTACTCGGACCGTCTCGAGGAATTAACTATCTTGAGAGAGGGATTGGAATCGGAAAGGAAAAGATAATGCCCCTAAGGGCATTTTGGTCATTTTGCCTCTATTTGGGCCTGACAGGCCCGCGAAGCGATGGAAAGATGGAATTTGGACCTAGAGAATTGGTTTCGATTGGAATATGCCCAAAATGACTTGAAAACAAGTCTGGACGGAGTGTAGACTGCCAAGCGGTCAAAAATGGGGTGCTTACAATACCATTCCTAAAGTTCTCAACTATTGTTTGCCCCAGTATGGGGAGGACAGTCTTGGACTGGGGTTGACAAAAGAAATCTTCGCTTTCTGCGAGGCACTAGGGGTTAAGCAAAGGGAATATGAGCACATTTGTTCATTTATTTAGTTATTTATTCTTTATATGTGGGGGAATGAAAGATGGCTTCTTTTCATTTTGATAAACTGGCCACACATCGCTTAGCCTCAGAGTCTTGCAAGTGCTGCCTTTGGATAGTATCCTCACTCATCCTTATTCTCTTTCTCTGTGGACGACTGATCACTTGGCGAGTGGCTAACTCATGCTATCATCCCTTCAAGTTGGATCATTCCATAAGATAAACTATGCCCCTTGCGTAGAAAGTTGTCACTATTCCCAAGAGACAAGACAACAATAATGGAATAAAAGATTGTCATTTGATTACTATTATTATGTTTACAGAAAGCATCAAGTTCTTAAGCAATAAGAAAATGTAAATATTAATTTAAAGATAAAAAGTGAAGGGATAGAAAGAAAGTGGGTGAAAACACCTCTCTCTTGTACGCTTGTGCAAAGAACCCCTTTTTAGTACGGCTTTGGGACAACTCCCACATTTTTGATGCTCCATTCGCGATCCGAATCCTCTGCCAAGGCGAGATAAGCAAAGGTTTCCCCTAGAGCTCCACAGACGTTGACACTATTGATGCGGTTGTCAACCTCCTTCTTGTTCTGTGTAGCGGGTTCTTCTGTAAACAGGGTGACCAGCTCACCCCCTTCCAATTCGAATGGCTCTGCTTGTGCCCTTGGCTTCTCTGTCCTCTAGCTCATTTCTTCATAGTTGTACTCATTTGTGGGCCAATGACTCTCTAGCAAATGACGTTCGGCCGCGGCATATTTCGGATGCAAAAACTCAACACCCCATCCATCAGCAACCATGTTTTCAGTAGTCTCATCTCCCAGGAGCATTGGCTCCTCAATGGGCTAGTCGGAAGCATCAGGCACTTCATCAAGGTTATGGAGATAGATTGGGCATAATGGGAGATCCTCCTCCCAGTCATCTTCTTCCTTGGTCTCCCAATCGTCCTCATAGTCCTCGGCCTCAGGCTCGTCAAACACTCCCTCGCCCTCCATTTCTACTAGTATCATATTGACGGTGTGATCTGGCAGAGGGTTAGCAGTCACATTGGGAGTGGGAGCAGGTTTTACCGGCTGCAGATCGATGGTCTTATTGTCGATCAGGTCTTGGATCTTGTGCTTGAGAGCAAAGCAGCTTTCGGTGTCATGCCCCTGGCCACTTGAATGATATTCACATGTAAGAGCGGCATTAAAGGTCGGGGGCAGAGGGCTTGGCAACGGGCGAGCAGGGACGGGCTTCAAGATGTTGTTCTTTAGAAGGCTATGGTAGGCCTCGGTTTGGGTACAGGCTAAGGCGTCGAAGGTGCGGATACGTCGAGCAGGTCTATTGAAGTTGGGTCGTGCCCCAACAGGACCATAGTTTGGGGTTGGAGCAGGCATGGTCAAGGTGGGTAAGGGCAGGACTGGGGGTGATTGTAGCGGAGGTCAGTATTGGGGTGGTTGGCTAGGCAGAATAGTAGACACTTCGCTTTCCTTCCTGATCGTGCCCCTTGTAGTAGCCACCCTCTTAGCTATGTTGGTGGTATTTTCTCCAGTCTTGGCATAAGGATCTATGATTCTTCCTGTCTTGAGGCTGTTTTCTATCATTTCCCCCTGCATAATGAGTTCAAAGAAACTTTTTCCCACGCTTGTGCAGAGCTTCTCATAGAATATACCATGGAAAGTATGTACAAACAGTTGTACGTACTCCTTTTCCTCTAACGGGGGATTAACTTGTGCAGCGGCCTCCCCCCATCTTAGGGCGTATGCTTTAAAACTCTCCTTCTCACCCTTGCTCATCGTCATCAAGGACCATCGATTAGAAGTGAGGTCGATGTTATGACGGTATTGGGCTTTAAACGCATTGACTAACTCCATCCAAGTTGTGATCTTCCTTAAGTCCAAACGAGCGAACCATTGCAGAGCCGACCCGGTGAGGCTGTGTTGGAATAACTGCATAAGGAGCTTTGGGTCGTTGCCATGTCCACTAAGCGCTCGAGCATATAGACAAAGATGAGCAACAGGATTACCGGTACCGTCGTACTTCTGGAAGTCAGGCATTTTAAATTTAGCAGGTCTCGAATGGTCGGGGAAGAAATAGAGTTCATCATAAGAAGTGAATCCGTAAGCATCATGGCCATGGAGACTTCGCAATGAATCCTCCAACCCTTGGATTTTCAGACTGAGAGGGTCTAGAGGGGCCTTCTTTGTGACGGGTGAAAGTAATATGGTCTCTTCTTCTTTAGTATTGACCCTTTTGGCATCTTCTTTAGTTTTCCCAGCATTGTCAGACTGAAGCAAGATCCTCGGATTAGCGGATTCAAGGTCTTTAGATGAAGTCATTGATGATGACGAGACCGCAGTAGCATCCTTCATGGCCAGAGTTTGAATGAGTTTGAGCATCTCATCCATCTTAGCCCTCATTTCATTAACTTCCTCTCGAGAGACTTGAGAGAATTCTTCAGGGTTAGCAGCCATCCGTGATGCTTTGTGCTGAGTGATAATAGGATCCCTAGGTGGATGTTGCATTTTCTTGGGAGCAATGTTGACTCAGTGCAAGGCGACTTCTGTAAATAGAAATAAAATGGAAGAAAGAAAAAGACAAAAACACAAGCCACAAGTTAGTTTTTGGTTTTTAAAGAACTTTATGCAGTACATGTCCTAGGGTGCCCCTCTTTAGGAGGGAAACTAGTCATGATGTATTGGCCCACTTTTGGAGATAGGGGATTTGCCCCTTTATGCAGACACCTTACCGTAAGGTAGGAACCTTCAATCATCCATGCATTCATTCATAAAAATAAAGAAGTACATTAAATTCAAGGTTTGAGATACAAAAGAATTGAAATACATTTTAATAGGGGGAGGGGGAACATTTTCCTTTGGACTTCCACCTATCTACTTTTACAAAAGGGAAAACCTAAACTACTCTTGAGTCTTCAGATTCGCCTTCCTTGGATTTAACGTCGAGAAGGTCACTGAGAGACCTTGTTGATTGATTGCCCCTTGTCTTCTTGGCAACCCTATCTCCGTGAGCATAGAGGGATTGGGGCCCCTCTTATGAAATAGATTGGTGTGCATGCCATGAGTCCTTAGGGTTAAGCGGGAACCCTTAGGGTTTGGGTAGGTTCAATGCAAGGGAGAGTAACGTTGGTGTCACTCTCAATGGGTTGATCATATGTATGAGAATGCAATAGCTTGAGTTACTTGGAACTCTTGTCTTGACATGGAATATTAAATGCATGAACATGAATATGCAAAAAGTATAAGGAGAGAAGGTACAATTGAAGTAAACATGCATGCATGAACAGTTAGACAGACATTATAACAGTATAAATACAAGCATTATAACAGTAGGTATAAATGAAAGTAAGAGCAGTCGCCCTTTCCTCCGTGATTTTGAAAATGGTGCTCGTGTCCTAAATCCGGCAGAGGTTCGACTATGCATGGTGTCTATATGAGTATGAGGTTGAGGGTTGACTAATGCGTCCTAAAAAGGCTCGGTCCCCGGATCTTCAAACCTAGGCCCACTCCCCGAGGTGGTGCCATGATCGGTTGGTGATCCGAGTGGGGGAACCATCAAGAGGCCGTAGGCGAAGAAACTGACACAGCATCTTGCCCACAACCAATAAACCATTCCCCCTTTCTAACTAGAAAGGACATATTAGGGTATGCAAGTATGTAGAATGCAAGTACACATGCAGTGTGTGTGTGATTTTTAAAAGTAGAGGAAAGGGCCCAACAACTCCCATTCATCCTGTACATCACATTCATGCAAAGCAGTTAATAAAATTTAAACAAAACGTGTACCTACAAAACAAAGATGCAAGTGTTAGTATGTGGACGACAAACATAATACAAGATAATATGAATAAATGCATGTTTTTTGAAAATAATTTTGAAAATTTGGTTTTGAAAATTTAAAGTGAATAGGATTGAACCAAGTTAATTGAAGACTCTACATGGGTAAAGGGTAAAGAGACATGACTACGGCCTAACCCTCTAAGTGTCCCTAGTGGAGTCGCCAGCTGTCGCGCCCAGATTTTTTGCACTCGAGGAATACACACACAAGTGGAAAAAATGTTGTATTCTCTCGTTAGAACTCACCCTCCTAGAAGAATGAGTGCGACTAGGTTTGAATTGAAAATCTGATTTGAATAAAGGGCTTTTAGAAAAGATTTAGAGTCGCCACCTAACTTGATTAAGGTGAGTTAGGTCACCTAAAAACTAAGAATAATCCGAAGACTACACATAGGGTTTTTGGAAAACGATTTTGAAAATATCTCCTCGAGAGAGGGTTTTTAAGAAAACAGATTGTTTGGTAACCTTTGGAAAACATTTAGCCCTTTTTTGAAAAATAACTCCTTTTGGTCTTTGAAATCAATGATCTAGGTTCGGAGGTTGGTTACGTGTAGGGAAGACGCACTAAGCTATCACCCTACCCCACCCTTTCGGTACCTACATGTCAATCTACCCTAGATTCACCTATGAGAGCCTTTAACTAACTAATGACCAATCCTATTCACTTTGAAAAATAATGTTTGAAAAGAAACTATCATGATGCCTGATATGCAAGTGCAAGGAAAGAGAATTGAAAAATAGATTTGAAAAGAGATTGATTTGAAATTGATTTGATTTGAAAATAGATTTGAAGAGATGGAATTGAAATTGGAAAGTTTGAAAATTGAAAGTAGAAATTTGAGATTATAAATTTTGAAATTGGAATTTTGAAAGTAGATTGGAATTTGAGATTTGAAAATATTTTGGAAACCGCACCCATGAGGGTGGAATTGAAAGTTTGAAAAGTGTTGTGACCGCACCTATGAAGGTTGCCTACGTATCCCTTTCAGGGAATAAGGTCAGTCTTAGTTCGGACAAGAGTCCGATTGAAAAGAGATTGTTGGATTGGAAAAAAGAGATTGAATTGGAAATTGAATTTGATTTGAAATTAGAAGAGGAGATTGGAAATTGAAAGTGAGAAGATTGGACTTTGATTTGCAAAGATAGATTTGGACTTGTTTTGGAAAGAGAAGGTTTAAGAAACCTAGACTTAAGAAAGATGAGACTTAGGAAAGACTCAAGAGTTTAAGAAAGATTAGATTTAGGAAAGGTTCGAATTAGGAAAGGTTTGATTTAGGAAAGTTCCGAATTAGGAAAGTTTCAGTTTTGGAAAATTCCAAATTAGGAAAGTTTTGAATTTAGGAAAGTTTTAGGTTTAGGAAAGTTTTCACTTTAGGAAAGTTTTGAAATAGAAAAGTATTGAATTTAGAAATGTTTTGAATTAGGAAAATTTTAGTTTAAGAAAGGCTTAGAATTTGAAAAGTTTCAAGTTAAGAAAGCTTTGAATTTTGGAATGTTTTGAAAAAGGGAAGTTGTGAATTTGGAAAGTTTTGAAAACAAGGGAGTTTTGAAAATAAGAAAGTTTTGAGTTTCGAAAGTTTCGGATTTGGAAAGATTTGAAATTTAGAAAATTTTAGAGTTTGAGTTTTAGAAAATCTTGAGATTAGGAAATGTTTGAGTTTGGAAAAGGTTTGAAAACTTAGATTTGAAAAGAGGGTAGAATTAGGAGAGATTTGAAAGTTGAGTTTTAAAATTTAGGAAAGATTTTATGTTCAAGTTTTGGAAACTTAAGGTTTAGGAAAGTGGAAGTTCAGGAAGGATTTAAATCAGGAAAGAGTTGGATTTTATTTCTAAAAGGGAAGGTTTGATTTTGTTTCAAAAAATGGAGGATTGGATCTAATTTCCTAAACGGGAAGATTTGATTCGGTTTCCTAAAGAGAAGATAGGATTTGGCAAGGATTTGGAAAGGGGGATTCTAGAAACCCTAGATTTGAAAAATTATAGTTTTGACGTAGAAAAAAAGTTTTGGAAACGTGTATCGTTTAGATGTGAAAACAAGGGGTTTTAGAAACCTAGGTTTGGGGCAAAGTTTGAAAACCATGTTTTTGGAAAGAAAAATAGGGTTTCCTAATTGCGAGTTCTAGGGCTTGACTTGGGCTTCTAAGAAAAGAGTTTTTGAAAAGCGCGTTTTTTGGAAAGAGGGATTTTTGGAAAGTGCGTTTTTTGAAAATGAAGGTTTCCTAGAAAGGAAACCTAGGGAGGAGTTTTTTGAAAGTGTGTTTTTAGAAACGTAGATTTTAGAAGGAAAATCCTAGAGGAGAATCTCTAGATGGAAGATTTTGGAAAGAGAGTTTTTGGAAAGATTTTTGGAGAGAGTTTTTCTAGGAAGGTTTTTGGTTGAAGATTGTTGAAGAGAGTTTTTGGAAAGATTTTTGGGGAACGTTTTTAGAAAGTGGATTTTGGGAAGAGGATTTTGGAAAGGAATTGAAAAAGGGAGTTTTGAAAAATAGATTTTGGAGGGAGTTTTTGAAAACAACTTTGGAGAGGAGAGTTTTAGGAACGTATGTTGAAAAAGAGATTTTTAGAAAGAAAGACTTTTTGAAAATAAAGTTTTTAGAATGAGTAAAAACATCTCACTTTCCTAAAGCAATTCTAACCATAGGAAGGCTAGAACCACTTTAGGAAAGCGGTTTTGAAAAATAATAAGATTTGAAAATATAGACCATAAAAGGTCACTTTTAATGTAACACTTTCCTAAAGCAACCCTAGCCATGAAAAGGCTAGAATCACCCTAGAATTGTGGTTTTGAAAACAAGTTTTTGAAAAGAAAGTTTTGATGCAATTTTGAAAACAAGTTTGAAAACGGTTTTGAAAACGAGTTTGAAAACGAACTTTGGAAGATGCAAGACTATGATATGCACAATGCAATTTGGGGTCGTGAACATACAAGGCTAAGGCTTCACCACATAATCAAGGAGGCCGGACCCACGTGGTCTCTGGTTAGACTAGAAGAAAGCCCCCGACACGGTGACTCCCCAATAGCCCAATCCTACACATGGACCGGGAATCTCCTTATTTCATGCATGCAAAGAAAGGGAGGGAAAGAGATGGGGGATTAAAATAGAGAAAACCTAAGTGGGTTAGGAGAGAGAAGAGAGAGGGGGGAAGTGCGAAAATTTAAATAGAAAGCCTACCATATGTCTTATTTATTTTGCGCGCTTTGCTTGTCTTCAATCTTCGGTCTTCGTCTTGATCTTCTTCTTCAACCTTCAAGGGTTGTCTTCAAGCTTTAGATGACAGCTCTTCAAGTCTTCAAAAGATGGTTGAAGGCTAGTGTATGAGTGTATGGGGATGTATATGAGTGTATATGAGGCTAGGGTTTAGTGTAGGGTGGCTAGGGTTTGGGAAACCCAAGGAAACTAGGGTTTTGGAGGTGCTCGAGCTCTGTATATCGAAATATATAATTTTTAGATTAAGTTTGCAGACCCCCTTCACATTGAATGAGGCTCTGTATTTATAGAGGTTGGACAATACTGGCGCCTGTTACAGTGGCGCCAGGCCAAATTTTACATTGGCGCCACTAGGAGTGGCACCAGACCATTTTTTGGATTGTAGTGGTGCCAGCCAATTAGGAAAGGTTTAAGGTCGGCAAGCAACGTATCTTTGACTAGATTTGGACGCCTGTATTAGTGACTACCATATAATCTTTAGCCTGGCTTCACTAGGAGTGACTCCGGAAAGTCTGGGAATGATTTGAAGGAGCCGGGAATGACCCAGAAGGCCAGAAAAGAGCAAGAACACTTAAAATAGTGTCCTGGAGGTATTTGACTTGAAAAGTGAGGACAAAATGTGTTGGAAAGGTTGACTGGGCCTTTAGGGGCAAAACGGTCAATCGGACTAAGAAGCTGCCAGGGCGAACTCAGATTGTCCCGGAAGAAGACTTGGGATCTGGAAACATTATTTAGAATGTTCCCAGAGATTTCCGGTTTGATTCCCAGAGCCGGCGTGGTCGGAAAAGGAGACCGGCCCACCAGGGGCAAAACGATCATTTCGCACTGGGTTGGCCAGAACTGACTCGGAATGATCCGGAAAGGTAAAGGAAGGTTGAGAATACTATAAAAAGTAGTCTCAGGACATTACCGGTTTGATACCCAGAGCCGGTGTGGTCGGAAGAGGAGATCGGCCCTCTAGGGGCAAAACGATCATTTTGTACCGGGTTGGCCGGAACTAACTCGGAATGATCCGGGAAGGTAGAGGAGGATTGGGAATACTATAAAAAGTATTCTCGGGAAATTACCGATTTGATACCCAGAGCCAGTGTGGTTCTCGGGGCGTTCGGATGCCTAGGGGCAAAATGGTTATCTTGACCGGAAAGTCTCGGAAAAGGTCAAAAGGACAGTTTGGTCATTTTTCACCGAAGTGGACTAACATACACTCGTGTTGACCTGGGTTTTGAGTGTTTCTGCCACTCTAACGACGGTCGTCGTGACACAGGGGTTTGTTGGCAATTGCCTATATCGACCTATTTGTGAGTGTTTCCGCTACTCTAACGGTTTTGTGAGTAGTTTCGCTACTCGGACCGTCTCGAGGAATAAATTGTCTCGAGAGAGGAATTGGAAAGGGGACTTATCGTCTCCGAAGAGACGTGCCTGGATTGGAACCGTCTCGAGGAATAAACTGTCTCGAGAGAGGGATTGGAAAGGGGACTTATCGTCTCCGAAGAGACGCGCCTGGATTGGAACCGTCTCGAGGAATAAACTGTCTCGAGAGTGGGGTTTGAAAGGGGTCTTACCATCTCCGAAGAGACGTGCCTGGATTGGAACTGTCTCAAGGAATAAACTGTCTCGAGAGTGGGATTGGAAAGGGGTCTTACCGTCTCCGAAGAGACGTGCCTGGATTGGAATTGCTCGAGGAATAAACTGTCTCGAGAAAGGGATTGGAAAGGGGTCTTGCCGTCTCCGAAGAGACGTGCTTGGATTGGAACTGTCTCGAGGAATAAATTGTCTCGAGAGAGGGATTGGAATCGGAAAGGAAAGGACAATGCCCCTAAGGGCATTTTGGTCATTTTGCCTTTATTTAGGCCTGGTGGGCCTGCAAAGCAATGGACAGACGGGATTTGGGACTTAGAAAATCGATTTCGATTGGAATACACCCACAATGACTTGAAAACAAGTCTGGACAGAGTGTAAACTGCCGAGCAATAAAAAATGGGGTGCTTACACAAAACTTTCTATTTCCAAAACTTTCTTAAGTTAAAACTTTCTAAATTCTAAACTTTCCAAACTTCAAACTTTTCTTAAACTTTACTTTTCCTAATTCAAACTCTTTCTAAAAATCAACTCTTTGTTAAAAAGAAGACTTTCCAATTTCAAATATTTCCTATTTCAAAACTTTCTTATGTTGAAACTTTCCTAATTCGAAAACTTTCCTAAAATGAAATTTTCCTTAAACGGAACTTTCTAATTTTGAAACTCTCCTAATTTGAACCTTTCCTAATTCAACCCATTCCTAAATCCAATTTTTTCCTAATATTCTAAGTTCAACATTTGAGTTAAATCTTTCTTAAACCTCAAGTCTTTCCTAAATCATATCTTTCTTAAGTCTAGGTTTTCTAAATCTCAATCTTTCCAAAACAAGTCCAAATCTTTCTTCCAAGTTCTATCTTTCCAAATCAAAGTCCAATCTTTTCAATTCCAAATTTCAATTTTCAATCGTCTATTCTAAGTTCAAATCAAACCCTTTTCCAAATCAAAATCTCTTTTTCAAATCAAATCTTCTATCTTCTATTGGACTCTTGTCCGAACTATGAGTGACCTGATTCCTCCAAAGGGAAACGTAGGCAACCCTCATGGGTGCGGTCATAACTTTTTTTCAACTTCTAATTCCATGATCTATTTCAAACTTCCAATTCCAAATTTCTATTTCCAAATCTCTATTTCCAATCTCTAAAACTTTCGTTCAAAATCCAAATCTAGCTTTCCAAATTCGTTTCAAATCAAATCAAGTTCTTTTCAAATTTATTTCTAAATCTATTTTCAAACTCTCTTCTCTTGCAATCGCATATCATGCATCATTCTTTTAAAGGTTCTTTTCTAAAGGTGGATAATTTTGGACATAGATTAATCGAAGACTCTAATGAGTGAATCTAGAGTAAGTACCGCAAGGGCGGGGTAAGGTGATGGCTTAGTGCATCTTCCTTACACGTAACTAACCTTCGAACCTAGGATCACTGTTTTCAAAGACCAAATGGAGTTATTTTCAAAAAAGGGCTTAAATATTTTCTAAAGATTGCCAAACAACCTGTTTTCTTAAAAAAACCCTCTCTTGAGGAGGTACTTTCAAAATCGTTTTCAAGAACCCTAAGTGTAGTCTTCGGATTGCGCTTAATTTTTAGGTGACCTAACTCACCTTAATCAAGTTAGGTGGTGACTCCAAATATTTTCCAAAAGCCCTTTATTCAAATTAATTTTCAATTCAAACCTAGTCGCACTCATTCTTTTAGGAGGATGAGTTCTAACGAGACAGTACAGTATTTTTTCTACTTATGCGTGTATTTCTCGAGTGCAAAAAATCTGGGCATGACACTCAAGACCATGTGTCGACACATTGTGCTCGTCCTTGGTCACTACCTTCTATGTGTGACACTTTAAGATCATGTGTCGACACCTGCAGTTACATTCCTTAAGTCTTGCCCTCTGTCTTCATGTGTCGACACCTTGAACCCATATGTCGACATCTGCAGTGCATTCTTCAAGTCTTACCTTATGGTTTCATGTGTCGACTCCTTGAACTCAGATATTGTCTTCTATGCTTTTCTTAGCCAATTTTCTTCAGAAAATTCAAGTTCTTTAAGGGGTGTTCACTTTAGGGTATCAAAAAGCTCTTAAATGATCTTTAATCAAGTGTAGTTACTTGAAGCAGCTCCAATTCAAATTTGGATGGAATTTTTTTTTCTTGTTGATCAAACTTGAACAACCTTTGATGCCTTCAAAACCATCTTCTTGAATCTCCAATGTATCTTCCAAAAACTTGATGATTTTTTCTTTAAGTGCCTTCAATCTCTTCGAAATCAATTCATTGGATTGATATTTGAATTGATGACATTCTTCTCCATTTCTCATCCTTCGCTTGTTGTGCATAAGCTTTCTTGTTATGCCATAATTTTTTATATACAAAAAGCTATTAATCTTCGATTTATTTTATATTTTTCTACACACTAAATAAAAATATTAGAAAACTAATATAAGGTTTGGTTATCATCAAAATCAAAGCATTGAGTCAACAATCTCCCCCTTTTTGATGATGACAAAATCTTTGCAAAGTAAGTATGAGACAATGAAACAAGCAAAGAGTAGGATTTCATACCAGATAATTGCTCCCCCTTTCTTTTATGGTTTTGCAATTGATGCATACTCCCCCTTTCTTTTATAATATAAAAATTCTTCAAAGCAATATTATCAAAGCAGTCATAGGAGAAGTTATAGATTCTCCTCATGTACTATATGCAACTTTTCTTGCCATTAACCATATGCAAATTTTCTTCTCATTAAACAAAAGTTATACATTAAAAAACAAGACATTTCGTAACTAGTCAAAGTAAGAGTTATTAGGTAAGCATACACTTAAACAAAAGTCATACACTTAAACTAGACATTTGGTAAGCATGATCCTAAAACCATTACCATTACTATTCTTCTCCCTCTTTTTGTCAATTCATCAAAAATAGACATAAAAGATAGAATTTAGATAGGTACAATAGTAAAAAAATATTAAAACAAGATAATAACTATAAATAAAACAACAATCCACACATTTATCCATCAAAGCATTAACAACAAAGTCATATTTCCTTCACAAAAATACTACAAAGGTTCAGACAATTAACATTCACAAAAATATTACATAAATATTGTCTTTAAGGATGACACACCATCCTTCGAATATGTAGAAATGAAAATGCAAGAGAGAAAAAGCGAGAGGGAAGGCAAATGTGGGTGAGCTTAGTTGGGAGAGGGAGGTGGAGATGGGGTTAGTACAAGAGGGTTTTCTATGGTGTTTGAGAATTTCTTTCCAGGTCTATCTCTCAACCCATATTTGTGACCAGAAGAAGGAATAGGAGCATCATATTCAGTTGTAGAAGAGTCATCTTCTTAGCCTTGTTCCTCTGCCCTAGTGTCCTTTTCAACATTTTCTTCCTCTTCACTATCTTCACCTTTGTCTTCTTCATTTTCCTCTTCACCACCCTCTCCTTTATCTTCTTTATTTTCTTCTTCACCTTCTCTTTTATCCTCTTCATCTCCTTCTTCACCCTCATTTGCTTCTTATTCAAAGTTGTCTTTTTCTAAGTTTTCTTCGTCCCCCTCCTCTTCTTCTTCTTCTTCAACTTCTTCTATTTTTCCTTTTCCTTTTCTCAGAAGTTTCACTTCCTTCTTCAATTCTCTTATCTTCCTTTCAATAAACATAATTCTCGTGGTAGTAATGTCTACCTTCTTGTTTAATTTTTCTAAAGATTCTATCACTTTTGCCATAAACCCAGCCATATCACCTTCATTTTCCTCAAAATCTTGGACAAGGTTTCTTTTGGTACTCCTTCCCTTAGAGCTACTCCTTGTTGTAGTCTTTTCTTTTGAAATGTCACTCTGATGTGATTTCTTGGTGGGTTTGGGAGTCCAC
>CM065381.1:40862335-41199835 GCA_033060915.1 Euryodendron excelsum | reverse complement strand
ACCATCTTTTTTAGAAGATTATTTTTTATTCCTATCTTTTTGAATTCAACAATCAAATCATCAAATGCATCTTGTAGTTCATTAAATGTAAATTAAGAAGGATTAGGAGATGATACCTCACTTTCTTCCTCATGAGCCATGTGACATAAATTAGCCACTTCCTGAGGTTCAGTTTCCTCTTCGGAGGCAGATTCCTCATCATCACTCCAAGTGATAGCAGCCATTGCCTTTCTTCCTCTGTCGTTCCTTCTTTTCTTTTTAAGCATGGGGCAGTCAGCTCTTATATGGCTTAGCTTCTTGCATTCAAAGCATATTATAGTTGATTCTTTGCTAGAATCTCCTTTAGTTTCTTGCTTCTTTCCACTTCTCCATTTTCTCTTCATAAAACTTTTGAACTTTCTTGTGATAAGAGCAATGTCTTCATCATCCTCATCACTTGCTAATTCATCTTATTGAGTGGTGGACTTGAATGCCACTGATTTTTTTTTCTTATCTTCATCTTCTTGGGCATGTTGCCTTTGAGTGAGCTCATATGTCATGAGAGAGCCCAAGAGTTCTTCGAAATGCAAGGTATTAAGGTCATTAGCTTCTTGAATGACAGTGACCTTGGCTTCCCAAGTCTTTGGCAATGATCTTAGAATCTTCCTAACCTGTTCACTGTTAGGATAAACGTTTTCAAGAGACTTTAAGCCATTAACAATGTCAGTGAATCTTATAAACATATCGATAATGGACTCATCAGATTTCATCCTAAACAATTCATAGTTATGCACTAAAATATTAATTTCGGACTCCTTGACTTGATTGATACCCTTATGAGTTACCTCAAGTCTATCCCATATTTTCTTAACTGATTCACAAGTAGAAATACAATTGAATTCACAAGGATCAAGAGCACAATATAAAATATTCATGACTTTAGCATTAGATTGCAAAAGCTTCAAATCATCTTCATCCCATTCAGATTCGGGTTTAGGAATTTCAACCCTTTCAACCTTCTTTGTAGGAGTTTTGGGACTATTTACAATAGGAGGTCTATTAGTGGATTGACCCTCACCTAGAGAGCTTCCAAAATTGTATATAATCAACAGATTGTATATATATTCTCATTCTATTTTTTCAATAAATGTAATTAGTGCCATTAAACATAGGAGGTTTATTAGTGGATTGACCCTCACCTAGAGAGCTTCCAAAATTAGTTGTCATGGATCAATTCCTAGGGTGTTAAGCCAAATAAAGGAATACAAGTTTTGATACCAATTGTTGGCCCAAAAGGCAACTTAAGAAGGGAGGTGAATTGGATTTTTCAAAACTAATTTCAATTAAGACAAATTAAAATTAATCTAAGCAATGTAACAGTAATTTAAGGTTTATGCAATGCAATATAATCAAGCAAAAAATGAAAGCAAAACACAAAATGAGACACCAAGAATTACTGAGACTCAACCACAACTTGTGGTCTACATCCTCACCCCAAGATCCCCTTGAAGTCTTCTTCCACTTTACAATATCCAATTACAAGATGGAGGCTAGTTGAAGTGCCTAGCTCACTCTCCTTGAAGCTTACATCTAAGCTTCAATATCTCAAGAATTTTGTCTAAGATTTCTCAAACTTACACAAGTGTTTTTCTTAAACTAGAGAACACTCAAACTCTAACTCATAAGTGTATAAGAAATATACAATTGAAGTACATACTCTCTATGAAGAGTGGATGATAATTGAATGGCTCACTAAATACTAACCCTTGAGGACAAAGGGAATATTCTGATGTGTAAGGACTGTTCAGCTCAAGATCATCAAATGTTGGAAGAATATTGTATCTCTTATCAATAAATGTGTTTGGAGTCTTGTATATAAACCCCTTCATCAATTTGAGCCATTAGAGGTGGGTAGGCCTTCATTTAATGCGAGATCAGACCAATTTAAAAATATAGTCGTTAGACCCAGGTGTCGACACCTATACTCTATGTATTGACACATCATGCTATTATTTGGTCACTGGCTTGCAAGTTTCGACACCTCAAGACCATGTGTCGACACATCGTGCTTGTCTTTGGTGCCTTCTATGTGTCGGCACTTCAAGACCATGTGTCAACACTTGCAGTTATATTCCTTAAGTCTTGCCCTCTGTCTTCATATGTCGACACCTTGAACCCATGTGTCGAAACCTGCTGTGCATTCTGCAAGTCTTGCCTTTTGGTTTCATGTGTCGGCTCATTGAACTCAGATATTGTCTTCTATGATTTTATTAGCCAATTTTCTTCAGATAATTCAAGCTCTTCAAGGGGTGTTCACTTTGGGGTATCAAGAAACTCTTAAATGATCTTTAATCAAGTGTAGCTACTTAAAAGAGCTCCAATTCAATTTTGAAGAGAATTTTTTTTTTCTTGTTGATCAAACTTGAACAACCTTTGATGCCTTCAAAACCATCTTCTTGAATCTCCAATGTATCTTCCAAAAGCTTGATGATTTATTCTTTAAGCGCCTTCAATCTCTTCAAAATCAATTCACTGGATTGATATTTGAATAGATGTCATTCTTCTCCATTTCTTATCCTTAGCTTGTTGTGCATAAGCTTTCTTGTTATGCCATAATCTTTTATTTATTTTTTATTTTTCTACACACTTAATAAAGACATTAGAAAACTAACATAAGGTTTGGTTATCATAAAAATCAAGGCATTGAGTTAACATCCTCCTTAGACTTAGACTATTTAGGAGGAATGCTTTTATCAATAGATTTTTCACTCCTAAGGGTAGTTATTGCTTGGACTTGCTTATGGTTTGGAGTATTAGGATTGGTTTCTACTCCATGAGCCTGACGATTTGGGTTGGGTAGAGGTTATGTAAGAAACGTGCCCTTCTCTTTAACAGTTAAGGCTCGTGTTATAAGAGTTAATTGACTCTTAATGTCATCAAGTGTCATATCCACCTTAGAGTTCACAGTAGTTTGAGCATGTATGAATTGTTGTAGTGAATCTTCTAAAGGTCTCATTAGAATAGGTTTGTAAGTGTTCTATGGTGGTGGTTGAAACTGTTGGCCCTGTGCTTGGTACTGATTAGGAGGACCTTGAAATTGTGGTTGTTGTGGGTAGTGTTGGGGTGTCGAGTTACCATCATTTCTCCAACTGAAGTTCAGATGGTTTTTCCATCCCAAATTAAATGTAGGTGCAAATGGGTTCCATTGACCTTGTTGGGGTGGTGTAGGTTTTTTAGAAGGATTTATGGCATTCACTTGCCTATGCAACACTTCCCTAAAAAATGGAATGATGGGACACAAATCAGTCACATGCTCATTGCTATCATAGACACTATAACTAACCGGGGCCTCACTCTCAACTGATGCAACTTTCCTCATCTTTAGTGCTTCTAATCTCCTAGTTAGGGTGGCAATCTTTGCACTATCATCATTTACATTCTTCAAAGGATACATAGTTCCTACCCACAAGATAGTCCTATTTTTGGGATTTCTAGTCCCTATGGTGTCCCAGTCTCTAGTATTTTCGGCCAAAAAGTCAAAAAAGTCATAAGCTTCTTTTGGGCACTTGTCATTGAAAGACCCATCGCACATTGTTTCCACAAATATTTTAAGTTCTGGTGTCAAAGCTAAAAAAAAGTACTATCCAGCTGACTAGGATATTGGCCATGATGAGGACTCGAATTTAGAAGTTCATTATATTGCTCTTAACTTTGGTAAAATGTCTCATTCTCAAGGGGAGTGAACTGTGAGATTTGGCGATGAATCGCCTTAGTAGTGTTCAGGGAAAAACTTTTTCAAAAACTTAGCCTATAATACGTCCTAAGATGCAACGAATCTAGGCCTGAGAGAATTAAGCCAAATTTTGGCCTTATCTTTCAACAAGAATGGGTATGGTTTGTGACGTATTGTCTTAATTGTGTAGGTATTATCTAGATACATGTTACAAACTTCCTCAAATCCTTTAAGATGTGTATATGGATTCTTAGAATCCATGCCACTGAAAGGTGTAATTAACTAGATTATACCCGACTTAAGATGGAATGCAATTTGGTCCGAGGGTAGTATAATGCATGATGTAGGAGTCTGTCTCTAAAGTTTATAAGGATTGGTGTGGTATCGAGATTACCTTGGATCTCGCAATACATAAAGGTGGGGTTGCTCTTAAAAGTCTACTTGACGTGTCTCTTTGTCAAACTAGCATGCAATGCTACATAAATGAATGTAGCAATTCGACACAACAAATAGGTAAATAATCAATAACTCAATTTTCCAACCAAACCAGTAATCTCCACATAAAATATCCACCGATTTGCATGTAATTCCTAATCTCCTCTAAGCCTATCTCCTCTAAAAAGAAAATAAAATTTATCAAAAAAAAAAAAAACTAAACAAAGACAGAAAATAAAAATCTAATATGCTCACAACTAATAGGGATAGAACGATTTTACCCAATTAAGCAGTTGAGTATCCTCACTATTGTAGTTTGGTGGTGAAGTTCTTTCCGCAGGAATCAATTCCTTTGAAGTTTGTTTGAACTTTTTATTTTACTTTGCCATGTTTTGCTTATTTATCGTAGCGTATTTGCTAATTCCCCAGCAATGTCACAAAAAATTTGATCACTCTAAAATAGTGCTGGATACTTTCACAATAAGATCGAGGCAATCCAGTATAGTACTCGGTATAGTTCGAGGTCGATCCATGGGAAATAGTTCGCTTGAACCGCAAGTAACAAGGTTTTGTAAACTAAGAAGAAGTGAACTCACTCACAAGATGTTGGATTTGTACGGATCGAAATTTCTCTAGAAGAAATAGAAAAAAATCAATTATTTTAAGATGGTTAAGAATTATTCTAAGCAATTAAAAATAAATTTTTACTGAAAGGTTTGTTTGAATAAAGAAGAAAACTTGGCAAGGTTGATCCAATTAATTAGTTTCTAGGTATCTTCTTCAAGGTATTCTTTATCTAAATTCAACACCAATGCCTACGGTATTGAATCGTGAGATTTTGACTATAAAAACTATTTTAGATTCTATCCTCTCCTCTAGAGTATGAAAACAATTACGTCTAAGGTTTATATTAGGGATCCTATTCATACTCATCCCAGTTCACAACCTGCCTACGAGTATGTCTAGGGTTTGATCATAAACTCTTGATTTCTTGAGAAACTAAGTAGAAGATAATAAATTTTGGTTTCAGAAAGTTAAATCTTGAAAGCATATTAATATCTTGAATAATCATCCCTCGGCTAATTAATCTTCATAACCCATGCCAAAGAAGAGTTTAGCTACTTAGCCATTAGAAAGCGCATGAAACATTGGATGAAGAATACCTTAAGAAAATTGAAGAACACAAAACTTGAACTTGAATAAATAATTGCTTGATTACATAAACTAGGGTTCTTGAATTAAAAAAAAAAAAAAACTCTCTAAAATTACTCTAAAAAACGTACTCTCAGCTTTGAAAAACTAACTCTCACAATTTAGGACTCTTTTGGCTTAAAAAGACATCAATTTGGGTCCAACAAAGAGTCAGGGGCACGATCAGGCATCTAGATAGTATGGAAAGGCATTTGGACGGTCTGATGAAGAAGGGCATCCGGACGGGCAGTACAGGATAGGTGCCCGGACAGTCAGAATGAGCCGTATAGACAGGTAATGACTCCAAGTCCTTTTTCCTCCTTTTTTTCCACACCAACTCGTTTAGCTCTTTTCAATCTATCTTAGTCCAAAAACCTACAAAATAAAATAAAATATTATTAATACGAATAAATAAATAAATAAATAAACAACCAAACTAGGGCCAATCAAACATAACTTAGGATCATATGATTACACTTTTACAATGCAATCACTCTTCTTATGCCCTTTGAGCTTCTTGTTCTATATTTCACATTGAGGACAATGTTTCATTTAAATTGGAGTGCATGGGGTCGTTACCTTATTTTAGTTTTTCTATTTTTTTTAATATAGGAAAAAAATAATAAAAAAAACCATTTCATTTCTTTGAATTGATGGATAAATATTTGAAATATTCAATACTTGGATGATGAGATATTTAGCATGTAACTTGGATGCTTTGACAAAGTTGAACGTCAGTTTCTCATTCTATCTTGTTGATGAAATATTTCCTAATTGTTTGAAGCTTAATTCTTGCACTTTCACAATAGCCATATGAATATAAATTTTAGTGGAAGTGTATATGTAGCGTGAATTCTTGAAGAACTTAGTGAAGACTTGTGACCCTTTTGAAGACTAAAGCCATTTTTTTATTTGGAGGGTTAAATCCATGTACTTATTATAAAGATTTTTCATTTAACACTATTTTGATGAATAGTCTCATTATGTTTGTTTTGGTTGTTGTTGAGATTATGGATGAGTTGTCAGAATTTTGATTCCCTTCTTATTCATGGAAGTGGAAGAATCACATGAATTGTGAGAAATGATTTAGGACATGTTTGAACATATTTGAGCCTTAAGCCTATTCTTTCATGCAATATTTTCATTTGAAGCCAAATTGAGCCTTGATATGTATTGTTCTTTGTTAGCCCATTATCTTTATTCTACTCCAAGTTAGAAGTTGAGCCAAACTTAATATTTTCTTACCCTTGTTGTCTTGAGATTGCATTGGTAATGAACTTTATAAAGGCAAAGTGATATATGACTATCAAAGAAAAGATTGTGTAATAAAGAAGAACTTTTTTAAAAATAAAAATAACAAGAAAGAAAAAGAAGAAGAAGAAGAAGAAGAAGTCAACAATCGAAGAAGAAAAATTGCAAAGTTGTTGAAGATTAGCTCTTAGCTTAAGTGAAATGTAGAATTTGAAACCTATGATTTATACTCTTAATTAACTACTCTCTTGACAATTGTTGTATTATCCATCCTTTTCTTTGTTTTCCCTTGTCCCGAGAATAAGTTATAACCAAAAGAAAGTTCTATTTTATCTTAGGATGATGTGGTTTTAATATGGAAGTGAAGGAAATGGATGATAAGTATGATGATTATATTATTTTCTCAACAATAATATTCCTTTCATGAGACTATGCCAAGTTCTCATTGTTCATTGGATGCATATTTCATGATGAGTCATATGTGAGATATCTTGTTTTGTATTGTATTACTTCTACTCACATATAGTATGAAGAGGGATTTTATACCTTATGCTTAAGAGTTCTATTTATTGAGTTTAAACTCTTTTATGAGATTTAACTCAAAACTTACCTCTGATAAAGTTTGGGTTGCTTGTGCTTGGATATTGAACTTTATGTTTATATTGGTTATTCATTCACACACATTGAGTTTCCAACATGATTGAGATATTTCAATATATGGGATAGAGTTTGAAACTACTCTTGAGCTAAAAGTTGAAGTATTTGTGTTTATTGTTATATGTTTCTAACTCTTTGTGTTAGATAGATTGAACATAACATCCAACTATTTGAAGGAAACAAATGATTTTGATTTATGTTTTGTGGGTCTTTGGAAGCTCTCATGAGACATCACTCGTCTACTAAGAATAACTTAGAGATTTAAAGACTTGGTACATAGGCTAAATGCATGTGACTCCTACGAAAGTGGAGATGATCTTTTGGTTTTAGTATCTTGCTGGGAACTAGCAAAAAGTTGGTTGGTTTTTTTTTTTTTGGGTTTTTTTTTTTTTGGGGGGGGGGGGGGGGGGGGGGGGGGGGGGTGATTGTACTCTAAAAGTGTAATTACGATCTTCTAACTTACTCTATGCTAACCTTAGTTTAGGGATTATTCATCTGTTTTAGCTATATCTTAATGCTAACTTATATATTTTGCTTTTTACATGTTTTGAGCCTAATTGAGAGCAATTGGGGCGTGATTCAGACAAAAGTAAAGAGTACTATGAATATGTTGTTCAAACGGGTCAATAGTATCATTCGAACGGATGAATAGTGCCATTTGAAGTGAATAATGCTTGTTTGAATGGTGAATAATGCCATTCTAATGGTCCACAAAGCGTATGAACAGCCCCCGAGGGCTTTTGAACAATTTCATAGTCTGCAAAACCGTTCGAAATTATAGACACGTGATTTGCCCATTTGAACGATATGCGCAAACTTTGTTATTTTTCAGCCTATTTAGACTATTTTGGGCCCAAATTTCAAGATTTCTTATTCTTTTACATTTTTTTAGAGTTTTTAGAGAGTTTTAGGGGTAGTTTTAGATAGAGAAACTCTAGAATTTTTTTTTTATATTTCTTCATTTTCATTGTAATCAAGTATAACTTTCAGGAATTCAAAGCAATTTTCTATGGAATCAAGTAGTTAGTTCTTCTTTTGGAGACAATTGTGAATATCATCCAAGGATCTTAAGATTTCAATGGAGGTAATTGAATTATCATTGTTTCATCTTTTCAATCTCTTAATTCTTGACAATTTAACTCTAGATCTTTGAGAAAACTTAGATTCTTGACTAAGTTTGGTAATCTCTATGCACAAGCCCTAGGTCGATATAGAGATTGCACAAATCGATCATACGAATCTATAACTTTAAATTGATTACATTTCTAGAGTTAATTATTATTGAATTGAATTTATGATAATATTTTCTTAGTTCCTATTGAAATATTGTGTTCATGACTAAATCTTTGAGTGTCCATACACAAATTTTTAAATTTGGTATGGAGGTACTTACATTGATGATATGAACACAAGAATTTCATTGTTTACAAATCTAAATTGATTATCAGTGAGTTGGTAGTTTGTAATCTCTAAATCTTCCAAATCAAATATTCTTGACTATGGTCTTTGATTTGAGTTATAGAGCCTCATTGAGATCTTGGGTGAATTGGATAATTGAATCAATTGGATCCAAGACTTTCTCTATTGTTTTCAATCTATTGTTATTTGCTTTTGATTAGTTTAGATAAATCAATCAACTCTTGCAATCAATATATTTTCATTTTAATTTTAGATTTATGGTGAAATGCTTCATAGGATTAGTTTTCCACAAAGTAGAATTTCACCATAAACCTTCCAATTAAACTCCATGTGATTCAATCTCGGACTTTACCGAGAAATTAAACTGCAATTGCCACTGTACTCTTGCAAACATACATTACGCATCTTTAAACCGATCAAGTGGGAGAATGAAAAATTTTGGCTCACATGTTTAAAAAAAGGGCGTACCTTGAAGCTCCAAGCACAAATGGAAAAGGAAGCAAAAATTTAGGGCATCATCAAATGATAGCATATTGATATTGTGATTTTGATGATAAGGCTTACTATTGAATCCCACGAAAGTAGCAGTAGTATGTGATTCTTCATTAGTTATGCATATCAAATTTTTACCATGTGTTATTTACTGCATTAAAAATTTATTTATTTTCATGTCCCAATTGATAATTGATAAGTACTAAGCAATTAATACTACCTGCCTAGAGAACTTTTTTCCTAGTAGTAGAATGAATATTTGCATTTTTGTTGTTTCTTAGTGGATGTATTGTTTAGGTGAACAATTAGCAAATAGTCCCTTTAATGAAGTTTTTTTTCTTTAAAATGTTTTTATAAAAATGACATCTTATAGTAGCAGCGATGGAAAACATTTCTTTACCATTATTAAAACACTAATTGTTAAGTAGGGGTGGCAAATGGGTGAATTTGATTACTATTACCATTACCATTACCTAAATTGAATCTTCTTACATACCAGAACTGAATTCCCACTAGAGATTATTTTCTAGTGAAAACACCTAAGATGCGCATTAAGTCGACGATAAGACATCGACTAACCGGCACGGATCCCATTGTTAAGATTCCCTATCTTAAGAAATTGATAATGACATGTAAGCTAATTAGCCACGCCGATTGCTAATGATGAACCCTATGGTTGCAATTATTGTATTTCTAAAAAATTGCAATTTAGCTATACAATAAGCCACAAGTGGGCAATTCCTATATCATGAGTACCCGGGAAGATCAATGTCTTATCAATTTGAGCAATAAGTCTAGCTTAGTGGTTGAACTTTATGGACCTACTCATTTAGTGGAGATTCTAACCCCACCGACCCTATCCCCTTTCCCCTTTGCCTTGTATAAAAAATAAAAAAAAATATGTCTTATCGATTTGCTTGACGCGGACTTTGCGTCTTCTCCATTGAAATAATCTCTACTAGGAATTCAAGTTTAGTATCTAAGAACAACAAAACAGTACAAAATTAGGTTTCGAGTCAGATATTTTTCTACTGTTAGTGGTCGCTCAACCACTAGGCATTATCATTCTTCATGGTGATTGGCAATGTGTATGGTTAGATTTTCGTCAAAAGAAACAACAAAGCACAAAAACATTATTGGCACAACAATTCCGACTAGCTGCATGTTCATGACGGCTTTAGACCAAGTTAACATGGGCACCGAAGCGATGATAAAGGAAAGAAATCATTAGCAAAAAATCAAAGACAAAGCAGAATTGTGAGAGAAAAAAAATTATTTCCACTTTACGCATCTTCTAGACATCTCTAGGACACTGCACAAGAATAAACGAGCATTGCTATGCAAATAGCATAATTTCCGAGGCCAAAACTAAACAACAATGTAATTCATAACCAAAATGCAAATCTCTTTCGGTCTATATACCTAGTGTCTATGTCAATTGAGTAAAATTTAAGTTTGAAATAAGCTTGGGAGACGCCAAATAGGTATTATCCTAGATCAAAGGGTGCACCTATGATTGCGAGCCAACTAGTAAATCATGAGGGCCGGATTTCATATGGAAAATACCCTAATTGGGAGACTGGCAACTACAATATTTGACCTTAAGTACTGCTTAATAGTATATTGCACATTCAGTCAGCATTTACAGTATTTCTCGGAAACATCAATTTTAATGTTCAGTGAAACGCTAGTAGATATATCCTGTGTAATGATTTAATGGGTCTAGTATCATGCAAAATTGTCGAGGAATGAGGACCCTAAAAACAGCACTCATAAAAACCGGGAGCTAGGAATCCTAGTTGGTCCTGTGTTCGGCTCTTCTTAAGGGTGGTTTTTAAGAGTGATGCTGCAAAGTTCACTATTGCTGCACTGAGGGCAGTAAGTCTTCTCACATATACGGCTGTTTGGTGCCTTGTCCGAGGTTGGTGGATTGGGTGTATTTGCCAACCTCCATGGGAGTTTATTAGTTAGAGGTGGATTCCAAAGGACTGCCTTGGCTAGGTTCTCCGATGTCCTAAAAAAAATAGAGAGAGACGAATCCTAGTTGGCACCAATTTTTTTATACTAGGGAGTAATTAAAACTTTCAAGTTGACTTAAACCAGCTTTTATGGGGCATTTTTTTTATGTCATTTTAGAGTAATGCCACTTCTCCCTGGTTCTCTGGAAACCCAGAAATTTTTTTGAATTACAACAAAAAATTTAGAAAAGAATATAAAAACAATTAATTCAAATTGTCAGTCAACAATTCAGTCAGCAACATCACAAATCATGTTCAAAATATATAAGAAAACTTGCCGAACTAATTTTATCGCCAATTTTTCAATTCAAGAACCAAAACTGCATCTTGTTCGAAGCAATAATGTTTTCGATCATTCTATACCATCGCTGATCAATAGTTGAAGTCCCCCCCCTCAGCACTACCCAGTACGCAGTAATACATGACATAGAACATTTTAGGATTATTGTATACTCCTTTCCAATTTTTTCTAGCTATACAACTCCATTGAGTCCAGTTTGAATCCATAATTATAGTGGATATTACATATTAGGCGAATGATAGTATTACAGTCCCCCACTTGTTGGGCTTTGAGTGGTCAGTTCTTACTTTTCCTTTTTGATGATTTCATGCGTTTGGTAATTTCTTTTTCCCAACTTGGTTGAAATGATAGACTAGCCAGTACCCAATTAGTCATATTAAGACGACTAGTAAGATAAAAATAGTTCTATTTCTGTCCTTTTTTTTTTTTTTCGTTCCCTTCTTCATTGTGATTAAATTTAGCAAAGGCCAATGCTAACAAACTGAATTCTTTTATGACATTTGCATATCCTATATCTTACAAGATTTTATTAATATGCGTCCCACTGGTCTATGTTCAATGATAAGAAAATGCGGTGAAAATGTAGATTTGTATCCCATTATTTTTCAATATCCTGGATTGATTAGTAAAAAAACAAATTAAGCATATCACTAAACTCATGGATAATATTTTCCTGACATTTATTTCGAGCTAAATTTAATTTATTAAATACCAAAGTATTGAATGGCTTAAAGCTAGATTGATCCATAGCAAGTTTGGAGTGATGGGAAGGTTGAAAGTATTCTCATATCACTCTCTTTTTTTTTTTTTTTCTAAAAATCTATTGGTTATGCTTCTCGTCTCTCTTTTCTACTTTAAACATGTGCCAGTTAGGATATCGTTGTGGTAAAGGTTGATATTCTTGCAAAAGATTTGCACAAAAGTTTGTATAAATAGTTGTGGTTAAGGCATATTTGAAGTATTTTGGACAACAATGATCATTCTGTTTTACAGAAAAGGAAAATTATGGGCACAATACTTCAATTTATATTGCTCTGAGTCGAAGTTGTTCCACAAACAATTCTACTATTGATCGTTCCTCCTTTTCATTATTACCCCACCTTGTTTCGATTGTTTTGTATCAATTTGTGAATGTCTTCTTGTGGTGATTGCTTACTTTGTCTTACGGAACTTCTAACCAATTTGCCGGTACAAATGTCTTTGAATTGGTGAATATGTGCATCGAAATTTATCAAGAAATAAAGTAGCCCAAAAAAAATGCCCCGTTGTTGCATGGTGAATATGCTAGATTTAATGGGATGCCTGACCTCAGTTTGCTCAACATATATGATCTCAACCGCGCGTAACACTGTTTAGTTTGATTCGAATGTACAAGCATGGTAATTCTTTCACAGTCCAAACTAGTTCGTAGGATCATTTTGAAATTTTACTACGTAGGAAGAGCTCGTTATTGTTAGCCCTGCACTTTCCTACCAAGCCTATTTGGCGTCTATAAGAGGGAACAAATATGCATGAGACTTGCACTAGAATGGAGTCTCTTGAGTTCTCTTTCGAAGTCATCAAACATTGGAAGCAAGAACCAGAAATGAATGTATGATGAACAAATTTGGCTTTCTTTGCTTCATATAATGGAACACAAGGAAGACATACGTGTTCATATATCTAGCATAAAGTGTGAATATAAAACTCCTGACAATGTTTTCTTCCGTCCATTCTCTACTCTCCCGATAGCAATTGGTGCTAGTCAAATGTCAAATTTCTTCTTCTTTTTTTTTTCCTTCTTTTCTCCTTTTTATCGTCTTAGAGAAAATGGAAGCAATCACCATTACATGAGCTACAGAACTAGTTTTAGGATTCACTAAAGTGACCCCAATTCAAGTTCCCAAAAAAGATATTGTGACTACTATTTTCTACAATGGCCTCATTTATAATGATGACTTGGTACACAACTACAATAACTTGGTTTTGTCGTGAGGTACCATAGTGCTTTCTACAATGAGTAGCGAACACGTTAAAAACAGACGTCTCTCTAATATTTATAAAGAGAGTAGCTTCTTACAAATTCTAAAAAGTTGTTTCTAGACCTCACTTAGCTATAACAGTAACTCTCGAGAAATACAATCTCACCAACTTTGCATCTCCAATTACCCTAATAGGCCAAAGTTTTTTCGTGAGGTAAACTCAATTGACAAAAACGTCTTAATTAAACGCATGGATTGTCATATATTCATGCTAAACTTTTTATAATTTCAGTGTCATGACATATAGCAGTACTCTTTAAGTATGTAGAATCATTAAAGATAAGGTGTTTGGGGTAGCCAAAGTAATGTAGCTCCTCATGTGAATAGTACCAATGATTAATTTGAGGATGTGCTTGTCATCTTCTCTACCGACTAATGAAGGGACAAGCATAGCATTGCATCTGTTCATTTTCTTTTTTTGGTTTCCACAAAATCAATTGTCGGTGTCCTTGAGAATATTTACTCTTGGCTCTATGCTGGTAAGTTGGAGTGAGCAACTACCACTGCTACTACTACCCCCCACAAATCCTTTTAACTTTTTCATTAACATGGATGATTGAACAAGAATTGTGGCCACTATCCTGTTTTCTTTTGTGGGTTAATCATAAACATGGCATCAATATTTTGAGTGTCTTGCCTAAGAGCAAACGAAATTTTGTGGCATTGTATTTGTTTCTACATCCCAGGACAAAGCTTGTTTTGGAGTTTTGGGTTGGGATATGAGATTAAGGTGATTGTTTGGGGCCTGTGGTTTGATACAAACAGATCCCACTTACCAATTGAGTTGGTGGGTTCAGAACTTGGGTTCATGGTCTGGGCTTGGTTTGGTGTTTTAAAACTATTCTAATGGGTCGATTTTAATGCTATTGTTCATGTATTGACCTGGGCACTTCTTTATTGGGATTAGGTTTAAGTTAAACTAGGCGCGTGGGAGGACACTTGAGAAAAGCGAGCGTGTCACATGTGTTTGCGTGTGGAAGGAACTTGTTCATTGGTGCAGGCGTGGCTTAAGGCAGCGACTAGGGCGAAGTCGCAACACCAACTCAAGGGCGCATAGATCAGGGTTTCATCGCGTGGAGGCGCGTGACAGGGGCTGTGTGACTGAGATAAAGTGCCAAGGCGTGTGAGGACACGTGGCAGGCTAGGAGGCTGATTTTGAGTTTATTGGATTCAGCATATCAAAAAGGAATCCGAGGACATGTTCACAAATAGATGTAGATAACCTAGACTTCCATCAGGGAAAAAAATGAAGAAATCATTGTGGGACTTAAGATTGTAGAAAATCCGAGACTTCCAGCGACGATTGCGCCAGTACCACGTTAGAATGCAGAGAGATAGAGAGAGTATAAGCTTTGTGTATTGAATTGTGTCTTTACAATAATAGACGCTACAACATATATGACACCAAAAAATAAGGCAAAAATATTGTTTGAGAAATTTAAAAAATTAGGTTGTTTACTTATTTGGAGATTTTTTATACTAGTAAAAGATATTTCAAATCTTAAGAAAAAAATTAAAAAATAACATTTGAGATTTTATCATGTTTTTCATGAGTGGGAAAATAGAAAATTTTGGATCACATGTTCAAAAAGAAGACTTCAAATCTCTGAATAGTTTCTTTAATGTAATTTTTTGGTAAAAGACATTTATAGAATGGTAAATTACTCTAGAAGGAAGAAAAAAGTATACTTGCAATTGCTAGTGTAAAAAACAGTAATGGTTAAGTGACAAATTATAGTTAAAAAATATATGACATTCAACCTATTCCGTTCATTCTTGATACCATAATTAAATTACGTAATCGTTGGTGGTTGAGTGACATATTACACTATAAAAATATTTTACTCTCAATTTTATTCAATCACTCTACCTACCAGAACAAAATTGTATGAACATCGATGATTGACCAACAGATTACAGTGTGCAAATATCTTATTCTCAAACCTAATTTGATTGTTCTTCCATACCAAAATTGAATTTCCAATAGAGATTATTTCAAAGCAAAAACACTCAAGATACGCATTAAGTCCACTGATAAGACGCCAACTTTCCCAATGAATTCCATTGGAAAGATTCCCTGTATTAAGAAATTAATAATGACATTAATTAGAAATCAGATCGATGAACCCTCTCGTTACAATTATTGTATTTTTAAAAAATTGTAATTTTGATATGCAGTAAACCACAAGTGGACAATTCCTATATCATGACTTACTTAGTTGGCCTGTAATAATTAGATGCACCCATTGGTCTACGACATTACCTATTTGGCGCCAATGTATCCCAAGTTTATTTCAAACTTAAAGTCAACTCAATTGCCCATGTTAACTTGGTCTGAAGTAGTCATCAACATGTAGGTTGTCGGAATGATTGTGGCAATAATGTTTTTGTGCTTTGTTGTTTCTTTTGATGAAAACCATACAACTTCAAAATGAAGAATGCTAACGTCTAGTGGTTGAGCGACCACTAGCAGTTAAGAACATATATGACACAGAATCTTAATTCTGTAGTGTTTTATTGTTCTTAGATACTAAACTTGAGTTCCTCGTAGAGATTATTTCAATGGAGAAGATGCAAAATGCGCGTCAAGCAAATCGATAACATTAAACAACACTCATAAAAAGGAAAGTTGGGAATCCTAGTTGAGGCTATTTTGCCACCGGGAGTAGCTAAAGCATTGAAGTTGACTTAAACCAAGTTTTACGGGCCATTTTTAAGTCATCGTAGAATAATGCCAATTCTCTTTGGTTGTCTGAAAACCTAGAAAAAAAATTATGAATTCCAACAAAAAAATTTGAAAACAAAATTTGAAAAAATTTAATTCAAATTGTCCGTCAACAAGCCTGTCAGCAACATCACTGATCATGTGCAAAATATATAACAAAAGTTGTCAAACTAATTTTTTCCCCAGTTTTTGAATTCGAGAACCAAAACCGCATCTTGTTTGAAACAATAATGTTTTCAAACATTCTATACCATTGCTGATCAATAGTTCAAGACACCTAGCAGGTAAGATTTTTCACCTCAAACATCGAGAATGGAACTTCCATATACATACTTTTATGCAATATTTCTCTTAATAACAAGAACCGTAGAAGAAAGAAGGTTGCTGCACCACAGGATTTCAAGAGTTAATTTTCACAGTCCATCTAACTTTTAAGTCCCCACTCAGCACTACCCAGCAATCAGTGACATATATAGATCATGCTTGCAAATGATGGTTTTATGTACTGCCATCATGTTTGAATATCGGAAACTGTCTCCTACCTACTACTAGCTAGCAAGTAGCATGTTATGGTTTGAACTAAAACCAGACTCATTTTAGGATGATTGTATCCTCCTTTCCAATTTCGTCTAGCTATACTCTTTTGTCTTGTTTTGGTTTTTTTTTTTTTTTATTGGTTCAGCAGGTGCTCAGGCCAGTTTGTACACATCTTGACTAATTTTTTTTAAGATCAACTCAAAGATAGGCCATTCATGTTAAAACTAAGGTATTGACAAGGGTTTAATCTCTTGCAACCAATTCTTGTACTTAGCAAGAGTCGAACTCTTAACTTTAAAAAAAAAGACTAAGAGCCCGGGCCAACTAGGTTAACCCAGTTAATTTTTGTCTAGCTATACTACTCTATTATAATGGATATTACATATTAGGTTAATGATAGTATTGCAGTCTCCCATTTGTTGGGCTTAATGTGTTCATTTCTTGCTTTTCCTTTTTGATGATTTGATGCGTTTGGTAATTTCTTTTTCCAACCTTTGTTGAATTGATAGACTACCCAGTACTCAATTAGTCACGTTAAGAGAACTAGTAAGCAAAATAGTTCTATTTCTTTCCTTATTTTACTTCTTTTTTATTAGAATATTTAGTGTGACACACCAATTTTGAGTCATTATTAAGGTAGAATCCATATATCTTTTTTAGTGGGTTCAAGATGCTTTGTATTCTTCTCATGAAGAGATGAAGAACAAGCATCTACTTGCTCAAATCTATGAAGATTTGAATGAGATAATGGTCTCCAAAATAGATACCATGAGTTTGGTATTGAGTGAAACTAAAGGCTTGTCCTACATTGATTTTTTTATGAAAAAAATGATAGGTATTTAAAGCCTAAGTTTAAAAATGGGTTTTGGCCCCAAGAAGCATCTCACTTTTGTGAAAGGGGGAGGACCTATGTAACCCATGAGTTGATCCAATACTCCACACGTGCACCGCCGTAAGTCGGCTCGGTTCGGATCGGATGCGATTAAAATAATATTAAAAAAGGCTTCAGCCAGTTTAATATTTTTGGATGTAGTTTGAACTGAATTGGTTCATATTTAAATTCCAACGGTTGTGATCCTTCCTAAGGGCGCGTTTGGCTGGCACCGTTTCGAAGGGGTGCGATTTTTTTTATATATAGAAAGATTCTTCCTCCGAAATAGTGACAATTTTTATAATATTTTGTTTGTCTTTCTCTCTCTCTCTCTCTCTCTCTCTCTCTGTGCCTCCAACGACGACGTCCGTGCGCATTTCGGTGACTGTTCTGGGCAGATTTTGACTGTTCAATCAGTCATTTCTCATCTTCGTTTCTGACTTACAAATTCTGCATGAATTTCTATCCAGGTTTCTATCCGGTTAATTTATATATATATTCTGTGTAATGAATTTCTGTGAAAATTTCATCACATTCTTCTATGTTTCTGTAGTTAATTTCAGCGTTAAAATTCTAAAGAATGACTATAGTTTTCAGTGTAGAAAATGTTGTTTGTTCTTTATCATATCATATTGATTTTATCATAAACGCCGTAGGTTTCTGTATAGAATTAAATGTCATAATTCTGTGTAGAATTGACAAAAATTTCTCATTATTTTATGTCATACATGTTACATTCATTCCATACATTGAAAGAGTAGAATCATAAGGTTGATTCGCTGAATTTTGAATATTGTAGTGCTACTTATTCAAGATTGTGATCATTTTATTCTGGAGATAGACACCCGTTAATCCCATGAGCACCTGTGTTGGGGACGAATCTGTTTTAAACTAAGAATGTGCAATACTCGACTTGATCTCCTCTTTATTGCATATTTTATTATCTTATCATATATGATTTGTTGAATATACCACATTACGTTATTTCACACACATTATTTAATGTTGATTATCATTATGTTTCATTTCATTTTATTATGGCTACGGTTTATATGGAAAATATTATACAAAGTTTTTTTCAACACCTTCTTCATTGTGATTAAATTTAGCAAACGACAATGCTATACAAACTGATTTATTTTTTGAAATTTTCATATCCTATATCTTACAAGATTTTGTTAATATGTGTCCCACTAGTCTATGTCTAATGAAAATGCAGTGGGAAAGTAAATTTGTATAGCATTACTTTTCAGTAGCCTGGATTAGTTAAAAAAAATAAGAACATCACTAAATTCACCAATACTATGTTGTTGGCATTTATTTTGAGCTAAATCTGTTGTTTGATTCATTATATACAAAGGTATTGGAAGGTTTAAAGCTAGATCTATCCATAGCAAGTTTGGGGTAATGGGAAGGTTGAAAGTATTCTAATAGCACTCTTTTTTTCCTGAACATCTCCTGGCTATGTTTCACAGACCTCTTTTCTCTTTTTTCTACTGTAAGCATGGGCCAGTTAAGGATATCCATGTCCTAAAGGTTGATATTCCTGCAAAAGATTTGCACAAAAGTCTGTATAATATAGTTGTGGTAGAGGCGCATTTGAAATATATTCGACAACAGTGATCACCTTGTTTTGCAGGGAAAAGGAAAATGACGGGCACAGTACTTCACTTTGTATTGTTTTGAATACAAGTTGTTCCACAAACAATTCTGTTATTGATTGGTCCACAAACAATTCTGTATAGTTTTGGATGTCTTCTTATAGTAGTTTATATCTACACCCAACTTCAATTACTAAGCCAAAATAATATGGACTCATGTCTGAAACTTGCAAAAGAGAGACTATTTAATGGAACAAGTGAGAATGAATACATAGTAAAAGGAACCTTTTTTTATAAAAGAGCAATGCTAGAGTCATTTGCTTTTTTCACCGAATTATCACAGATAGACATAAGGTGATGGCGTTCACATTATTCAATAAATACGGGATTCACTTACTTTATGCCTATTTATGATGATAATCCGCTAAACAAAACCGATAACTGTAACATTTTTCTTTTCAAAAAGTACGAACAATGCATTGAGTTAAAAGACAAGAACATTAGTAGGAATGCCTGATCAGTCTATTCAAAGTATGTGTTGAAATGAATCTCGAATAAAAGGTTGCAGTTAATTGGCCATGAATCCATGGCTTTTACCTAAATTCACACTCTTTATAGCTTGCAATGTGTGAAGTTAAACTCAACCATTGTGCCAGACCATCGCCCCATATGACACTAAAAAATAAGGCAAAAATATTGTCTGAGAAATTAACAAAGTTCGATTTTTTGTTTGTTTGGAGATTTTTTATACTAGTAAAAGATATTCCAAATCTTAAAAAAAAGTTAAAAAATAACATTCGAGATTTTATCATATTTTCCGTGAGTGGGAGAATAGAAAATTTTGAGTCATGTTCAAAAAAAAAAAAAAAAGAAGACTTCAAATCTCTCTCAATAGAAAATAGTTTCTTTAATGTAATTTTTTGGTAAAAAGAATTTATAGAATGGTAAATTACTCTAGAAGGAAGAAAAAAGTGTACTTACAATTGGTAGTGTAAAAAACAGTAATGGTTAAGTGACAAATTATAGTTAAAAAATATATGACATTTAACCTATTCCGTTCATTCTTGAAATCATAATTAAATTACGTAATCGTAGGTGGTTGAGCGACATATTACACTGTGAAAATATTTTACCCTCAAATTTATTCAATCACTCTACCTACCAGGCTAAAATTGCATGAACGTTGATGGTTGACCATTAGATTACAGTGTGCAAATATCTAATTCTCAACCAAATTTGATTGTTCTTACATATCATAATTAAATTCCCAATAGAGATTATTTCAAAGAAAAAACACCCAAGATGCACATTAAATCGACCGATAGGATGCTGACTTTCCCAATGCCTCCCATTGGAAAGATTCCCTATATTAAGAAATTGATAAAGACATTAATTAGCCATCCGATCGCTAATGATGAACCCTATGGTTATAATTATTGTATTTTTAAAAAATTGTAATTTTGATATGCAGTAAACCACAAGTGGACAATTCCTATATCATGACATACTAGATGGCCTGCAATAATTAGATGCACCTTTGATCTACGATATTATCTATTTGGCGCCAATGTCTCCCAAGTTTATTTCAAACTTGAAGTCAACTCAATTACCAATGTTAACTTGGTCTAAAGCTGTCATCCACATGCAGCTTGTCGGGACGATAGTGCAATAATGTTTTTGTGCTTTGTTGTTTCTTTTGATGAAAACCGTACAACTTCAAAATGAAGAACGCTAGTGTCTAGTGGTTGAGCGATCACTATCAGTTAAGAAAATATATGACTCAGAAACCGAATTCCGTAGTGTTTCATTGCTCTTAGATACTAAACTTGAGTTCCTAGTAGAGATTATTTCAATGGAGAAGACGCAAAGTGCGCGTCAAGCAAATCGATGACATTAAACAACAGTCATAAAAAGGAAAGTTGGGCATCCTAGTTGAGGCCATTTTTTCACCGGGAGTAGTTAAAACATTGAAGTTGACTTTAACCAAGTTTTACGGGCCATTTTTAAGTCATCGTAGAATAATGCCAATTCTCCCTGGTTGTCTGAAAACCTAGAAAAAAAATTGTGAATTCCAACAAAAAATTTTGAAAACAAAATTTTAAAAAATTTAATTCAAATTGTCTGTCAACAAGTCGGTCAGCAACATCACAGATCATGTGCAAAATATATAACAGAAGTTGTCAAACAAATTTTTTCCCCAATTTTTGAATTCGAGAACCAAAACCGCATCTTGTTCGAAGCAATAATGTTTTCGAACAGTCCATACCATTGCTGATCAATAGTTCAAGACACTTAGAAGGTAAGATTTTTCACCTCAAACATCAAGAATAGAACTTCAATATACATACTTTTATCCAATATTTCTCTTAATAACAAGAACTTTATAAGAAAGAAGGTTGCCATACCACAGGATTTCAAGAGTTAACTTTCACAGTCCATCTAACCTCAAGTCCCCACTGATCAGCACTTCCCAGTAATCAATGACATATATAGATCATGCTCGCAAATGATGGCTTTATGTAGTGCCATCACGTTGTTTGAATATTGGAAACTGTCTCCTACCTACTACTAGCTAGCAAGTAGCATGTTATGGTTTGAACTAAAACTAGACTCATTTTAGAATGATGGTATCCTCCTTTCCAATTTTGTCCGGCTATACTTTTTCTTTTTTTATTTTTTATTTTTTATTTAGCAAGTGTCCAGATCAACTTACACACATCTTAACTAATTTCCTTCTCGGTCCACTCAAATGTAAGCCACCCATGTCTGGATTAGAGTATTTATAGGGTTTAATATCTTGTAAATAATTATTGCACTTGACAAGAGTCAAACTATTCGTCTCTAAAAACGAGACTAAGAGCCCTGGTAACTCGGCCAACCCAGTTTAATTTTTGCCTAGCTATCCTACTCTACTGAGTCTAGTTGAAGTCCATAATTGTAGTGGATATCACATATTTGGTTAATTATAGTATTACAGTCTCCTATTTGTTGGGCTTTATGTGTTCATTTCTTGCTTTTCCTTTTTGATGATTTGATACGTTTGGTAATTTCCTTTTCCCAACTTTGTTGAAATGATAGATTACCCAGCACTCAATTAGTTATGTTAAGAGAACTAGTACCGAAAAATAGTTCTATTTCTTTCCTTATTTTACTTTCCTTCTCCATTGTGATTAAATTTAGCAAATGACAACGCTATACAAACTGACTTCTTTTATGACATTTTCATATCCTATATCTTACAAGATTTCGTTAGTATGTGTCCCACTAATTTATGTCTAATAAGAAGAAAATGCAGTGAAATAGCATTATTTTCAGTACCCTGGATTAGTTAAAAAAAAATAAGAACATCACTAAAATCGCCGATACTATTTTGTTGGCATATATTTCGAGTTAAATTTGTTGTTTGATTCATTGTATACAAAGGTATTGAAAGTTCTAAAGCTAGATCTATCCATAGCAAATTTGGGGTAATGGGAAGTTTGAAAGTATTCTAATAGCACTCTTTTTTTTTTCCTGAAATCTCCTGGCTCTGTTTCTCATTCCTGTTTTTTTTTTCTCTACTGTAAGCATGGGCCAGTTAGGATATCCCTGTCCTAAAGGTTGATATTCTTGCATTGATCATCTTGTTTTGTAAGGAAAAGGAAAATGGCGGGCACAACACCCTCAATTTGTATTGTTCTGAATACAAGTTGTTCCGCAAACAATTCTATTATTGATCGGTTCTTTTTACAGTGGTTTATATGTAAACACAACTTCAATTACTAAGCCAAAATATGGACTCATATCTCAAATTTGCAAAAGAGAGACTATTTCACGCAATAAGTGAGGATGAACACCTATTAAAAGGAATCTTTTTCACAAAGCACGGACAGTGTGTTGAGTTAAAGACAGTAAGATTAGTATCAGTCTATTCAAAATATGTGTTGAAATGAATGTCGAATAAAAGGTTGCAGTTAATTGGCCATGAATCCATGGCTTTTACCTAAATTCACACTCTTTATGGCTTGCAATGTGTGAAGTTAAACTCAACCATTGTGCCAGAACATCGCCCCACGGAGAGAAACAAAGAGAGATCTATAAATTAATTACGTTGATATGGTTAGTGTTGTGCATTGAGATCTCTTAAATAACTCGTATTGTACAGTTAATTGGAAGGTGTGTCGCATTTTTGCATTGAGAGAAAACGGGAGCAATTACCATTGCGTGGGCCATAGTACTAGTTTTAGGATTCATGACTAAAGTGACTCCAATTCAAGTTGCCAAAAGAGATAACTACATTTTCTGTAACGGCCTCCTTTACAATGATGAGTTCGTACAACAATATAATAACTTAGGTCTGTCGGTAAGTATCCTAAGCACTTTTTACGATAAATAATGAACACGTTAAGAACAAACCTCTCTAATATTTATAGAGATAGTCTTTTCACAAATTTTAAAAAGCAGTTTCTAAATCCCACTTAGCTATAAAATAAGTCTCGAGAAATGCAATCTAACCAACTTTGCATCTCCTATTACTCTAATAGACCAAAGTTTATGGGTGCGGTAAAATCTCAATTACATCAATTGACAAAAAAAAAAGTGTTAATTGGATGCAAGGATTGCCATATATTCACTGTAAACTTTTGATAATTCCTAGTGTTATGACATATAGCAGTACTCTTAAGTACGTAGAATCATAGATATAAAGTGTATGAGGTGGCCGAAGCAATGTAACTCAAATGAAAAGTAGCAATGGATAATTTTGAGGATGTGTTTGTCATCTTCTCTACTGACTAATGACGAGACAAGCACAGGTCCTGATCACCATCTCAAATGTTCATTTTCTTCTTTTAGTTTCCATAAAAACGATTGTCGGTCCCTGAGAATATTTTCTCTTGGCTTTATGCTAAATAGTTGGAGTGACCAACTACTCCCCCCACAAATCTTTTTAAACTTTTTATTGAAAAGAAAAGGTTACCCCGTACCTAGTAGACAAAACCTTTTTTATTTGACATGATTGAACAAGAATTAGGGCCACTGTCTTGTTTTCTTTTGTAGGTGATCATAAACATGGCATGAATTTACAGAGTGTTCTTCATACAAACTAAACCTCCCTCTTATTAAACCAAATGTTGTGGAATTGTATTTGTTTTCTAAATCCCTGTGCAATGTCTTTGAAATCTTGTTTATGTTTCTCTCCAAGTGATTAATTGGTTGCCTTGATCAATGCCCTGGAGTGGCAACAACTTGTTTAGGAGTTTAGGGTTGGGATAAGAGATTAAAGTGGTTGTTTGGATCCTGTAATTTTAATCCCATTTACCAATTGAGTTGGTGGGTTTGGAACTTTACGTGCATGGGCTTGATTTTGTGTTTTAGAACAATTCTTCTCTCTTTTTTTTTTTTTTTTTGGCTACAGTGTTCAGCCATTCGATTTGTACAAAAGCGTCTGTACAAATAGATGTGGTCGAGGCCTATATGAAGTATATTGGACAACAGTGATCATCTTGTTATACAGGGAAAAAGAAAAATGAAGGACACAATACTTCAATTTGTGTTGCTTTGAATACAAGTTGTTCGACTAACAATTCCGCTCTTGATCGGTCCTCCTTGTCACTAATTACCCCCAACCTTATTTTGATTGTTTTGTTTGTCTTCTTGTGGTGATTGCTTACTCTTTGTCTTACTGAACTCCTACCTAATTTCTGGTATCTAAACTTCAAATTAGTGAATGTATATGTGCATCAAAATTTATCAAGAAATAAAGTTGCACAAAAAAAATGCTTCGTTGTTGCATGGTGAATATGCTAGATTTGATGGAATGCTTGATCAGTTTGTTCAACATATATGATCTTAACCATAACATTCTTTAGTTTGATTCGAATAAACAAGCCTGGTTATTCTTTCATTGTCCAAACTTGTTTGTATGATGAACAAAATTGGTTTTCTTTGCTTCAAGTAATGGAAAATGGAAGCAAGGAAAACACTTGTGTCCATATAAATTGCATAAAGTGAGAATCTAGAACTCCTAACAATGTTTTCTTCCTTCCATTTTCTACGCTCCTTGTACAAATTGGTGATAGTCAAATGTCAATTTTCTTTCTCTTCCCTTTGTTTCTTCATTTTGTCTTTTTATCATACCAGTTAGTATCAACAAACAGGATTTTCGGTACAATCAAAGAAGATGTGAGTAATCACCATCAAATGAGCAAAAGTATTAGTTTTATGATTCAATAAGGTGAAGCCAATTCAAGTTACTCAAAAACATTTTGTCACGATAAAAGTTATTGGGTTTCACATAAATTTATTAACGTAAATTTTATAACCTTGTATTTAGAATTAAAAAAAAATTAAGAAACAATATTTTATATAGTATTACTCTTGCAATAACGGCATCAATAATAACTTGTATAACAATATAATAACTTAGGTTTATCGTCGAAAACAAACCTCTCTAATATTTATAGAGTCTTTTCGCAAATACTAGAAAGCACTTTCTAGCTAGACCCAACATAGATATAATAATAATCCCCGAGAAAAGCAATCTCACCAACTTTTGCATCTCCAACTACCCCAATAGGCCAAAGTTTAGGAGTGAGGTAAGATCTCAATTATATCAATTTGACAAAAATGTGTTAATTAAACGCAATGATTGTTATATATTCACACTAAATTTTTAATAATTTCAACTTTTGTGACACATAGCATATTCTTTAATACTGTAGAATCTAGATTTACTAAGTGAAAAAAAAAACAAAAAAATAAAAAAAAAAAACAACAAAATAAAAAATTTTAAATTTTTTTTATGTTATTTAATCCTACACTTTTCTTAATATGTAAACATACAATGTAATTTTTGTTTTTTTTTTTTCTCACTAAATTCTTTATCCAAATACCTCCAAATTTTCTTGGCTCTACGCTGGTAAGATGGACCGAGCAACTATTATTAACCCTACTGATCTTTTTAACCTTTTTCATTGACAAGGAAAGGTTACTCCCTCCCTAGCAGACACAACCCTATTGATTTGACATGCGTGATTGAACAAGAATTGGGACCACTGTCCTGTTTTCTTATGTGTAATCATACACATTGCCAATGCCCCGCGTTTGCGACAGCCTGTTTAGGAGTTAGGATGGGGATATGAGATTAAGGAGTTTTTTTAGTTCCTATGAGAGGATACAAACTAATCCCATTTACCAATTAATTTGGTGTTTTTGGAACTTAATTTAGGTGCATGGGCTTGGTTTGATGCGCCGAGCTTCAGGTGGTGTGCGAGGAAACATTGCAGGCTTTTTAGGGGTGATTTTGAGTTTGCTGGATTTTGCAGATTAAGAGAAATATGAGATAGAATTTTTTGTCGAAATAATACTATTTAAAAAAATAATTTCTTATTTAATACCTTCTCAAAAATAATTCTCACTCTAATATTATTTTTGCTACCTAAGCTACTTTGTTCAAATTTTATTGACAACTTGAAAAATTTTATTATAATAATACTAATAAAATTAGATATATAAAAGGTATATAACCATTAATGTTGAAATCAAGGTCTCTTGATTTAAAGGTTGTGGCTGCCATTTATGTTCGAGCTTATCAACGTCAACAAATATACCAAAACTCATCTTGAAGGCCGCGCCATTTATGTTCGAGCTTATCAACGTCAACAAATATACCAAAACTCATCTTAAAGGCCGTGCGCGTGCGCGCGCGCACACACGCATATATATATGTGTATGTATGTAAATACTAGAAAGAAGCACTTATAAAAGGTTTTGTGAAGCTTGTGTACCACAAAATCTGTGTAAAACTTGTGAAGGCTGTGTGCGTATGATGTTCTCTTATTATAATATATATATATATATATACATGTTACTTTTTTAAATGATTTGTTATGGGTTGATGGACATTTTTGAGTTCTCTCTGGTGTGCTTTCATTTCATTTGTGAATTCGGTAGTGCTTCAATTTTTTTTATTCTATACTTGGCTTTCCGTGCCTGCCTTTGTTTTGATGGAACATGATTCCGATTTAAAAGAGATTTTGGTGAAAAGGAAAAAAAAAAAAGTAAATTTTATGTGTAAAATATCTTTTTAGATATGCCATATATTTGTATTAGAGGTCAGAGCTATTTGATTTGGTGGAAACCTTTACGGATTTATTATCCAGTAATGCTATAAATCAAGCGTGGGGACATTATATTGCTAATTGTAGGAAAAATCTTGAGACCTGAACAAAGATTATGGTTAAATATTTGTTGTCATCATAAGAATGTTCATTTCTAAGATAAAGGAGCGCTAGGAAATAAGTTGCATAAGTATTGATGTTAGGAGAGAGTAGTAGCAACAAGAGAGGCTATATGACTCTATGGTTGTATGCGACTAGGAGGGAGGTCTTTTTGGTGACTTTCAAATGTTTCTGGAACTTTCTCAATTAGAGTTTGCTTCTTCATATCCCATATTTCCTCCTCTAAGTGTTTGATCATAAAACGTTACTGGATGTGTTACAAATATCTTTAAATTTTTATTTTAATTAGTTTTATTAAAATATATTACAAGGTGTCAATGAAATTCTAACAAACTAGCACATGTGGCACAAATAACATTAGAATAGAAATTATTTTTAAAAAGTGTTAGATAGGGAATTATTTTCACAAATAGTATTATTTTGGCAAAAAACTCTATGAGATATGTTAAAAAACAGATTTAGACAATCTGGAGTTGGATCAGAAAAAAAGAAAAAACACCGTGGGACTTGAAATTGCAGAAAAATCCGGGTTTTTTCGTGACGAGGAGGGTTTCAAGAGTCGCTATAGATGGCTGACTCTAATACCATATGAAGAGAGAGAGAGAAAATAACTTTTGTATATTTAATTGTGTCTTTACAATAAGAGTGTTGAAGAGAGAGAGAGAGAGAGAGAGAGAGAGAGAGAGAATGGGAAAGCATCATGTCAGGGGACCAAAACAAAAGCAAAGCATGGAAAACTAATGTACACATTAACAGTAGAGTTTTCAACTCATATACTACGGACGTATTAACATATTCTTTTCGGTTTTCAACCTATAAAATGAGTGTTTTGCATTACCAATATTATTGTGAAACACTAATGGTTAATGAATGAATTATAGTGTAAAAATATCTTACTTCGAGTAGAATTAAATCACCAAAGTCGTTGTAGTTGAGGTGACAAATTATACTTCAAAAATATCTTATCTGAACTTTATTTGATTGCTTTACCTGGTAGAGTTGAATCAAATAAACGTTGATAGTTGAACAACAACGTGAAAAATATGGGTTTGTTTGAAAGTGTTGTCAATTTTTGTGTTTATTGTATGTTTCTGTTTTTTGTTTTTTATGATCTAATGATAAAATTTATAGGTTACCGTTTTACTAAAAATAATATATCAATGTTATAGAATCAAAAAATATATTTATTTTAGTATTTTTTTTGTTATATTTTAATTTTTAAAAAAATAAAAAATAAAAAACAGTTTCCAAACAAACCCATGTAATTCTCAACCTACTTTGATTGTACTTACATGGCAGAATTAATTCCTAACTGAGATGATTCTAGAGCGAAAACAACCTGGGTGCACATCAAGTCGACCGATAAGGCTTCGACCAATCCCAATGAGTCCCGTGCAAAGATGCACTTTCTTAAGAAATTGATAATGACGTGTAATTTTAGCCTTCCGAAGGGTAATAATGAAATCAATGGTCGCAATTATTGTAGTTTTAGAGAATTGCAATTGTGGAGTTAAGATTATCTCTATTAACACATTTATAATTATATGTTTATATATAATAAACAAATTTAATAAAAATGACGTAGTTTTAATAAGATATTTTATAAGACTTCATTTAGCCTATTGAATGATAGAATAAAGATTCTCATTTCAACTATAAAAGGGGGAAGATCGAAATCCGTAATTTTCATATGTTGTCAGCGACAAACGGACAATTCCTATATCATGACTTAGTTGTAGGGTAGTTAGGCTTGTGTTCGACTCACTAAAAATTTATTTAAAATTGACTCGTTATTGAAACAATTTAAACTTAAATACATTTTTAAGTTCGAAAATTTTTTTAGATCGATTTGAACTCAACTCAATAAACTTGTATTTACTAAAAAGAATTAAATTATTCGAGTTCGGTTCGATTAAAGTTTGTTAAAAACCAAATCGAAAGTTAAACAAACTAAGTTTAAATACATTTTGAAGCTCTTTAAAGTTATCATACCTAACTTGAACAATCAATTACTCGGCTTGACTCGTTTTCAGCACTATATATTTGCCTTCAATAACAGGATGCACCCATTTGACCTAGGATACAGTAATATTTCTCTTTGGCGCCAATATCTTCAAAGCTTAGTTCAAACTCAAAGGAGCCTCAAAGCTTGAATATCGCATATGTCCACCTTTGTCCAAGTTCAACAAACCGCTAAAGACCCTGACATTAATTTGTAAGGTTTGTTGTTTGTTTGTTCGACTTTTCGGTAATAATATTTAGAGAAGAAAAAATTATATCTGATTACTCTGCCTATATAATAAATATCCCATCATATCAATCTTATTTTTCTTCTGATCTTCAATATGAATAATGCATACTGTTCATTAAAACGCCCATCTTTGGATCATGATTAAACAAAATTTCCATCCCTACTCCTATAGATGGAGAGAATTCTTATACACAGGCACACATACTGTGACGCAGGAGAGCATATATACCTGGAGTTTGGTTTTTCTTTCAGTCATCACTGATAATGCTGGTAGTATTATTTGAAACTGTTCTTCCTATACAAATGTCCAGCATTCTTAAATTCAAGGAATCTATTAAATTCAACTATTTTCTTATCTGAGTATGGAAAAATAATATTCCATGGGGAAAAGGTCAATTCCACATGAGAGAGAGAGAGAGAGAGAGAGAGAGAGCTTTCAATTTATATATTGCAGATGTACGCACATATTCTTTTTGGTTTTCACCTATACAATGAATGTTTGCATTTTTATGTCTTAGGGGATGAAATGTCTGGCGAACAATTAGGGAATAGTCCCTTTAATTAAGATTTTTTTGTCAAATAAAATTATAAAATGATATATTACCCCAGAAACGAAGGAAAAGGTTTCCTCACAGTTATAAAATACTAACATTTAAGGAATGAATTACAGTTCGAAAATAGCAGAATTTCAACCTAATTCAATTCTCACATACTAGAATAGATTCTCAAGCACGGTAGTGGTTGACTGACATAATACAGTTCGAGAATATCTTAGTCTCAACTTTATTCGATCGCTTTGCAGACTGCAATACGTTATTCAATACAATTCATATTTTGTGACTTAATTAGTTGCCTGCAATCATAGCAAGCACCCTTTGATTTAGGACATTCCTATTTTGCCAATGTTTCCCAAGCTTATTTCAAACTTTTAAAGTCAACTCAACTTCTAATGGTTGGCTAAACAAGGAAATGTGGGACATATATGCTTGCCATCTTGCGGTAAGGCCAAATCTACTCGGCTGTTGTCAAGCTAAATAAGCCATAACAACAAGGGACGCGTGTTAACCCTGACCACACGTTAACCAAAGACTTCAATGGAAAGCCAAGCAGACACCCTTCCACGAAGAAGGAAGACCAATCAAGAAAAAATGGAAAAAAGAATAGCAAAGAAAAGAAAAAAGAACAAGAAGATATGCCGCGGGTCCCGCAAAGTAGTAGAGCTTTTTGGTTTTCGACCCATAGAATGAATGTTTGCATTGTTGTTGTTTCTTGGTAGGATATTCGGTTGCAATAGTTGTGTATGAGAAATTTTTTCATGTGAGTGGTCTCCTTAATGTAGGTATTTTTTTGGTAAAAATAATTATAGAGTGGTAAGTTACAGTAGAAATGACGAAAAAAAGTGTCCTTACAATTGTAATTATAAAAAACATTAATGGTAATGCGCCAAACTATAGTTTAAAAATATATGACATTCAACCTTTCCATTCATTTTTAATACTAAAATTAAACTACTTAAACGTTGGCTATTGAAAATATCTTATTCTCAACTTGATTCAGTCACTCTACCTATCAGTGTTGAATCACATGAACTTTGATGGTTGACCACGGGTTACGATGTGCAAATATGTAATTCTCAACTTAATTTGATTATTCTCAACTAATTCCAATGAATACCAATAAGAAGATTCCCCATCTTAGAAAATCCATAACGACCTGTAATTTTAGTCACTCGATCGCTAATGGTGAACCCCATGGTCGCAAATTTGCAATCATTGTTTTTTAGAACATTGCAATTTTAATATACAGTAAACCACAAGTGGACAATTCCTATGTAATGACTTACTGGTTGGCCTACAATCATAGATGCACCTTTGATCTAGAATATGACTGTTTGGCGCCGATGAATGTCTCCCAAGCTTATTTTAAATTCACAAGTCAACTCAATTTCCCAAGTTGACTAAACCAAACTAAATAAGGCCAAATATATACTTGGCTAGTATCAAACTAAATAAGCCTTGTTGTGTCTGAGTTAACCCAGACAATTCCTAAGCTGTAAATCCCTCCACCAAAGTAAGAAAAAAAACAAAAAGAAAGGGTTCACATCGGTTTCATCATGCAGAATTTTGAACCAAATTCTTGCTGAGGGTACCGAATTTGCGTCAGGATTTACACATTGGTGGAACTGTGTGTGAGTCACCGCCCCTCGGGGGGGGGGGGGGGGGGGGGAAGAATATTTTAAAAACCGGATCGGACCGGACGGTTTAACCAGTTGAACCATCCACTGATCCTGAAAACGGTCCGGATTGACCCCTAAAACCGTTCTAGATTGAAAATCGCATTGAACCGTTCAAATCACTGGAGATCAGATGAACCAGATCCGGTTCATTGTGACCAGCAGGGTATCAACAACTGTCTAGATTTCGGTGCAGATTCAAATTCCGGTGACCACAACAGTACTGTCCGGCTATATGTAAACCAGGTTAGGCAATAGGATCGCTGAAATACCACTATCCTTCAATCCTCCAATGGATGACGCCGAAATAACCAAGATTCACATAAAAGCTATATGGATAGATAGAAATAGAGAGAGATAGAGTCATAGATAGAGAGATAATCAACAGTAATATCGCCGCTTGAAGCTCTGAAACGCCGAAGAAAAAATGACGATACTGGATATGTGGATATTTATAATAGGTTGGAGCCGCTGGACATTAGGGCAAAGTGAATGGGCTCTTTATAATAAGGTGCAACAAGGACTACTGGTTTGACATGTTTAACTAAATGATAATTTTAAAATTATAACTAAATGATAATTTTTTTTTTAGAGATTTTTAAATTGATAACATCGTAAAAATATTTAAAGATTCATACTATCAACACTTTCAATCCTCATCTATTCCCAGCAAGGCTACCTTCTCATCTTGAATTTGCAGGAAAAGTAATAAAATAAAAGAAAAGAAAAAAGGTAAAAGAATAAATGAGGTGAAAAAAGTTATTTTCTCATATTAAAAATTAAAAATACAAACATTTTTTTTGCTAATTTGTTATATTTATTTATTATATTTATGATGTCAAAGTTCATTACTGATTCAATTTCGATTGACTCGACAATTGAACAACTAACCGTAACCCGCTCTATTTTTCAATTCGCTTGACGGTTTAATTTTTAAAATATTAGAACCCAACCCCTTAAATTTTTAAAATTATGTTTTGACCCTATAATTTTGTGTATTTATGATAAGAAATAATATTTTGATTCTCCTTGGGTTTTTAAAATTTTGCTTATATCCTATAGTTTTTTAAGTAGCTAGGAGAAGAAATAGTGGATTAGCCCCTTAAAATTTTAAAAAATTTAACTTAACTCCCTAAAATTTCAAAAATAATTTACATTGACCTCCTTAAAAAAAATTTTCGGTCCACCCCTAAATTTATGATACATACGAGTCATTGAACTTGAACGTACGTCAAGGCCTTGTAAGTCAGACCGCTAAAAATCTACTAGAATCCTCAGTTTCAGTCCTTGGAGGTCTATAATTGGTTTAGACATGAGGCATATAGGCCAAAGAAGATTTGCATTTGGCTCTACGTTTTATTTTTGTGTTTGGTTTTGTCGTTGTAAATCACGCGTCTTGCATTGCAATGCTCGTTTATTTATGTGTACTATCCTAAAAATGTCTAAAAAGCAGGGCTAGCTTTAACACTAGGCAATTAAGACGATCATCTTAGGCATTCGATTTTTTAAGATCTTAATTTTTTTAAAATTTTACATATTATAGTAAAATCAAAAATAATTTTTACATTGTTTTTTAAAAGGCTCTGATCTTGTTGAGGCAAAAAAAGACTCATTGAAAGAAAAAAAAAGCCCCCAAATCAATTATACTAGCAAACTTCAAGGAGCAACAATTTAACCAACAAATAAATTGTACAAATAAACAAGTTTTTGAATGCCCAAAATTTTAAAAACATTATATGCTATATTTAAGTCCCTGTATAAGTTCTACAATACCTTTTCTTATTTTTTTTTAAAAAAAAGGCCCAAATAAGAAAAAGACCTATGAAATCATAAATTTTTAGTGGTAAGTTAATACTAACTACTGCCTTTAATATCTAAGCATTATAGTGCGGGATCTATCATTACATGGTAAGTAAAATATCATAACAGAAGTAGTACTTAAAAGCATGAATACTACCTACCTATTAGACTTTTTTTTTTCTACACCCAAAACCACTTACATTAGTTAACTTAAAAAAATAGGTTTAACTCAAACAAAAAAAACTATACAAAAGATTTTTGAAAGCCTTAAATCTTTTAGAACCTTATATGGTATAATTAAAACCATTTTTAAAATAAAAAAAAAGTGGTCCAAATTAAAAAAAATTAAAAAAGAAAGACCCAAAATCAACACATTAATTAATTTTAGAAGAAAAATAGCACCGATTTAAACAAAAGTTTTTACATTAAATAAAAGATATCGAAAGCCTCCTTTGAAATGTCGCTTTAAGTCCAAATTGCCTCCAACCGAGCTTGCTAAAAAGATGCAAATTATTTCTTTTTCACAGTTCTGCTTTTTCTTTGCTAATGATTCATTTCCTTTTTCATAACGCTTTGTCGGCATGGTCGTGCCAATAATGTTTTTGTGTTTTGTCTTTTTTTTTTGGATGAAAATGATTTATCTATGAGTGAGAGACTAAACGTGCACGTTGCCAATCAAGAAACGACACGTCTTGAATGCCGTTAATTACTACTAGTCAGTTGAGTCCAGTTGAAGTTCATAATTATCGTGGAACTTACATATTAGGTGAATGATAGGCTTTAGAGTCCCCATTTGTTGGGCTCTATGTGGTCATTTCTTGCTTTTCCTTTTTGATACTTTGAGGTGCTTGGTGATTTTTTTTACCCACTTCGTTGAAATGGTTTGGTCAACCTAACGAAATTAGTCATGTTAATTAATAGAACTAGTAAGACAAAAATAGTTCTATTTCTTTCCTTTTTGCTTCAATTTTTTACTGCGATTAGACTTAGCAAAGGGAAACACTATATATGCAAACTCACTTCTTTTGTGACATTGTCTTATCCTATCTCTTACAAGTTTTTATTAATACGCAATCCACAACTATGTGTTTAATAATAAGGAAATACGGTGAAAGGACAGATTTGCATAACGTTGCTTTTCAGTAGCCTGGATTAGTAAAATATAAGAACCATCTCATAATACACCAAAATATTTTTGCTGACATTTATTTCGAGCTAAATTTTCTATTTGATTTATTGCATGCCAAGGTATTGAAGGGCTAGGTCAATATCAAGTTTTGGGTGATGGGAAGTTTGAACTTATTGTACAACACTGTTTTTGTGAATATCTCCTGGTTATGTTTCTCGTCCTCTTATCTCTCTCTCTCTCTCTCTCTCTCTTTTCTACTGTAAACATAAGCCGTGTAGGATGTCATTTCTCGTAAGGTTGATATTCTTGCAAAAGATTTGCCCAAACCTGAATAAATAGATGTGTAAGTCGGAGTGAGCAACTACTACTACGACCCTCACAAATCTTTTTAAACTTTTCATTGACAAGGTTAGGTTTTTTTTTTTTTTTGAACAACAAAAGAAGAGGATGATATTAGAAAAGAGAATCATACAAAAGAGTCTCCACAAGCTTGTTGGCTTTATAGAGAGCAAAATAGATCCCCCCAGGTTGAACAGAATTCAACCGCTAATAGATAAGTACTTAAAAGCAGTAAAGATGGTTCAAGGGATTTTACACCTTCAATTGAGTAAAAGAATCCATGACAATTTAGACTTCCACTTCTACCATTGGCCTGAATCCAGTAAAGGACTTGTAACTTAACTACTTCAACCATTTCTTGCCAAGAGAAATCCTTTTTGTTGAAGATTACTTCATTCCAGAATCTCCAGATTATTCATATTGAGGCCAAGAATAAGACTTCCCAAATTCTTTTTTCCAATTTTCTGTGTTTTTTTTATCTTGCCACCATATGCAATGAAGCTTAATTTTATCAGGACTCACCCATTATGTTCCCCACCTTTTAAGTATATTACTCCAAACCCTCCATATCACTCTGCATTTGAGAAGTAATTGAGAAGTAAGTGGTCAGAGTCTTCATTACCCTGTTTACAGAATACACAGTATCTCATCCTCTTGTTTTAAGATTTTTCTTTCCTTTAAGAAGACTTTGGTTTTGATTCTATCCTGTAGAGCTAGCCATGCAAAGATCTGGGCTTTTAGTGTGGCCCAAGCTTTCCAGATCCGAGATTTTACAGAGCTCTCTAAGTTTTCCCCTTCCTGGGCAGCTAGACATTATGATCTAACTGAGAAAAATCCTTCTGTGTTTGCTTTCCAGGAGATTCCTTCCTAATCATTGGTAATTATAAGTGTCCTGTTTACTAAGCTCTTGACTTCCTCCAGTTGGTTTTCGTCCCAAGCAAATAACCTCCTTCTGAAGACAAAATTCCAACTCCTTCTTCATTCCTTATATATGAGATAACGGCCTTTTTTTTTTGGTTCTAATAATAGATGGAGTCTAGGAAAGCACTTCTTAAGTAGTAAACCTTCCACCCATAGTTCATCCCAAATAAGGTATTAATCCCCCTTCCTATTGATATCTTAAGATTTGCTAGAAGAATGTCTTTGAACCCCTGTTGATCTTCTTTAAGCACTAGATTATCCTTCATCATGATTGAAAGATCATCCCTTTCCCTGTTTGGAAATGTCCACCTAGCTACTTCCCACTTGTATTTATGACAAACTACTTTCCTTCGGAGAGCATTCATATTCAAGGCAAATTTCCACCACTATTTGGCCAACAAAGCCATATTCATCACTCTAATAGGGGTCACTCCTATATATCCCCTTTGTTTGCTGCAGGTTTCCTTGGCCCAATTAACACAGTGGATGCCCTTTTTCCCATTTGAATCACCCCACAAAAATCTGGTTTGAATTATATCAATTTCCTTGCAAACCTTTATAGGAGCCCTATACATTGAGAAGTAGTAAATTGGAAGACTTGCTAGGGTTGATTTGATAAGTGTCTACCTGCCTCCAATTGAGAGCATTCTCCTTTTCCACGGGGCTAATTTGTTTTTGATGTTATTTATGATCCCAGGCCAGCTGCTGTAATTTCTAAGATTAGCTCCTAGAGATAAACCAAGGTACTATATGGGGTGGGACTGTTTTTTGCATTTGAATACTTCTTTAACTTTATCCATGAATTCATCATCTACTCTCATTCCACTCATGACTGATTTATGAAAGTTTATTCTAAGGCCAGAAAGGAGTTCAAAGGCTCTCAGTATTCTCTTTAAGTTCTTTATTTCCTCTAAATCAGCAGAGCTAAATAACAATGTGTCATCTGCAAATTGTACAAGAGAAATTGACATACCTTCCATCCCCACTAAGCAGCCTTGTATGAGTTTTTGATCCCTTACCCTTTGCAATAACACATTCAAACCTTCAATTACTATTAGGAACAAAAATAGGGATAGTGCATCCCCTTGCCTTAGACTCCTTTGTTGGGACCCCATTTTAAACTCCTTTGTTGGGACCCTATTAACCAGGACGGAAATCAATGCGCTTGATAAATATTCTTTAATCCATTTGGCCCATTGCTCTCCGAAATTCATTTTGTTCATCATTTGGAATAGGAATCCCCAACTAACATTATCAAAAGCCTTCTCAAAATCAAGTTTGATGACAATTCCTTTTTTCTTTCTCCTTTTCCAGCCTTCTTACATTTCATTAGCTATCAGTACTCCATCAAGTATCTGTCGTCCCTTGAGGAATGTTGTTTGGTTGTCTCCAATGAGCCCCCCCATAACCTTCCTCAATCTTAATGATAATGTCTTGGATAAGATTTTATAGATGGAGGATAATAAGGAGATAGGTTTAGATCCAAATAAAGAATCAGAGCTTTCAGTTTTGGTACCAAAGTTAAAAAAAGAAGCATTAATACCTTTTGGCAGCCTCCCATTGGAATGGAATTCATCCATTAATTGGAGGATATCCCCTTTAGTTAATTCCCAAAATTTCTACTATAAGCTCATTTTGAAACCATATGGGCCTGGGGCCTTGTTCCCATCACAGCTCTTAATTGCACTTTGAATTTTAGCTTCATCAAAACTAATTTCTAGTGAAGACCTTCCTACTGATGATAGTTTCCCAAGTACCTCTCCTTCCAAAATAGGTCTGTCCAGGTAGTCTTCTCTGAAGCTATTTGCAAAGTGGTTGAATATAGACTCCTTTATCAGATTTGGATTGGATATCACCTTTCCTTTGAGAACCAGTTGACTTATGAAGTTTTTTCTATATCTTGCTTTCGTTAAGGAGTGAAAGAATTTTGTATTATTGTCACCTAATTTCAACCATAGTCTTCTTGATTTCTGCCTGTCGAATGATTCTTCCCTTAGATAATATTTCCATAGTTTTTGTCTTATTGCTTTTTTTCTTGCATACTGCTCCTCCGACTGATTGCTTTCCCCCTGCAGGTCCAGTTTGTGTAGCTCCTCTTCTAATTCCTTAGATTTTCTTTCCCACGTGCTTGCTTTCTTCTTTAGCCATTCTTTAATCTTCATCTTTAATGACCACAATTTGTTTTTCATTCTCAATGCAACCTAACCTTGAGGATTTGTTGATGGCTAAGCTTCTTGAATCAGAAGGTTGAAGGATTTGATCTTGAACCATCCTTTAAAGATTTTAAAAGGCTTTGGCAATGGTCAGATCGCACCCTTTTGAGGCCCCATTATTCACAATTAAACTTCTTCAGCCATTCATTGTTGACTAAGAACATGTTCGGTCTACTCCAGACCTCTTCTTGTTGTATGTTGGACCATGTGAACCACCTTCCAACCATTAGGATGTCCAGTAACTCTGTCTTTCTAGTAAAAGCAAGGAAAGTCCTCATACCTTTGGATAACCTAGTGCATGTTAATCTCTCTTTGATTTTAAGGATTTCGTTAAAATCCCCCCCCCCCCCCCCCAATACACCATGGTTCAATACTCTGTAGCTTAATGTTTGTCAGTTTATCCCATAATGTTACTCTGTCTTCCTCTTTTTTTGGGGGAGATATATTCATGATTCCACATCTGAAGCTTGATTTAATCAATCCTATTAATAGGATAAAGTGCATATCTTTCACCATGTAGTCCACTTTGAAGAAATCATTGTCCCATACACTTAGTAAGCTTAACTGTCCCTCAGCATCTGCAGCTTCCCAGCTAGCACCATTCTTTCCCTATAGTGAATCTACCTTCTTATTACTGAAATTTTTCCATTTAGTTTCTTGCAGAAGCACCATGTCAATTGCTCTACCCATAATCACCTTTTTAACCATCCTTCTTTTTTGTTGTTCCCTAATCCCCCCATATTCCAAATTAGCATCTTTATTGACAACTTTACACAAACACCTATCAGACTCGAAGCTTATCATCATTTCCCTTCCTTTTGCCCTCTAATCATTACCTGTTTTGCATAGTCATTCCATTCCAGCTAAGTGAGTTTTCTTTTGAATTCTTATCTTTTCCTTTGAAATTAATACCCAGAATTTTTCCAATACTGATTGTCGTGTCAGCTTCAAATTCACAGTATTTTTCCATTTCACTTTATTTCTGTTCATTAGACTTGTAGATAATAATAAGGATGATTTTACCTTTCTGTTTTGTAGAAGGTAGTCTTTATTTCAGTTTCAGTCTTCCTTTTGTTTAAACTCCAATCTTCGAGAGGTGCTTCTTCATCATCTGCCCTTGTAGGATTTTTCCTAAGCTAATAGGAACCTTATTAACAGTAATAACTACCTAATTTTAAGTTAGGTTGGAACTGACTCTAGTTGGGCTCTGGCTCATGTTTCTTTCAAACCTTTGAGATAATGGGCTTTTTGATGTTGGAATGTTTCTTTTATCCTCTCCTTCCTTATCCTTACCCTCTTCTTGGCCGTTTGTTTTTAAGTTCGAAATTTCCCTAGACCTGACTCCTTGGGAAAGGTCATTGCAATTAAATCCCTTCCTAGGAAATGTTTCCAATTCAAATTACTCAGTTGGCTTGTCGGCAGCTTTTGTATTCCTAGTGTTTCCCTATTTATTGCTCTGACTTGGTATTGCTGAGTCATTTGTTGAATCTTCCACGTTCCTACTTGATTCTGCCACTTGGCTAATGATGTCCAGCTTATCATCTTCTTTGTTACCCATTCTTCTTGTCTGAAGGTGTGACTCACTAATTTCTTATAGGGAATCTCTAGTAATATCCTTATATTGTAATTTAATCTGCCCTCCTTCTTCTCCACCTGAAGATAGATTTTCTGACTCTAAGTTTCCTTCCATTTCGTTCTCCAAATTTGCTAATTCCTTTTTTGATCTCATACAACCAATGTTTCTTTTTTAAATGCTCTCTTTTCTGACTCTGATATTATATGAGAATTTACAAACTACAAGAGTGCATGAGTCATTGACAGTATTTTCCTCTTTAATTTCCAGCAACAACCTTCCTTGTTTCGGATCCTCCTTAAAAGCTATTTTTTCATCTATTGCCGAGATCTTACCCCATAGTCTTCCAATTTTTGTGAAATTTTGAACATTCCAGGCATGTAAAGGAACACCTTCCACCACCACCACCTAGCTTCTTCTTGAGGTGTTAAATTCTTTGTATGACCAATCATGCACTACAGAGAACCGATTTAGAAGCCATTGTTTCCCTTTTCCTAGCATGGCTTCCTTCAATTCCTTATCTTCAAATTGTATGAGAACCTTCATTCCTCTAAAGGGATTGATTTTGATTCCAAAAACTCCTTCCATTCTCATAGCTTCTTCTATCCCCTCAATGAGTTTGTAGTCGTCCACATGTGCTACAACACAGCTTTTAACCCATTCCTCATTCACTTCTTCAGCCTCTACCATTGCTTTGATTTTTATTTTCTTCTGACTGTAATATCTGACATTGTTTAGCATCATATTTAGTTTAATTGTATACATTCTAGTGTGTGATTATACTAATTGAGGAGGTTGATTAGCATGCATGACTAAGTAAGAATATGCCATTTGGGGGGGGGGGGGGGGAGGGGGGGAGAATTATCATTTTTGTGAGTATTTCATATAGGTTGGATATGCCTTAGGAGATGCTGGGCTTTACTGATCTCAGGTTGGCACCATCTATGACTTTACACTAAGTCTCCTCCTTAGGAGATCAGCACTACCAGTCTTTGTGGACCGACCTTGTTCTAGAGACTGTAGACTCTTTAGTTCACAATAATTATGATTAATTATCATAAGTGTGGTTAATTAATCATGTGGATTAGTGAAGTGCTAGGTGTGTGCTTATGGCTAGCAATGGTGCATGTGTGACATATGGCGCATTAGATACAAGTTGTATCTATTTTGGCTTTCAAGTCAAGGGGGAAAAATAAAAAGAGAAGTTGGTGTAGGGGAAAATATTTGGGTGAGAACGAAAGTGAAATAAAAGAAAAGAGAAAGAGAGAAAGGAAGGAAAATAATAGAGAAGTGTAAGGGACATTTGTCTAATCATTTCTCGAGGTAAGAATCTCATGTGCATGCTTGTTTTGTTGTATTTTGTGATTTTTGCATGTGTATATGTAATTTCATACTATGGTGCTGAATTGACAGTGAGATGTGGAGAAATATTTTACGCTTCCAAGTGGAAGCCTTGAGTCTTACATCTTGTTGTGGCCTTAAAATGTCATTTTGCGTCTTTGGAGAATTTGTGGTTGTGTTGGGATGGCATGGTAAGCTTTGGAGTCAAGTCGATAGATTAGATAGTCAAACCACAGGGGAGGCTCTGGTCGGCAGGATGGTCCTTGGTGTCGTCCTGGCAACAAGCTACTAGACTAAGATCGGCAAGTTGCCTTCTCTGGTTGATCGAACGATAGGCCAAAGTGGGCTATCTCCAGCACATTCCATAAAACGTCGATAACTTTCTTCTAACTGTCCTGACGGTCAGAATGTTTGCATTAGTGTACATTTGTACTTTGCATTATAATGGGAAGGATTTAACATGTCACATTTCATACATTGGTTATGCATTATAACAATTACTTCTTCACATTTGATATGGTGGTGTGTGATAGGTTTGAAAGTAGAGCAAAACACTTCGACACAACCAAAGAGGTGACTCGAGTGCCATTATAAAGTGATAGCAGGTGGGGTATAAGATATTCTTATTCATATTAAGTTAAATATTTTATTATCTATATTGGAGGTGATTGTTGGATAACGAGGTGATATTTGCATACAATTCATCCATTGTGTGCGCAACTTGCATTGCATAAAGGAGATTAAGCTAAGTGGGGGCTAACCTAAGGTTTAGCCAATGTGGGGCTAACCTAAAGGGTGTTGAAAGAAGGACATCCTTTGATAATAAGTCATCGATATATTAGGCCAATGTTATCATAAATAGTGTATTTATTTGTTGTGTATCGTACATTGCATCACATGAGGAGATAATACATTTCAGTGGTAGTTTATCTATTGGTGGATTTTTTATTACTTATCTATTATTCAATCATTATGAGTTTAATTATTTTTGTGAGCGCGTGGATATATAGCTCACACACAAATAGGCTATTTTGCAGGATGTTTGGAGATGTACAATGCATTGTAGAGGTTGGGGTTGAGTTGGAGAGCTTTGAGAAGCTTTTGTTGTGATATCGACAGTCTGTATCTATATTGACGTCAGCAGTCTGTCTTTACACTTGTATTAGTATGAGTTATATTCAGAGGATTGTATTATGATGTTAACTAATTGTTGTTATATATATAATAATATTATTTATTTCTATAATATTTCTATCTTTAGGATTATGAGGAGATTTCACTTACAGGTTGGTGACCTATGCGATCACGCTCGTCAAAGATAGTGGTAATGACACCTGATTAGGAGTAAGCGTGAAAGATTGGTATCAGAGCTAAGGTTTAAGACCAAAGTCCTATTACGGAGTTATTTTTAAGCCAATGTTTACAACCGAGGCTATGTTATGGAGTTAGGGTCTAGAGTTACAGTGGACTGTAGGGTGGTGTTGTGTCGGTTTAAGTTGATAGGTTTATGTGGGTCATATGTTTGGTGTACTAATCCTGAATTAATGTAGTGAGAATGGCTCAAAGAGAATCACCAAGGGGAGTTGAAAAGGAAGCGTCATCAGCTCTAGTTCAGTGGTAGGAACGTTAGGAAACGGTAGATCAGCATTCACCAGAAGCAGCCAATAGAGTGGAAAATGTTTTGGCTGAGTACATTGAACATTAGTCTACTAGGCCAGCGTAAAAGGACTGGTATATTGCATAAATAATTTACGAAACTGAATCCTCTAGAGTTCACTCGGACAATTGATCCATTGGTGGTAAAGGAGTGGTTGAAGAAATTAGAGGTGATCTTTGAGGTAATAGCAGTGGCAGATAACCAGAGGTTGATGCTGGCTACGTTTTTGCTAAAAGGTGAAGTTAGAAATTGGTGGGAGGCAATGAGACGTATGATGGGTTCTCAAGGTGGTGCAGTGCCGATAACATGGCACCAATTTGTAGAAGCATTCAATGAGTAGTACTTTTTACTCATTTATAGATATCAAAAAGAGTAAGAATTTATATCCCTAAAACAAGAAAGATGACAGTGTCAGAATATGAAGAATAGTTTACAGCTTTGTCACAGTTTGCACCTGACTTAGTATGTATAGAAGATGCTAAATGCAGGAGGTTTTAACAAGGGTTAGAATTGAGCATATGAGCTAGAGTATCAATTTTTGAAATGAAGAGGTGTGCTGACTTGGTGACTGAGGCAAAAATTATGGAACAAGATGTAAAAGAATTATCGGGTAGCAGAGAACAGTTTAAAAAAAGGAAAGTTTGATGCAAGGGATGGAACATCGAGTCAAAAATCAGCAGAATCTATAAGATTTGGTGGATAGGGAAGATCACAGCTGAGTAGAATAAGGAGTCCCAGATCTGGAAGTCCTAAAGGTTAGGGACCCTTAAGACCTTTAGTGAGATCGGCAACCTCAGGGATATCTGGGGCTACAACTGGAGAAGTTACTTGTTACAGGTGCGGGGTAGAAGGACATATGATTAGGGATTGTCCAGTGCCTTGGAGTGATAAATGCTACCAGTGCGGACAGACGGGTCATATAGCAAGGTATTGTACGCAAGGCTCTATGTCGACTTCCTCTGTGGATAGTGTGGCTGGTGGTGGAAGAGGGATGACTGAGAGTACGCAACGTGAACGTGTGACTCCCTCTGAACCATGAACTCAACCTCAGGTATATGCAATGACCTAGCAAGACGCTCAGGCTACACCTATAGTAGTAACAGGTATGATAATTATAGCTTATAAGGATACTTATGTATTATTAGATCCTAGATCTATACATTCTTTTGTGTCTATTACATTTAGTGAGTATCTACATAAATCACATACATCTATGGCACAACATTTACTTGTTTCTACACCCATGGAGGATGTGGTACTAGTGGAAGTGGTATATAAAGATTGTGTGTTAAAGATTGGGAAGAAAGAGTTGAATGTAGATTTGATTCCTTTGGCAATTCATGATTTTGATATGACATTGAGTATGGACCGGTTATCATCTTATAATGCATCCATTGACTGTTTCAAAAAGGAAGTTATTTTCTAAATGCCAAATGAACTAGAGTTTAGATTTCAAGGTGAACGAGATTTGGTTCCAACGTGTCTAATATTAGCTGTAGTAGCTCGGTAACTATTACAGAAGGGGTGTAAGGAATATCTAACTCATGTGATTGATACTACTAAAGTTGGCTTGAAGCTGTCAAATATCCCAGTTGTACAAGATTTTATAGATGTGTTTCCAAATGAGTTACCAGGGATTGTACCTGATCGGGAGATGGAGTTTTTTTTTATTGAATTGTTACCGAGAACTACTCCAATCTCCATTACAGCTTATAAAATGGCACCATTAGAGTTGAAAGAATTGAAAATTCAATTACCCGGTTTGTTAGATCAGGGGTTCATTCAACCAAGTGTATCGCCTTGCGGAGCTCATGTGCTGTTTGTGAAGAAGAAAGAGGATAGAACCATGAGACTTTGTATTGATTATCGGCAGCTGAATCAAGTTACAGTAAAGAATAATTATACTTTTTTGTGTATTAATGGCTTGTTTGATCAACTGCAAGGAGCCAAGGTATTCTTCAAGATTGATTTGAGATCTGGTTATCATCAATTAAAGGTGAAGGATAGTAACTTATCAAAAAAGGCTTTCCGTACTCGATATAGGCACTATATTTCAGCCTTTTCTCGATTAATTTGTTATTGTATTCATTGATGACATACTATATATTCAAACAATAAAGAAGAACATAAGGAGCATTTGAGACTTCTACTATAGACTTTGAGAAACAAACAATTACATGCGAAATTCGGCAAATGTGAGTTTTGGCTTAATAGAATGGTTTTTTGGGACAGTAATTTCTAATGAGGGAATTTGTGTTGATCCAAAGAAGATCGAAGCAGTAATGAATTGGGAGCAACCGAATAATGTCTTAGAAATTAGAAATTTCTTAGGATTGGTTGGTTACTACATGAGATTTATTCAAGAATTTTCAACTATTACTATACTGTTAACGAGATTGACTCGTAAGGATGTGAAATTTGAATGGTCGGATGAATGTGATTGTAATTTTCAAGAATTAAAGACAACGTTGATTGCAGCTCCAGTGCTGACCATTCCTTTAGGGAAGGGAGACTTCGTGATTTATAGTGATGCTTCTCATTAGAGTCTTAGTTGTGTGCTAATGCAAAGAGGTAGAGTTATTGCCTATACTTTCAGATAGTTGAAAACTCATGAGAGAAATTATTCTATTCATGATTTAGAGCTGGCAACAATTTTGTTTGCTTTACACTTGTGGAGACATTATTTATATGGTGAGCCATGTGAGATATATTAATCATCAAAGTTTAAAATATTTGTTTACTCAAAGAGATTTAAATGCGAGACAACGGCGATGGATGGAATTAATTAAGGATTATGAGTGTACTATTTATTATCACCTGGTAAGAGCTAATGTTGTGGTTGATACTTTAAGTCAAAAATCCTCAAAGAGATTGGTATGTCTTTAAAGTCAACGAGCATAATTATTTGCCAAATTGACTTCTTTGGGGGTGGAGTCTGAAATAATGAAAATTAATGCGGTGTTAGCACAGTTTCGGGTAAGAGCTTTATTACTTGAACAAATTCAGCAATTACAAACTCAAGATTCATAATTGGAGAAAATCAGGAAGCAAGTAAAGGATGGAATGAGAGCTGAGTTCTTCATACATGAAGATGGTACATTGATGTTTAGGACTCGTTTTCGTGTACCAAACAATTTAGCTTTAAAGAAAGAGATTTTAGAAGAGGCACATCAATCTTTATATGCGATGCATCCAGGGAATACAAAGATGTATCAAAATTTCTGAGAAGTGCATTGGTGGCCTAGTATGAAAAGAGAGATTACCAAGTTTGTGGCTAAGTGTTTAACTTGCCAATAGGTAAAGGCAAAACATCATAAACTAGTGGGATTGTTGCAACCTCTTCTGATTCCATAGTGGAAGTGGGAGCACATTACTATGGATTTTGTGGTGGGATTACCAAGAACCCAAAGAGGATTTGATTCTATTTGGGTAATTGTTGACAGGTTGACCAAATCGGCACATTTCTTACCAGTTAAGATTACTTATACTCTTGACAGGTACACAAATTTATATGTTGATGAGATTGTGAGGTTGCATGGTGCTCCAGTGTCTATGGTTGCTGACAAAGATCCAAGATTTACTTCTAGATTTTGGCCAAGTTTGCAGCAAGCTTTGGGTACCACCTTGAAGTTCAGTACAGTTTTTCATCCTCAAACTGATGAACAATCAAAAAGGACTATTCAGACTTTAGAGGATATTTTGAGGGCTTATGTACTTGAGTTTAAAAGCAATTGGGAGGATCACCTAGATTTGATAAAGTTTGCTTATAATAACAGTTATCAAGCTAGTATTGGGATAGCTCCATTTGAACCTTTGTACGGACGTCGGTGCCGAACTCCAATATGTTGGAGTGAGGTGGGAGGAAGATAGTTGTTGGGCCTTAAGATGGTTTAAAATACAACAAAAAAGATTAAAATTTTTCAAGAGCACTTAAAAATAGCATAAAGTAGGCAAAAAAGCTATGTCGATAATAGAATAAGAGAATTAGAGTTTGAAATTAGTGATCAGGTATTTTTGAAAGTATCTCCATGAAAGAGTATCTTAAGATTTGGAAAGAAAAGCAAATTGAGTCCAAGATACATTGGACCTTATACGATTGTAGAAAGAGTTGGTGTAGCTGCTTACAAGTTAGATTTGTCTCCAGAAATTGATTGCACTCTAAAAAAGTACAATTGGAGACACTAATTACAGGCTAATGTTAGTTATTATTTGTGTGTTATTTATCATTTTTATATAACTGTAGTATTTTTTACGTTTTATACGCATTGAACAGGTTTGAAGATAAAACTAAGTAAAATAAAGTAAAGTGATGTATATCATCTACATGAGTGGGTGTGTATATTATATTATATATATGTTATAATGTATCTTTTACTTTATATATATTATAATATATCTTTTACTTTAGATATATTATATTATATCTTATACTTTATATATTGTATTATATTTTATTATTATAATATATATATATACATATATTATTTATGTGCAGGAGGAGCTGTCGCCGACAAGGAAAAGCAGGAAAAGAAAGAAAAGAAGAAAGAAAGGAAGAAAAAAAAGAAGAAGAAAGGAGGAGAAAAAGAAAAAAAATGTATAGAAGATCTCCCCAAAAGTCTATAAAAGAAGGAGGGGAGAAGCCAGAACCAAAAAAAAAAAAAAAAGAGCACAGAGGGGAGGAGTGCAAAAAGGAAGAGGCTGATTCTTCCTTAGCGGTCAGTTAGTTTGTTAGTAGCTGTTTAACCAGTTAATTTTTCAATCTTATCTTTGTTGGTACTATGTTGTAATTATTATGAGTAGCTAGTTTTACTCTTAAACCAATTGTTAAGATCATTTAAGGATCTTGGAATATCAACGGAGGTAATTGAGTCTTCATTATTTTATCTTTAAAATATTTCAATTCTTGGTAATTAAATTCTATATCTTTGAGAAAATTTAGATTCTTCACTAAGCTTGGTAATTTCTATGCAAAAATCTTATTTTGGTATAATTATTGCATAAATTGATAGTATGAATTTATGGCTTTAATTTTATTATTTTAGATTTAATTATTATTGAATTTTTGTTCTAATAATCAAATGCTCAACATTAAGCTAATGATTTGAGTTACAAAACCTCTGTTGAAATTTCCGATGAATCAGGTGATCGGATCAATTAGATCCAAGACTATTTTATTTAATTTAATTAAAGTCTCATTCTACAATGTCGCGCCCAGATTTTTCGCACTCGAGGAATACTCAGACAAGCGGGAAAAATACTGTACTCTCTCGTTAGAACTCACCTTCCTAGAAGAATGAGTGCGACTAGGTTTGAACTGAAAATTTAGTTTGAATAAAGGGCTTTTGAAAAAGATTCGGAGTCGCCACCTAACTTGATTAAGGTGAGTTAGGTCACCCAAAAACTAAGCATAGTCCGAAAACTACACTTAAGGTTTTGAAAAACGTTTTTTGAAAATATCTCCTCAAGAGAGGGTTTTTGAGGAAAACGGGTTGTTTGGCAACCTTTAGAAAACATTTAGCCCTTTTTTTGAAAAAATAACTCCGTTTGGTCTTTGAAAACAGTGATCTAGGTTCGGAGGTTGGTTACGTGTAAGGAAGACGCACTAAGCTATCACCCTACCCCGCCCTTTCGGTACCTACATGTCAATCTACCATAGATTCACCTATAAGAGTCCTTAGTTAACCATTGGCCAATCCTATTCACTTTGAAAAAAAATAATGTTTGAAAGAAAACTAACATGATGCATGATATGCAAGTGCAAAAGAAGAGAGAATTGAAAAATAGATTTGAAAAGAGATTTGAAGAGATAGAATTGAAATTGGAAAGTTTGAAAATTTGAAAATAGAAATTTTGAAATTGGAATTTTGAAAATAGATTGGAATTTGAAATTTGGAAAGATTTTGGAAACCACACCCATGAGGGTGGAATTGAAAGTTTGAAAAGTATGGTGACTGCACCTATGAAGGTTGCCTACGTATCCCTTTAGGGGAATCAGGTCAGTCGTAGTTCGGACAAGAGTCCGATTGAAAATAGATTGATTTGAAGAGAGAGATTGAATTGAAAGAAAGAGATTGAATTGAAAATTGGATTTGATTTGAGATTAGAAGAAGAGATTGAAATTTGAAATTGAAAAGATTGGACTTTGATCTGAAAAGATAGATTTTGGAAAGACTTGGTTTTGGAAAGATGGAGGTTTAGGAAACCTAGAGTTAGGAAAAGCTTGACTCGACTTGGAAGGTTTAGGAGATTAGGAAAGGTTGGATTTAGGAAATGTTTGAATTAGGAAATGCTCGATTTAGGAAAGTGTCATTTTTGGAAGGTTTCGAAATTAGGAAAGTTTTCATTTTAGGAAAGTTTTGAAATTAGGAAAGTTTCATTATTGGAAAGTTCGGAATTTAAGAAAGTTTGGAAATTGGAAAGTTTTGAAAATTGGAAAGTTTGAAATTTAGAAAGTTTTGAAATAGGAAAGTATTGAAATTTAGGAAAGTTTTAGGCTTAGGAAAGTTTCAACTTAGGAAAGTTTTGAATTAGGAAAGGTTTGGGTTTAAGAAAGTTTCAACTTAAGAAAGTTTCGAATTTAGAAATGTTTGAAAAGAGAAGTTTTGATTTTGGTAAGTTTTGAAAACAAGGAAGTTTTAAAAATAAGAAAGTTTCATTTTGGGAACGGTTTGAAAAAGGAAAGTTTTCAATTTAGGAAATGTTTGAAAAAAAGGAAATTTCAACTTAAGAAAGTCTTGAATTTAGAAAGTTTTGAATTTAGAAAAGTTCTAGATTTGAAAAGATTTTGAAGTTTTGGAAAGTTTAGAATTTAGAAAGTTTTTAGGTTTAGAAAGATTTAACTTAAGAAGGTTTCAAATTTAGAAAGTTTTGAATTTGGAAGCTTAGAATTTTAGAAAGATTTGAAATTTAGAAAGTTTAGGATTTAGAAAGTTTTAGAGTTTTAGAAAATCTTGAAATTAGGAAAAACTTGAGTTTAGGAAAAGTTTGAAAACTTAGACTTGAAAAAGATTTTGGAAAAGGGTAGAATTAGGAAAGGGTTGAACTAAGAAAGATTTGAAAGTTGAGTTTTAAAGTTTAGGAAAGATTTATATGTTCAAGTTTTTAGAAACTTAAGGTTTAGGAAAGTGGAGGATTAGGAAGGATTGGAATTAGGAAAGATTTGGATTTGGGAAGGGATTGGATTTGGTTTCTAAAAGAAAAGATTTGATTTTATTTCCGAAAACGGAGGACGTAATCTAGTTTCCTAAACGGGGAGATTTGATTTGGTTTCCTAAAGGGAATGTAGGATTTGGCTAGGATTTGGAAAGGGAAATTCTAGAAACCCTAGATTTGGAAAATTGTTGTTTTGACGTAGAAAAGAAGTTTTGAAAACATGTATAGTTTTGATATAGAAAACAAAAGATTTTGGAAACCTAGGTTTGGGGCAAAGTTTGAAAATCATGTTTTTGGAAAGAAAACTAGGGTTTCCTAATTGTGGGTTCTAGGGTTTGGTTTGGGCTCTAAGGAAAGAGTTTTTTTTTTTGAAAAACGCGTTTTTGGAAATGAAGGTTTTCTAGAAGGGAATCCTAGGGAGGAGTTTTTGGAAAAGTGAATTTGGAGAGGGAGCTTTTGAAAAAAGATTTTAGAGAGAAGGAGTTTTTGGAAAGCATGTTTTTGGAAACGTAGATTTTGGGAGGAAGATCCTAGGGAGAAATTTCTGGAAGGGAGATCTTGGAAAAGAGAGTTTTTGGAAAAATTTTTAGGGAGCGTTTTTAGGAAGGTGAATCTAGGGAGAAGATTTTGGAAAGGAGTCGAAAAAGGGAGTTTTGAAAAATAGATTTTGGAAGGGAGTTTTTGAAAACAATTTTTGGAGAAGAGAGTTTTAGGAAAGTATGTTGAAAAAGAGATTTTTAGGAGGAAATTCTTGGAAAGAGAGCTTTTAGGAAAGTATGAAAACATCTCACTTTCCTAAAGCAATTCTAACCATAGGAAGGCTAGAACCACTTTAGGAAAGCGGTTTTGAAAGCAATAAGGTTTGAAAATATAGACCAAAAGGTCACTTTTAATGTAACACTTTCCTAAAGCAACCCTAGCCATAGAAAGGCTAGAATCACCCTAGAATTGTGATTTTGAAAACATGTTTTTGAAAAAGAGCTTTTGATGCAATTTTGAAAACAAGTTTGAAAACGGTTTTGGAAACGAGTTTGAAAACGAATTTTGGAAGATGCAAGACTATGATATGCACAATGCAATTTGGGGTCGTGAACATACAAGGCTAAGGCTTCACCACATAATCAAGGGGGCCGGATCCACGTGGTCTTTGGTTAGACTAGAAGAAAGCCCCTGACACGGTGACTCTCCCATAGTCCAATCCTACACATGGACCGGGAATCCCCTTGTTTCAAGCATGCAAAGAAAGGGGGGGAAAGAGATGGGAGATGAAAATAGAGAAAACCCAAGTGGGTTGGAGAGAGAAGAGAGAGGGGGGAAGTGCAGAAAATTAAAGAGAAAGCCTACCTTGTTTCTTGTTTATTTTGCGCGCCGTGCAGTCTTCGGTCTTCGGTCTTCGGTCTTGAACTTCTTCTTCAACCTTCAAGGATTGTCTTCAAGCTTTAGATGGCAGCTCTTCAAGTCTTCTAAGGATGGTTGAAGGTTAGGGTATGAGTGTATGAGGGAGTGTATGAGTGTATAGGAGGCTAGGGTTTGTGTATAGTGGCTAGGGTTTAGAAAACCTAAGGAGGCTAGGGTTTTGGAGGTGCTCGAGCTCTGTATATCGAAATATAGGATTCTTAGGTTAAGTTTGCCGACCCCTTTCACGTTGATCGAGGCTCTGTATTTATAGAAGTTGGACAAGCCTGGCGCCTGTTGCAGTGGCGCTAGGCCATTTTTTGGCTTGGCGCCACTAGCAGTGGCGCCAGCCATTTAGGAAACAATTAAGGTCGGCAAGCAACGTATCTTTGACTAGATTTGGGTGCCTGTACTAGTGACTACCATGTAAACTTTAGCCTGGCTTCACTAGGAGTGACTCCGGAAAGTTCGGGAATAATTTGAAGGAGCCGGGAGTGACCCGGAAGGCCGGAAAGGAGCAGGAACACTTAAAATAGTGTCCTGGAGGTATTTGACTTGAAAAGTGAAGATAAGGTGAGTCGGAAAGGTTGACCGGGCCTTTAGGGGCAAAACGGTCAATCGGACTAGGAAACTGCCGGGGCGAACCCGGATTGTCCCGGAAAAAGACTTGGGATCTGGAAACATTATTTAGAATGTTCCCAGAGGTTGCCGGTTTGATTCCCAGGGCCGGCGTGGTTGGAAATGGAGACCGGCCCACCAGGGGCAAAACGGTCATTTTGTACCGGGTTCGCCGAAACTGACTCGGAATGGTCCGGAAAGGTAAAGGAAGGTTGAGAACACTATAAAAAGTATTCTCAGATCATTACCGGTTTGATACCCAGAGCCGGTGTGGTCGGAAAAGGAGACCGGCCCTCTAGGGGCAAAACGATCATTTTGTACCGGGTTGGCCGGAACTGACTCAGAATGATCCGGAAAGGTAAAGGAGTGTTGAGAATACTATAAAAAGTATTCTCAGGACATTACCGATTTGATACCCAGAGCCGGTGTGGTTGAAGAAGGAGACCGGCCCTCCAGGGGCAAAACGGTCATTTTGTACCGGGTTGGCCGGAACTGACTCGGAATGATCCGGAAAGAGAAGGGAAGGTTGAGAATACTATAAAAAGTATTCTCAGAAGGTTACCGGTTTGATACCCAGAGCCGGTGTGGTTCCCGGGGCGTTCGGATGCCTAGGGGCAAAATGGTCATCTTGACCAAAAAGTCTCGGAAAAGGTCCTTAGGGTAGTCTGGTCATTTTTCACCGAAGTGGGCTAACAGCCACTGGTGTTGACCTAGGTTTTGAGTGTTTTCCGCCACTCAAACGGTGTGAGTGAGCTACTCGGACGGGGTTGAGTATTTTCGCTACTCGGATGGGGTTGAGTATTTCCGCTACTCGGACGGGGTTGATGATTTGTGAGTATTTCCGCTACTCGGATGGGATTGAGTATTTCCACTACTCAGACGGGATTGAGTATTTCCGTTACTCAGACGGGATTGATGATTTGGGAGTATTTCCGCTACTCTAACGGTTAAGTATTTCCGCTACTCAAACGGGATTGATGATTTGGGAGTATTTCCGCTACTCTAACGGTTGTGTGAGTAGTTTTGCTACTCGGACCGTCTCAAGGAATAAACTGTCTCGAGAGAGGGATTGGAAAGGGGTCTTATCGTCTCCGAAGAGACGTGCCTGGATTGGAACCGTCTCGAGGAATAAACTGTCTCGAGAGAGGGATTGGAAAGGGGTCTTACCGACTTCGAAGAGACGTGCATGGGTTTTGAGTGTTTCCACCACTCTGACGGTTTTGTGAGTGTTTCCGCCACTCTGACGGTTTGGTGAGTGTTTCCGCCACTCTGACGGTTTTGTGAGTGTTTTACTACTCGGACCGTCTCGAGGAATAAACTGTCTCGAGAGAGGGATCGGAATTGGAATAAGAAAGGACAATGCCCCTAAGGGCATTTTGGTCATTTTGCCTCTATTTGGGCCTGACAGGCCCATGAAGCGATGGAAAGATGGAATTTGAAACTAGAGAATTGGATTCGATAGGAATATGCCCAAAATGACTTGAAAACAAGTCTGGATGGAGTGTAGACTGCCGAGCAGTCAAAAATGAGGTGCTTACATACAACCATCAATCCTCACAAATTAAACTATTTTGCCTTGGTTACCATTTTCTACAATAATTGTCCAATTCTTGTAAGCACTCCATTTTTTCCCGCTCGGCAATCTCTGATCTGAATGGACTCAAATTCAAACCAACACAGACACATTCAAGTCAAAACCATTCATCCAGACTCAATCCAGTCAATCAATCGCTTCGTGGACTCACTGGGCCCAACAGAGACAAAATGACCAAAATACCCTTACAGCATCGTTCGGTCCAATTCTAATTGGAATGTCTACCTAAAGACGGTAAGTCCCCATTTCAATCTCAAGTCCAATTTCAAATCCAATTCCAATCCAAATCAAATTCAGCACGCCTTTCGAGAAAGTTAATCCCTTAGGCAGTAAGTCCATCCAATCTAGCATGTGCTCTAAGAAAAATCCTCAAAACGATAAGTCCCTTCAAACTCGTCGACCGAGACGGAACCCAAGTCCCCGAGATGGTAGAACGGTTCACTTTTGGTGCCTACTAGCCCGTCAATGTATAATGTCCATTATTCGACACGTCTTTTGAAAAAGTTAATTCATCTGATGATAAGTCTATCTAGTAGCTTCCCAAGATCAAGCAGTCTCTAAAATGAACGCACACCGTTAGAGTGACGGAAACACTCACAAACATCACAATCATCAGAGTGGCGGAAACACTTGCAAACAGGTTGATATAAAAAATTACCAAACAAAACCCCTATGTCATGGGACCAAACTCGCCTCTTAGCTGTGGCATGTTTACCAAAGGACGAGATACCTTTGGAAACCAATTCATCACATATCGTCAGAGTGACGAAAACACTTAAAACCCAGGACAACACCAGTGCCTGCTAGCCCACTTTGGTGAAAAAAGACCAAACTGTCCATTAAGCCTTTTTTAGCACGCTTCTCAAGAAAGTATCTAAGTCCTTAGAGCTGTAAATTCACCTTTCCAAGATTGTCCCAAGGACAATCCGACATGTTTGAATGTCTTCCAGTCAATACCGGACCAATTCCAGTACTATCCAGTCAAAATGATCATTTTGCCCCTAGGCATTCGATTGCCTCTGAGAACCACACCATCTCTGGGTATCAAACCGTTTACCTCCTGAGTATGCTTCTGATAGTATTCTTAATCTTCTAGCACATTTTCAAATCATTCCGACTCCATTCTAGCAAGTTCGGTACAAAATGACCATTTTGCCCTTAGGAGGCCGGTCGCCTTTTCCAACCACATCGGCTTTGGGTATTAAACCAGAAATCCTTCAAAACATTGTAGATAGTGTTTCCAACCTTCAAGTCTTCTCATGAGACATTCAAAGTTCATTTCGGTGGTTTCCCGGTCTAGTTAACTGTTTTGCCCCTAATAGATCGGTCGACCATTTTAACAATCGTGACATTATTTTTCAAGCATGTTACCCCCATGACACTATTTCGAGGGTTTCTATCCATTTCTAGCCTTCCGAATCATTCTCGGCCTCCCAGCACATTCCTGAATCTTCCGGAGTCACTCCTAGTAAAGCCACGCCAAAAATTGCATGGTAGTCACTAGTATAGGTGCCCAAATTTTTTGCCTTGCGTATCAAAGGTCGAAAGATGTGTTTCTTGTAGCCCTAAAGACTTTCCTAAGTGGTTGGTGGTGCCAAGCCAAAAGTTGGCTTGGCGCCACTCCTAAAGGAGCCAGTAGAAAATTTGCCCTGGCGCCACTGCAACAGACGGCATGCTGTTTTTATGTCTATAAATATAGACCTTCCCTTTGCGTAAAAGAGGTCCACAATCTCAGTCCAGAAATGCTGTCTCCCTAATTTCTTCAAGTCTCTTCAAGCCCTAGCCCTTATACACTCTAGCGCTAGCCTATACACACTCCATACACTCATACACCAACCTCAAAGCAAGCCACTAAAGATTCAAGTGCTGCAAGATTAAAGCTCGCAAGGTCTAATTGAAACAAAGTAAACAAAGCAAGAAGAATCCGATGTAGGTTTTCTCTTGATATTTATGTAATCCCTTGTCTCTCTTCTTCCTCCTAACCCACTTGCGTTTTCTTCTATTTTAATCCCCCATCTTCTGCCTCCCTTTCTTGCATACTTGAAATAACCTTGTACCGTGTGGATTTGGCCCCTTTGATTATATAGTGAAGCCTAACCTTGTAGTTTACAACCTTACTTACATTGTGCATGTTACATTCATACATCCATTCAAAGTTGTTTTCAAAGCTTGCATCAAAACTCTCATTCAAAACTTACATTTAAAAACTTGTTTTGAAAATCACAATCTTAAAGTGATTCTAGCAATTTCATGGTTAGAGTTGTTTTAGGAAAGTGTTATATTCATTATGAACATCAAGGTCCATATTTTAAGTGTAATCTCTAAATTGCTTTTATCGAAAACCTACAATCTTAAGATGATTCTAGCCATTCCATGGTTAGGGTTGTTTTAAGAAAGTGTGATATTAAATGTGATCATATTAGTCCATATTTCAAATCCATGTTGTTTTCAAAACCACCAACTTAGAATGGTTCTAATCTTTTCATGGTTAGAATCATTTTAGGAAAGTGAGACACTCAAAAGATCTCAAAAGTCCATATTCAAGTCCGTTTCTATATTACTTTTCAAACTTCTTTTCAAAACCTCTCTTCAAAAATCTATTTTCTAAAAACTCTTTTTTAACTTCTTTCCAAAAACTCTCTTTCTAAAAACTATCTTCAAACTTCTTGCCTAGAAATTCTTTTCAAAATATCCATTTTTCAAAAACTCTTTGCCTTGGAGTCCAAGTCAAGCCCTAATACCCATGGTTAGGAAACCTTAATTTCTTTCTTAAAATTGTGACTTCCAATTTTGTTTCAAATCCTAGATTTCTAAAATCTCTTTTTCTATAACAAATCATAGCTTTCCAAATCCTAGACTTCCAAAATTCAACATTTCCGATTCCATGTTAAATCTAATCTTCCAATTTAGGAAACTAAATCAGATCCTCCAATTTTAGAAACTAAATCAAATCATCTATTTGTAGAAATAAAATCTAAATCTTTTACTTTAGGAAATAGAAATAAAATATTTCTTAATTCAAACATTTTCTAATTCTAATCTTGCCTAATTCTAATCTTTCCAAATTCTAATTCTTTCTAGATTCAAAACGTTCCTAAAATAAAACTTTCCTAAAATGAAACTTTCCTAATTTGGTACTTTTCTAAAATAGAACTTTCCTGTTTTGAAACTTTTCTAATTCAAAGATTTCCAAATCCAATCTTTCTTAAACCTTAAACTTTCTAAACTCTTTCAAGCTAAATGTTCAAGTCAAGTCTTTTTCAAGTCAAGTATTTTCTAAATCAAATTAAATCCTTTCTAAACCTTTTTTAAGTCCAACTTTTCTAATTTGAAGCTTTCCTAAATCGAAACTTTTCTTAATCAAACTTTTCAAGTCTAGATCAAACCTTTCTAATTCAAGTCCATGCTCCAACCTTAGGTTACCCAAACCCTAGGATACCTAACCCTAGTTCAACCCTAACCCTAAAGTTAGGAAGCTTCAATTCTTTTCTAAAACTCTTTTCTAAATCAAGGTGGTTTTCCAACTTCAATTTAAGTCAAAAATATTTTCAAAACTCAACTCTTTCTTTCCCAAATCGAGTCCAAGTTCTTCTTTCAAGTTCCATATTTTCAAATCAAGTTCAATTTCAAGGTGAATTCTAAATCCAAATTTCAATTTCAAATATTATATTCCAAGTCCAAATCAACTCCTTTTTTAAATCAAACTCTTTTCTAATCAAACCTTTTAGAATCAAACTTTTCAAAAACCTAAAAGTATTTATTTTCAATCAGACTCTTGTCCGAACTACAACTAACCTGATTCCTAAAAATGGATATGTAGGCAACCCTTAAGGGTGCGGTCACAATCTTTTCAAGTTTTCAATTCCATAATCTATTCCAAGTTTCTAATTCTGAAATCTATTTTTAAACTTCCAATTTCATATTCTGTTTTCAATTTCTAAAACCTTCTCTCAAACTTCAAACCTTCTTTTCAAATATATTTTCAAAATCAAACCTTCTTGTCAAAACTTTTTTCAAACTCAAATCTTTTTCTTGCACTTACATATCATGCATCATATAAATTCTTTACAAAATGGATATAATTGGACAATTGTTAATCAAAGATTCTAAATGAGTGAACCTAGGGTGAATAGACATGTAGGTACTGCAAGGGCGGGGTAAGGTGATGGCTTAGTGCATCTTCCCTATATGTAATCAACCTCCGAACCTAGAATTACTATTTTCAAAGACCAAAATGGAGTTACTTTAAAAAAGGGGCTTAAATCTTTCCAAAGGTTGCCAAATAACCTTTTTTCTTAAAACCCCTCTCTTGAGGAAGTTTTCAAAACCTTTTCAAAATCCCTAAGTGTAATTTTCGGATTGTGTTTAGTTTTAAGTGACCTAACTCACCTTAATCAAGTTCGGTGGCCACTCCAAATATTTTTTAAAAACCCTTATTCAAAATCAATTTCAAATTTGAACCTAATCGCACTCGTTCTTCTAGGAGGGTGAGTTCTAATGAGAGAGTACCTTGTTTTTTTTCCACTTGTACGTATTTTCCTCGAGTGCAAAAAATCAGGGCGCAACAACTGGCGACTCCACTAGGGACACTTAGAGGATTAGGCCATTGTCATGTTTCTTCACCCTCACCCATTTGGAGTCTTTGATTAATTTGTCCGAATCTATCCACTTCAAAACTTTCAAAATCAAACCTTTTGAAGTTATTTTCATAAAACATGTCATTGTTTGCATTCTATTCATAATCAATCATTCTATCTTGTATTGAGTTTTTCATTCAAGTACTGACTTTTGCATCTTTATTTTTGTAGGTGGACCTTTGTTCACAACTTTATTTCATGTTATATTAATTAGCATGTATGTCATGAATGTATGGAATAGACAGGATGGATGGGAGATGTTAGGCCCTTTTCTCCACATTTCAAAATTTCACACACACACTGCATTGAGCACAAGCATTTACATACTTGCATTCTTACCTAATTATGTTCCTTCTAGTTAGAAGGGGGATCGGTATATTGGTTGTGGGCAAGATACTGTGTCAATTTCATAGCCAACGGCCTTTTGATGGTTCCTCGCTTGGATCACCAACCGATAATGGCACCACCTCGAGGAGTGGGCCTAGGATTGAAGATTAGGGAACCGAGCCTTCTTAAGAAGCATTAGTAAACCCTTAATCTCATGCTCATGTAGAAACTACGCATAGCCAAACCTCTGCTGGATTTAAGACCACACGTCAATTTCAAAACTATGGAGGAAAGTGCGACTGCTTTACTTTTCTTTAAACTTATCTATTCATGTTGTTATAATGCCTGTATAACTGCTCATGCATTCATGTTTACTTTACAAATGCATTCTCTTTCTCTCTCTCTCTCTCTCTCTACTTTTTGCATCCATATTCATGCATTCAATATTCCATGTCCAGAAAAAAAATTCCAAAGTAGCTTAAGTCATTGCATCTTCATGCATATAATCAACCCAAAGAGAGTGACACCAAGTTCACCCTCCCTTGCAATAAACCTACCAAAATTCTAAGGGTCCCCACGTAACCCTAAGGACTCATTGCATGCATTTCAGGTCATTCCATAAGAGGGGCCCAATCCCTCTATACTTATGGAGATAGGATTGCCAAGAAGGAAAAGGGCAATCAAACAAGGTCTCTCAACAACCTCCTCGACATCAACATTAAAGAAGACGAATTCGAAAACTCAAGAATAGTTTAGGATCTCAAATGTAAAGGTAGATAGGTAGAAGTCTTAAGAAAATTGTTTCGTCTCCCCCTATTAAAATGTATTTCAATTCCGTTATATTTAAACTCCAAAGTTTAATGTACTTCTTTATTTTTGAATGAATGGAATGAATGAATGTATGCTCCAACTCAACGGTAAGGTATATGCAAACAGGGGCAAACCCCTTATCTCCAAAAAGTGAGCCAAATCCATCATGTTTAGTCTCCCTTTCAATAAGGGACATCTTTAAGGCATGCATTGCATAAAGCTCTTCAAATATAAAAAACTAGGTTATGGTTTATGTCCTTGTTTTCATTTTATATATATATTTTTTTACAAAATCCATACCATAGAAAGTCATTGTTGCTCCTAAGAAAGACCAACATCCACTGAGAGACCCCATCATTACCTGGCAAAGAGCTGCACTAATGGTTGTCAATCTTGATAAGTCATCCTCTGTATCTCGTGAAGAAGTCAATGAAATGAGAACCAAGATCGATGAGATATTCAAGATTCAGTCCATAACCATAAAGGAAGCTGCTTTGGCCCCATCATCATTTATTGTTTTCCCCAATAACCCCAAACTTGCTAACCCAAGGGTTCTCCTACAATCCGATGTTACTGGGAAGAGCAAAGAGGATCTCAAAGGGGCCAATACAGAAGAAGAGGAAACCATACTGCTCTCGCCTGTTGTGAAAAGAACTTCCCTCGACCCTCTTAGTCTGAAAATTCAAAGGTTAGAGGACTCACTGCGAAGCCTCCATGGTTGTGACTCCTTTGGGCTTGCATCTTATGACGAGTTATATTTCTTCCTAAACCATCCGAGACCTGCCAAGTTCAAAATGCCTGACTTTCAAAAGTATGATGGCATTGGTAACCCTATTGCCCACATTCGGCTTTATGCTGGGGTATTAAGTGGCCATGAGAATGATCCAAAACTCCTCATGTAACTATTCCAACATAGTCTTACTGGGTTCGCTTTGTAATGGTTTGCTCGACTGGACTTAAGGAAGATCACAACTTGAATCGAGCTGGCCAATACATTCAAGGATGAATATCATCACACCATCGACCTCACTTCTAACTGGTGGTCCCTAATGACAATGAGCAAAGTGTTGCAACTAGATTTTTCGCACTCAAGGAATACACACACAAGCGGGAAAAATACTGTACTCTTTCGTTAGAACTCATCCCTCTAGAAGAATGAGTGCGACTAGGTTTGAATTGAAAATTGATTTGAATAAAGGGCTTTTGGAAAACATTTGGAGTCACCACCTAATTTGATTAAGGTGAGTTAGGTCACCTAAAAACTAAGCATAATCCGAAAACTATATATAGGGTTTTTGAAAACGATTTTGAAAATACCTCCTCAAGAGAGGGTATGTAGAAAACAAGTTGTTTGGCAACCTTTAGAAAATATTGAAGTCCTTTTTTGAAAATAACTCCATTTGATCTTTTGAAAATAGTGATCCTAGGTTCAGAGGTTGGTTATGTGTAGGGAAGATACACTAAGCCATCACCTTACCCTGCCCTTACGGTACCTACATGTCTATTCACCCTAGATTCACCCATTGAAGTCTTCAATTAATATATATTCAAAACTATCCACTTTTAGAAAAGAATATTTAAAAGAATGATGCATGATATGCAAGTACAAGAAAAAATTAGATTTTAAAAATAGACTTGGAAAAGAGATTTACAATTTGAAAAAACTTGATTTGATTTTAGAAAAGAGATTTAAAAAGATAGGTTTGATTTTGGAAGAAAGTTTTAGAAATTGGAAATAGAGATTTGAAAATAGATTTTCAGAATTAGAAATTGGAAATAGATTATTGTCGCGCCCAGATTTTTCGCACTTGAGGAATACTCATACAAGCGGGAAAAATGCTGTACTCTCTTGTTAGAACTCACCCTCCTAAAAGAATGAGTGCGACTAGGTTTGAATTGAAAATAGATTTGAATAAAGGGCTTTTGAAAACGATTTGGAGTTGCCACCTAACTTGATTAAGGTGAGTTAGGTCACCTAAAAACTAAGAATAATCCGAAGACTACACTTAGGGTTTTGGAAAACGATTTTGAAAATATCTCCTCAAGAGAGGGTTTTTAAGAAAAATAGGTTGTTTGACTACCTTTGGAAAACATTTAGCCCTTTTTGAAAAATAACTCCTTTTGGTCTTTGAAATCAGTGATCTAGATTTGGAGGTTGGTTACGTGTAGGGAAGATGCACTAAGCCATCACCCTACCCTGCCCTTTCGGTACCTACATGTCAATCTACCCTAGATTCACCTATGAGAGTCTTTAACTAACTAATGTTCAATCCTATCCACTTTGAAAAAGAATGTTTGAAAAAGACATGATGCATGATATGCAAGTACTAGAAAAAAGAGAGTTTGAAAATAGATTTGAAAAGAAATTGATTTGATTTAGATTTGAAAAGATAGAATTGAAATTGGAAAGTTTGAGAGATTAGAATTAGAGATTTGGAAATAGAAAATTGAAATTGGAAGTTTGAAAATAGATTAGAGATTTGAAGAGATTTTGGAATTTGAAATTTGGAAAATATGAAGGAATTTGAAATTTGAAAGAAGTTGTGACCGCACCCATGAGGGTTGCCTACGTATCCTTTTGGACGAATCAGGTCAGTCGTAGTTCGGACAAAAGTCCAATTGAAAAGAGATTGATTTGAAAGAAAGAGATTGAATTGGAAGTTTGAGAGATTGAACTTAGAATAGAAGATTGAAAATTGGAATTTAGAATTTTGGAATTGAAGAGATTGGATTTTGATTTGGAAAAATAGAACTTGGAAGAAAGATTTAGACTTCTTTTGGAAAGATGGAGGTTTAGAAAACCTAGACTTAGGAAAGATAGGAGACTTAGGAAAGACTTGAGATTTAGAAAGATTTGACTCGAATGTTGGACTTGAAAGATTTGGAAAGATTAGATTTTAGGAAATGTTCGAATTAGGAAAGGTTTGATTTAGGAAAGTTTTGAATTAGGAAAGTTTTATTTTTGGAAAGTTTTCAAATTAGGAAAGTTTTCATTTTAAGAAAGGTTTTGAAAGAGGAAAGGTTTTGAAAATAAGAAAGTTTTGAGTTTGGAAAGTTTTAGAATTGGAAACATTTGAAGTTTGAAGAAAGTTTAGAATTTAGAAAGTTTTAGATTTAGAAAGCCTTAGAGTTTGAATTTTAGAAAATCTTGAGATTAGGAAAGGTTGAGTTTAGGAAATATTTGAAAACTTGAATTTGGAAAGTTAAGATTTGGAAAGGGGTTGAATTAGGAAAGATGTGGAAGTTGAAAGTTTTAGGAAACTTATGGTTTAGGAAGGTAGGAAATTAGAAAAGATTTGAATTAGGAAAGATTTAGATTTTGAGTTTTAAAATTTAGGAAAGATTGTTATGTTTAAGTTTTGGAAACTTAAGATTTAGGAAAATGGAAGATTAGGAAGGAGTTGAATTAGAAAAGATTTGGATTGGGAAGGGATTGGATTTTGTGTCTAAAAACAGAGGATAGGATCTAGTTTCCTAACCGGAAAGATTGGATTTGGTTTCCTAAAGAGAAAATTGGATTTGGCAAGGATTTGAAAAGTAAAGTTTCTAGAAACCCTAGGTTTGGAAAACTATAGTTCTAACGTAGAAAGGAGGTTTTGGAAATGTGTATACCTTTGATGTGAAAACAAGAGGTTTTGGAAACTTAGGTTTTAAGGCAAGTTTGAAAATCATGTTTTTGGAAAGAAAATTAGGGCTTCCTAATTGTGAGTTCTAGGGCTTGACTTGGGCTCTAAGGAAAGGGATTTTTGGAAAATGTGTTTTTTGGAAACAAGTTTTTGGAAGAAAATCCTAAAGAGGAGTTTCTAGAGGAAAGATTTTGGAAAGAGAGTTTCTTAGAAAGATTTTTGGAAGGAGATTATTGGAGAGAGTTTTTAGGAAAGTGAATTTAGAGAGTGTTTTTAGAAAGTGAATTTTGAGGAGAGAGAGTTTTTGGAAAGAGATCCTAGTGAGGAGTTTTTTAGAAAGAGATTTTTAAGAAAGAGATTTAGGAAGAGGTTTTTCTAAGAAGGAAACCTAGGGAACGTTTTTGGAAAGTGGACCTTGAAGAGAGCGTTTTGGAAAGGAGTTTAAAAAGAGAAGTTTTAAAAAATAAATTTTTGGAAGGAGTTTTTGAAAACAACTTTGGAAAGGAAAGTTTTAGAAAAATATGTTGAAAATGATATTTTTAGAAAGAGATTTGAAAAGAGAGTTTTTTGAAAAGTATAAAAACATCTCACTTTCCTAAAGCGATTCTAGCCATAAGAGAGCTAGAACCACTTTAAAAAAGTGGTTTTGAAAACAACAAGGGTTGAAAATATAGACCATGTTGGTCACTTTGAATGTAACACTTTCCTAAAACAGTCCTGACCATGGAAAGGCTAGAGTCACCCTAAGATTGTGATTTTGAAAACATGTTTTGAAAAAGGAGATTTTGATGCAATTTTGAAAACATGTTTGAAAACGATTCTAAAAACAACTTTGAAAACGACTTTTGGAAGATGCAAGATCATGATATGCACAATGTAATTTTGGGGTCGTGAACATACAAGGTTAAGGCTTCACCACATAATCAAGGGGGCCGGACCCACGTGGTCTATGGTTAGACTACAAGAAAGCCCCCGACATGGTGACTCTCCAATAGCCCAATCCTATACATGGACCGGGAATCCCCTTGTTTCAAGCATGCAAAGAAAGGGGGGGAAAGAGATGGGGGATTAAAATAGAGAAAACCCAAGTGGGTTAAGAGAGAGAAGAGAGAGGAGGAAGTGCGGAAATTTAAAGAGAAAGCCTACAGTATGTCTTCTTTATTTTGCGCGCCTTGCTTGTCTTCGGTCTTTGTCTTGATCTTCGTCTTCAATCTTCAAGAGTTGTCTTCAAACTTCAGATTGTAGCTCTTCAAGTCTTCAAAGGAGAGTTGAAGGTTAGTGTATGAATGTATGGGGGTGTATATGAGTGTGTAGGAGGCTAGGGTTTAGTGTATGGTGGCTAGGGTTTGGAAAACCTAAAGAAGCTAGGGTTTAGGGTGTGCACGAGCTCTATATATCGAATATATGATTTTTAGATTGAGTTTGCGGACCTCTTTCACGTTGGAAGAGGCTTTGTATTTATAGAGGTTGGACAATACTGGCACCTGTTGTACGTCGGCCCAACCACTAGCACCAAGGAGTGGCGATAGGCATTTTGTTGGCGCCAGGTTTGGCGCCAGCCATTTTGGAAATGTTTAAGGTCGGCAAGGAATGTATCTTTGACTAGATTTGGGCGCCTGTACTAGTGACTACCATGTAATTTTTAGCCTGGCTTCACTGGGAGTGACTCCCAAAAGTCCGGGAAGGAGTTTGGAAGACCAAAAATGACTCGAAAAGTTGGAAAAGAGTAGGAACACTTAAAATAGTGTCCTGGAGGATTTTGACTTGAAAAATGAAGACAAGATGTGTCGGAAGGGTTGACCGCGCCTTTAGGGGCAAAATGGTCAATCGGATCGGGAAGCTGCCAGAACAGACTCGGACTGTCCCGGAAGAAGACTCGAGATTTGGAAACATTATTCAGAATGTTCCCAATGGTTTCCGGTTTGATTCCTAGAGCCGGTGTGGTCGGAAAAGGAGACCGGCCCACCAGGGGCAAAACGATCATTTTGTACCAGGTTTGCCAGAACTGACTTGGAACGATCCGAAAGGAAAAAGAAAGGTTGAGGACACTATAACAAGTATTCTCAAGAAGTTATCAGTTTAATACCCATAGCCGGTGTGGTCAAAAAAGCTGACCGGCCCTCTAGGGGCAAAACGGTCATTTCGCACCGGGTGTGCAGGAACTGACTCGGAATGATCCGAAAAGGTAGAGGAAGATTGAGAATACTAGAAGAGGTATTCTCGGGAGGTTACCGGTTTGATACCCAGAGCCGGTGTGGTCGGAAAAGGAGACCAGTCCACCAGGGGCAAAATGGTCATTTTGTACCGGGTTTGCCGAAACTGACTATGAATGATCTAGAAAGATAAAGAAGGGTTGAGAGTACTATAAAAAGTAGTCTCAAAAGGTTATCGGTTTGACACCCAGAGCCGGTGTGGTTCCTGAGGCGTTTGGATGCCTAGGGGCAAAATGGTCATCTTGACCGGAAAGTCTCAGAAATGGCCCAATGGGCAGTTTGGTCATTTTTCATCGAAGTGGGCTAGCAGGCACTGGTGTTGACCTGGGTTTTGAGTGTTTTCCCCACTCTGAGGGCGGTCATCATGACACAGGGGTTTGTTGGCAATTCCCTATATCGACCTGTTTACGAGTATTTCCGCTACTCGAACGGTTGTGATGTTTGTGAGTATTTTTGCTACTAGGACCATCTCGAGGAATAAACTTGCTCGAGAGAAGGATTGAAAAGGGGTCTTATCATCTCTGAAAAGAAGTGCCTGATTTGGGATCGTCTCGAGGAATACACTGTCTCAAGAGAGGGATTAGAAAGGGGACTTATCGTCTCCGAAAGGACATGCTTGATTTGGAACCATCTTAAGGAATAAGTTGTCTTGAGAGAGGGATTGGAAAGGGGACTTATCGTCTCTGAAAAGACGTGCCTGATTTGGAGTAGATTTACTGTCTCGAGGAATCAACTATCTCGAGAGGGGTTGGAAAGGTGTTTTATCGTCTCCCAAAACATGTGCCTGATTTGAAACTGTCTCGAGAGAGGGATTGGAAAGGGGACTTATCGTCTTCGAAAAGACGTGCTTGATTTGGAGTTGATTTACTGTCTCAAAGAATCAATTGTCTCGAGAGAGGGGTTGAAGTTGGAATTGGAAAGAACAATGCCCTTAAGGGCATTTTTGTCATTTTTTCTCTATTTGGGCCTGTTGGGCCCGTGAGGCGATGGACAAAGGGGATTTGGACTTAGAAAATTAGTTTCGATTGGAATACATCCATATTGACTTGAGTACAAGTTTGGACGGAACATAGACTGCCGAGCGGTCAAAAATGAGGTGCTTACAGCTGCCCCTCTTTTTCTGTCTTTGCTTGTCAAAGACAGAAAACGATAAAAGTAAGAGTCCCATGTTGATCGCGAGGCAGTCGGAGGGACGGACATTGGAAATCTTTCGACAACGGGGGTCGAAAACGGATAGTGGGCCAAAAAGGCCTTCGAAAATGAGATTTGGCTGGAAATGGGGCAAAGCTGCCCAGAATTTGCAACTGGCGCCACTAGCTGGCAGAAAATTCCCTGTGCCTCTGCTAGTGGCACCAGGTTTGGAGTTAAAACCAGAAAATTTCTGGTTCGAACAGTCGCGGCATTTTGGAGAGATTTTGCAAATTCGAGAGACTTCGCGTGAAAATCGACTTGAACCTTGAAGGGGCACTTCTTGGAGACCACGGGTGATTGCCCGAAGGAGACCACGTCGCCGGAAAAGTCGCCGGAAGAGAAGATTTTGCTGGAGAACTTCTAAAAAGTGAGTTTTCAAATTTTGTTGATTTTGATGTGTAGAGCTTTGTTTGAATCATGTGAATAGTGGAAATTGATGTTTTGATGTGCTTTGAACATGATGGTGATATTATTTTTGCAGTTTGGTGCTTGTTTGATTGAATTTGAGTGATTATATGTGAATATGTGAAGGAGATTTTCTGCAGGAATAGGAGGTTTGTGCTTGCAAGTTTGGGCATTGGGTTTTCTGGCTATATTTTTGTGCAATGTGCCTTAAAAAAATGTGTTTAACAACCGTATGAAGTTTTGTGATTTTTTGAAAACTCGGTGAATTTTTGATTTTTTAAAAAATAAGAAAATACTTAGAAAATTTAAAAAAATGAGAAAACTCAAGAAATTGATGAAATTCCTTAGAGTTTAAAATTTGAAAAATGTAAGAATATTTTTGGAAAACATTTGAAATGATTTTGAAAAACATTTAAAGCATTTTTTTGAAAACCATGGATTTATTGGAGAAATAAAACATGTGTTTTGAAAATTTTGAAAAATTAAAAAGTGTGCACAAGTGCTGATGTCATGTGATTGTGACAATGTGAAGTGCACGTTTTGTGTTTTGTGTTGATGTCATGGGTGTTTTAGGGGCCATTTTTAAATGGGACTTTGCTGAAATTTTTAGAAACTAGGGGAAGAGTTGGTTAAAGTTTTTAGAAATAAAATCTTTTTGAAGGAAAAAGACAGAAAACCCTTAAGATTTGATTTGAAGTTGAAAAACCAAAATGTGTACATATGAAATTTGTTTTGAATTATCATTCGAAATTCTTTACTTGTTCCGTTTGTGTTAGTTGTTTATTTTATTTTATCATTATTTGAATTGCATGCATGGTATATTAACATCTCTTACCTTGGCTTACCTTTTCAGGATGGCAGACGTGGGTGATGACAGTTTTGAGAGGAGGCACCGCTCGGGGAAGGGGGCCCAGACAGATTCTACTGGTGGCTCTAGTCGATATAAAGGTAGTCGACGATCTACCGAACAGTCCTCCTCCAGTCAGAGTGGGCAAGGAAGTAGGCTACCTGTTGACCTTTTTCCTCCAGTTGAGCAGGCTTTCGCAGAGGAGATTGGTTCCGAGGAGGAGGTACCGAGCCCTAGGGATCAGGTGACGGTTATGGGAGAGCTTCTTCTAGGCATAGGCAGACGGATGCTGACTTGGGAGATCTGCAGATACCGGACGTCCCACCACTCGGGGATCTTGCCTATCACCCTAGTGTGTACTCTAGACAGCATTTGCCTCCTCCGCAGGTACATACAACTTTCAGAGGGGCTGTTCATTAGGTTTTTGTGACCATGTAGCGAGCTGCCCCATCATATCGTGCCTTCTTGGCGGAGATCGGATTTGACGCTTTCACGGGATTACAGGCTAACCGCCTGAACCGACATTTAGTACTGGGGCTTGTTGAGAGGTGGTTCGGGGAGACTGAGACCTTTCATTTTGTCGGCTTCGAGTTAGGTCCTACTCCTTTGGATTGGGCGATTATTACAAGACTCTCCTTTGTCGGCCGGCGGATCACCCTGCATCCAGTCAGTAGGGATGAGGCCTGTTTGCTGTTGAACTTGCCTCCTCCTGAGCGTTCTGCCTTCCCAGTCTCTTGGATCAGTTAGGATGATCGCACTTTTGCTACTAAGCCATCGCCTGGCAGGCGAGACATCATGAGACGACGACTTGTGTTGTACATCATCTTTAGCTGCTTCTACAACAACAAGTCACTCGTGCCGTGTCGTTTGGTGAGTATAGTAGCTGATCTTGGAGCTTTATCCGAGCTGGACTGGGGGTCCTTTTCTTTCGGCTGCTTTCTTCGATCGATGCGGGTTCGGACTTCTTCCCGTTGGGGCAGCATGACCAGCTTCTGGCCTTTCCTTGTCTAGTGGAGCTACGAGTACCTGCCGGTGCGTCGCCCTGCAGTTGTTGAGGGTGACCTCTATCCTCGTGCTTTCAGGTGGGCTTATGATCGGGTAGCACAGCGATCGAAGATTATCGATATTGTGACGCTCCGGGCTAACCTGGAGCTGATTGAGGCGAGGGATGTGACCTGGCGGCCCTTCATTGGATCAGTCCATTATGAGACAGTTCGGTATTTGGTCCCGCTGTCCTTGTCGAGAGCTGCTTTTCTCAGTGTTGACACTTGGGAGTCCTATCTTGGGGAGCGACATTGGCGACAGTTTCATGAGCAGTTCTGATCAGCAGGAGCTCCGCCAGAGCATATGTTTGGAGCCTTGGTGGCGGGAGTGCCTATCCCCTACCAGGAGCGTTAGCCGGGTGCTGAGTTCCTACTTCCCCTGGATACAGACTATATTGCACACTTTGGGACTCATTCGGTTGGTGCCTTTACCAGGTTTGAGGTAGTAGTCGGCGGGTATGCTGTTGGCCAGGAGGTAGTTGACTTGTGGCGCCAAGCCGGAGGATATGTGCCCCAGGCTGAGTTTATTGCTGTGAGAGACCAGAGAGATCAGTACCAGATGGAGCGGGATCAGTACCAGGCTGAGGTAGCTTCCCTGACAGCTCGGTTATCTCAGATGGGCGGTGGGGGGGTAAGTTATTCTCTCTTTGCTTCTTCTTGCTCTGTTGTTGCTTAGTTCCTTTTGTATGCAGTTGATTTCGGCTTTATCTTCCTTGCAGGATAGTGGTGCTTCGAGTAGTTATCCTCCTCCTCTGATGCCGGGTTTTGGGGATTTTGATCCAGATGATATCGACTTTGACATGTGATAGATGCCCTTTGTAGAGATTCTGATCCTCTTTTGCCCCTTGTCCCTGAGTTATATTTATGTTAGACAGTTTTACTTTGATATTTTGTACAAAAATGGATATTTATGGTACTTAGATGCATGGATAGACAGATACATTTATGATCTTTATGGCTAGGCATATGATCAGATGCATGTGATGTATAATGATGTTAGATATCTATTACATGAGTTGATATTGGTGACTTCTATTTCTACAGGGAGTTATGTCCTATGTGTGCAAAACCCATGCTGATTTTTTATTTTTTTTTAATGTATGCACAGGTTAGAAATATGTTAATAGAATGACACAGGGTGCTGTTAGACTTGTAGTCTTGGGAATGGTAACTCCCTCCTCCTTGGGAGTCTAGCCTCTCTTCTGACTCAACCCTACTTTGATTGGATGATAGCACTTCGCACCTTTCTGAACCTCTTGATCACCTCCAACTTTCTATCTTAGGGTTAGTGTATAGGGTTATTGGGCTGAGACTCTCGACTCTCGGGGTTTTAGCAACAGCTTGCCTTACCTTTGGCAGAGCGATAAGTGGCCAGTCATTTCAATTTGAGGAGACTTTGTTTAGGACTGTAATGTAGGCTAGGTTATGGGGTTTTAGAAACAATGGGATATGTAGACTCAAATTCAATGTTGTTTTCAGCAAGGTTTAGATCCATACTGTCCTTAACCATTTTCTCAGTAAGGCTAGCATCCTTCTTGGCTTTGGCAACGTGTTCAGCTCATTTAGATCAAGCAATCCATTTTCAATCAGAGGGGACTTTACTAGGATTGTAATGCAGGCCATGGTTTCAGGGTTTTGCAAGAAAAGGGTAAAGGCTCGAACCTATTGTTTCTACTAGGTTTCTTCGTAACCTAGGATCACCTTTGAATTTTCTCCTTGCCTTTTTACATGACTTCTTAGGGTGAAAATGACCTTGTTCTTTCACCCCTTCTATATGCTTTTTGAGATAAACATGACTTTCTTTTCTTTCGATCATTTTATTATGCTTTTGAAGATGACTCAATCATGATTTTCTTCAGGCCTTTCATTAAGGGGTGATTTTTTTTTTTCGGCCTCTTGCCCCTTGGTAACTCCTTTACTTTGTTTTTTCTTTCTATTCCTTCATGAAATGAATAATTCTTTGACCTTTTTCCTTATGCCTTTTCCTTGGCAGTTCAATCTACTCGATGTGGGCGGTGATCCCTAGGTTGGGGTTTTCTTGAGAAAAGGATAGATGGCTCAACATGTTTGGCAAGGGGTTGCTTTTGACTATATGGGAGATGAAATGAGGGCCTTTCTTCACTTTGAATTAGATTGCTTGATCCATAGAGCTTTCGACACTATCCTAGCATGATAGAGGTGGATACTACTCCTAGAGTTCTTAACTATGGTCTGCCCCAGCGTGGGGAGGACAGTCTTGGATCGGGGTTGACAAAGAAAATTTTCGCTTTCTGCAAGGCACTAGGGGTTAAGCAAAGGGAATATGAGCACATTGGTTTATTTATTAGTGATTCATTCCTTTTATTCATATGTGGGGAAGTGAAAGATGGCTCCTCTTCATTTTGATAAACTGGCCACACATCGCTTAGCTTCAGAGTCCTGCAAGTGCTGCCTTTGGGTAGTATCCTCACTCGTCCTTATTCTCTCTTTCTGTGGAAGGCTGATCATTTGGCGAGTGGTTACCTCATGCTATCATCCTTTCAAGTTGGATCATTCCATAAGATAAACCATGCCCCTTGCGTAGAAAGTAGTCGCTACTCCCCAAGGAAGGCAAGACAACAACAATAGAATAAAAGATTGTTATTTGATTATTATTATTATTATTACGGAAAGCATAAAGTTCTTAAGCAATAAGAAAATGTAAACATTAATTTAAAGATAGAAAGTGAAAAGGATAGAAAGAAAGTAGGTGTAAACACCCCTCTCTTGTACGCTTTTGCAAGGAACCCATTTTAGTACGGCTTTGGGACAATTCCCACATCTTTAATGCTCCATTCGTGACCTGAATCCTCGGCTAAGGCGAGACAGGCAAAGGCTTCTCCTAGAGCTCCAAAGATGTTGACACTGTTGATGCGGTTGTCAGCCTCCTTCTTGTACTTTGCAGTGGGTTCTTCTGTAAACAGGGTGACCAGCTCACCTCCTTCCAATTCAAAAGGCTCTGTCTGTTCTCTTGACTCCTCTAGCTCCTAGCTCATGTCTTCATAGTTGTACTCAGTTGCGGGCTAAGAGTTTTCTAGTAAGTGACGTTCCACCGCGGCATACCTCGGATGCAGAAACTTAGCACCCCATCCATCAACAACTATGTCCTTGGTCATCTCATCTTCCAGAAATACTGGCTCCTCAATGGGCCAGTTAGAAGCAACAGGCACCTTCTTAGGGTTATAAAGATAAATCGGGCATAATGGGAGATCTTCCTCCCAGTCATTTTCTTCATCGGTCTCCAAACCGTTCTCATAACCTTCGGCCCCGAGCTTGTCGAATTCTTCCTCGCCTTCCATTTCTACTAGTATCATATTGACGGTGTGATCTGGCAGAGGGTTAGTGATCGCATTGGGAGTAGGAGCAGGCTTTACTGGCTATAGATTAATGGTCTTATTATTGATCAAGTCTTGGATTTTGTGCTTGAGAGCAAAGCAGCTTTCGGTGTCATGCCCCTAGCCACCCGAATGGTACTCACATGTAAGGGTAGCATTAAAGGTTGGGGGTAGAGGGCTTGGCAACGGGCGAGCAGGGACGGGCTTCAAAATGTTGTTCTTCAGAAGGCTATGGTAAGCCTCGGTTTGGGTGCAGGCTAAGGCGTCAAAGGTATGGATGCGTCGAGCAGGTCTATTGAAGTTGGATCGTGCCCCAGCGGGACCATAGTTTGGGGCAGGAACAGGCATGGTCAAGGTGGGTAAGAGCAGGACAGGGGGTGATTGGAGCGGGGGTCGGTATTGGGGTGGTTGGCTAGGCAGAATAGCGAACACTTCACTTTCCTTCCTAATCGTGCCCCTTGTAGTGGCCACCTTTTTGGCTATGTGGGCAGTATTTTCTTCGGTCTTGGCATAGGGATCTGTAATTCTTCCTGTCTTGAGGCTATTTTCTATCATCTCTCCCTGCATGATAAGCTCAGAGAAGCTCTTTCCTACGCTTGTGCAGAGCTTCTCGTAGAATATACCTTGAAAAGTAATTACAAACAGTTGTGCATACTCCTTCTCCTCCAGCGGGGAATTAACTTTGCAGCGGCCTCCCTCCATCTTAGGGCATATGCTTTAAAGCTCTCCTTCTCACCCTTGCTCATCGTCATCAATGACCAGCGATCGAAAGTGAGGTCGATGTTGTGACGGTATTGGGCTTTGAATGCATTGACTAGCTCCATCCAGGTGGTGATCTTCCTTAAGTCCAGACGAGCAAACCATTGTAGAGCAGACCCTGTGAGATTGTGTTGGAATAGCTGCATAAGGAGCTTTGGATCGTTGCCATGTCCATTTAGCACTCCAGCATATAGACGAAGATGAGCAACAGGGTTACCGGTATCATCGTACTTCTGGAAGTCAGGCATTTTAAACTTAGCAGGTCTCGGATGGTCAGGGAAGAAACAGAGTTCATCATAGGAAGTGAACCCGTAAGCATCGTGGCCATGGAGACTTCGCAATGAATCTTTCAATCCTTGGATTTTTAGACTGAGAGGGTCTAGAGAGGCCTTCTTTATGGCATGTGAAAGCAATATGGTCTCTTCTTCTTCGGCATTGACCCCTTTGGCGTCTTCCTTAGTCTTCTTAGCATAGTCGAACTGAAGCATGATCCTTGGATTAGAGGGTTCAAGGTCTTTGGATGAAGTCATAGATGATGACGAGACCACAGTAGCATCCTTCATGGCCAGAGTTTGAATGAGTTTGAGCATCTCATCCATCTTAGTCCTCATTTCATTGACTTCCTCTTGAGAGACTTGAGAGGATTATTCAGGGTTAGCAGCCATCAATGTTGCTCTTTGCTGAGTGATAATAGGATCCCTAGGTGGATGCTGCCCCTTTTTGGGAGCAATGTTGACTCATTGCAAGGTGATGTTTGTAAATAGAAAATAAAAAGAGAGAAAGAAGAAGACAAAAACACAAATCGCAAGTCAGTTTCTGGTTTTTAGAGAGCTTTATGCAATGCATGTCCTAGGGTGTCCCTTTTTAAGAGGGAAACTAATCGTGATGTATTGGCCCACTTTTGGAGATAAGGGATTTGCCCCTATATGCAGACACTTTACCGTTAGGTAGGAACCTTCAGCCATCCATGCATTCATTCATATAAGTAAAGAAGTACATTAAATTTTGGGTTCAAGATACAAAAGAATTGAAATACATTTTAATAGGGGGAGGGAGAATATTTTCCTTTGGACTTCCGCCTATTTACTTTTACAAAGGAAAACCCTAAACTACTCTTGAGTCTTCGGATTTGTCTTCCTTGGACTTGATGTTGAAGAGGTCGTTGAGAGACCTTGTTGATTGTCCCTTGTCTTCGTGGCAAGCCTATCTCCGTGAGCATAGAGGGATTAGGGCCCCTCTTACGAGATGGATTGGGATGCATGCAATGAATCCTTAGGGTCACGTGGGAACCCTTAGGGTTTAGGTAGGTTTAATGCAAGAGAGAGTGACTTTGGTGTCACTCTCAATGGGTAGATCATATGCATGTGAATGCAGTGATTTGAGTTACTTAGAACTCTTATCTTGACATGGAATATTGAATGCATGAACATGGGTATGCAAAGAGTATAAGGAGAGAGAATACAATAGCAAGATAAACGTGCATGCATGAGCAGTTAGACAAGCATTATAACATTATGAATATAGACATTACAACAGCAGGAATAGACAGGTATAAATGAAAGTAAGAGCAGTCGCCCTTTCCTCTGTGGTTTTGAAAATGGTGCTCGTGTCTTAAATCTGGCAGAGGTTCGACTATGCATGGTGTCTATATGAGTATGAGGCTGAGGGTTGTCTAATGCGTCCTAAAAAGGCTCGGTCCCCAGATCTTCAAACCTAGGCCCACTACCCAAGGTGGTGCTATGATCGGTTGGTGATCCGAGCGGGGGAACCATCAAGAGGCCATAGGCAAAGAAATTGACACAACATCTTGCCCACAACCAATATACCGTTCCCCCTTTCTAACTAGAAATGACATATTAGGGTAATAATGCAAGTATGCAGAATGCAAGTGCACATGCAGTGTGTGTGTGATTTTTAAAAGTGGAGGAAAGAGCTCAACAACTCCCATTCATCCTGTTCATCACATTCATGCATAACAGTTAATAAAATTTAAACAAAATGTGTACCTACAAAACAAAGATGCAAGTGTTAGTATGAGGATGGCAAACATAATACAAGATAATATGAATAAATGCATGTTTTTTGAAAACAATTTTGAAAATTTGGTTTTGAAAATTTAAAGTGAATAGGATTGAACCAAGTTAATTGAAGACTTTAGATGGGTAAAGGGTAAAGAGACATGACTATGGCCTAACCCTCTAAGTATCCCCAGTGGAGTCGCTAGCTATCGCGCCCAAATTTTTTGCACTCGAGTAATACTCACACAAGCGGGAAAAATGTTGTACTCTCTCGTTAGAACTCACCCTCCTAAAAGAATGAGTGCGACTAGGTTTGAATTGAAAATAGATTTGAATAAAGGGCTTTTGAAAAAGATTTGGAGTCACCACTTAACTTGATTAAGGTGACTTAGGTCACCTAAAAACTAAGAATAATCCGAAGACTACACTTAGGGTTTTGGAAAATGATTTTGAAAATATCTCCTCAAGAGAGGGTTTTTAAGAAAAACAGGTTGTTTAGGCAACCTCTGGAAAACATTTAGCCCTTTTTGAAAAATAACTCCTTTTGGTCTTTGAAATCAGTGATCTAGATTCGGAAGTTGGTTACGTGTAGGGAACACGCACTAAGCCATCACCCTACCCCGCCCTTTCGGTACTTACATGTCAATCTACCCTAGATTCACCTATGAGAGTCTTTAACTAACTAATGTTCAATCCTATCCACTTTGAAAAAGAATGTTTGAAAAAGACATGATGCATGATATGCAAGTACTAGAAAAAAGAGAGTTTGAAAATAGATTTGGAAATAGATTTGAAAAGAAATAGATTTGATATAGATTTGAAAAGATAGAATTGAAATTGAAAAGTTTGAGAAATTAGAAATAGAGATTTGGAAATAGAAAATTGAAATTGGAAGTTTGAAAATAGATTGGAGATTTGAAGAGATTTTAGAATTTGAAATTTGGAAAATATGAAAGAATTTGAAATTTGAAAGAAGTTGTGATCGCACCGATGAGGGTTGCCTACGTATCCTGTTGGAGGAATCAGGTCAGTCGTAGTTCGGACAAGAGTTTGATTGAAAAGAGATTGAATTGAAAGAAAGAGATTGAATTGGAAAGACTTGAGATTTAGAAATATTTGACTCGAATGTTGGACTTGGAGATTTGGGAAGATTAGATTTTAGGAAATGTTCGAATTAGGAAAGGTCCAATTTAGGAAAGTTTTTAATTAGGAAAGTTTTATTTTTGGAAAGTTTTCAAATTAGGAAAGTTTTCATTTTAAGAAAGGTTTTGAAAGAGGAAAGGTTTTGAAAAAAAGAAAGTTTTAAGTTTGGAAAGTTTTAGAATTGGAAAGATTTGAGGTTTGAAGAAAGTTTAGAATTTAGAAAGTTTTAGATTTAGAAAGCCTTAGAGTTTGAATTTTAGAAAATCTTGAAATTAGGAAATGTTGAGTTTAGGAAAGATTTGAAAACTTGAATTTGGAAAGTTAAGATTTGGAAAGGGGTTGAATTAGGAAAGATGCGGAAGTTGAAAGTTTTAGGAAACTTATGGTTTAGGAAGGTAGGAAATTAGGAAAGATTTGAATTAGGAAAGATTTAGATTTTGAGTTTTAAAATTTAGGAAATATTGTTATGTTCAAGTTTTGAAAACTTAAGATTTAGTAAAGTGGAAGATTAGGAAGGAGTTGAATTAGAAAAGATTTGGATTAGGAAATGATTGGATTTTGTTTCTAAAAACGGAGGATAAGATCTAGTTTCCTAACCAGGAAGATTGGATTTGGTTTCCTACAGAGAAAATTGGATTTGGCAAGGATTTGAAAAGGGAAGTTTCTAGAAACCCTAGGTTTGGAAAACTATAGTTTTGACGTAGAAAGGAGGTTTTGGAAATGTGTATAACTTTGATGTGAAAACAAGAGGTTTTGGAAACTTATGTTTAAGGCAAGTTTGAAAATCATATTTTTGGAAAGAAAATTAGGGCTTCCTATTTGTGAGTTCTAGGGCTTGACTTGGGCTCTAAGGAAAGAGATTTTTGGAAAGTGTGTTTTTCGGAAAGAAGTTTTTGAAAGAAAATCCTAGAGAGGAGTTTCTAGAGGGAAGATTTTGGAAAGAGAGTTTTTTAGAAAGATTTTTGGAAGGAGATTGTTGGAGAGAGTTTTTAGGAAAGTCAATTTGGAGAGTGTTTTTAGAAAGTGAATTTTGAGGAGAGAGAGTTTTTGGAAAGAGATCCTAGTGAGGAGTTTTTTAGAAAGAGATTTTTAAGAAAGAGATTTAGGAAGAGGTTTTTCTAAGAAGGAAACCAAAGGAACGTTTTTGGAAAGTGGACCTTGAAGAGAGCATTCTGGAAAGGAATTTAAAAAGAGAAGTTTTGAAAAATAGATTTTTGGTGGGAGTTTTTGAAAATAACTTTGGAAAGGAAAGTTTTAGGAAAGTATGTTGAAAATGATATTTTTAGGAAGAGATTTGAAAAGAGAGTTTTTTGGAAAGTATAAAAACGTCTCACTTTCCTAAAGCGATTCTAGCCATAAGAGAGCTAGAACCACTTTAAAAAAGTGGTTGTGAAAACAACAAGGGTTGAAAATATGGACCATGTTGGTCACTTTGAATGTAATACTTTCCTAAAGCAATCCTAGCCATGGAAAGGCTAGAATCACCCTAGGATTGTGATTTTGAAAACATGTTTTGAAAAAGGAGATTTTGATGCAATTTTGAAAACAAGTTTGAAAACGATTCTGAAAACAACTTTGAAAACGACTTTTGGAAGATGCAAGATCATGATATGCACAATGCAATTTTGGGGTCGTGAACATACAAGGTTAAGGCTTCATCACATAATTAAGGGGGCCGAACCTACGTGGTCTTCGGTTAGACTAGAAGAAAGCCCCCGACACGGTGACTCTCCAATAGCCCAATCCTACACGTGGATCGGGAATCCCTTTGTTTCAAGCATGCAAAGAAAGGAGGGGGGGGGGGGGGGGGGGAAGAGATGGGGGATTAAAATAGAGAAAACAAAAGTGGGTTAGGAGAGAGAAGAGAGAGGGGGAAGTGCGAAAATTTAAAGAGAAAGCCTACCGTATGTCTTCTTTATTTTGCGCGCCTTACTTGTCTTCGGTCTTCGTCTTGATCTTCGTCTTCAATCTTCAAGAGTTATCTTTAAACTTCAGATTGTAGCTCTTCAAGTCTTCAAAGGAGGGTTGAAGGTTAGTGTATGAATGTATGGGGGTATATATGAGTGTATAGGAGGCTATGGTTTAGTGTATGGTGGCTAGGGTTTAGAAAACCTAAAGAAGCTAGGGTTTAGGGAGTGCACGAGCTCTATATATCGAAATATATGAATTTTAGATTGAGTTTGCGGACCTCTTTCATGTTGGAAGAGGCTCTGTATTTATAGAGGTTGGACAACACTGGCGTCTGTTGCAGTGGCACTAGGCCAAACTTTACACTGGCGCCAGACCAAACTTTACACTGGCGCCACTAGGAGTGGTGCCAGGCCATTTTTTGGCTTGGCACCACTACTAGTGGTGCCAGACATTTAGAAAATATTTAAGGTCGGCAAGCAACGTATCTTTGACTAGATTTGGGCACCTGTACTAGTAACTACCATGTAATTTTTAGCCTGACTTCACTAGGAGTGACTCCGGAAAGTCCGGGAAGGAGTTTGGAAGACCGGGAATGACTCGAAAAGCCGAAAAAGAGTAGGAACACTTAAAATAGTGTCCTAGAGGTTTTTGACTTGAAAAATGAAGACAAGATGTGTCGGAACGGTTGACCGAGCCTTTAGGGCAAAACGGTCAATCGAATAGGGAAGCTGCTGGGACAGACTCGGACTATCCCAGAAGAAGACTCGATATTTGGAAACATTATTCAGAATGTTCCCAAAGGTTGCCGGTTTGATTCCCAGAGCCGGTGTGGTCGAAAAAGGAGACCGGCCCACCAAGGGTAAAACGGTCATTTTGCACCGTGTTTGCTAGAACTGACTTGGAACGGTCCGAAAGGACAAAGAAAGGTTGAGGACACTATAAAACGTATTCTCGGGAAGTTACCAATTTGATACCCAGAGCTGGTGTGTTCGGAAAAGGTGACCGGCCCTCCATCCGCAAAACGGTCATTTCGCACCGGGTGTGCCGGAACTGACTCGGAATGATTCGGAACGATAGAAGAAGATTGAGAATACTATAAGAGGTATTCTCGGGAGGTTACCGGTTTGATATCCAGAGCCGGTGTGGTCGAAAAAGGAGACCAGCCCACCAGGGGCAAAACAGTCATTTTGTACCGGGTTTGCCGGAACTAACTCAGTATGATCTGGAAAGATAAAGAAGGGTTGAGAGTACTATAAAAAGCAGTCTCAGAAGGTTACCAGTTTGACACCCAGAGCCGGTGTGGTTCCCAGGGCGTTTGGATGCCTAGCGGCAAAATGGTCATCTTGACCGAAAAGTCTCGGAAAAGGCCCAATAGGCAGTTTGGTCATTTTTCACCGAAGTAGGCTAGCAGGCATTGGTGTTCACCTAGGTTTTGAGTGTTTCCACCACTCTGACGGCGGTTGTCGTGACACAAAGGTTTGTTGGCAATTCCCTATATCGACCTGTTTACGATATTTCCGCTACTTGAACGGTTATGATGTTTGCAAGTATTTTCGCTACTCAGACTATCTCGAGGAATAAACTGTCTCGAGAGAGGGATTGGAAAGGGGACTTATCGTCTCCGAAAAAACGTGCCTGATTTAGAACCGTCTCGAGGAATAAGCTGTCTTAAGAGAGGGATTGGAAAGGGGTCTTATCGTCTCCGAAAAGACGTTCTTGATTTGGAGTTACCGTCTCGAGGAATCAACTGTCTCGAGAGCGGGGTTGAAAAGGGGTCTTATCGTCTCTGAAAAGACGTGCTTAATTTGAAACCGTCTCGAGGAATCAACTGTCTTGAGAGAGGGGTTGGAGTTGGAATTGGAAAGAACAATGCCCGTAAGGGCATTTTTGTCATTTTGCCTCTATTTGGGCCTGGTGGGCACACGAGGCGATGGACAAACGAGATTTGGACTTAGAAAATTGGTTTCGATTGGAATACGTCCATATTGACTTGAGTACAAGTCTGGCCGGAGCGTAGACTGCCGAGCGGTCAAAAATTGGGTGCTTACAATTATGAAATTGGAGATTTGAAAAAATTATAGAATTGTGGATTTGAAAAGAGTTATGACAGCACCCATGAGGGTTGCCTACGTATCCTTTTTAAGGAATCAGGTCAGTCGTAGTTTAGACAAGAGTCTGATTGAAAATAGAAGATTTTGATTGGAAAGAAAAATTGAGTTGGAATTCAAATTGGAAGATTAGGAAATAAGGATTGAACTTAGACCTAGAATTGAACTTGAAAGAGGATTTGACTCTTGGAAGAGAACTTGGACTAGATTTGGAAAGATAGAGTTTTAGGAAATTTAGACTTAGGAAAAATGGGATCTAGGAAAGACTTGAGGTTTAAGAAAGATTTGACTCGAACGTTGGACTTAGAAGATTGGGGAAAGATTGGATTTAGGAAATGTTCGAATTGGGAAAGTTCTGTTTTAGAAAAGTTTCATTTTAGGAAAGGTTTCAATGTAGGAAAGTTTCGATTTAGGAAAGTTTTCGTTTGAGGGAAGTTTTGAATTAAGAATATTTGAAACAGGAAAGCTTCCTTTTCAGAAAGAGTTGATTTTTGGAAAGAGTTTGAATTAGGAAAATTTGAGTTTAAGAAAGGTTTGAAGTTTGGAAAGTTTAAAATTTAGAAAGTTCTAACTTAAGAAAGTTTTGAATTTAGAAAGTTTTGGCTTAAGAAAGTTTTGAATTTGGAAAGATTTGAAATTTAGGAAGTTTAGAATTTTAGAAAGATTCAAAGTTTGAGTTTTAGAAATACTTGAGATTAGGAAATATTTGAGTTTAAGAAAGATTGAAAAATTTAGATTTGGAAAGTTAAAATTTGGAAAGGTGTGGAGTTAGGGAAGGCTATAATTTAGGAAAGATTTAGATTAGGAAAGATTTGAGAGTTCAAGTTTTGGAAACTTAAGGTTTAGGTAAGTATGAGATTAGAAAGGATTAGAATTAGGAAAGATTTGGATTTTGTTTCTAAGAAGAAGTGTTTTGATTTTATTTCAAAAAATGGAGAATTGTATCAAGTTTCCTAAATGGAAAGATTGGATTTGGTTTCCTAAAAAGAAGATTGTATTTGGCATGGATTTGGAAGGTAAAGTTTTAGAAATCCTAGATTTGGAATACTATAGTTTTGATGTAGAAAACGCGATTTGGAAACCTACAGTTTGAGGCAAGATTAAAAATCATGTTTTAGAAAAGAAAATTAGGGTTTTCTAATCATTGGCTCTAGGGTTTAACTTGGACTCTAAGAAAAGAGATTTTGGAAAGTAAAGATTTTGGAAAGGAGAGTTCTTGGAAATGGATTTTGGAAAGTGTTCTTGGGAAGGAAACTTAGGGATCATTTTTAGAAAGTAAATTTTAAAGAGAGCTTTTTTGAAAAGAGTTTTGGAAAATATATTTTTGAAGAGAATTTTTAGAAAAACAATTTTGGAAAGGAGATTGGAAAGAGTTTTTAGAAAGTATGTTAAAAATGAGATTTTGAAGGAGATTTTAAAAAGAGATTTTAGAGAGGATTTGAAAAGGAGATTTAGAAAGAAAGTTTTAAAAGCAATTTGGAAAGCGATGGACTTTCGTAAGCCACTAAAAATATCTCATTTTCCTAAAACGATTCTAACCATAAGAAGATTAGAACCATTCTAGGATTGTGGTTTGAAAACAATAATGATTTAAAAATATGGACCATATTGGTCACTTTAAATGTAACACTTTTCTAAAGCAACCCTAACCATGGAAAGACTAGAATCAACTTAGGATTGTGATTTTGAAAAAGAAGATTTAATGTAAGCTTTGAAAATGGATTTGATGCAAGTTTTGAAAACAAGTTTAAAAATGAATTTTGGAGAGATGCAAGATCATAATATGCACAATGCAAATTGGGGTTGTGAACATACAAGGTTAAACGTTTCACCACATAATCAAGGGGGCCGAACCCACGTGATCTCTGGTTACACTAAGAGAAAGCCCTCGACATGGTGACTTTCAATAGCCTAATCCTACACATGGACCGGGAAGTCATTTGTTTCAAGCATGCAAGAACGGATGGGAAAAAGATGGGGGATTAAAATAAAAGAAAACCCAAGTGGGTTCAGAGAGAGGAAAAAGAGGGGGAAATTGCGTAAACGTAAATAGGAAAACCTACCTTATATCTTCTTTTATTTGTTTTGCTTTTATTTGCTTCCTTTGCTTTAGTCCTCGCTTCACTTTGCGTCAGTCTTTAATGGCTTGTCTTGATCTTCGGGTGCTTTGGGTTGTAGCACTTCAAGTCTTCAATGGAAGCTTTGGAGACTAGTGTATGAGTGTATATGAGTGTATGGGCGTATATGAGAGTTAGGGTTTGTATATGGGGGTTAGGATTTGGAGAACCTAAAGAAGACTAGGGTTTGGAAAGGCTACGAGCTCTATATATCAAAGAGGAGGTTTTTCAGACTGAATTTGTGAACCTTTTTCATGCTGGAAGAGGCTCTGTATTTATAGATAGAGGAATGACTTGGCGCCTATTGCAGTGGTGCTGGGAAAAAGTTTACATAGGTGCCACTCCTAGTGGCACTAGGCCATTTTTTGGCTACTAGTGGCGCCAGCCAATGAGGAAATGTTTAAGGTCGGCAAGCAACATATCTTCAGAAGATTTGGGCGCCTGTACTAGTGACTATCATGAAATTTTTAGCCACGCTTCACTAAAAGTGACTCCGGAAGGTTCAAAAATGATTTGAAAGGGCCGGGGATGGCCCGAAAGGTAGGAAAGGGACAGGAACCCTTAGAACAGTGTCTCGGGGGTAGTAGACTTGAAAGATGATGACAGGATTTGCTGGAAGGGTTGACCGAGTCATTAAGGGCAAAACAGTCAATCGGACCGAAAAGCTACTGGGATGGACTCTGAATGTCTAGGAGGTTACCGATTTGATACCCAGAGTCGATGTGGTTAGAAAAGGAAAACGGCCCACCAGGGGCAAAATGCTCATTTCACACCGGGTTTGCCGGAAGTGACTCGGAATGATCTAAAAAGATAATGGAACATTGGGAATACTATAAAAAGCATTATCGAGAGGTTACCGGTTTGATACCCAGAGCTGGTGTGGTGCTCGGGGCGTTCGGATGCCTAGGGGCAAAAATGGTCATCTTGACCAGAATGTCTCGAAATTGGCCTGAAACTGACTAGAAGACACTTAATCATGCCGGATTGTCTTTAAGACAATCCTGGGAAGGGTGAACTTACCGTTCTGAGGACTTAGGTACTCTCTCGAGAAACGTGCTGAAAATGGTTGCAGGGGCAGTTTGGTCATTTTTCACTGAAGTGGGCTAGCAGGCATCAGTGTTGACTTAGGTTTTGGTGTTTCCGTCACTTTGACGACAGTCCCATGACATAGGGGTTTGTCGGTAATTCCCTATATTGACCTGTTTACTAGTGTTTTTGTCACTCTAGCAGTTGTCATATTTACAAGTATTTTCGTTACTCTAACGGGTTGCGATCATTCTAGAGACTGCATAATCTCTGGAAGTTGTTAGGTGGACATTGAAACGGACATTTTTGCATTGGCGGGCTAGCAGGCGCTAAAAGTGGACCGTTCTACCATCTCTGGGACTTGGGGTCTCGTCCTGATCAATAGATTTGAAGGGACTTACCGTTCCGAAGAGTTCACTCAGAAATATGCCGGACAGGATGAACTTACTGCCTCGAGGAATCAACTTTCTCGAGGGACGTGCCAGAGTGGATTTGAAATTGGAATTGGAATTGGAATTGGAATTGGATCGGAAAAGGGGACTTATTGCCTTCGAGAAGACATGCCCAGTGGAATTGGACCAAACAATGCCCCTCAGGGCATTTTGGTCATTTTGCTTCTATTTGGGCCCAAAGGGGCTGCGAAGTGACTGATTGACAGGATTAGAATTGAAAATTTGAGTTAACTTAAAATATGTCCATATTGACTTGGATACAAGTTTGGACGGCCTGGAGACTGCTGAGCAGGCAAAAATGGGGTGCTTACAGTTGCCCCTCTTTTTTCTGTCTTTACTTGACGAAGATAGAAAACGATAGAGTAAGAGTCACATGTTGACCATGAGACAGTCGGAGGGACGAACTTTGAAAATTTTCAAAAACGGGAGTTTAGAAATGGATATTGGGCCCAAAAGGCCTTTGAAATTGATTTTTGGCGGGAAAAAGGGCAAAACTACTCGGAATTTGGAACTGACGCCACTAGCAGTGGCGCCTTTAGTAGAATTGGCTTGGCACCACTAGCAGTGGCACCAAGCTTGGGATCAAAACCAGCAAACTGCTAGTTCAACATTCTCGCAGAAGTTAAAGAGTTTTTGGAAAATCGAGAGTCTTCGTGAGGAAATCGACTTGGACATTGAAGGAGCGCCTCTTAGGGACCACGGGGGATTGCCAGAAGTAGACACCGTCGCCAAAAAAGTCACCGAAAAGGATGATTTCGCCGTAGAACTCCAAGAGGTGAGTTTTTTCTATTTTATGTTGATTTTGACGTATAGAATTCCGTGTGAACCATGTGAATAGTGGAAATTGATGTTTCGATATGTTTTGAACACTGTGGTGAAGTTATTTTTGCATTTCGGTACTTGTTTGATTGAATTTGAGTATTTTACGTGATTATGTGAAGGGGGTTTCTGCAAGAATTGGGGGTTTATTCCTACAGCTTTGGGCATTAAGCTTTTAGGCTAGATTTTTATACCGTGTGCCTTAGAAAAATGTATTTAACAACCGTGTGAAGTTTTGTAATTTTTTGCAAACTTTTTGAATTTTTTATTTTTTGAAAAATAAAAAAATGGAGAAAATTAAAAAAATGATGAAATTAATAGAGTTAAAAATTTAGAAAAATGTAGGAATATTTTAGAAAACATTTGAACTGATTTTGAGAAATTTTAGGATAACTTTAAAAACCATTGATTTGTTGGAAAATAAAACAAGTCTTTTGAAAAGTTTGAAAATTTAAAAAGTGTGTGCGGGTGTTGGTGTTATATGATTGTGATATTGTGCAATGCATGGCTCGTGTTTTGTGTTGATGTCGTGGGTGTTGTAGGGACAATTTTTAAACAAAATTCTGCCAAAATTTTTAGAAATCAAGGAAAGAATTGGAAAAGGCTTTGAAATAAAATCTTTTTGATGGAAAAAGATAGAAAACCCTTGAGATTTGACTTGAAGTTGGAAAATCAAAAGGCGTAGGAAATTTATTTTGACTCGAAATTTTAAAATAAAAAATGTGTAGGAAATTCATTTTGATTTATCACTTGAAATCTTTTTATTATTTGTTTATTTTAATTATTTAATTATTTATTTAATTATTATTTTTTTCTTCTACTTTTATTTTCTTATTTGTATATATCGTATATTAACACATCTTACCTTGGCTTATCTTTTCAGGATGGCAGATGCGGGTGATAATGGTTTTGAGAGGAAACATGACTCTGGGAAGGTGGCCCGGAAAGATTCTGCTAGTGGTTTCAGTTGATCTAAGGGTAGCCGGCAATCTACTATACAAGCATCATCTAGTCAGAATAGACGGGGGAGTAGACAACTTGTAGACCCCTTTCCTCCGGTTGAGTAGGCCTTTGAGGAGGAGATTGATGTAGAGGAAGAGATACTAGGTCTTGGCGATTAGGTGACTGGTTACAGGAGAGCCTCCATCCGACACAAACAGACAGACGTTGAGCTGGGCGAGTTGGAGGTACCAGACATTCCACTGCTGGGGGACTTTGCCTATCATATCAGTATGTATTCTAGACAGTATTTGCCCCCTCCGCAGGTACACACAGCTTTCAGAGGGGCCGTCCATCAGGTGTTTATGACCATACAGCGAGCCACTCCATCCTACTGTGCCTTCTTGGTTGAGATTAGGTTCGGGGCTTTCATGGGATTACAGGCTAACTGCCTGAACAAACATCTTGTGCTGACACTGATTAAGAGATAGTTTGGAGAGACTGGGACTTTCCATTTTGTTGGCTTTGAGCTGGGTTCAACCCCCTTGGATTGGGCTATCATCACGAGACTTTCCTTAGTCAGTTGGCGGATCACCCTATAGCCAGTCAACAAGGCTGTCACGTGTGTTTTGCTGGACTTGCCCCTTCAAGAGCGCTCTACCTTCCCAGTCTCCTAGCTTAGTTAGGATGACAGTACTTTTGTTGTTGAGCCACCACCTACCCAGCGAGAAATCATGAGGCGACGACTTGTTTTGTACATCAGCTTCAACTGCTTCCACAAGAACAACAAGTCACTCGTGCCTTTCCGATTGGTGAGTATAGTAGCTGACCTTGGGGCTTTGTCTGAGTTAGATTGGGGGTCTTTTTCTTTTGGCTGCTTCCTTCGATCGATGCGAGTCTAGACTTCCTCCCGTTGGGGCAGCATGGCTGATTTTTGGCCTTTTCTTGTCTAGTGAAGCTTCAAGTACCTGCCTGTCTGTCGCCCTGTAGTTATCGAGGATGACCTTTATCCTCGTGCTCTGAGATAGGCTCGTGACCAGGTAGCCCAGCGATCAGAGACCACCGATTTCGTGATGCTTCGGGCTAACCTAGAGCTAATTAAGGCAAGGGATGTGACTTGGCAGCCCTTTATTGGATCAGTTTATTATGAGACGGTGTAGTACTTGGTCCCGTTATCCCTGTCGAGGGCTTCTTTTCTCAGTGACGATTCTTGGGAGTCCTATCTTGGAGATCGACACTGGCGGCAGTTTCATGAGGAATTCTGATCACCAGGAGATCCGCTGGAGTATATGTTTGGAGCTTTGGTGGCGGGAGTGCCTATTCCCTATCAAGAGCACTAACCGGGTGTCGGGTTCTTGCTTCCTCTGGATACGGACTACGCTGCACACTTCGGGGCTCAATCTGTCGGTGCATTCACCTGGTTTGAGGTAATAGTCGGCTAATACGCTGTGGGCCAGGAGGTGGTTGACTTATGGCGCTGTGGCGGGGGATACGTGCCCCAGGCCGAGTTTACTACTGTGAGGTATCAGAGAGATCGATACCAGATGGAGCGAGATCAGTATCAGGCAAAGGTAGCTTCCTTGACGGCTTGGTTAGCCTAGATGGGAGGTGACGGGGTATGTCGTCTTTTCCCTCATTCTTCTTTTTGCTCTACTATTGGTTAGTTATTTCTTTGTCCTGTTAATTCTAGTTCTGTCTTCTTTGCAGGACGCTGGTGCTTCTAGTAGCTATCCACCTCCTCCGGATCTAGGTTTTGGAGATTTTGATCTCGAGGATATTGACTTTAATCTTTGATAGATGCCCTTGGAGGAGACCCTGATCTTCTTTTGCCCCTATCCTGGAGATGTATTTATGTTAGACATTTTTATTTTTGTAGATTTTGCACAAAGGTAGGCATTTATGATTTAGATAACTAAGTGCATATTTACAGCTAAGTACATGATCAGATGCATGTGATGGATGATGATGCTGTATATTTATTACATGAGTTAAGATTGAACTGTATTGGTGACTTCTGTTTCTACAGAGAGTTATGTCCTATATATGTAGAGCTCACACTAATTTTTTTTTTTTTTATAATGAAAATGTATACACATATTAGAAATATACTGGCTAAGAGAGTGACAAGGGATGATGTCAAACTTAGTATCCTTGGAATGGTAACTCCTCCCTTTTCGAGGGCTTGGCCTCTCCGTTGGCGCAACCTTACCTTGATTGGATGATAACACTTCGTACCCTTCTCAAGCTTTCAACTGCCTCTGATTTCTCTACCTCGGGGTTAGTATATAGGATTCTTGGGCTGAAACTCTAAACTCTCGGGGTTTTAGCAGCAGCTTACTTGACCTTTAGCAAAGCGATAAGTGGTCAATCTTTCAATCCGAGGAGACTTTACTTTAGGACCGTAATATAGGCTAGGCTATGGGGTTTTTCAAAACAACAGGATACGCATGCTCAAATTCAATATTGCTTTTAGCAGGGTTTAGATCCATACCATCCTTGACTATTTTTCCTAACAGGGTTAGCATCCTTCTTAGCTTCGGCAGCGTGTCTAGCTCATTTAGATCAAGCAATCCATTTTTAATCAGAGTGGACTTTAGTAAGGTTATAATGTAGGTTATGGTTTCGGGGTTTTGTAAGAAAGGGTAAAGGCTCGAACTTATTGTTTCTACTAGGCTTCTTTGTAACCTAGGATCACCTTTAAATTTCCTCCTTACTGTATACTTTTTAGGGTGAAAATGACTCCTTTCTTTCAACCTTGCTTTTTGAGATAAACATGACTCTCTTTTCTTTTGGCCCTCTTATTATGCCTTTCAAGATGGCTTAATCATGGTTTTCTTCAGGTCTTTCCTTAGATAAAAATAATTTTTTTTTCAGCCTCTTACCCCTTGGCAACTCTTTTCCTTCGCTTTTTTCTTTTTATCTCTTTTCTTTCCTTTTATGAAACGAATAATTCTACAACCCTTTCTTTCTTAGACCTTCTCCTTAGCAGTTCAATCTAACCCAATGTGGGCGGTGATCCCTAAGTTTGGGTTTTTTCAAAAAAAGATAAATGGCTCAATGGGTTTGGCAAGGGGTTGCTTCTGACTGTATTGGAAATGAAATGAGGGCCTCTCTTCACTTTGAACTAGATTGCTTGATCCATAGAGCCTTCAATGCTTCCCTAACACGATAGAAAATGGACATCATTCCTAGAGTTCTCAATTATTGTCTGCCCCAGTGTGGGGAGGACGGTCTTGGATCGAGGTTGATTGACTCCACTTTCCTCGCTCACCGCAACGGAAGTGGTTGTAATTTAAGTGAGGGTATCCCCACTATCGTGTTCTCCCATGAAACTTGTGCCAATCTTACAATAGAAACGGGCAAAGTTTAGAAAACTATGCAAATTGATGGCTATGGTAACTAAACTTGACCGAAAATCTTTTGGAGTTTGTGGATTTGTTTTGCTAACAACTAGGCAAATAATTGAAATTAAATTAAGGCCACCAACTTGATCGTCCAAGCGGACCGTCAGGACGGACTCTTGCACTTTAAGCCCATTTTTGCCATTTTATCACCAAAAACCTATAATGCACAAAGAAAACTACTTTAAATTAATTTATTACTAAAAACTTATTCTAATATTCATATTGCGGTTAACAAACAACTAATTAGGGGACAAAAATTACACTTTTAGAGTGAAATCAACACCCTCCAACTTAGCTTTTGCTAGTCCCTAGCAAAAATATATAATAAAAAGGAGATATGAAAAGATAATTGAGGAAAATATACACAACCCAGTCAACATATCGATGGACACATCTCAAACCTCAAACACATGTAGGAGTTATGCAAAAATTCATACACTAGAGAAGTTTGTGCGCGTGTGCATGATAAGCCAATGCTAAGCAATATATAAGGAACTCAATTATGCACTTCCAAACTGTAAAGTTTTGATTCAATCCTCACCGGGCATACCCTCGAAATAAAAGACCCACATAGTTCACACAATGATATGTTCAACAATGGAGTAATTGTACAAGGCAAAACAAGTGAACATATCCAAAATAAAGAACCGAACCAAATGTACGTGTATCGCTTTTGGCATTCATGAAGGAATGTTCATAGATGAGCAATGATTTAAAGAATTGACAAGATAAAATTTTTACTCTAATAAAAATTATAATGAAGCATCTTTGGATCGATTAAGTGATTTGAGAGGCAAAGAGGTAAGGTAGGAATGATAAAAAGTAAGTACAAAACACATCACGTGTCTATGAGATGATGAATAGATATCATTTCCAACTCTTCCCTTTTTATGTACCCAAAGATTCAAACAATAAACATTTTCAATTTTACAACTCCTTCTCTTTGACTTCGTTACCACTCTACATGTTTCTCCTTTTTTCCTTTAACATTTTTTTTTCAACTCCGTCATATACCCACTTTTTTTTTCTTTTCTTTTATTATTCTTCTTCTTCTCTCTCTTTTTTTTTTATAATATTTATATCTTCGTTTCCCCAACATAGTATAAAATAGGGTTATGAAGTACTAAAACTACAGTGATATTTTTCGAGGAAGAAGTTGGTGACAAATGAAATGATAAATGGGTCCTATGATAATGGCTATCAAGAAGGATATGGGCGTATAATAATATAAAGATGCCAAATTATAATATTCCATAAAGTAAAAGTGTCAATGTCAAGATCGAAACTCATCTTGTGAACCAAATGCAAGAATAAAAAAGTTATTCAAGAAAAATTAGAGTGAAAGATCAATCTGTGAGTAAATGTAAACGCTCAAAAAGACGATAAATACTCTAAAGCTCACAAGGTCATAATCTCCACTAAGTATGGACGAAAATGCAAAGTAGAGTAACAAACATATGTTACAAAGCATAACTCGTGGTAAAAGTGTATAACTTTCTACCAATGCATGAATCAAACACTTTCCATAGAGTCAAAAGTACGAAAACTAGTCCATCTCAATCTAAGTTAGGTCATACTGTCAAAAATTGTGGTATAGTGCATCGAAAATAAAGAGTCAACACATCCATCGCAAAAACTAACAAAGCAGACATAATAAGAGACGTAAATAGATGCGTGAGCGAAATGAAGGCTGATACTGATACCATACAATACCAAAATTCCTATCAAAACGGTACAGTTGAGTAATATATACCAAAATCTAAGCACACTTGTAGCTAATCAATCCAAAAATACAAGATAGATTAAAAGGTTATACAAAAATAAAAGACGTACAGTAAAGAAAGCTCAAAACATAATTCCCTATATCAAAACAAGATTTTAGATACAAAATATGATGCAATGATATGCTATGTGTGTACAAAAAGTATAAAACCCTAGACTGTAATCAATCATCTCCATCATCATCTAGAGGTGGTGCAACAGCTGTCCTAAGGGTCCGGACCTTAACAAATAACTCCTTAATGATCTTGGTCTGGCCTCGGGTCTGACCCTGGAGTGTGGTCATCCACTCAGACTGCACTCAGATCTGGCCCTCAAGTGTAGCAACATGAATTGCTTGAGCAACCTGGCTAACCATAATCTCTCGATGCTGGGTCGCTCCCGTAGCCTCCAGTCTAGCAATATTGACAAAATGCTGTGCTGATGCTGCAGCTAAAACATCTAATGTTTGTCGCATTTGCTCAAGCATCTGTAATGCCAGGTTGGGCATCTGCGGTGGCTGAAAGTGCTGCTACTGCTGCTGATGCTGATGAATATCTAGGTCATACTGGTCCAGGTCAGCAAGGTCCGGCTACTCCTGCTCAGGAATCGGTGCTTGCTGCTGGGCAAGCATCTGTGGCTGCGGCTAGAACTGCTCCGTGCTGCTGTAATCTACGAGATCTCAATCCATGCTGGATGGTGGACCTACCGATGGCCTCCCTCGATGGCTAGAGACGAGCTATACTAACAATCAGGGTCTTGAATGCAGACTCGATCACCCGTGTCAAAAAAATTGTGAAAGGGATGGATCCTTCAGCACGCGGGTGCAAGCACTCCTCTGCTAGGACTCTAAACTGAAATAGTGGGAGATCTATGGTCCTACCCATCCCAATAGCCCACAACAGACTCGCCCTACCCCTCTTAACCTCAGAATGTCTAGCAATGGGGTATATGGACTGACAACAAAAAATGTACAATGGGGCGTAGATTGGGAGCAACGAGTTAACCGACAATTGCCTATGAATACCCCAATCGATGCTTGGGAGACATACCTCATCAGAAACGACCCTGAAATCATCCGGAGCTCCCCTAGATGGGAAACTATACTGAGGGTTTACCACCCAGGGCAGTCCATAAATCTCTGCAAAAGTGCCGGGGGTAATCCCAATGTCATGCCCCCTGACCTAGGATATAATCTGCTCGTGTCCTGGAGTAATACAATAGACACACACATTCACTGTAAACTCGGTGAGTAAGGTAAATAGGGCATCCCACGTGAATGTAGTGAGAGGGACCCAACCCCGGCCCTTAAAGATACCGGCCCACAAAAACCTGGGGTTCCTAAACTGCTCTAGGTCCATCTGGCTCTCAAGTACTATACCTCTCCTCATCCAAGTTTGGGAGAATGCCTCGAAGGCATCCTTCGACACAAAATGTGTGTCGTCATAGGCTGGGGCTAGCTCAGCCCCCGCTGGGCCAGCCGGAAGGGCATTTAGGGCCCCTCTGCCTGCCATAATCACTAAACACCCTAAAGTGAACTCTAGGTAAACAATAAAATAAACAAGGAGTGGCTCAGGAATACCTAGGAAAGTGTGAAACCAAGGGCGGAGGAGTCAAGGGCACGTGCTCGGGCTTTGACAAGGCTCTGCTATCGTCCAAAAACTCTAAAAACTCTCAAAATATCTCCGTATAGCGTCTATATTGAGTCTGAACTCAATTCAGATGCCTATTTATAGACCTGGCTAAGCGTCCGACGCGCATCCGAAGTACCTCCGGACAGTAAAGATGCTTTCAGACGGTCAAAAATGCGTTTGGATGCTAAAAAATACGTTCGAACAGACCGTTCAATGCTCGTTTGGACACCGTCCGAATGGGCAATAATTTCTGTGGGAACCGTTCGAAGTACCCGTCCAAACGGACAAAAGGCGTCTAGACTTATGCATTCGGACGCACCGTCTGAACTATGTAATTCTCAAAAAATTTCAAAAAAAACTAAGGAAAACCTAGAAAACTCAAAACAATACACAAACACAACTTCAAAACTTCAAAGACAGCACAAGTATAAGAAGAAAACTACCAAAATTATACAAATTTACACAAAAGAAGAGCTCAAAACAAGCTCGCCCCACCCCTCACTTAAGAGGTTGTATTGTCCTTAAAGCAACAAAAACATGAAATAGACCGAGGACAATAACAACGGGAGTGCAGGAGATCATAGGGGACAATCATCAAGTCAAGATGGGTGGATCAATGAGATCTACACAATTTACCTTTCCTTGGAAAGCCTCGAAATAGGGCTTTAACCTTTGTCTGTTGACCTTGAAAGGTGTGCCATTCTTAAGATTTTGCACCTCAATAGCACCATATGGAAAGATTTCCCTAATTTGGTAGGGGCCAGACCATTTACTCCTGAACTTTCCTAGAAAGAGATGTAACCAAGAATTGTAAATAAGAACTTTTTGACCAACATGAAAAGATTTGTGATGAATGTGTTGGTCATGGCGGACTTTCATCTTAGCCTTTGAAATTTTTGCATTTTCATATGCATCATTTCTTATTTCATCTAGCTCATTCAATTGTAGCTTCCGGTGGTTGCCGATTTCACCCAACCCCTCATTATATTGTCGAATCGCCTAATATGCCTTATGTTCTACCTCAACCGGGAGGTGACATGCTTTTCCATACACAAGACAGTATGGGGAGGCACAGAGAATGGTTTTGTAAGCTGTTCAATAGGCCCACAATGCATCAATTAAGCGTAAAGACCAATCTTTTCGAGACGAATTAACCGTCTTTTCTAAGATTGTCTTGATTTCTCGTTTAGCTAATCGACTTAACCTTGTGTTTGAGGATGGTATGGCAAACTGACCTTATGAATAATGTCGTACTTTCTCATGAGTACCCCTAATGGCCTGTTATAGAAATGGGAGCCACCATCACTTATGATGGCATGAGGCAAACCGAATTGGGAAAAAATATATTCTTTCAAAAATTTGACCACAACTTGGTGGTCATTGGTGCCGGTATAGCCTCTACGCATTTGGAAACATAATCAATGGCCACTAAGATGTAGAGATACCCAAAAGAACTAGGAAATGGACCCATGAAGTCTATGCCCCAACAATCGAAAACCTCCAAAACAAGGATAGGGTTAAGGGGCATCATGTGTTTCCTAGTAAGGCTCCCTAGCCTTTGACATCTATCACATGCCACACAAAATGAATGCACATCTTTAAACATAGTCGGCCAATAGTGTCCACTTTACAAAATTTTGGCCACAGTTCTTTTTGATGAGAAATGGCCCCACATGCATGAGAATGACAGAATCTCATTACACTTTCAAATTCATCATCCGGCACACATCGCCGTACAACTTAATCCAAACAATATTTGAACAAATAAGGCTCGTCCCAAAAGAATTTCCTTGCTAGCCTAAAGAATAGCCTCTTGTCCAATGCGGACTAATGAGAAGGAATGGCTTTTGTGGCCAAATAGTTGTCCACATCGGCGTACCATGGAGTTAAGGCTTGATTCAAGGCGTTGTAAGGCATGAGTTGCTCATCGGGGAAGGTCTCACAAATAGGAGAGTCATCTTTGGCAAGGTACTCAAAAGGGAGGAGAGATAAATGATCTGTGATAACGTTTTCTACTCCTTTTTTGTCCCTAATTTCAAGATCAAACTCTTGAAGAAGGAGAATCCACCTAATTAATTGAGGCTTTGCATCTTGTTTGGACATGAGGTATTTAAGTGCAGCGTGGTTGGTGAAAACTATTACGCGAGACCCCACTAAATATGAGCAAAACTTGTCCAAAGCAAAAACAATAGCCAACAATTCTTTCTCGGTGGTAGTATAATTTATTTGGGCCTCATTCAATGTTTTGCTCGCATAATGGAGCACATGAGTTTCTTCTCATTTCGTTGTCCTAAAACGGCCCCCACAACAAAGTCACTAGGATCACACATTAATTCAAAAGGTAGGCTCCAATCTGGAGGTCGGATTACGGGAGCCGTAGTCAAATAATTTTTCAACTTATCAAAAGCTAGCTGACAAGACAGAGTCCACTCGAATGGAGCGTCTTTTGCCAAGAGGGCACATAAAGGCCTAGAAATGGAACTAAATGATTGAATGAAGTGTCGGTAAAAACTGACATGCCCAAGAAAAGATCTCACATCTCTCACGTTCCTTGGGGCGGGTAGCTTTTAAATAAGCTCAACCTTGGTGAGATCTACCTCAATGCCTCTCCTGGAAATGATGTGGCTTAGAACAATACCATGTGTCACCATGAAGTGACACTTCTCCTAATTCAACACAAGATTGCTCTCCTCACATCGTTTTAGTACCGACTCTAAGTTTTGAAGACATTGAGCAAAGGTGTCCCCATATACGGAAAAATCATCCATAAAGACCTCCAAAATTTGCTCCACCATATCAACAAAAATACTTATCATGCATCTCTAAAAAGTGGCAGGAGCATTGTATAACCCAAAAGGCATTCGCTTGTAAGCAAATGTGCCAAAGGGGCATGTAAATGTGGTTTTATCTTGGTCTTCCATGGCGATTTCCAATTGATTATATCCGGAATAAACATTAAGGAAACAAAAGTAAGCCCGTCCTGCTACCCGCTCCAAGACTTAGTCAAGGAAGGGAAGGGAAAATGATCCTTGGTAGTTACGGCATTCAGGCAATGGTAGTCAATACATATATGCCACCCGGTTTGGATTCGAGTAGGTATCAATTCATTATTCTCATTTTTAAATACCGTCACCTCGGACTTTTTGGGGACAACTTGGGTGGGACTCACCCATTTAGAGTCGACAATTGGGTATATAATACCCACATCAAGAAGCTTTTGTACCTCACCTCTCACAACTTCTTTCATAGTTGGGTTCAATCGGCGTTGCATTTGGCGCGCCCGCTTAGCCCCTTCCTCAAAATAGATGTGATGAGTGCATACGAGAGGGCTAATGTCGTGCAAATCGGCGATTGTCCAACCTATGGCTTTCCGGTGCTTCTTGAGCACCTCTAACAAGCTCCTTTCTTAAGCCTCCATTAGTGATGAAGATATCACTATGAGATAAGACTCACCCTTACCCAAAAATACATATTTAAGGGTAGAGGGCAAAGGCTTCCTATCAAGCGTAGGAGCCTCAAGTTCTAATAGTTAGGGCTTGACGGGGTTAGGAGTCAAAGGCTCAAAAGTGAGGGTCCATTGACCTACCGCTATGATAGGACAAACCTCTAGACTGCTACCCTCATTAAGAACATCCCCTTCTTCCTCATCTCCTAAGCAATCTAGACCCTCACTAAATATCAACGTTCTAGCCAAAGGGTCTTCTACCGTTTGCCTCTAAAAGTGCTCTTGCACTATCGAGTCAATAAGGTTCACCTCCAGGATGTCCTCTAAATCCCTCGGTTGTTTTCCTGTGTTAAACATGTTAAGTTCAATGGATATGTTCCCAAATGACAACTTCAAGAGACCCCCTCACACATGGATAATGGCATCACGTGTGGCTAGAAAGGGTCGGCCCAAAATGATAGGAATGTGGTTCCGAGCATGGGGATTTACAACCGGTTAGGGATTTAAGACCACAAAATCGGCCGGGTAATAAAACTTATCAACTTTCACTAAGACATCCTCCACTATTCCCCTAGGGGCTTTCATCAAACGGTCCGCTAACTGGAGTGTGATCCTCGTAGGTTTCAACTCATCTAGTCCCAATTGCTCGTACACCTAGTACGGTAATAGATTCACACTCGACCCCAAATCTAAAAGGCACCCCTCTATCCTATGGTCTCCTATGACACATGTCACGGTAGGACAACAGAGATCTTTGTACTTTGGTAGGGTCTTGACTTGGACTACGGAATGGACATCCTTAGCAAGAAAGGCATTCTCCCTCACATTCAATCTCCTCTTAATAGTGCATAAATCTTTAAGAAATTTAGCATAAGAGGACACTTGTTTAATGGCTTCTAAAAGAGGTAGATTTATTTTGACTTGCTTGAAAGTCTCATACATCTTAGAACTCAATTGATTCTTGGGTTTAACTAATCGGTGAGGAAATAGAGCATGAGCCAAGAGCTCACGTTCCACTCTCAAAGCTTCCTCACCATTGGACATAAACCCACTCTTCTCTTTCTTCTCACAATTCTCTTCCTCTTTTTTTTTTTTCTCTCTCATTCTTTTCTTTCTCACTCCCCTCCTCCTTCTCACTTAGCACTCTCTCACCATTTTTTTCTTTACTAGGCTCTTCCTCACTAACGTCCGAATTCTCATTTACCTTAGACACTTTTTCCCTACCCTTAGAGTCCCTAGGAAGGATAGTTTTATCAATGGTCTTACCACTCCTCAAAGTGGTAATGCCTGAAACATTTTCGAGGCTAGTTGATGGTTGGGTCAAAGTTTCGGTGGATTGCACTTGCCTAGATAGATTGGGTTGAGGTTGTGCACGCAACTTACCCTTCTCAGTAAGGGTCAAAGCTTGGGTAACAATAGTCAATTGACTCTTGATGTCGTCTAAAGTTTTATCAACCTGTAAATTTACCCCCCCTTGGGTTTGAATAAATTGTTGAAGGGTATCCTCCAACGGCTTTCGATGTGGAGGGTGGTATGAGTTGGGTTGAGCTTGAGGTGGAGGTTAGAATGGTTTCGGTTGGGTTAGAAATGATGTGACCGGTGGAGGTTGGTAATGTTGTGGGTGTGATGGTGGAGGAGGTGCTTGATAAGATTGAGGGTTGTGGTACCCTCCTTGATAAGCTTGGGGATTTGAAGTCCCCTCATTGCGCCATCCAAAGTTAGAATGATCCCTCCATCTTGGGTTGTAAGTATTGGAGTAGGGGTTTCCCCCACCTCGATTGTATTGCCCAATTGCATTGGCTTGGCCATGCAAGGCTTCCTTAATCCCCGGGATAACTAGGCACGACGTGGTGTCATGCTCTTTGGTCTCACAAACCGCACAACACATTCCCTTTGTCTTTTCACTCCCCATCGAACTTACATTCTTAAACTCTGAAGCCTTTAATTTTCTCGCCATGGTGGCAAGCCTAGCATTCATATCATCAACTTCTTTCAATTGATATTTTGCCCCTTGTGTGTTGGGTTTACCCTCAGGATTTTGGGTCCCGGTGGTCGCCCAATCGCGAGCCAAATTAGCAAGGTAATCAAAGTATGAATAAGCTTCGTGAGGTTGCTTATCCATAGAAGTTCCCATGCACATAGTCTCAACAAATTGTTTGAGTTGGGGCGTTAAAGAAGAGTAAAAGATGTTGATGATGTGCCATTCGGCAAAGCCATGGTGTGGGCAAGAAACAAAAAGCTCTTTAAACTACTCCCAGCACTGAAAAAATGATTCTCCGAACATTGGAGAAAATTCTGAGATTTGGCGTCTAAGCGCCTCCGTTCTATTTTTTGAAAATTTTTTTTCAAAACTCTCCTTGAAGAGTTTGCCAATAGTGGATAGAGAGTGGTCTCAACGAATTGAACCACGTCTTGGCGGTATCCTTTAAACAAAATAGAAAGAGTTTAAGAAAAAAGATTTTCCATGGACACAAGTTATCCATCACTAAGGAGCATGCATCCTCAAATTCCTTGATGAAGGCATAAGGCCTTTTCGAATCAACCCCATGGAGTTAAGGAAGCATTTGCATCATGCCCGGCCTTATGTTCAAGGTGGCATAGTGGGGTGAAATAATAAGGCAAGAACTCGGTGCTTGCCGTGGTGGGTTCAAAAAATCTCTCATCCAGAATTGGGGAGCCCCCATGTCCCTATGGTTGCTCTCATTTTCCATGTTTTCACCCCCTAAACCATGCGCTAGATTTAAAAGAGATTGGGGTGGCAATCCACCCATCGGTGGGTGTTGCAAGACATTTGGATTGGGTGGAGCAACATTAGGTAGCGTACTTTTATTGTTTATTTCATCCATAGGAGTTGTACCTAGGTCGACTACTAATGAAATTTTGGGAGAAGATGTGTTTGCCGGTGATGGTGGGTTGACTCGGTAAAGGCGTCTATTGTCTATTCGTGCCCAATGGGACATGCAAATGAAATGCACAAATAGTATGCCTCAATCCTAGTCAACACATCATACACAAACAATATATGCCGGACAACGGCTTTTCAACTCCAACCTCCCACTCCACGTGCTCAAATACCACCAATTAGCAAATAAAGCACACACTATCTTAACTCCTTTAATGCTCCTAGCAATATGCAATGCTACTAATTAATCAAACAAAAGAAACTATTGAAAAGAACGAAATAAAAATCCTAACATGGTATCCACATTGAGTTTGAAGAAATTACCTAGGCCTGAAGCCGTAGATGCTTCCCTCGTAGGTGGGTGATCAATTCCCACCTTGTTTTTGCGATTTGCAAATTTTTTTTTTTCGTTTTCGCAATTTTCTCCTTCCTTTAAGTCCCCGAAAATGGCGCCAAAACTTGACTCCACTTTTCTCGCTCACCGCAGCGGAAGTGGTTGTAGTTTAAGTGGGGGTATCCCCACTATCGTGTTCTCCCATGAGACTTGTGCTAATCTAGCAATAGAAACGGACAAAGTTTAGAAAACTATGCAAATTGAAGTCACAAGCTAAGGACGGAATTGATGGCTATGGTAACTAAAATTGACCGAAAATCTTTTGGAGTTTGTGGATTTGTTTTGCTAACAACTAGGCAAACAATTGAAATGAAATTAAGGCCACCAACTTGACTCTAGCTAATGCAATTTGGCAAAGATGAGAATTTTACTACAATAACAACAATTATAACTAAATTAATTTTGATCTAACCGAAATTTCAATGAAAACAAGTAGAGATTTAAATTGATTAAAAAGGGAGTTTGGGTTCAAATGTTCCAATCTACCAATTCTAGCACGGAATTTGAAAGGGGGAGTTTGGGTTAAATCAAATCAAGAACCGTCTAAAGGCCCTTGATTCGAAAGGTTTAGCTTTGAAAGTTTAGAGATCTCTAATTATTTTGGAATTAAATTTTATCATCATTCATAGGTTCTTTAGAAATAAATCACATGTTACTAACTATGATTATAGATCTAAGATTTCTACAACAATTAATTCCAAAATAATTAGAGAAAAGAAACAAAATAGATATTCAATGAGATTCAAGAGTCCCTTTTCATTTCCTATGCTTTCCTTGGTAGATCTTCACATTTGTCCCCAAACAATGAAGTTAGCTTGTTGATTCCATGGTTGAAAGCTTGTCAAAGTGTAGAAATACTATCTCAACTTTAAATCAAAAGGATATATATATTGAACTAGAGTGAATGACAAGGATTACAACAAAATAGCACTAAAAACCTAACTAAACCCTTCCCAAAGTCCTAAATACAACAAGATAAAGTAAATCTAAGCAAAATACAACTTTTTCCCTATTTCTATCTCTCTACCCGTGGCTGCAACCCTAAAAAACATAACATCCCTCTCTTTCCTTTGACTGCTGGGTTGTAGGGCAAATTTGCGCTCCCCGTCTAAAGTGTGTCCGACGGCCGTCCGATATGTGCTCGAAAGGTCTGTCTGGATTGTGAAGTAACCATCCGGATGATTAATTCAACGTTCAGATGGTCTTTAGATGCCAAATCTCGGCTCTATATGTCCTTCGAATGGGAAATCATGACTATGTGATGGCTTTGAACGGAAATAATCGACTCTGTGATAGCTTCGAATGGGAAAACTCGACTCTGGAACTCTGATTTTCATCGTAGCGTCTGGACGCTTTTTTGTCCATCCGAACGGACTATCCGAACGGATCGTCTGAACAGCTTTACGGTCCGAACGTGCTTTTGACCGTCCGGACAGACTCCTGCACTTTAAGTCTATTTTTGTCATTTTATCACCAAAAACCTATAATGCACAAAGAAAACTACTTTAGATCAATTTATTACTAAAAACTTATTCTAATACCCATATTGTGGCTAACAAACAACTAATTAGGGGACAAAGATTATAATTTTAGAGTGAAATCATTGATAAGGAATATTTCACTCATAGCGAGGCACTAGGGGCTAAGCAAAAGTGAATATAAACACATTTTTTTTTATGAGAAAATTAAAGATGGCCCCTCTTCATTTTGATAATATGGCCACTCATCGCTTAGCTTTTGTGTCTTACAAGTGTTGCCTCTGGGTAGTTCCCTCACTTATCCTTATCCTCTCTTTCTTTAGAAAGCTGATCATTTGGCAAGTGGTTAATTCATGCTGTCATCTCTTCAAGTCAAATCGTTCCCCAAGATAAACTGTGTCCCCTTGTATAGGAAGTAGTCACCATTCACAAGAGAAATATCAGATAACAGTAATGAATGAAGAGACTATCATTTGATTATTATTATCATTTTTTATGAAAAGCAATATGGAAATGTAAACATCAATTTAAAGATATGAAATAAAAGAGATAGAAAAAAAGTGGGTGAAAACACCCCTCTCTTTTACATTTTTGAAGAGAACCCATTTCAATAAGGCTTTGGGACAATGGCCATATCTTCGATACTTCATTCGTGATTTGGGTCCTTGGCCAAGGCAAAACAGGCAAAGGCTTCTTCTAGATCTCCGGATATGTTGACGTTGATGGCACGGTTGTCAGCCTCATTAAGCTCCTTTTTGTTCTTTACAGCAGGTTCTTCTGGAAATAGGATGGCTAGTTCACCTCCTTCTAACTCGAACGGCTCCATTTATACTCTCAACTCTTCTAGCTCCTAACCTATGTCTTCATAGTTGTACTCGGTCACGGGCCAAGGGTTCTCTAGTAAATGATGTTCGGCCGCGGCATACTTTGGATGTAGAAACTCAACACCCCATCCATTAACAGCCATGTTTTCAACAAGCTCTTTTTCTAAAAACATTGGCTCCTCAACTAGCCAGTTAGAAACATTAGGCACCTCACAGTTATATAGATAAATTGGGTAAAATGGGAGATCCTCCTCCCAGTCATCCTCTTCATTGGTCTCCCAATCCACCTCATAATCTTCAGCCATTGGCCTAGCGAACTCTCCCTCGTCTTCTGCTTCTACTAGTATCACATTAACGGTGTGGTCTGGCAGAGGGTCGGTGGTCACATTGGGAGTTGGAGCAGGTTTCATCGGTTGCAAATCAATGGTTTTGTTGTCTATTAGCTCCTGAATTTTGTGCTTGAGAGAGAAGCAACTTTCGGTGTCATACCCTTGGCCACCCGAATGGTATTCACAAGTGAGGGCGGCATTGAAGGTTAAGGTTAACAGGCTTGGCAATGGGCAAGCAGGTATGGGCTTCAGGATATTATTCTTCAGAAGATTGTGGTAGGCCTTGATTTGGGTGCAGGCTAGGGTATCAAAGGTACGGATGTGTTGGGCATGTCTATTAAAGTTAGGTCGTGCCCCAGCAGGGCCATAGTTAAGGGTTGGAACAAGCATGGTTAAAGTAGGTAAGGGCAAGCCAAGGTGTGATTGTAGTGGTGGACGGTATTAGGGTGGTTGGCCTGGAAGGATGGCAAACACCTCGCTCCCCTTCTTGATTATTCCCCTTGTAGTAGCCACCTTCTTGGCTATGTTAGCAGAACTTTCTCCCATCTTTGCATAGGGGTCCGTAATCCTCCCCGTCTTGAGATCGTTTTCTATCATCTCCCCTTGCATGATGAGCTCAGAGAAACTTTTCCCCACACTAGTGTAGAGCTTTTCGTAGTATATACCCTGAAAAGTGTGCACAAACAATTGCACGTACTCTTTCTCTTCTAGCGAGGGATTGACTTGTGCAGCAGCCTCCCTCCATCTCAGGGCATATCCCTTGAAGCTTTCCTTCTCACCTTTACACATCATCATCAGGGACCATCGATTAGAAGTGAGGTCGATGTTGTGACGGTATTGGGCTTTGAACGCATTGACTAACTCAATCCAAGTGGTGATCTTCTTTAGGTCCAGGCGGGCAAACCATTGTAGAGTAGACCCAGTGAGGTTGTGGTGGAATAACTGCATGAGAAGCTTTAGATCATTGCCGTGACTGCTCAATGCCCCAGCATAGAGACGAAGATGAGCAATAGGGTTACCAGTGCCATCATACTTCTAGAAGTCAGGCATTTTGAACCTAGCAGGTCTCAGGTGGTCAGGAAAGAAACATAGCTCATCATAGGAAATAAACCCGTAAGTGTCATGGTCATGAAGATTTCGCAGTGAATCCTCTAGCCCATGGATTTTCAGACTGAGAGGGTCTAGGGGAGTCCTTTTTACAGCAAGTGAAAGTAATATGGTCTCCTTTTCTTCAGCGTTGACCCCCTTAGCGTCTTCCTTGCTCCTCCTAATATTGTCAAATTAAAGCACGATCCTTGGGTTAGGGGTTCAAGGTCCTTGGACAAAGTCATGGATGCCGATGGAACTGTAACAATATCCTCCATGGCCATAGCTTGAATGAGTTTGAGCATTTCATCCATCTTGGTCCTCATTTTGTTGGCCTCTTCTCGAGAGACTTGAGATGATTCATCAGAGTTGGCGGCCATTAGTGATGCTATTTGTCGAGTGACAATGGGGTCCCTAGGTGGATGTTGAACCCTCTTGGAAGCAATGTTGACTCAATGCAAGGTAATCTCTGTAAATGAAAAAGAAAGAAATAGAAAAACAAAAACACAAATTACAAGTCAGTTTCTGGTTTTTAGAGAGCTCTATGCAATGCATGTCCTAGGGTGTCCCTATTTAAGAGGGAGATTAAATGTGATGGCTTTGGCTCATTTTCGGACGGGGGTCTACCCCTGTATGCAAGTACCTTGCCATTGATCGGAAAACTAAATTCATAAAAATAAGGAAACTTATTGAATAAAAGAATAAAAGTACATTTTAATAGGGGGGACGGGGAACATTTTCCTTTGGACTTCCACCTATCTAATTTTACATAAGAAATCCTAAACTATTATTGAGTCTTTGGATTCGCCTTTATTGGATTTGATGTCGAGGAGATCACTGAGAGACCTTGTTGATCGATTGCCCTTTGTCTTCTTAGTAACCCTATCTCTGTGAACACAGAGGGGTTGAGGCCCCCCTTATGGAATGAATTGATGTGCACACCATGAGTCCTTATGGTTACATGGGAACCCATAGAGTTTGGGTAGGTTTAATGCAAGGGAGAGCAACCTTGGCATCACTCTCTTTGGGTTGATCATATGCATGAGAATGCAGTGACTTGAGTTACTCTGGAACTCTCATCTTGACACGGAGTATAGAATGTATGAAAATGGATGCATAGACAATAAGGAGAGAGAATGCAATGGTAAAATAAACGTGCATGCATGAGCAGTTAGACAAGCATTATAATAGTAAGAATACAGTCATTATAACAACAGAAATAAACAGGTATAAAGGAAAGTAAAAGTAGTCGCCCTTTCCTCCATGGTTTTGAAATTGGTGCGCATGTCTTAAATCCGGAAGAGGTTTAGCTATTTATGGTGTCTATATGAGCATGAGGTTGAGGGTTTACTAATGCGTCCTAAAAAGGCTTGGTTCTCAGATCTTCAAACCTAGGCCCACTCCCCGAGGGGGTGCCATGATCGGTTGGTGATCCGAGCAGGGGAACTATCAAGAGGTCATAAGTGAAGAAACTGACACAAGGTCTTGCCCACAACCAACATACCATTCCCCCTTCTAACTAGAAGGGACAGATTAGTGTAAAAATGCAAGTATACAGAATGCAAGTGCATGTGCAGTGTATGTGTGATTTTTAAAAGTGGAGGAAAGAACCCAACAACTCCCATCCATCCTGCTCATCACATTCATTCATGCATAGCAGTTACTATAAAACAATAAGGTCAATAAAAGCCCACCTAAAAAATAAAGATGCAAGAGTTAGTATGTAGATGACAAACTTAATGCAAGATAATATGAATGGAATTAAATGCATGTTTTTTAAAATAACTTTGAAAATTTGATTTTGAAAATTGAAAGTGGATAGAAGAAGACAAGTTAATTGAAGACTCTACATAGGTGAAGGGTGAAGAGATATGACTATGGCCTAACCCTCTAAGTGTCCCCAGTGGAGTCACCAACTGTCGCGCCCAGATTTTTCGCACTCGAGGAATACACATATAAGCAGAAAAAATATTGTACTCTCTCGTTAGAACTCATCCTCCTAGAAGAATGAGTGCGACTAGGTTTGAATTGAAAATTGATTTAAATAAAGGGCTTTTGAAAAACATTTGGAGTCGCCACCTAACTTGATTAAGGTGAGTTAGGTCACCTAAAAACTAAGCACAATCCAAAGACTATACTTAGGGTTTTTGAAAACGATTTTGAAAACACCTCCTCAAGATAGGATTTTTAAGAAAACAGGTTGTTTGGTAACCTTTACAATATATTTAAACCCTTTTTTGAAAATAACTCCATTTGGTCTTTCGAAAACAGTGATCCTAGGTTTGAAGGTTGATTACGTGTAAGGAAGATACCCTAAGCCATCACCCTACCCCGCTTTTATGGTACCTACATGTCTATTCACCCTAGATTCACCCATTACAGTCTTTAATTAATATATGTCCAAAACTAAGAATATTTAAAAGAATGATGCAAGATATGTAAGTGTGAGAAAAGATTTGATTTTAAAAATAGACTTGGAAAAGAAATTTATGATTTGAAAAGACTTGATTTAATTTTAGAAAAGAGATTTGAAAAGATAGATTTAATTTTTGGAAGAAAGTTTTAGAAATTAGAAATTGAAAATAGATTATAAAATTGGAGATTTGAAAAGAGTTATGACCACACTTATGAGGGTTGCCTACGTATCCTTTTTGAGGAATCATGTCAGTCGTAGTTTGGATAAGAGTCTGATTGAAAATGAAAGATTTTGATTGGAAAGAAAAATTGAGTTGGAATTTGTAAGCACCCCATTTTCGACCGCTCGGCAGTCTATGCTCCATCCAAACTTGTACTCAAGTCAATATGGACGTATTCCAATCGAAACCAACTCTCTAAGTCCAAATCCCGTCTGTCCATCGCTTCGCGGGCCCACTAGGCCCAAATAGAGGCAAAATGACCAAAATGCCCTTAGGGGCATTGTCCTTTCCAATTCCAACTCCAACCCCTCTCTCGAGATAGTTGATTCCTTGAGACAGTAAATTTATTCCAAACCAGGCACGTCTTTCCGAAGACGGTAAGTCCCCTTTTCAATTCCAAATCAGACACGTCTTTCCTAAGACGGTAAGCCCCCTTTCCAATTTCAATCCCTTTCTTGAGACAGTTTATTCCTTGAAACGGTAAATCTATTCCAAATCAGGCACGTCTTTCCGAAGACGATAAGACCCCTTTTCAATTCCGATCCCTCTCTCGAGACAGTTTATTTCTCGAGACGGTAAATCTACTCCAATCAGGCGTGTCTTTCCGAAGACGATAAGACCCATTTCCAATTCCAATCCCTCTCTCAAGACAGTTTATTCCTCGAGATAGTCCGGAGCGTTTTTCAAAGAAAATCTCTTCGAAACGGTAAGTCCCTTTAAACCTGTCGACCGAGACGAGACCCCAAGTCCCCTAGATGGTAGAACGGTCCACCTTTGGCGCCTACTAGCCCGCCAATGCAGAAATGTCCGTTTAGGCACGTCTTCTGAGAAAGTTGACTTCTCAGGTGCTAAGTCCCTTTAGCAGCTTCCCGAGATCAGGCAGTCTCGGGAATGACCGCGAACCGTCAAAGTAGCAGAAATACTCGCAAACATCGCAACCGTCAGAGTAGTAGAAATACTCGCAAACAGGTCGATATAGGAAATTGCCAACAAACCCCTGTATCACACGACCGCCATTAAAGTGGCGGAAACACTTAAAACCCAGGTCAACACCGGTGCCTGCTAGCCCACTATGGTGAAAAATGACCAAACTGCCCCTTGGGCTTTTTCTAACACGTTTCTTGAGAACACACTTGAGTCTTCAGAACGGTAAGTCCAATCTTTCAAGATTGTCTTAAAAGCAATCCGAAATGATTAGGTGCCTTTTAGTCAGTTTCGGGCCAATTCCGAGACTCTCCGGTCAAGATAACCATTTTGCCCCTAAGCATTCGAACGCCTCGGGAACCACACCGGCTCTGGGTATCAAACCGGTAACCTTCCGAGAATACTTCATATAGTATTTTCAACCTCCCTTCATCCTTTTGGATCATTTTGAGTTAGTTCCGGCAAACTCAGTGCGAAATGACCGTTTTGCCCCTGGTGGGCTGGTCACCTTTCCGACCACACCGGCTCTGGGCATCAAAACCGGTAACTTTCTAAGGATGCTTTTTATAGTGTCCTCAACCTTTATTTATCCTTTCGGATCATTCTAAGTCAGTTCCGGCTAACCCGATACGAAATGACCGTTTTGCCCCTGGTGGGCCGGTCACCTTTTCCGACCACACCGGCTCTAGGAATCAAACCGGCAACCTTTGGGAACATTCTAAATAATGTTTCCAAATCTCGAGTTTTCTTCTAGGACAGTCCGAGTTCGTCCTGATTGCTTTCCAGCTCGATTGACCGTTTTGCCCTTAAAGGCCCTGTCAACCCTTCCGACACATCCTATCCTCATTTTTCAAGTCAAATACCTCCGGGACACTATTTTAAGTGTTCCTTCTCTTTTCTGGCCTTTCGGGTTATTCCCAGCCTCTTCAAATCATTCCCGGACTTTCCGGAGTCACTCCTAATAAGGCTAGGCTAAAAATTGCACGGTAGTCACTAGTACAGGCGCTCAAATCTAGTTAAAGATACGTTGCTTGCCAAATTATAAACTTTCCTAACTAGCTAGTGCCACTAGTAGTAGCACCAGGCCAAGAATTGGCCTGGCGGAGTGGTGCCAAGAGGAAAATTGGCTTGGCGCTACTACAACAGGCGCCAGGTCTATCCCATCTCTATAAATACAGAGCCTCTTCCAGCGTGAAGGAGGTCCACAAACTTACTCTAAAAACTCTAAAATTTGATATATAGAGCTCGAACACTTCAAAAACCCTAGCTTCTCTAGGTTTTTCAAACCCTAGCCACCATGCACTAAACTGTAGCCTCATATACACTCCTATACACCCTCACACACTTATACATTAGCCTCCAACCCGCCTTTGAAGACTTGAAGAGCTGCAAACAGAAGCCTTGAAGATTAAAGACGAGCCCTCGAAGATCAAGACTGAAGAAAGCAAGGCGTGCAAAATAAACAAGACACAAGGTAGGCTTTCGTTTTACGTTTCTGCACTTCCCCCCTCTCTCTTCTCTCTCCTAATCCACTTGGGTTTTCTCTATTTTAATCCCCTATCTCTTTCCCCCCCTTTCTTTGCATGCTTGAAATAAGGGGACTCCCGGTCCATGTGTAGGATTAGACTATTGGAGGGTCACCGTGTCGGGGGCTTTCCTTTAGGCTAACCGGAGACCACGTGGGTTCGGCCCCCTTGATTATGTGGTGAAGCCTGAACCTTGTATGTTCACGACCCCAAACTTGCATTGTGCATATCATGATCTTGCATCTTCCAAAAATTATTTTCAAACTCGTTTTGAAAGTTTGCATTAAACTTGTTTTCAAAATTGCATCAAAATCTCCTTTTCATAACTTGTTTTCAAAATCACAATTCTGGGGTGATTCTAGCCTTTCCATGGCTAGGGTTGCTTTAGGAAAGTGTTACATTTAAAGTGACTTTTATGGTCCATATTTTCAAATCTTATTGTTTTCAAAACCGCTTTCTTAAAGTGGTTCTAGCCCTCTTATGGTTAGAATCGCTTTAGGAAAGTGCGACATTTTTATACCTTCTAAAAACTCTCTTTTCAAAAGTCTCTTTTTCTAAAAATCTCTTTTTTAACATACTTTCCTAAAACTCTCCTTTCCAAAGTTGTTTTAAAAACTCCCTCTAAAAATCTATTTTTCGAAAACTCTCTTTTTCAACTCATTTCCAAAATCCTCTCCCCAAAATCCACTTTCTAAAAACACTCCCTAAAAATCTTTCCAAAAACTTTCTCCAACAATCTCCTTCCAAAAATCTTTCTAAAAAACTCTCTTTTCAAAATCTTCCCTCTAGAAACTCCTCTCTAGGATTTCCTTCCAAAAACTTGTTTCCAAAAACACACTTTCCAAAAATCTCTTTCTTTAGAGCCCAAGTCAAGCCTTAGAGCTAACAATTAGGAAACCCTAATTTTCTTTCCAAAAACATGGTTTTTAAACTTGCCTTAAAACCTAGGTTTCCAAAACCCCCTGCTTTCTACATCAAAATTACATATTTTCAAAAACATATTTTCTACGTCAAAACTATAGCCTTCCAAATCTAAGGTTTCTAAAACTTTCCCTTTCCAAATCCTTGTCAAATCAAATCTTCCCGTTTAGGAAACTAGATCCTATCCTCCGTTTTTGGAAACAAAATCAAACCTTCCCTTTTAAAAACAAAATCCAATCCCTTCCTAATCCAAATCTTTCCTAATTCAAATCATTCCTAATCTTCTACTTTCCTAAATCTTAAGTTTCTAAAACTTGAACTTGAAAATCTTTCCTAAATTTTAAAACTCAACTTCCACATCTTTCCTAATTCAACCCTTTCCTAATTCTACCCCTTTTCAAATTTTAACTTTCCAAGTCCAAGTTTTCAAATCTTTCCTAAACTCAAACTTTTCCTAATCTCAAGATTTTCTAAAACTAAAATACTAAAACTTTCTAAATCTTAAACTTTCTAAATTTCAAATCTTTCTAAATCCAAAACTTTCTAAACTCAAAACTTTCTTATTTTCAAAACTTCCTTGTTTTCTAAACTTTTCAATTTTCAAAACTTCCTTATTTCAAAACATTTCAAATTCAAAACTTTCCTAAGTTTAAACATTCCAAATTCAAAACTTTCCTAAGTTGAAACTTTCCTAAACCTAAAACCTTCCTTAGTGAACCTTTCCTAATTTTGAAACTTTCCTAAAATGACACCTTCCTATTTTGAAATTTTTCTAATCCGAATCTTTCCAAAATTCCAAGCTTTCCTAATCTTCCAAGTCCAAGTATTCAAGTCAATTCTTCTCTAAACTCTTTCCAAGTCAAATCCAAGCCTTCTTTTCTAAGTCTCAAGTATTTCTAGATTTTCTAAAACCAAGTCTTTTAAAATCAAATCTTTTTAAATCTTCCAATCAAAGTTCAATCTCTCAATCTTCCAATCCAATTTCCGATTCAATCTCTTTCTTCCAATCAACTCTTCTATTTTCAATCGGACTCTTGTCCGAACTACGACTGACCTGATTCCTCCAAAAGGATACGTAGGCAACCCTCATGGGTGCGGTCACAACTTTTTTCAAATTTCAAATTCCTCCACATTTTTCAAATCTCAAATTTCACAATCTTTTCAAATCTCCAATTTATTTTCAAACTTCCAATTCCAAATTCTATTTTCAAATCTCTATTTCTAATTTCTGAACTTTCCAATGTCAAATATCTTTCAAATCAAATCAATTTCTTTTCAAATTTATTTCCAAATCTATTCTCCAACTCTCTCTTATCTTGCACTTGCATCTCATGCATCATGTCTTTTTAAGTATTCTTTTTCAAAGTGGATAGGATTGGTCATTGGTTAGTTGAAGACTCTCATAGGTGAATCTAGGATAGATTGACATGTAGGTACTGAAAGGGCGGGGTAGGGTGATGACTTAGTGCGTCTTCTCTACACGTAACCAACCTCCGAACCTAGGATCACTAATTTCAAAGACCAAAAACGAAGTTATTTTTCAAAAGGGCTAAATGTTTTCCAAAGGTTGCCAAACAACCTATTTTCCTGAAAACGCTCTCTTGAGGAGATATTTTCAAAAACATTTTCCAAAAACCCTAAGTGTAGTCTTCGGATTATTCTTAGTTTTTAGGTGACCTAACTCACCTTAATCAAATTAGGTAGCAACTCCGAATCTTTTCCCAAAAGCCCTTTATTCAAATCAATTTTCAATTCAAATATAGTCGCACTCATTCTTCTAAAAGGGTGAGTTCTAACGAGAGAGTACAGTGTTTTTTCCGCTTGTGTGTGTATTCCTCGAGTGCGAAAAATCTGGGCGCGACAGAATTCAAATTGGAAGATTAGGAAATCAGGATTGAACTTAGACCTAGAATTGAACTTGAAAGAGGATTTGACCCTTGGAAGAGAACTTGGACTAGATTTGGAAAGATAGAGTTTTGGGAAATCTGGACTTAGGAAAGATGGGATTTAGGAAAGACTTGAGGTTTAAGAAAGATTTGACTCGAACGTTGGACTCGAAAGATTGGGGAAAGATTGAATTTAGGAAAGATTCGAATTAGAAAAGTTCCGTTTTAGGAAAGTTTCATTTTAGGAAAGTTTTGAAATAGGAAAGGTTTTGATGTAGGAAAGTTTCGATTTAGGAAAATTTTCATTTTAGGGAAGTTTTGAATTAAGAATGTTTGAAACAGGAAAGCTTCCTTTTTAAGAAAGAGTTTATTTTTGGAAAGAATTTGAATTAGGAAAAGTTTAGTTTAAGAAAGGTTTGAAGTTTGAAAAGTTTAGAATTTAGAAAGTTCTAACTTAAGAAAGCTTTGAATTTAGAAAGTTTTGACTTAAGAAAGTTTTGGATTTGGAAAGATTTGAAATTTAGGAAGTTTAGAATTTTAGAAAGATTTAAAGTTTGAGTTTTAGAAATACTTGAGATTAGGAAAGGTTTGAGTTTAAGAAATATTGAAAAATTTAGATTTGGAAAGTTAAAATTTGGAGAGGTGTGGAGTTAGGGAAGGTTAGAATTTAGGGAAGATTTAGATTAGGAAAGATTTGAGAGTTCAAGTTTTGGAAACTTAAGGTTTAGGAAAGTATGAGATCAGGAAGGATTAGGAATTAGGAAAGATTTGAATTTTGTTTCTAAGAAGAAATGTTTTGATTTTGTTTCAAAAAATGGAGGATTGTATCAGTTTTCAAAATGGGAAGATTGGATTTGGTTTCCCAAAGAAAAGATTGTATTTGGCATGGATTTGGAAGGTGAAGTTTTAGAAAGATTTGGAAGACTATAGTTTTGATGTAGAAAATGGGATTTGGAAACCTAAAATTTAAGGAAAGATTAAAAATCATGTTTTAGAAAAAAAAATTAGGGTTTCCTAATCATTGGCTCTAGGGTTTAACTTGGACTCTAAGAAAAGAGATTTTGGAAAATAAAGATTTTGGAAAGGAGAGTTTTTGAAAAGGGATTTTGGAAAGAGTTCTTGGGAAGGAAACTTAGGGAGCGTTTTTAGAAAGTGAATTTTAAAGAGAGCTTTTGGAAAAGAGTTTTGAAAAGTGTTTTGGAAAATAGATTTTTGAAGAGAATTTTTAGAAAATAATTTTGGAAAGGAGATTGGAGAGAGTTTTTAGAAAGTAAGTTGGAAAAGAGATTTTGAAGGAGATTTTAAAAAGAGATTTTGGAGAGGATTTGAAAAGGAGATTTGGAAAGAAAGTTTTAAAAGCAATTTGGAAAGGGATGGACTTTCGTAAGCCACTGAAAATATCTCACTTTCCTAAAACGAGTCTAACCATAAGAAGATTAGAACCATTCTAGGATTGTGGTTTGAAAACAACAATTATTTGAAAATATGGACATATTGGTTACTTTAAATGTAAAACTTTCCTAAAGCAACCCTAACCATGGAAGGGCTAAAATTACCTTAGTATTGTGATTTTGAAAATAAGTTTTGGAAAAGAAGATTCAATGCAAATTTTAAAAATGGTTTTGATGCAAGTTTTGAAAACAAGTTTAAAAACGAATTTTGGAGAGATGCAAGATCATGATATGCACAATGCAAATTGAAGTCGTGAACATACAAAGTTAAAGGCTTCACCACATAATTACGGGGGCCGAACCGACGTGGTCTCCAGTTAGACTAAGAGAAAGCCCCCGACATGGTAACTTTTAATAGCCTAATCCTACACATGCACCGGGAAGTCCCTTGTTTCAAGCATACAAGAAAGGGGGGGAAGAAGATGGGGGATTAAAATAGAAGAAAACCCAAGTGGGTTCGGAAGGAGAAGAGAGAGGGGGAAATTACGTAAACGTGAATAGGAAAGCTTACCTTGTATCTTCTTTTATTTGTTTTGCTTTTATTTGCTTACTTTGCTTCGGTCCTTACTTCGCTTTGCGTCAGTCTTCAAGGGCTTGTCTTAATCTTCGGAAGCTTCGGGTCACAGCACTTCAAGTTTTCAATGGAGGCTTTGGAGGCTAGTGTATGAGTGTATATGAGTGTATGGGCATATATGAGAGCTAGGGTTTTTATGTGGGGGCTAGGGTTTGGAGAACCTAAAGAAGATTAGGGTTTGGAAAGGGTACGAGCTCTGTATATCGAAGAGGTTTTTCAGATTGAATTTGTGGACCTTTTTCACACTGGAAGAGACTTTGTATTTATAGACAGAGGAATGACTTGGAGCCTGTTGTAATGGTGCTAGGAAAAAGTTTACATTGGCGCCACTAGTAGTGGCGCCAGCCAATTAGGAAATGTTTAAGGTCGGCAAGCAACGTATTTTCAGAAGATTTAGGTGTCTGTACTAGTGACTACCATGCAATTTTTAACCTAGCTTCACTAGGAGTGAGTCCAGAAGGTCTGGAAATGATTTGAAAGGGCCAGGGATGGCCCTGAAGGCCGAAAAGGGATAGGACCCCTTAGAACAATGTCTTAGGGGTAGTAGACTTGAAAGGTGATGAGAAGATTTGCTGGAAGGGTTGACCGGGCCATTAGGGGCAAAATGGTCAATCGGGCCGGAAAGCTACTGCGATGGACTTGAAATGTCCCAGAAGAAGACTTGAGGTCTGGAAACATTACTTAAAATGTCATAGGAGGTTACCAATTTGATACCCAGAGCTGGTGTGCTTAGAAAAGGAAAACGGCCCCCTAGGGGCAAAATGGTCATTTCACACTAAATTTGCCGGAACTAACTCAGAATGATTCGGAAAGATAATGGAATGTTAGGAATACTATAAAAAGCATTCTCGAGAGGTTATTGATTTCATACCCAGAGCCGGTGTGGTTCCCAGGGCATTCGGATGCCTAGGGGCAAAAATGGTCATCTTGACCGGAATGTCTCGGAATTAGCCCAAAACTGATTAGAAGGCACCTAATCATGTCGGATTATCTTTAAGATAATCTTGGAAGGGTGGATTTATCATTTTGAGGACTTAGGTACTGTCTCGAGAAACATGCCAAAATGGCCCTAGGGACAGTTTGGTCATTTTTAGCGAAGTGGGCTAGCAGGCACCGGTGTTGACTTGGGTTTTGAGTGTTTCCATCACTCTAACAGTGGTCCCATGACATAGGGTTTGTCGACAATTCCCTATATCGACCTTGCAATATTTACGAGTATTTTCGTTATTCTAACAGGTCGTGATCATTCTAAAGACTGCCTAATATCTGGAAGCTGCTAGGTGAACTTAGCGCCTGAGGAATTAACTTTCTCAGAAAGCGTGCCAAAATGGACATTTCTGTATTGGCGGGCTAGTAGGCGCCAAAAGTGGACCATTCTACCATCTCGGGGACTTAGGGTCTCGTCCCGGTCGACAAGTTTGAAGGGACTTACCGTTCTTAAGATTTCACTTGGAAACGTGCCGGACAGGATGGACTTACCACCTCGAGGAATCAACTTTCTCGAGGGACATGCCGGAGTGAATTTGGAATTGGAATTGGAATTGGACTGGAATTGGATCAAAAAAGGGGACTTATCGCCTTCGAGAAGACGTGCCCGTTGGAATTGGACTAAATAATGCCCCCAAGGGCATTTTGGTTATTTTGCCTCTATTTGGGCCAAAAGGGCCCGTGAAGCTACTGATTGACGGGATTAGACTTGAAAAATTGAGTTATCATAATATGTCCATATTGACTTGAATACAAGTCTGGACGGCCTAGAGATTGCCGAGCGAGCAAAAATGGGGTGCTTACACAAAGGTGAAAATGAAAGCTTTAAGAGTTATGCCCTTAGATAGAGAGAAACAGTTGCACAAGTTCATCCCCCATTGGAAGAGAAGGAGTATGTACAGTTGTTTGTGCACACTTTCCAAGGCATATACTATGAAAAACACTGCACGAGTAAGGAAAAATGTTTTTTCGAGCTCATCATATAAGGGGAAATAATAGAGAACGGACTCAAGACAGGGAGGATTACAGACCCCTATGTAAAAATTGGAGAAAGTTCCGCCAATATGGCCAAAAAGGTGGCTACTATACAGGGAGTAATCAAGATGGAAAGCGAGGTGTCTACCATCTTAACCATTCAACCACCCCAATACTGTCCCCCACTTCAGTCTCACCCTATCCTACCCATGCCCACTCTAAGCATGCCTGCTTAAACACCTAACTATGGCCTTGCTGGGGCACGACCTAATTTCAATAGGCCAGTCTGACGCTCCTGTAACTTCGATGTCTTAGCCTGTACCCAAACTAAAGCTTACCATAACCTACTGAAGAACAACATCCTAAAACCCATACCAGCCCATCTGTTGCCAAGCCTTCTCTCTTTAACCTTTAATAGCGCCCTCACCTGTGAGTATCATTCGGGTGGCCAAGGGCATGACACCGAAAACTGCTTCTTCCTTAAATACATAATCTAAGACTTTATAAATAATAAGATCATTGATTTACAACCGGTGAACCCTACTCTTGCTCCCAATATGACCACAAACCCTCTGCCGGACTACACGGTCAATGTGATACTAGAGGAAATAGAAGATGAGGGGGAGTTAGATGAGTTCATGGTCAAAGATTACGAAGGGGATTGGGAGACTGATGAAGAGAGTGACTGGAAGGGGGATCTCCCACCATGCCCGATCTATCTCTATAACCCTAATGAAGTGCCTGATTCATCAGACTGGCCGACTGAGGTGCCCATGCCTATGGACGAGAATTCCGCCGAAGATATGATGGCTGATGGTTGGGGTGAGGAGTTTCTACACCTTAGATATGCCGCAGCTAAGTGTCACTTATCGGAAAACCCCTAGTTTACATCTGAGTTTAATTATGAAGACATAGGCTGGGAGCTAGAAGAGCCAAAAGCACAGATGAAGCTATTTGAATTAGAGGGAGGCAAGCTAGCCACTCTATTTGTGAAAGAACTTGCTGCCAAGGACAACAAAGGGGTCAATGAAGTTGACAACTACACAATCACTATTAACACACCTGGAGCTCTAGAAAAAGCCTTTGCCTACCTTGCCTTGGCTGAAGATCGAAATCAGGGATAGAGTGTTGGAAATGTGGGCATCGTCCCAAAACCATACTGAAAGGAAGTCTCGTCAAAAGCATACAAGAGAGGGGTGTTTTCACTCACTTTCTTTCTATCCCTTTATTTCCATGCCTTTAAATTAATATTTGCATTTTGATGCTGCTTAAGAACTCTATGTTTGCATTTCATTAAAATAATACAATGTTAGTTTTTGATTAAATTGCTATTATCTTATATTTTTCTTATGAATGGTGAATGCTTCCTACACAAGAGGCATGATTTATCTTATGGAGGACTTGACTTAAAGGGTATGATGGCATGGGTTAACCACTCACCGAAGGATCAACTTTTCTAAAAGAGAGAGGATGAGGATGAGGATGAGTGAGGAAACTACCCTAAAAGCAACACTTACAAGACACCGAAGTTAAGCAATGTGTGGCTAGACTATCAAAAGGAAGAGAAGCCATCTTTCATTTTCCCATAAAAAAAAATTTGTTTATATTCCCTTTACTTAATCCACTAGTGCCTCACAAAAAGCAAAGATTTCTTGTCAAACCCTAATCCAAGACCGTCCCCCCACACTGAGGCAAACAAATAACTGAGAACTCTACAAAGTATGTCATTCATCCTCCATCAAGTTGAAGCAACACAAAGGCTCTATGGATCAAGCAATCTGGTTCAAAATGAAGAGGGAACCTCATTTCATTTCCTATACAGTGAAAAGCAACCATTGTCAAACATTTTGAGCCGGTCACTTTCCTTTTCAAGAAAACCCAAACCTAGTGATCACCACCCACAATGGGTTAGCTTGAAGTGCTAAGGAAAAGATCTAAAAAAAAAAGAGTTTTAGAAATGTTCAAAGGAAAGAAAAGAAATGGAAGAAAAAGAAAAGCAAAGGAAAAGAGTTGCCAAGAGGCAAAAGGCTAAAAAAAAAAAAAAAAAATCTAAGAATAAGCTTGAAGAGAGTCATTTTGTGCCATCTTGAAGGGCATATAGTAAAGGCAGAAGAGAAAAGAGTCATTTCATGGCATTCTGAGAAGTATATAGTAAAGACAAGAAGGAAAATCCAAAGGTGATCCAAGGTGATAAAGAAGCCCAGTAGAAGCTACAAGTTCGAGCCTTTACCTTTTCTTGTGAAACCCTAAAACCATGACCTACACTACAACCCTATTAAAGTTCACTCTGATTGAAAATGGATTGCTTGATCTAGATGAGCTAGACGTATTGCCGAGGCTAACGAGGAATGCTAGAGGGCCAAAACTTGCCGAAGGAACAACCAAGGATGGTGTGGATGTAAACCCTACCAAAAGCGACATCAAATTTGAGCCAGCATGTCCCATTATTTCAAAACCCTATAACTTTGCTTATATTACAGCCCTATAACAAAGTCTCCTCAGATTGAAAGATTTGGCTACTCATCGCTCTGCTATAGGTCAAGTAAGTTGTTGCTAAAGCCCTGAGGGTTGAGAGTTCAAACCAAATAATTCCATACATAAACCCAAGGTAGAAAGTCGGTGTCGATCAAGAGGATGAGAAATGTACAAAATGCTATTGTCCAGTAAAGGTAAGGTTGAGCCAAAAGGGAGACCAAACCCCTGACAAGGAAAAAGTTACCATTTCAAAGATGTATAATTTGACAGTGCCTATTCACTGTATTAATTGTTGTATCCTTAACATGTGTATATATTTTGATAAAATTTCAGCATGAGCTTCGCATACATAGGATAGAGCTCCCTGTAGAAACAGAAGTCACCAATACAGTTTAATATCATCTCATGCAATAAGTATGCATCATTATCATCACTCCTGCACATGCATCTTTCCATATATCAAGCTACATAAATCATAAATATCCCTGCATGTCCATGCATTAATACATACATCTGACTATCTGAATCATAAATGTCCATTCTATGCAAAATTTACAAATTAAACTGTATAATAATGAAACTAAACACATCTCCAGGATAGAATATAGAAAAATCTGAGCCTATGTTAAAGGGCACATATCAGAGGTTGTCGCAACCAGATTTTTTGCACTCGGAAAAAATACTGTACTCTCTCGTTAGAACTCACCCTCTTAGAAGAATGAGTGCGACTAGGTTTGAATTGAAAGTAGATTTGAATAAAGGGCTTTTGAAAAACATTTGGAGTCGCCACCTAACTTGATTAAGGTGAGTTAGCTCACCTAAAAACTAAGCACAATCCGAAGACTACACTTAGGGTGTTTGAAAACGACTTTTGAAAATACTACCTATAGAGGGGGTTTTTAAGAAATAGGTTGTTTGGCAACCTTTGAAAAACTTTTAAGCCCTTTTTGAAAATAAACTCCATTTTGGTCTTTGAAATCAGTGATCCTAGGTTTGGAGGTTGCTTACGTGTAGGGAAGATGCACTAAGCCATCACCCTACCCCGCCTTTACGGTACCTACATATCTATTTACCCTAGATTCACCTATGAGAGTCTTCAACTAACAAACGTTCAATCCTATCCACTTTAGAAAAAGAATGTTTTTTAAAAGAATGATGCATGACATGCAAATGCAAGAAAAGGAAGTTGAAAAATAGATTTAGAAATAGATTTGAAAAGAAATTGATTTGTTTTTAGAAAGAGATTTGAAAAGATAGATTTGAAATTGGAAAGCTTAGAAATTGGAAATAGAGATTTGAAAATAGAAATTTAGAATTGAAATTTGGAAAAAAGTTGTGAAATTGGAGATTGAAAAAGGTTGTGAAAATAGAAACTGAAAAAAGGTTGTGACCACACCCATGAGGGTTGCCTGCGTATCCTTTTGGAGGAATCAAGTCAATCGTAGTTCGGACAAGAATCCAATAGAGAATAGAAGGTTGGATTGGAAGAAAGAGATTTTGATTGAAAAATGGATTTGATTTGAACTTAGAATAGAAGATTGAAGATTGGAATTTAGAATTTTGGAATTGAAAGGTTAGATTTTGATTTAGAAAAATAGAACTTGGAAGAAAGATTTAGACTTGTTTTAGAAAGATGGAGGTTTAAGAAACCTAGACTTAGGAAAGAGAGGAGACTGAAGAAAAAATTTGACTTGGAAGGGTTTAAGAAAAATTCGACTTGACTCGAAAAAGTTTTAGGCAAGATTAGATTTAGGAAAAGTTCGAATTAGGAAAATTTCATTTTAGGAAAGTTCTGTTTTAGGAAAGTTTCAATTTAGGAAAGTGTGGGATTAAAAAAGTTTCAAATTAGGAAAGTTTTAGATTTGGAAAGATTTGAAGTCTAGGGAAGTTTAGAATTTTAGAAAGATTCCAACTCTGAGTTTTAGAAATTCTTGAAATTAGGAAAGGTTTTGAGTTTAAGAAAGGTTTGAAAACTTAGATTTGGAAAGTTAAGATTTGGAAATAGATGGAATTAAGAAAGGAGTTGAATTAGGAAAGATTTGGATTTTGAGTTTTAAAATTTAGGAAAGATTTTTATGTTCAAGTTTTGAAAACTTAAGATTTAGAAAAGTAGAAGATTATGAAGGAGTTGAATTAGGAAAGATTTGGACTAGGAAGGGTTAAGATTCCTATTTCCTAAAACAAGGGATTGGATTTTGTTTCTAAAAGAGAAGGTTTGATTTTGTTTCTAAAAATAGAGGATAGGATCTAGTTTCCTAAATGAGATATTGGATTTGGTGTCCTAAAGGGAAGATTGGATTTGGGCAAGGCTTTGGAAAGGAAAATTTTAGAAACCCTAAATTTGAAAAACTATAGTTTTGACATAGAAAATAGATTTTGGAAATATATAGTTCGGATATGAAAAGGGAGATTTTGGAAACCTAAGTTTTAAGGTAAGTTTGAAAATCATATTTTTTGGGAAGGACAATTAGGGTTTCCTAATTGTGGTTCAAGGGCTTGACTTGGGCACCAAAAAAATGAATTTTTGGAAAGTGAGTTTTTTGAAATGAAAATTTTGGAGGAAGATTCTAAAGATGAGTTTTTAGAAAATGTGTTTTGAAAAGAATTTTAGGAAGGAGCTTTGTAGAAAGGAAAACTTTGCGAGAGTTTTGAAAACAAAATTTTGAAAGAAGCTTTTAGGAAAGAGTTTTTAGGAAAGCTAATTTTGAGGAGAGTGTTTTGGAAAGGAGTTTGAAAAGAGAAATTTTGGAAAATAGATTTTTGGAAAGAGTTTTTAGAAAACAATTTTGGAATGGAATTTAAAGAGAGTTTATGGAAAGTATGCTGGAAAAGAGATTTTTAGGAGGAGATTTTTTAGAAGAGATTTTGAAATGTATATAAAATATCTCACTTTCCTAAAGCAATTCTACCCATAAGAGGGCTAGAACTACTTTAGGATAGTGGTTTTGAAAATAACAAGATTTGAAAATATGGACCATGAAAGTCACTTTAAATGTAACACTTTCCTAAAGTAACCCTACCCATGGAAAGGCTAGAATCACCCAAGGATTGTGATTTTAAAAACAAATTTTGGAAAAGAAGATTTTGATACAATTTTAAAAATAATGTTAATGCAAGTTTTGAAAACGGGTTTGAAAATTATTTTGGAGATATGCAAGATCATGATATGCACAATGCAAATTTGGGGTCGTGAACATAAAAGGTTAAGGCTTCACCACATAATCAAGTGGGCCAAACCCACGTGGTCTTCGGTTAGACTAAAAGAAAGCCCCCGACACGGTGACTCTCTAATACCCCAATCCTACACATGGACCAAGAATCCTCTTGCTTCAAGCATGCAAAGAAAGGGAGGGGAAGAAGATGGGGAATTAAAATAGAAGAAAACCCAAGTGGGTTAGGAGAGAGAAGAGAGAGGGGGAAGTGCAGAAACTTAAAGAGAAAGCCTACCTTGTCTTGTTTATTTCACTTTGCTTTGCGCGGCTTGCTTTTCTTTAGTCTTCGCTTCACTTCAGTCTTGATCAATGGGAACACTTTTTCGGTTAGACTAAAAGAAAGCCCCCGACACGGTGACTCTCTAATACCCCAATCCTACACATGGACCAAGAATCCTCTTGCTTCAAGCATGCAAAGAAAGGGAGGGGAAGAAGATGGGGAATTAAAATAGAAGAAAACCCAAGTGGGTTAGGAGAGAGAAGAGAGAGGGGGAAGTGCAGAAACTTAAAGAGAAAGCCTACCTTGTCTTGTTTATTTCACTTTGCTTTGCGCGGCTTGCTTTTCTTTAGTCTTCGCTTCACTTCAGTCTTGATCAATGGGAACACTTTTTCGATCTTCGAGAGCTTCAAGTTGCAGCACTTCAAGTCTTCAATGGAGGATTGAGGCTAGTGTATAAGTGTATAGGCGTGTATATGCGTGTATAGGAGGCTAGGATTTGTGTATGGTGGCTAGGGTTTGAAAAACCTAGAGAAGTTAGAGTTTAGGGAGACTACGAGCTATGTATATCGAATATTAGGATTTTCAGATTGAGTTTGAGAACCTCTTTCACGCTGGAAGAGGCTCTGTATTTATAGACAAAGGAATGCACTAGCGCCTGTCGTAGTGGCGCCAGACCCAAAATTACATTGGCACCACTAGGAGTGGCACCAGCCATTTAGGAAATGTTCAAGATTGGCATGTAACGTATCTTTAGAAGATTTGGGCGCCTGTACTAGTAACTACCATGCAATTTTTAGCCTTACTTCACTAGGAGTGATTCCGGAAAGTCTGGGGATGAATTGAAGGGCCCGGGAATGACCCAGAGAGTCGAAAAGGGACAGGAACCCTTAGAATAATGTCTCAGGGATAAAGGACTTGAAAAATGATGACAGGATTTGTTAGAAGGGTTGATCGGGCTATTAGGGGCAAAACGGTCAACCGAGTTGGAAAGCTGCCAGGATGGACTCTGAATGTCCCGAAAAAAAACTTGAGATTTGAAAACATTATTTAGAATGTTCCCAAAGGCTACCGGTTGATACCCAGAGCCGATGTGGTTGGAAAAGGCGACCGGCCCACCAGGGGTAAAACAGTCATTTCGCACCGGGTTTGCCGGAACTGACTCGGAATGATCCGAAAAGATAAAGAAAGGTTGAGAATACTATAGGAAGCATTCTCGGGAGATTACCGGTTTGATACCTATAGTCGGTGTGGTTCCCGAGGCGTTTGGATGCCTAGGGGCAAAATGGTCATTTAGCTTCAAATGGGCCCTACGGGCCCAAGAAGCAACCGGTGAACTAAATTAGAGTTTAGAAGTCGTGTTAGAGTCTGAATATGCGTGTGATGTGTGAAAATGAGCCCAGTTTGGCCCGAGATTGCCAAGCGGGCAAAAATGGGGTGCTTATAGCTGCCCCTCTTTTTTTGTCTTTGCTTGTTGAAGACAGAAAACGATAAAGTAAGAGTCCCATGTTGACCGCGAGGCGATCAGAGGGACTGGAAGAATTGGAATCCAAAGCATAGTTACCTCGAGTAGCTGGTCAATGCTTGACATTTTATCTGGTAAAATGATACTCCTCCAGGGGAATTAATGCCCCTTGAACTGGCGCTCCATCTGGCAGAACAATGCTCCTCTGGAGAATTAATGCTTCTTGAACCAGTACTCTGTCTGGTAAAATACTGCTCCTCCGGGGGACTAGACGCTTCTTAAACTATCACTCCGTCTGGCGAAACATTGCTCCTCTAGGGAAATTGACTCTTCTTGAACTAGCACTTCGTTTGGCGAAACACTGCTCCTATGGGGGAATTGACGCTTCTTGAACTGGCACTCCGTCTGGTAAAATGCTGCTCCTCTGGGGAAATCTAAAGTTGATTTCTGATATTTCTTGAACCGACACTTCATCTGGTGAAAAGCTGCTCCTCTGGGGAAGTCCAAGGTTGACTTCTGATACTCCTCGAATTGGCACTCCATTTGGCGAAACACTGCTCCTCTAGGGAAGTCCAAGGTTGACTTCTGATATCTCTTGAACCGGCACTCCGTCTGGTGAAACGCTGCTCCTCTGGGGAAGGTCTAAGGTTGATTTCTAATATTTCTTGAACCAGCACTTCGTCTGGCGAAACGTTACTCTTCTAGAAAAATTGATGGTTGATTTCTGATATTTCTTGAACCGGCACTCTGTCTGGCGAAATGCTGCTCCTCTGGGGAAATTGATGCTTCTTGAACCAGCACTCCGTCTGGCGAAATACTGCTCCTTTGGGGGACTGGACGTTTCTTGAACTAGCACTCCGTTTGGCGAAACATTGCTTCTCTAGGGGAAATCCAAGATTAACATCCGATATCTCTTGAACCAACACTTCGTTTGGCGAAACGTTGCTCCTTTGGGGAAGTCCAAGGTTGACTTTTGATACCTCTTGAATCGGCACTTCGTCTGGCGAAACGCTGCTCCTTTGGGGATGTCCAAGGTTGATGTCTGATACCTCTTGAACCAGCACTCCGTCTGGTGAAACGCTACTCCTCTGGGGAAGGTCCAAGGTTGATTTTTGATATTTCTTGAACCGGCACTCCATCTGGTGAAATGCTGCTCCTCTGGGGAAAGGTCCAAGGTTGATTAGGGAGGTCCAGGGTGGGCCATTGCCCCATTCTTTACTTCTTGTCGACCAAGAAAGTCTGAACTTTCTGAGGTGTATGCTAGTGTTGGAGATGTCTGAGGTTACTTGATCGCAGGGTGGCTTTTTAGCTCCATTTGATACTTTTCCTTGTTCCTTGTTCCCTATTTGAGAGAGAAAGAAAGACATAGAATGAGTTTTTGTGCAAAAATAATCTAAGAATGCCCTGGTAAGGGGTGAATGCGTGTCATATTTTTTCATGAATGCGCATGGGATTAAATGCATGATCTATTTTTATGAATGTGTATAGTTTAGATAAGAATTGAATTGAATGTGTGTTCTACTTTTTATGACTGCACAGGTTCACGCAGAAGTGGAATTGAATGCATGTTATACTTTTGGATAATGCACATATAGGAATGGAATTGAATGCAATGTCCCCCATTTTTTGTGATAAATGCACCGATTTATGTAAGAACTGAATTAAATGCATGACCTACTTCCTTACAAATGAACAGGTTCATACAGGAATGTAATTGAATGCATGAATAGATATAGACTACATAGGAATCTAAATAGATTGTGTAGGTTATACATGTCATGGATTGTCCCAGGATTGCCCCAGTGCCCATTCTCTCAGGATTCTTTTTCCTTTCTAGGATTCTACCCCATTCAGTTTTGTCCCATTCTTATCGGGGTGTGATAGCATATGCACCATTCTCCAGGGATGTTAACCTTTGGGTTTGCTATCTTATCCCTATTTTCTACAAGGTTGCTGTTTAGGATTTTTTTGAGCTCACTTGGTTTTTTCGCTCAGATTTTCAAAATGCCACCATGGCTTAAGCGACGACTCGCATGCCCTTTGCAAAGCGATAAACAGCTAAGCCCTTAATCCGAGAAGACTTCTTTTAGGACTGTAATGTAGGCTGGGTTAAGGGGTTATAAGAAACGAAGGGATATTTAGGCTCAAAGATCTTCTTTTAGTGGTTATTTAAACCAAAACCATTTGAGCACACCTTGGAGCATGAGATTGGCCCTTGCATTCCCTTCCAATTCTCCTTTCTTATCCTAGTCGTCTTGGTATTGTTCAAGCTTATTTGGACTAAACAATTTTCTTTGATCAGAGAGGACTTTAATTTGGACCATAACGTAGGCTAGGTTAAGGGGTTTATGAATGAATGGGATATGTAGGCTCAAATTTGATGTTGCTTCCAGTAGGGTTTAGATCCTCACCATCCTTGGTTAGTCTTCCAGTGGGGTTTCATCCGCTGCTATCCTCCTCTAGCTTCAGAAACATATCTGGCACATTTAGATCAAGCAATCCTTCTCGGTTAGAGTGAACTTTAGTAGGGTTGTGAAGTAGGCCATGGTTTGGGGTTTAACAAGAAAGGGTAAAGGCTCAAACCTATTGCTTCTAGTGGGCTTCCTTATTACCTAGGATCACCTTTGAACATATATTCTTTAAAGTGTTCATCTTTCTTGTAGTCTAATCCTTGACCTTGTATCGAAGTTGTCTGACATTTGTCCCCTGACTTCTGGCCTTTCTATATGTTCTTCAAGATAATACAAATATTTTTCTGTTCAGCCTCCGACCCCTTGGTAACTCTTTTCCTTTGTTGTTCTTTTTCATCTCTCTTCTTTCTTTTTATGAAACGAACAATTCTGCAACCCTTTTTCTCTTTTGACATTTTTCTTAACAACTCAATCTAACCCATTGTGGGCGGTGATCCCTAGGTTAGGGTTTCTTTCTAAAGAAAAAGGTAACTGGCTCAATAAGTTTGACAATGGTTGCTTTTAACTGTATGGGAAATGAAATGAGGGCCCCTCTTCATTTTGAACAACATTGCTTAATCCATAGAGCCTTCACATTACTTCAGCTTGATGGTCGATGACATTCTCCACCAGATCTTCTGCTGCCTATTTGCTCCAGTGTGGGGGGATGGTTTCGGATCGGGGTTGACAAAGAATCTTCCACTTTCTGCGAGGCACTAGTGGGTTAAGCAAAGGGGACTTTTTTTGTACGATAGAAGAAATGAGGGCCTTTCATCACTTCAAATTAAATAGTTTAGTCCATAAAGCCTTTATACAAAATTTAGACAATATTTCTAAAAATGTTGTGTTTCTACCGAATCAACTACTCTGTACTTACCCCAGTGTGGGGGATGGTTATAGGTTTGGGGATATCTGAAAAAAGATCACTGACGGCTCTAGTGGGCTAAGCAAAGGATAATGTTTATTTGGGATAAGTAGAACAATGGCTCCTCATTATTTTGAAAACTCGGCTACCCTTCGCTTAGCTGGGATATCATGCAAGTGTCGCCTTTTCAATGAACTCCATACCTTTTTGTTGAGACTGTCTTCCGCCTATCTCTCACTCTCTCTTTGTCTCTCAAAGTTTTTAACCCCTTTTAAATGGGTGGCTTATGCTATCCCATCCTTCAAGTCGAGTCATTTACCAAATGGAGAAGAATCCCAAAATGTAATAATCGTCCACAAGAATATGAAACAAAGGGGATAAACTGGGAACTACCTATTTTCATTTAAAAACATGATTACAGGGCATACAATGTTTATTTAAAGAAGATATGCGAGAAATAGAAAGACGAAAAGAAAATAGATGAATTTTATGGAAATCTCCCTTTTCTTATGGATCTCTTGGTGAGAAACCCCCGACAGGGTTTTGAAACTGCCAGCTTCTTTGGCATTTCATTCTTCGAGTGTATCACCAAACGACATAGGGTAGATTGACAGATCTCTTGCGGTGTTTGGCATGCATTCGGAAGTTAGAAGATTCTTTTGTAGTAATGCATGTGTCTGACAGAACTTTGCAAATGATGAAGCCTTTTTCTACATGGACGGTGATTGTTGCAGATGGATGGTTAGTTCTTCTTTCTCTTTGATGTAGGTTCGGCCTCTTCTAATAACCAAGCTTATCCTCCCATGGGTTTGAATCTGGTGAGGTACTAAAAGGATTCCATGAATTCAGATGTGCTCTCCGACCTACAAAAAGAAAGAGAAAAACAAAATGCAGTCAGCATGTGCAGTTGGAGGTCCTTTGCGATGCATATCCTATGGAGGTCCCTTCTTTGAGGGAATCTAGGTGTGATGACAGGTCTATTTTGGAGGTGGGGTTTTGCCCCTATTATGCAATATTATATTGCTTCAACGTAGGCCAGTTGATGTTTCTTTATTTGGGCAATCCCGCCTCTATGGACTGATAGAGATTTGGGCCTCTTTCGAGATATAGTTCTATGCATGCCATGAATCCTTAGGGTTTAAGAACCTTTAAGAGTTTTAATAGGTTCAATTAACATGAGATTGGATTGCTCTTTTCTCTCTACAGTTGATTAGATGCATGAGCATGAAATGACTTGAGTCTCTTAGAACTCTTGTCTTGGAATGGATATGGGTGCATGAGCATAATCGAAATGAATGTGTGAGCAGTAGGATAATAATAAGTGAGTGATTTACAAAACTCCCTTCTTATCTAGCATTTGCCTTCGATTCTCTTGGTATTTGGAGTTGAGGAGGGGGAGGACAGAAGACAAGAAACAAAAGAGAAGTTAGTACCTTGATTTGAAAATTTTTATGCAATGCATGTCCTAGGGGTGCCCCTACTTGAGAGAGAAGTTAAACATGATGTGTTTTCTCACTTTTGGAGATAGGGGGTTTGCCCCTGTATATAGATACCTCACAGTCAAGTGGGGAACTTTATCCATTCATATAATCATCCATCCATTCGTTCGGGGAAAATAAAGAAATAGATTTAACTTTGGGTTTGAGATACAACAGAATTGAAATACATTTTAATAGGGGGAGGGGGAACATTTTCCTTTAAGAGTTCCACCTATCTAATTTTACAAAGGAAACCCTAAACTACTCTTGAGTCTTCAGATTCGCCTTTGTTGGATTTGATGTCGAGGAGGTCGCTGAAAGACCTTGTTGATCGATTGCCCCTTGTCTTCTTGGCAACCCTATCTCCGTGAGCATAGAGGGATTGGGGCCCCTCTTATGAGATGACTTAAAAATGGATGCAATGATTCCTTAGGGTTAATGTGGAACCCTTAGAGTTTGGGTAGGTCTAATGCAAGGGAAATTGAGCTAGGTGTCACTCTCGATGGGTTGATCATATGCATGAGGATGCAATGACTTGAGTTACTTGGAACTCTTGTCTTGATATGGGATATTGAATGCATGAACATGGATATGCAAAGAGTATACGGAGAGAGAATGCAATAGCAAAGTAAAAGTGCATGCACGAGCAGTTAGACAGTCATTATAACAGTAAGAATACATGCATTATAATAATAGGAATATACAGGTATAAATGAAAGTAAGAGCAGTCGCCCTTTCCTCCATGGTTTTGAAAACGGTGCGCGTGTCTTAAATCTAGCAGAGGTTCGGCTATACAAGGTGTCTATATGAGTATGAGGTTGAGGGTTGACTAATGCGTCCTAAAAAGGCTCAGTTCCCGGATCTTCAAACCTAGGCCCACTCCCCGAGGTGGTGCCATGATTGGTTGGTGGTCTAAGCGGGAGAACCATCAAGAGGCCGTAGACGAAGAAACTGACACAGCATCTTGCCCACAACCAATATACTGTTCCCCTTTTCTAACTAGAAAGGTCATATCAGGGTAATAATGCAAGTATGCAGAATGTAGGTGCACATGTAGTATGTGTGTGATTTTTGAAAGCGGAGGAAAGAGCTCAACAACTCTCATCCATCCTGTTCATCACATTCATGCATAACAGTTAATAACACAAAATTGCAAACAAAAGTGCACCTACAAAACAAAGATACAAGAGTTAGTATGTGAAAGGCAAACTTAATACAAGATATTATGAATAAATGCATGTTTTTTGAAAATAATTTTGAAAATTTGGTTTTGAAAATTTAAAGTGAATAGGATTGAACAACTTAATTGAAGACTCTACATAGGTGAAGAGTAAAGAGACATGACTACGACCTAACCCTCTAAGTGTCCCCAGTGGAGTCGCCAGCTATCGCGCCCAGATTTTTTGCACTCGAGGAATACACACATGTAAGCACCCCATTTTTGATCGCTCGGCAGTCTGCACTCCGTCCAGACTTGTTTTCAAGTCATTGCGGGCATATTCCTATCGAAACCAATTCTCTAGGTCCAAATTTCGTCTTTCCATCGCTTCGCGGGCCTACCAGGCCCAAATAGAGGCAAAATGACCAAAATGCCCTTAGGGGCATTGTCCTTTCCTTTCCGATTCCAATCCCTCTCTTGAGACAGTTTATTCCTCGAGATGGTTCCACTCCAGGCACGTCTCTTCGGAGACGATAAGTCCCCTTTCCATTCCCATTCTCGAGACAGTTTATTCCTCAAGACGGTTCCACTCCAAGCACGTCTTTTCAGAGACGATAAGTCCCCTTTCCAATCCCACTCTCGAGACAGTTTATTCCTCGAGACGGTTCCAATCTAGGCACGTCTCCTCAGAGATGATAAGTCCCCTTTCCAATCCCACTCTCGAGACAGTTTATTCCTCGAGACGGTTCCAATCCAGGCACGTCTCCTCGGAGACGGTAAGACCCCTTTCCAATCCCACTCTCGAGACAGTTTATTCCTCGAGACGGTTCCAATCCAGGCATGTCTCTTCGGAGATGGTAAGTCCCCTTTCCAATCCCTCTCTCGAGATAGTTTATTCCTCGAGACGGTTCGAGTAGCGAAACTACTCACAAAACCGTTAGAGTAGCGGAAATACTCACAAATAGGTCGATATAGGGAATTGGCAACAAACCCCTGTGTCACGACGACCGCCGTTAGAGTGGCGGAAACACTCAAAACCCAGGTCAACACTAGTGTCTGTTAGCCCACTTTGGTGAAAAATGACCAAACTGTCCTTTGGACCTTTTCCGAGACTTTCCGGTCAAGATGACCATTTTGCCCCTAAGCATCTGAATGCCCCGGGAACCACACCGGCTCTGGGTATCAAACCGATAACCTCCTAAGACTACTTTTTATAGTGTTCTCAACCTTTCTTTACCTTTCCGGATCATTCTGAGTCAGTTCCAGCAAACCCGGTACAAAATGACTGTTTTGCCCCTAGTGGGTCGGTCTCCTTTTCCGTCCACACCGGCTCTGGAAATCAAACCGGCAACCTCTGGGAACATTCTAAATAATGTTTCCAGATCCCAAGTCTTCTTTAGGGACAGTCCGAGTCTGTCCCGACAGTTTCCCGGTCCAATTGACCGTTTTGCCCCTAAGGGCCCGGTCAACCTTTTCGACCCATTTTATCCTCGCTTTTCAAGTCAAATACCTCCAGGACACTATTTTAAGTGTTCCTGCTCCTTTTCGGCCTTCCGGGTCATTCCCGGCTCCTTCAAATCATTCCCGGACTTTCCAGAGTAACTCTTAGTGAAGCCAGGCTAAAAATTGCATGGTAGTCACTAGTACAGGTGCCCAAATCTAGTCAAAGATACATTGCTTGCCGACTTATAAAGTTTCCTAACTGGCTGGCGCCACTACTAGTTGCGCCAAGCCAAGAATTGGCCTGGCGCCACTAGGAGTGGCGCCAAGAGCAATTTTGCCCTGGCGCCACTACAACAGGTGCCAAGTTTGTCCAACCTCTATAAATACAGAGCCTCATTCAATGTGAAAAGGGTTTGCAAACTCAACCTAAAAATCATATATTTCGATATACAAAGTTCGAGCACCTCCAAAACCCTAGTTTCCTTAGGTTCTCCAAACCCTAGCCAACCTACACAAATCCTAGCCTCCTATACACTCATACACACCCCCATACACTCATACACTAGCCTTCAACCATCCTTTGAAGACTTGAAGAGCTGCAATCCAAAGCTTGAAGACAACTCTTGACGACTGAGGGTGAAGATCAAAACAAAGACCGAAGACCGAAGATTGAAGACAAGCAAGCCGCGCAAAATAAAGAAGACATACGGTAGGCTTTATATTTAAATTTTCGCACTTCCCCCCTCTCTCTTCTCTCTCCTAACCCACTTGGATTTTCTCTATTTTAATCCCCCATCTCTTCCCCCCCCCCCTCTTTCTTTGCATGCTTGAAACAAGGGGATTCCCGATCCATGTGTAGGATTGGGCTATTGGAGAGTCACCGTGTCGGGGGCTTTCTTCTAGGCTATCCAAAGACCACGTGGGTCCAGCCCCCTTGATTATGTGGTGAAGCCTTAGCCTTGTATGTTCACAACCCCAAATTGCATTGTGCATATCATAGTCTTGCATCTTCCAAAAACCGTTTTCAAAGTTGTTTTTCAAATCGTTTTCAAAATTGCATCAAAATCTCTTTTTCAAAAACTTGTTTTCAAAACCACAATTCTAGGGTGATTCTAGCCTTTCCATGGCTAGGGTTGCTTTAGGAAAGTGTTACATTAAAAATGACCTTTTTGGTCTATATTTTCAAATCTTATTGTTTTCCAAAACCGCTTTCTTAAAGTAGTTCTAGCCCTCTTATGGCTAGAATCGCTCTAGGAAAGTGAGACGTTTTCATACTTTCCAAAAAACTCTCTCTTCAAAAATCTCTTTCTAAAAATCTCTTTTTCAACATACTTTCCTAAAACTCTCCTCTTCAAAATTGTTTTCAAAAACTCCCTTCCAAAATCTATTTTTCAAAACTCTCTTTTTCAACTCCTCTCCAAAATCTTTTCCTCAAAATTCACTTTCTAAAAACACTCCCTAGATTCACCTTCCTAAAAACTCTCTCCAAAAACCTTTTTAAAAAACTCTCTTTCCAAAATCTTCCTTCTAGAAATTTCCTCTCTAGGATTTTCCTTCTAAAATCTACGTTTCTAAAAACACACTTTCCAAAACTCCTTCTCTTTAAAATCTTTTTCCAAAAACTTTCTCTTCAAATCCACTTTCCAAAAATTCCTCCCTAGGATTCCCTTCTAGGAAACCTTCGTTTCCAAAAACGCACTTCCCAAAAACTCTTTCCTTAGAAGCCCAAGTCAAGCCCTAGAACTCACGATTAGGAAACCCTAATTTCCTTTCCAAAAACATGGTTTTCAAACTTTGCCCCAAACCTAGGTTTCCAAAACCTCTTGTTTTTTTACATCAAAACTATACATGTTTCCAAAACTTATTTTCTATGTCAAAACTATAATTTTCCAAATCTAGGGTTTCTAGAATCTCCCTTTCCAAATCCTTGCCAAATCCTATCTTCTCTTTAGGAAACCGAATCAAATCTTCCCGTTTAGGAAATTAGACCCAATCCTCCGTTTTTGGAAACAAAATCTAACTTTCTCTTTTAGAAACAAAATCCAAATCTTCCCTAATTCAAATCCTTCCTAAACTTCCACTTTCCTAAACCTTAAGTTTCCAAAACTTGAACATAATAATCTTTTCTAAATTTTAAAACTCAACTTTCAACTCTTTCCTAATTCAACCCTTTCCTAATCCTACCCCTTTTCCAAATCTCAACTTTCCAAATCTAATTTTTCAAACTTCTTCTAAACTCAAACCTTTCCTAATCTCAAGATTTCCTAAAACCCTAAAACTTTCTAAATCTTAAACTTTCTAAATTTCAAATCTTTCCAAATTCAAAACTTTCTAAATTTGAAACTTTCTCAAGTTAAATCTTTCTAAACCTAAATCTCTCCGAAATTCTAAACTTTCTAAAACTTCAACATCTTTCCGAATCTAAAACTTTTCAAAACTCAAAACTTTCTTAATTCAAGATTTTCTTAAGTTGAAACTTTCTTAATTCAAACATTTCCTAAATTGAAAACTTTTCAACTTTCAAAACTTCCTCATTTCAAAATCTTTCTTAAAACCAAACTTTCCTAAACCTAAAACTTTCCTAAATCGAACCTTTCCTAATTCGAACCTTTCCTAAATCCAATCTTTCTTAAACTCTTGAGTCTTTCCCTAAGTCTCATCTTTCTTAAGTCTAGGTTTCCTAAACCTCCATCTTTCCAAAACCAAGTCTTTCCAAAATCCATCTTTCCAAAGCAAGTCTAATCTTCTCAATTTCAATTTCCAACCTCCTTTTCCAATCTCAAATCAAATCCAATTTTCAATTCAATCTCTTTCTTCTAATCCAATCTCTCTCTTCAAATCAATCTATTTTCAATCGGACTCTGGTCTGAACTACAACTGACTTGATTCCCCCAAAGGGATACGTAGGCAACCTTCATAGGTGCGGTCACAACACTTTTCAAATTTTCAATTCCACCCTCGTGGGTGCAAATTTTTCAAATCTCAAAATTCCAATTTCAAAATTTCTATTTCCAAATTTTTAAACTTTTCAATTTCAATTCTATTTCTTCAAATCTCTTTCAAATCAATCTCTCTTTTTTTTTTTAAATTTATTTTTCAATTCTCTTAACTTGCACTTGCATATCATGCATCATGTTTTTCTAAACATTATTTTTCTAAAGTGGATAGGATTGGCTAATGGTTAGTTAAAGACTCTCATAGGTGAATCTAGGGTAGATTGACATGTAGGTACCGAAAGAGCGGGGTAGGGTGATGGCTTAGTGCGTCTTCCCTACACGTAACCAACCTCCAAACTTGGGATCACTGATTTCAAAGAGCAAAAGGAGTTATTTTTCAAAAAGGGCTAAATGTTTTCCAAAGGTTGCCAAACAACCTGTTTTTCTTAAAAACCCTCTCTCGAGGAGATATTTTCAAAAATCGTTTTCCAAAACCCTAAGTATAGTCTTCGAATTATTCTTAGTTTTTAGGTGACCTAACTCACCTTAATCAAGTTAGGTGGCGACTCCGAATCTTTTTGAAAAGCCCTTTATTCAAATCAGATTTTCAATTCAAACCTAGTCGCACTCATTCTTCTAGGAGGGTGAGTTCTAACGAGAGAGTACAACATTTTTCCCGCTTGGGTGAGTATTCCTCGGGCGTGAAAAATCTGGGCGCAACAACACACAAGCGGGAAAAACACTGTACTCTCTCGTTAGAACTCACCCTCCTAGAAGAATGAGTGCGACTATATTTGAATTGAAAATTGATTTGAATAAAGGGCTTTTGGGAAAAGATTCAGAAGGTTCCGTTTTAGGAAAGTGTCACTTTAGGAAGGTTTCGTTTTAGGAAAGTTTCAATTTAGGAAAGTGTTGGATTAAGAAAGTTTCGAATTAGGAAAGTTTTAGATTTGGAAAGATTTGAAGTTTAGGGAAGTTTAGAATTTAGGAAGATTCAAACTTTGAGTTTTAGAAATTCTTGAAATTAGGAAAAGTTTTAAGTTTAAGAAAGATTTGAAAACTTAGATTTGGAAACTTAAGATTTGGAAAGGGATGGAATTAAGAAAGAAGTTGAATTAGGAAAGATTTGGATTTTGAGTTTTAAAATTTAGTAAAGATTTTTATGTTTAAGTTTTGAAATCTTAAGATTTAGGAAAGTAAAAGATTAGGAAGGAGTTGAATTAGGAAATATTTGGACTAGGAAGTGTTAAGATTCCTATTTCCTAAAACAAGGGATTGGATTTTGTTTCTAAAAGAGAAGGTTTGATTTTGTTTCTAAAAACGGAGGATAGGATCTAGTTTCCTAAACGAGAGATTAGATTTGGTGTCCTAAAGGGAAGAATTGATTTGGGCAAGGCTTTGGAAAGGGAAATTTTAGAAACCCTAAGTTTGGAATACTATAGTTTTGACGTAGAAAATAGGTTTTGGAAATATATAGTTTGGATATGAAAAGGGAGATTTTGAAAACCTAAGTTTTAAGATAAGTTTGAAAATCATATTTTTGGGAAGGAAAATTAGGGGTACCTAATTGTGGTTCTAGGGCTTGACTTGAGCACCAAGAAAAGGAATTTTTGGAAAGTGAGTTTTTGGAAACGAAAATTTTGGAGGAAGATTCTAAAGATGAGTTTTTAGAAAATGTGTTTTGAAAAGAATTTTAGGAAGGAACTTTTTGGAAAGTAAAACTTTGAGAGAGTTTTGGAAACAAAATTTTGAAAGAAGCTTTTAGGATAGAGTTTTTAGGAAAGCCAATTTTGAAAAGAGTGTTTTGTAAAGGAGTTCGAAAAGAGAAGTTTTGGGAAATAGATTTTTGGAGAGAGTTTTTAGAAAACAATTTTGGAAAGGAATTTAAAGAGAATTTATGGAAAGCATGTTGGAAAAGTGATTTTTAGGAGGAGATTTTTTAGAAGAGATTTTGGAATGTATATAAAATATCTCACTTTCCTAAAGCGATTCTAATCATAAGAGGGCTAGAACCACTTTAGGATAGTGGTTTTGAAAATAACAAGATTTGAAAATATGGACCATGAAAGTCACTTTAAATGTAACACTTTCCTAAAGCAACCCTTGCCATGGAAAGGCTAGAATCACACTAGGATTGTGATTTTGAAAACAATGTTAATGCAAGTTTCGAAAACGAGTTTGAAACCGATTTTGGAGAGATGCAAGATATTGATATGCACAATGCAAATTTAGGATCGTGAACATACAAGGTTAAAGCTTCACCACATAATCAAGGGGGCCGAACCCACGTGGTCTCCGGTTAGACTAAAAGAAAGCCCTCGACACGATAACTCTCCAATAGCCTAATCCTACACATAGACCGGGAATCCCCTTGTTTCAAGCATACAAAGAAAAGGGGGGGGGGGAAGAAGATGGGGAATTAAAATAGAAGAAAACCCAAATGCGTTAGGAGAGAGAAGAGAGAGGGGGAAGTGTAGAAACTTAAAGAGAAAGCCTACCTTATCTTATTTATTTCACTTTTCTTTGAACGCCTTGCTTTTCTTCGGTCTTCGCTTCACTTCAGTCTTGATCGTCGGGAACTCTTCTTTAATCTTTGAGAGCTTCAAGTTGCAGTACTTCAAGTCTTCAATGGAGGATTGAGGCTAGTGTATAAGTGTATAGGAGTGTGTATAAGTGTATAGGAGGCTAGGGCTTGTGTACGGTGGCTAGGGTTTTGAAAACCTAGAGAAGCTAGGGTTTAGGGAGGCTACGAGCTCTGTATATCGAATCTTAGGATTTTCAGACTGAGTTTGCGAACCTCTTTCATGCTGGAGGAGGCTATGTATTTATAGACAAAGGAATGCACTGGCGCCTATTGCAGTGGCGCCAGACCTAAAATTACACTAGCGCCACTAGGAGTGGCGCCAGGCCATTTTTTGGCTTGTAGTGGCACCAGCTATTTAGAAAATGTTTAAGATCGGCAAGAAATGTATCTTTAGAAGATTTGGGTGCCTGTACTAATGACTACCATGTAATTTTTAGTCTGACTTCACTAGGAGTGACTCCGAAAAGTTCGGGGATGAATTGAAGGGGCCGGGAATGACCCAGAGAGCCGAAAAGGGACAAGAACCCTTAAAATAATGTCTCAGGGACAAAGGACTTGAAAAATGATGACAGGATTTGTTAGAAGGGTTGATCAGGCCATTAGGGGCAAAACGGTCAATCGGGCCGGAAAATTGCCGGGATGAACCCAGAATATCCCAAAAAAAGACTCGAGATTTGGAAACATTATTTAGAATGTTTCCAAAGGCTACCGGTTTGATACCCAGAGCCGGTGTGGTCGGAAAAGGCAACCGGCCCACTAGGGGCAAAACGGTCATTTTGTACCGGGTTTGCCAGAACTGACTCAGAATGATCCGGAAAGATAAAGAAAGGTTGAGAATACTATAGGAAGCATTCTCAGGAGGTTACCGGTTTGATACCCAGAGCCAGTATGGTTCCTGAGGCGTTTGGATGCCTAGGGGCAAAATGGTCATTTAGCTTCAAATGGACCCTACGAGCCCCAAAAGCAACCGGTGAACTAAATTGGAGTTTAGAAGTCGTGTTAGAGTCCGAATATGTGTGTGATGTGTGAAAATGAGCCCAGTTGGGTCGGAGATTGCCGAGCAGGCAAAAATGGGGTGCTTCCAGAGGTCAAAATCAATGACCGGGTTAAAGTCTTCGAAACCTAGCTCAGGTGGAGGCGGCTGATTGCTAGAAGCACCAACGTCTTGCAAAAGCGGAAAGAACCAGAATCAGCAAGACAAAGGAATAACTAAGCAACTTCAGAACAAAGAGAGGGAAAGGACAACATACCCCGCCACCTCCCATTTGAGCCAATTGGGTCGTCAAGGAAGTTACCTCTGCCTAGAAATGATCCCTCTTCATCTGGAACTGGTCCCTCTTAGTCTGGCACCGGTCCCTCTGATCCCTCACAGTAGTGAACTCAGCGTGGGGCACATATCCTCTGGCCCAACGCCATAAGTGCACCACCTCCTGGCCAACGGCGTACCCACCGACTACCACGCCAAACTGAGTGAAGGCACCTACAGATTGGGCCCCAAAATGTGCGGCGTAGTCAGTATCTGAGGGAAGTAGAAAACCAGCACCTAGTTGACGCTCCTGATATGGAATAGGAACTCCCTCAACCAAGACTCTGAATATACACTCTGGTGGATCCCCTGCTGACTAGAACTCCTCATGAAACTAACACCAATGTCGGTCTCCTACATAAGACTCCCAAGAATCGTCACTGAGAAAGGAAACCCTTGATAGAGACAACGGGACTAGATATCTCAATGCCTCATAATGGACCGATTCGACAAAAGACCGCTAAGTCACATCCCTCACCTTGATCAGTTCCATGTTCCCTCATATCGTCACAAAGTTAGTGATCTCAGATTGCTAGGCCACCTGATCGCGAGCCCACCTCAAAGCTCGAGGATAAAGATCAGCCTCTACAACTGCGGGACGGTGGACTGGCAAGTACTCATAGCTCCACCAGACAAAAAAGGGCCAAAAGCCAATCGCATTGCCCCAACGGGAGGTAGTCCGAACTTGCATGGATCAAAGGAAGTAGCCAAAAGAAAAAGACCCCCAGTCTAGCTTAGATAAAGCTCCGAGATTGGCCTCTATGCTCACCAATCGAAATAGGACGAGCAACTTGTTGTTGTTGCAGAGGTAATTACAAATAATATACAAAACAAGTCATCGCTTAATAATATCTTGTCGGGCAGGTGGTGCCTCAATAGCAAAGGTACTCTCATCCCGACTAAGCCAAGAAACTGAAAAAGCGGAATGCTGAGGAAGTGGCAAGTCCAACAAAGCACATGCATTGGCCCTGTTGACTGACTGTAGGGTGATCTATCGATTGACAAAAGAAAGCCCCGTAATGATGGCCCAATCCAATGGAGTAAGACCCAACTTGAAGCCTACAAACTGGAAAGTACCCGTCTTATCAAACGACCTCTCAATTAGGGCCAACACCAAATGTCTGTTTAGGCGGTTAGCCTGTAATCACATAAATGCTCCAAAATCAATCTCTACCAAAAAGGCCTGATAAGATGGAGCGGCCTGCTGCATAGTGCTAAAACTAAATGGACGACTCCTCTAAATGATGTATGTACCTGTGGAGGAGGCAAGTGCTTGTTGACTCAAGGTTGATCCCTATGTTGATTTTGATAATAACTAAACATTATGTTATTTTATTAATGCATTTGCTTAGTGTACAGATTAATAAAGATTATAATTTAGACTTAGAAGTTTGACTTTAAGTCTAATATATGTCAAAGTGAATGCACAACAAGTTAAGATCAAGCAATGCATTCTAAGAGTCATGCAATGTACCAAACTGACCAATGACACCTATTTCAACTTCAAACAAATGATTTGCATTCGAAGAAATTAAAAGTGTTTAAAAGAAGACTTCTTCAAGTGTGCAAAGATCAGTTGAAGATGATTTGATTGTAAAGAGATTGAAGATGTTTGAGAATATAATTAATCGTAATTACATAATCACTATAAAGATTCTAAGTAAAGACTTCATCTAGGATGTAAAGAATCAATGAAGATAATATGTATTCAAAGAAATGAAGATGTTCAAGGGTAGACTTCATCAAGCTTGTAAAAGTCTCATTGAAGTGATCCTAAAGAAGAAAGAAGAATTAGTAGTAAAAAGAAGAGATAGGCAATAAAGCATCTTAGAGCTTGACAATAAAAGAAATAGCTCGGCAATGAAAGAAAAAGCTCGACAATAAAATAAATAGCTCAGCATAATGGAGTGAAGTTCTGACAGTTTGGAATCAAGAAAAGATGATTATCAAATGATAAATTCAATCCAAATTTAATAAAGAACAACTTTTTTGAATTGAAAACTTTGATTGATCATCATACCCCAAAGAAAAGACTCCTTGAAGATCTTATAGTATTGCTGAAGCTGAACTTGATCATTAGAAGAGAGAATAAAGATTTCTGAGCAATGTGTTAACACATGAATTTGAAGAGTCGACACATGAAGACAGAAGCAAGATTTCTGGGCAATGTGTCGACACATGAAAATGAAGAGTTGACACATGAAGACAGAAGCCAAAGATTTGAAGACAGAATGATCAAATGTCGACACATGGAGATATTGGACAACATCTGAAAAATGCAGACTAGACGTGTTGACACATGAAGCCTAGTGTCGACACTTGGGAAATAATGGCTAATTTTTCTAACGTTATAACGGACTGGACTTGTATTAAATGAGCCTCAACAACCTCCAACGAACGAAATCAATACAGTGGTTTATATACAAGCTTCCAAATGCATTTATACAAGAAGAGATACAAGAAAACAAGTACTATTGATTGATCAAACTGAAAAAATCTAAATATTCTTCTTGTCTTCATTAAGTGAGGCTTTATTTTTCTATCCACTCTAGATAGAGAGTTTGTAATTCATTTGAATAACTTTATACACCTGTAAGTGAGAGTTTGAGAGTTCTCTTATAGAAGAAAAACTCTTGTAAGTTGGAGTGGATCTTGGACAAAATCACTTGGTAGCTGGAAGAACTTGGGAAGGAGTTCTTATGTAAAAGTGAGCTGAGTACTTGGTAAATCATTATCCATTTTGTAATTGGAGATTGCATAGTGGAGGAAGAATTCAAGGGGATCTTGGGGTGAGAACGTAGACCGTGAATTATGGTTGAACTTCAGTAATTCTTGGTGTGATTTCTACTGCTCTGTTTTCATTTCACTTTTGATTACATTGCATTATAAATATATATATATATTGATCTTTGTTCTATTGATTAGATTAATTTTAATTAATCTTAATTACCATTAATTTTTGAAAAACTCAATTCACCCCCCTCTTGGATTGTCTTTTGAGCCAATAGTGTTGTCGCGAGTAGACGTTGAGATGATAAGCTAAGTCCTCTAGGGGAGGAATATCCGGTACCTTCAAGTCACCAAGATCTATATTTGTCTGCCTGTGCCTGGAGGAGGCCCTCCCGTAACTAGTCACACAGTTGCCAAGGCCTAGTACCTCTTCCTCTGCATCCATATCTCCCTCAAAAGCCTGCTCAACTGGGGGAAAGGGGTTAACTAGAGGCATACTCCCCCTCCCGCTCTGGCTAGATGATGCTCGGCCTGTGGATCTACGAATGCCTCTGGAATGGCTAGAACTATCAACAGAATCCACGTAGGCACCCTTCCTAGATCGATGCCTCCTCTTTGAACCGTCATCGCCCGCGTTAGCCATCTTGAAAGCAAAATCAAGGTAAGATCGTTGACATTTGGTAAGGTAAGAGATATAAAAGAAGAAAGGAAAAAAAAAAAGTGAAAAGGATTTCAAATGTTAAGTCAAAATGAATTTTCTACACATTTTTATTTTAGAAGTCAAATTTCAAGTCAAAATAAAATTTCTACACATTTTGATTTTAAAAGTCAAGTTTCGAGTCAAAATAAATTTTCTACACATTTTGTTTGTCATTAATTCAATTTTTTAGTCAAAATGAATTTTCTTTCCATTTTGTCTTTCAAAAATTCAAGTTTTAAGTCAAAATAAATTTTCTATATATTTTGTCTTAAAAAATGTTAGGTTTCGAGTCAAAATGAATTTCCTATATACTTTGCTTTCAAAAGATTTTCCATTTCAAGTCAAAATGAATTTTCTAAACATTTTGCTTTCAAAATGTCAATTTCAAGTCAAAGCGAATTGTTTACACGTTATGTCCAAATTTCAAATCAAAATAGTTTCTAACTCGAAGTTAAAAGTTCCTTTCAAATCAAATCTCAAAAGTTTTCAATCAAAATCTATCTCAAACTTCTTCGTCAAAAAGAGTTCTATTCCAATCAGGGTTTTCTAAAACTTCTTCCTCCAAAAAGTCTTTTTCAAAATCAATTCCTAAAAATTCTCAAGTTTTCAATCTTTCAAAATTTGTATCAATTCCTGGGTTTTCCAAATTCAAAATCTATTTTCAAGTCTTTTAAAATATGTCCCTCAAAAGTTTTTATTCAAAATTCCACTTTCAAAATTTTTTCTTAAGTTTTTCTTCCAATAGTGTTAGGCTTCTCGAGTTTCTTGGGGCCTTCTCTACCAAAAAGGCTCCACCCTCAAAGGTTTTATATCTTTTCATCTTTTCAAAAAGATTGCATTTCAAAAAAAAAAAAATTCTAACTCTTTTCTTAATTTTGAAAATTTTCGGTAGAGTTCCGTTTGTAAATAGTTCATACAACGCCCACAACACTATCACAAGACATAAAAAGTGCACTTTATGATATCACAAACACATAATACCAATATGCATAAAATAGTTTGTGCACATTCCTAAAATTTTCAAATTTTCAAACACCTATTCTATTTTCTAAAATTCAAAGATTTTCAGGATTGTCACAAAAGTTTTTCAAAACCACTTCAAATGCTTTCTAAAATATTCTCACATTTTTCTAGGGGTTAAAGTTAGATATTTCCATTATTTTCTAATTTTTCTTATTTTTTAACCTATTTTTCTATTTTTTAAAAAATAAAAAATTCAAAAAGTTTTCAAAAAATCATGAAATTGCTTACGGCTATTAAACACATTTTTCTAAGGCACATAATATAAAAATCTAGCCAAAAAATTCAATACCCAAGGCTATAGGAGCAAATTCCCAATTCCTACAGAAACCCTCGTTGCATAAATATACAAAACTACCCAAATTCAATCAAACAAGTGTGAAAACATAAAAATAACTTCACCAGAGTGTTTAAAGCATATGAAAGCATCAATTTTCGCTATTTACACGACTCAAACGGAGTTCAACACATTACAATCTACAAAAAATAGAAAAACTCACCTCTTAGGATTCTCTGGCAAAATCTTCATTTCCGGCGACTATTCCGACATCAGTGATCACTTTCGGCACCCTTCTGAGGTCCCCCAAGTTTACTCTTTCATTTTCTTATGGCTTTTCCTTGCAAAAGCTCGACAAGAGGCTTGCAACCCACAAAACTCGTAAACTTCAAATAAGCAAACTGCTACTGGTTTTAATCACATGCCTGGCGCCACTAGCAATGGTGCCAATGTCAAATCTAGATAGTTTTGCCTTTTTCCCACCAAAACCCTATTTTAAATGCCCCCTTGGGCCAATGTGCTATTTTCAAGTTTCAGTTTTCAAAAATCCTCAAAGTCCGTCCCTTCGATCGCCTCACGATCAACATGTGACTCTTATTTTATCGTTTTTTGCCTTCGACAAGCAAAGACAAAAAAGAAGGGCAGTTGTAAGTACTCCAATTTTGCCCGCTCAGCAATCTTCGATCTGACCGGACTCACATTCAAATTGACACAGACACATTCAAGTCAAAACCAGTCATCCAGACTCAATCCAATCAATCAATCGCTTCGTGGGCCCACTAGGCCCAATAGAAGCAAAATAACCAAAATACCTTTACGACATTGTTCAATCTAATTCTAATTGGCACGTCTTCTTAAAGACGGCAAGTCCCCATTTCAATCTTAAGTCCAATTTCAAATCCAATTCTAATCCAAATCAAATTCGACACGTCTTTCGAGAAAGTTGATCCCTTAAGCGGTAAGTCCATCCAGTCCAACACGTGCTTTGAGAAATATCCTCAGAACAGTAAGTCCCTTCAAACTTATCGATTGGGATGGAACTCAAATCCCCAAGATGGTAGAATGGTTCACTTCTGGCACTTGCCAGCCCACTAATGTAGAATGTCCGTTATTTGGCATATCTTTTGAGAAAGTTGATTCCTTAGACGATAAGTCTATCTAGCAGCTTCCCGAGATTAGGCAAACAGGTCGACATCGAGAATTGCCAAACAAAACCCCTATGCCACAGGACCAAACTCGCCTCTTGGTCGTAGCATGTTTACCAAAGGATGAGATACCTTTGGAAACCAACTCTTCACACGTCGTCAGAGTGATGGAAACACTCCGAACCTAGGTTAACACCAGTGCCTACTAGCCCACTCTGGCGAAAATGACCAAATTGCCCGTTCGGCGTTTTTCGGCACGCTTCTCGAGAAAACACCCAAGTCCTTAGAGTGGTAAGTCCACCTTTCCAAGATTGTCCCAAGGATAATCCGGCATGTTTGAATGCCTTCCAGTTAGTTCTGAACCATATTTTATCCCTAAGGGCCTGTTGCCTTTTCCAACCATGCCGGCTCTAGGTATCAAACTGAAAATCCTTCAGAAGATTTTAGATAGTGTCTCCAACCTTCAAGTCCTCTCATAAGACATTTCAAGTCCATTCCGGTAGTTTCCCAGTCTAGTTGACAGTTTTGTCTCTAATGGCTCGGTCGACCATTTTAACAATCCCGACATTTTTTTCCGAGCCCATTACCCCCAGGACACTATTTCAAGGATTTCTATCCATTTTTGGCCTTTCGGATCATTCTCAGCCTCTTAGAACATTCTCAGACCTTCTAGAGTTACTCCTAGTGAAGTAAAGCCAAAAATTGCAATATTGTCACTAGTACAAGCACCCAAATCTTTTGCCTTACGTATTAAAGGTCGAAAGATATGTTTCTTTTTGCCCTAAAGACTTTGGCACCAAGCCAAAAGTTGGCCTACCACTCCTAGTAGTGCCAGTAGAAAATTTACCCTAACGCTACTAAAACAAGTGCTAGGCTGTTTTTGTGCCTATAAATATAGACCTTCCACCTGCATAAAAGAGGTCCACAATCTCAGTCCAGAAAAGCTGCCTCATTGAAAACAGAGCTCGAATCCTCTCCAAAATCCTAATTCCTTCAAGTCTCTTCAAGCCCTATCTCGTATACACTCTAGCCCTAGCCTATACACACTCCATACACTTATACACCAGCCTTAAAGGAAGCCATTGAAGACTCAAGTGCTGCAAGATTGAAGCTCTCAAGGTCCAATTGAAGCAAAGCAAGCAAAGTAGACAAAGCAAAAAGAATCTGAGGTTGGTTTTCTCTTCATATTTATGTAATCCCCCTCTCTCTTCTTCCTCCTAACCTATTTGGATTTTCTTCTATTTTAATCCCTATCTTTTGTCTCCCTTTCTTGCATACTTGAAACAAGGGGTTTTCCGGTTCATGCCTAAGAAGAATTGTTGAAAGTTACCGTGTTGGGGGCTTTCTTCAAATTCAACCTTAGACTGTGTGGGTTTGGCCCCCTTGATTATGTGGTGAAACCTAACCTTGTATGTTCACAATGTTACTTGCATTGTGCATGTCATATTCATACATCCATTCAAAGTTGTTTTCAAAACTTCTTTTCAAAGCTTGCATCAAAACTCTCTTTCAAAACTTGCATTCAAAAACTTATTTTCAAAATGACAATCTTAAAGTGATTCTAGTCATTCCATGACTAAGGTTATTTTAAGAAAGTGTTATATTCATTGTGACTGTCAAGGTCCATATTTTAGGTGTAAACCCCAAATTGCTTTTATCAAAAACCCACAATCTTAAGACGATTCTAGTCATTCTATGGTTAAGGTTGTTTTAAGAAAATGTGATATTCAATGTGATTATATTAGTCCATATTTCAAATACATGTTGTTTTCAAAACCACCAACTTAGAATGATTTTTATCTTTTCATGGTTAGAATCATTTTAGAAAAGTGAGACACTTAAAAAATCTCAAAAGTCCATGTTCAAGTCTTTTTCCAAATTGCTTTCCAAATTTCTTTCTAAAAACTCTCTTCAAAAATCTATTTTCTAAAAACTCTTTTTAAACTTCTTCAAAAACTCACTTTCTAAAAACTCCCTTCAAACTTCCTTCCTAAAAATTCTTTTCAAAAGATCCACTTTTCAAAAACTCTTTGCCTTGGAGTTCAAGTCAAGCCCTAGAACCCATGGTTAGGAAACCCTAATTTTTTTCTTAAAATTGTGACTTCCTATTTTGCTTCAAATCCTAGATTTCTAAAATCTCTTTTTCTATACCAAATCATAGCTTTCCAAATCCTAGAATTTTAAAATTCAACCTTTCCAATTCCATGTTAAACCCAATCTTTCAATTTAGGAAACTAAATCAAATCCTCCAATTTTAGAAACCAAATCAAATCATCTATTTTTAGAAATAAAATTTAAATTTTCTACTTTAGGAAATAGAAATCAAATCTTTCTTAATTCAAACATTTCCTAATTCTAGTCTTGCCCAATTCTAATCTTTCCAAATTCTAAGTCTTTCCAAATTCTAAATCTTTCTAGATTCAAAACTTTCTTAAGATGAAACAGTCCTAAAATGAAACTTTTCTAATTTGGCACTTTCCTAAAATAGAACTTTCTTATTTTGAAACTTTCCTAATTCAAAGATTTTCAAATCCAATCTTTCTTAAACCTTAAACTTTCTAAACTCTTTCAAGTCAAATATTCAAGTCAAGTCTTTTCCAAGTCAAGTCTTTTCTAAATCAAATCAAATCCTTTCTAAATCTTTCTTCAGTTTAACTTTCCTAATTTGAACCTTTTCTAAATAGAAACTTTTCTTAATCAAACTTTTCAAGTCTAGATCAAACATTTCTAATTCAAGTCCATGCTCCAACCTTAGGATACCTAACCCTAGTTCAACCCTAACCATAAAGGTAGGAAGCTTCAATTCTTTTCTAAAACTCCTTTATAAATCAAGGTGGTTTTCCAACTTCAATCTAAGTCAAAAATGTTTTCAAAACTCTACTCTTTCTTTGCCATATCAAGTCCAAGTTCTTCTTCCAAGTTCCATCTTTTCAAATCAAGGTCAATTTTAAGGTCAATTCTAAATCCAAATTTCAATTTCAAATCTTCTATTCTAAGTCCAAATCAACTCCTTTTTCAAATCAAACTCTTTTCTAATCAAACCTTTTCGAGTCAACTTTTCAAAAACCTAAAAGTGTTTATTTTCAATCGAACTCTTGTCCGAGCTACGACTAACCTGATTTCTAAAAATGGATATGTAGGCAACCCTCATGGGTGTAGTCACAACCTTTTTCAAGTTTTCAATTTTATAATCTATTCGAAGTTTCTAATTTTGAAATCTATTTTCAAACTTCTAATTTAATAATATGTTTTCAATTTCTAAAACCTTTTCTCAAACTTCAAATCTTCTTTTTAAATCTATTTTCAAAATCAAATCTTCTTGTCAAATCTATTTTCAAACTCAAATTTTTTTGTTACACTTACATATCATGCATCATATAAATTCTTTTCAAAGTGGATATAATTAGACAATTGTTAATCAAATATTCTAAATGAGTGAACCTAGAGTGAATAGACATATAGGTACTGCAAGGGCGGGGTAGGGTGATGGCTTAGTGCGTCTTTCCTAGACGTAATCAACCTCCGAACCTAGAATCACTATATTCAAAGACCAAAATGGAGGTACTTTAAAAAAGGGTTTAAATCTTTTCAAAGGTTGCCAAATAACCATTTTCTTAAAAACCCTTTCTTGAGGAAGTTTTCAAAACCTTTTCAAAAACCCTAAGTGTAATCTTTGGATTATGCTTAGTTTTAGGTTATCTAACTCACCTTAATCAAGTTAGGTGGCAACTCTAAATCTTTTCTAAAATCGCTTATTCAAATCAATTTCAAATTCAAAACTAGTCGCACTCGTCATTCTAGGAGGATGAGTTCTAACGAGAGAGTACCGTATTTTTTCCACATGTACGTATTTTCCTTGAGTGCGAAAAATCGGGATGTGATAATTTTAATCGGTACTTTTCAATGTGAAATTCAAACATGTTGGCTTAGGTTCCAACTGAAGCCATTGTAACACTATAGTGTCTACCATGGCTTAATCGGTATTTAATCTGTTACCGTGGGTGAATTTTAACACATAACTTTGCATGTTTTGATAATTGTTCCCTATGAATCGACGCCGGTCATATTAGATTTTATTTACTGCTTTGCCACACCTACACTTGGGTGCTAATATATTGCCATATCCTGAGTGTAGTCAGAAATGTCTATATTACATGATGTTTTTCATGTTTCTATGTTGAGAAATTATATGCCGAATCCTTCTCATGTGTTGACTCGGCAACTGATAGAGTTGAAAGATGACTTAAGTTATGTGGAGGAACTTATTCAGATTCTAAATAATAGAGAACAAGTTCTACGTAACAAGGTAATATCGCTTGTGAAAGTATTGTACATGAGTCATACAGTGGAGGGGGCTACATTGGAAAGTGACGACAAAATGAGAAAACAGTATCCATATCTATTTCAACCTAGCAAGTGGATTTTGGGATGAAATTCTTAAAGAAGGGAATAATTGTAATACCCAACATCGTTTAGTATCATGTTTAGTTTAATTGCATACATTCTAGTTTGTGATTACACTAATTGAGGAGTTTGATTAGCATGCATGACTAAGTAAGAACATTTCATTTTTTTTTGGGGGGGGGGGGGGGGGGGGTGTTAGGGGAGGGATTATCATTTTTGTGAGCATTTCATGCAGGTTGGCTATGCCTTAGCAGATGCTGGGCTTTGCTGATCTCAGGTTGGCACCATTATTTTTAATGGGTCTCAGATATACTAAGTCTCTTCCTTAGGAGATCGACACTACCAGTATTTGTAGATCGACCTTGTTCTGGAGACTGCAAACTCTTTAGCTTACAATAATTATGATTAATTATCATAAGAGTGATTAATTATATTAATTGTGTGGATTAGTGAAGTGCTAGGTGTACATATGTATACTTGACACCTAGATGTGTGATTCACATATGTGAAGTGTGTGTGTGTAAGGTGTGTGCTTATGGCTAGCAATGGTGCATGTGTGACATGTGGCATATTAGATATAAGTTGTACCTATTTTGGCTTTCAATGCAATAGGAGAAGAATAAAAAGATAAGCCGGTGTACAGGAAAGTGTGTGGGTGAGAATGAAAGTGAGAGGAAAGAAAAGAGAAAGAGAGAAAGGATGGAAAAGAAGAGGGAAGTGCAAAGGACGTTTGTGTGATCATTTCTTGAGGTAAGAATCCCATATGCATGCTTGTTTTATTGTACTTTGTGATTTTTTTTATGTGTATATGTCATTTTATGCCATGGTGGTGAATTGGAGGTGAGATGTGGATAAGTGTTTTACGTTTCCAAGTGGAAGCCTTGAGCCTTACATGGTGTTCATGGTTTTGATGTCTGTAATCTTGTTGTGGCTTTAAAATATCATTTTAAGTCTTTGGAGAATCTGAGGTTGTTGGGATGGCATGGTAAGCTTTGGAGTAAGGTCGATAGATTAGATAGTCGAATCACAAAGGGGGCTCTGGTCGGCAGGATGGTGCCTGGTGTCATCCCAGTGACAAGGTCAGCAAGTTACCTTCTCTAGTAGAAAATTTTCCTTCTCTGGTCGATCAGACGATAGGCCAAAGTGGGCAGTCTCCAGCACGTTCCATAAAAGGTCGACAACTTTCTGCTGACTGTTCTAACGGTCAGAATGTTTGCATTAGTTTACATTTGTACTTTGCTTTACACCGGGAAGAATTTAACATGTCACATTTCATATATTAGTTATGCATTATAACAATTACTTTATCACATTTGATGTGGTGGTGTGTCATAGGTTCGGAAGTGAAGCAAAGGACTTTGGCACACCAAAGAGGTGATTCGAGTGTCATTATAAAGCTATAATAGGCGGGGTATGAGATATTCTTATTTATATTGAGTTTAATGTTTTATTATCTATATTGGAAGTGATTTTTGGATTATAAGGTGATATTTGCATACAATTCATCCCTCGTGTGCACAACTTGTATTGTATAGAGGAGGTTTAGCCGAATGGGGCCTAACCTATGGTTTAGCTGATGTCTAACCTAAAGGGTGTTGAAAGAGGGACATCCTTTGATAACAATCTATCGATATATTGGGTCAATATTATTATAAATAGCGCGTCATTTATGGTATATCATATATTGCATCACATGAGGAGATATTACATTTCAGTGATGATTTATCTATTAGTGGATTGTTTATTGTTTATCTATCGTTCAGTCATTAAAAATTTGATTATCTTTATGATCATGTGAATATATAGCTCACATCCACAAAGGCTATTTTGCAGGATGTTTGGAGATGTCTAGTCCACTGTAGAGGTTGGGGAGCTTCGAGAAGCTCTTGTTGTGATGTCGACAATTTGTATCTATATTGATGTCGGCAGTCTGTTTTTACTTTTATATTAGTATAAGTTATATTCAGATGATTGTTTTATGATGTTAACTAATTGTTGTTATATCTATGATAATATTGTTGATTCTTATAAGATTTCTATCTTTAGGATTATGTGGAAGTTTAGCTTACAGGTTAGTGACCTGTGCAATCACGTTTGCCTAAGATGGTGTTAATGACACCTGATTAAGAATGGACGTGACATGGGTTGTCTTTCTAGTCTCATTTACATTTGTCTTCAGCACTTCCTTGTATGATCTTCTATTTACCATCGCCTTGTTGCTTCCTACTAGGTTAGGTTACCCCTACGAGTACACAAAACCCTTTTTATTTGACATGATTGATCAAGAGTTGGGGCCACAATCCTATTTTCTTTTGTGAGTGATCCATAAACATGCATGGTATGAATGTTGCCCAGTGTTTTTCCTACAAGCTAAACCTCCGATTTATTAAACGAAAAGTTGTTTATGTTTCTCCCCCAGTGAGGAATATTGTTTATGTTTGCCTACAAGCTTGATGCATGGCATGAATGTTGCCGAGTGTTTATGTTTCTCTACAAGCTAAACCTCCCATTGTATTTGTATTTTAAATCCCAGTACAATGTCTTTGTAATATTGTTTATGTTTCTCTCCAAGTGAGGAATTGGGTACCTTGACCAATAACCTGGGGTGGCAATAGTTTGTTTAGGAGATTTGGTGCATGGGCTTGGTTTGGTACAAACTAAAGATTACCAGTAGAAGAAAAAATTATTCAATGCTTTTGGAGCACCACGTCATCTTTACATCACTTCTCCCAAATGCAATGGATCTCTCCTGTTAAGTAGGTCCAAACACATCTATTGGACCCACCTTAAAGGAAAAAAATCCAGTGGTTAAGTAGTTTGGATTTTTTCGGTAGTCATTCCTTCCAAATTTTTGCATGTGGAATTTTTTTTAAAAGTCTCTTTAGTTTGTATTTTGTAACAAACTTAGGTTACTGAAGTAATAAAATACTACATGTCATAATCTAATAGGGATGACTATTGAAAACTCAATACTACCTAACTATTGGGCTTTTTTTTTTTATTGTAGGACCCACCTAACAAGAAAGACCTACTATATTTGTGAAATGTAAAGTAAGGATAATGTGATGCTCTAATACTACTAAATAATTTATCCAATAGAAGGCCAAGAGACATCATTGAATGAAGATTTAAGTGACGAAACAAGACCCATCAAGAAAAAATGAAAAGAATAGAGAAGAATAGAACAAAGAAGAACAAGAAGCTACTACATCCTACAAAGTAGTAGAGCTTTCAATTGGTAACTATGGGCATACGTACATCTTCTTTTGGGTTAATTACACTGATCACCCCTAAGATTTCATGAAATGTGATATAGCACTTTTCACATACTGACAATTACATTGCATAGTCTTGTCAGAGTTTGTCAAAAACAGAGATTAACTGAAAAAGTTAAATGTCTTTTTTGCCCTTACCAACTCACTTAATTTTCTTTTTAATACCACCAATCTTAGGGTATGATTTTCAAACATAATAATCTCTCTCTCTCTCTCTCTCTCTCTCTCTCTCTCTCTCTCTCTCTCTCTCTCTCTCTCTCTCTCTCTCAACCCTATCCTGGCAACTTGTCATGGCTGACCACCACTCCACTACCATCGACACACTGCCATGGTTAGCACCCCACCTCCATCACACCTCAACCCCCCACCCACCAACCACGCCCTCTCTCCATTATTACGTATATAAAGAGGTATATAAACATATGCCCGAGACTTACAAATTACCTCACCCAAATTACATGGCTGATCCATTACAAAGCTTTGATTTCCATTTTGAAGAGAAAGCCTCCATCGCGTTCTAGACTCAAGTGGCGGAGTGGTTGTGGGAGTAGGGACATTGGTGGAGCCACGGTGATGACGCATTGGCCAATTGGTGTCTACCGGAAGAGAAATAGAAAGGGTTTTTGTTGGCTGAAAATATGTGAGTTTGGCTTGCAAAAGAAAGGTTTGTGTTGACCAAAAATTGAAGACTCATATAAAAAATTGAACACACGTGGGTTTGGCTTGGCCATTACCATTTATTTTAATGTGTACCATATCTATATTATATATTATAGTAATAAGTTAGGAGGTTTTTAAAATCTTGATCTATTTTTTTTAATTGTTTGAATTTAAAAAACATAAAAATACAAATGTCATGAAGTCATTGGTTATCTAATTAATATGATAGTATCTTTTGAATTGTCATCTTTTCAATACATAAACTTTAAAAGCTATTAAAGATAAAAGAAATATATCATCGGTTATTTGTAATTAATATAATAACTAAATCTAACAATTTATTCAAATTCCTAGAAGTAATGCACTTTTCAAAGAGATTTAACTTTTTAAAATTCTTATATATTTTTTATTATTTTTGTGTGTGTGTTAGATTTACCTAAATCTAAGAAAGATGACATTAAAGAAGGTTAATAAACTTAAAAAATAATAATTAATGAAGAAAAAAATAACCTTTACTTTGTCCATTAGGATTTTTTTAGTGTTTGTCACAGTATACTTAAGATCTTATATATTAGCATAAGTACAGTTTTATTTTAATCCTTTAGATAATGAAAAAAGACATACTTCTGAAAAAAGGTTAATAATGTTTCATTGCTATGAACAAATAACGAATCACTAATTAATTTCACATTGTATGAATTTATTCAGTTACATTAAATAATTACCCAAAAAAGGAAAAAATAAATACAAAATTTGACACAGATAAAGTATACTAACTTTTTATTATATACTTTTATATACAAACATTATTAATGTATGGAAATAAAAAAATTTACCTACATTTATTTTAATTAACTTATAGAAATTCAATTAATTTTCTTTCACTATTGATTTATATTTTCTCATAAAATAAAGTATAATAATATTGTTTTATTAATTTGAATGACTATTTCTTAATGGATATTAGACTTATATTCATATCTATCTTTTTATAATTTAGATTTATTTCTTTCTAATATTGAATATAAAATCAATAAACTTAGTGTCGAAATTTAATTAATGTATTTACTTGCAATAAACAAATGTATATTAAAAGTGTAACTTTAATAGTTAGTACATAAATTATTTTTTCTACATCTTTTCTTTCTCTTTATGGCTATTATAGTAGAGAAGATATTGTTAATATGTTTAATCCTAATAATCTTTATAATAGAAGTTATCCTATAGATGTTGTATCGTTTGATATCCTATTTTAATTATACGATCCTATAAAACTTTTTGTTTGTAAAAATTATTTAAAAAATTCGATTTATGATTCTGTATCTAGGTCTATGTATAGCACGGATTTACTGCTAGTATATATATGTGTGTGTGTGTGGGTGGGTGGGTGTATCTGTGTTGACCAAAAATTGATGACTCCATATCAAAAATTAAACACACGAGAAAAGAAGGAATTCAGCTATGGTGGGCTTGGCTTGGCCATCACCATTCATTTTGATTGTATACTATATATATATAGATATATATACATATATCTGTATGTATTTTCATTATTTATTTTAGTAATAATGGAAAATTTGTGGCTAAGAACCTAGGGTTTTTCAGTAGTATGTTAGAGAAAGATCCAAGAGTGAGAGAGAAGTGCTGGTGGTGATGGTGTAAGGGGAATTATGGAGGTTGAAGATAATGGTGGTAGTTGTTCGAGACAAAAATCATGGGGGTTTTTGGCTTAGTGGCAGTGGCTATGGTGGTCGGGTGATGTGTGGAGGCCATTGTAAAGAGAGAGTGAAGATTAGTTAACAGTGTAGAGAGAGATAAGGGGAAGAAGAGTGGAGGGATGATCCGATCCACTGTTTTGAAACACGAATTGGACCGGCTGGTTAAACTGAAAAAATCGAGAACCGACCCAAGCAACAGTTCGGTTAGCCATCTACATCCATTTTGGTCAAAATCCAGTAAAACTCAGTAAAAATCGTGATTCAACCATGACCTAGTCACTAAACCCGGTTATTGAACCGTCCGGTTTAATTTTTTAGGCAAAATTTCAAGTTTTAATTTCAAAATTTTAAATTTTAAATATCAAAACTAGTGTAAGAAAATAAAATATCTTTTATTACTATTAATAAATAAGTTAATGACATAATTATGACATCACAAGTCAATAACGGTTGACCTGACGGTTGAACTACTGACTCGATCTCTTTTTTGGTTTGCTTAATGGTCCGATTTTCAAAACATTGATCTGACCAATGGTGGGTTTGGCAGAGGAATGAGATAGGGCATGCAATAGGAACAAGAGAGAGAGAGAGAGAGAGAGAGAGAGAGAGAGAGAGAGAGAGAGAGAGAGAGAGAGGGGAAAATTTTAGGATGCATGGCTATTTTAGATTGAGTGTAACTTTTTCTAAATGCTAGTTATTTTTATTAATTATATTTCAAAGGGTAATTTTGAAAATTAAAAAAGTTTACAAGTTGATTTAGTCAACATCCATTAATCAATTAACGTCTCGTTAATGGGAGGGAAAAATTTGTTAGATTGTTTAAAAAGTAAGAGTTTGCATTGTAATTGTCAATATGTAAAGAGTATTATCTCACATTTCGTGAAACTTGAGGGGTTGTAGTCTAATTTACTTTTTTTATTTTTTGTTTTTGACCCATATAATGAACATTAGCATTTTCGTTGCTTTTTAGCAGGATAATCAGTTGCACCCGCTGTAATTGAGAAACTATTCCATGTGATTGTAACATGTGTATTTCATGTGATTGTAGCATGTGACAGCCGTTTTGATTTATTATTTATTGTGTGTCCTACATGAAGTGCATAAATACTCAAACCATAATAGCATAATATAAAAGTCATATGTGATAAGTTTTCCGGTGTAATGTTTAGGTGAAAAATTAGTGAATAGTCTCTTTAATGTAGTTTTGTTTTTTTGGTGAAAAAATGAATTATAGAATGACAAGTTATATTAGAAGTGAAGAAAAAAAGGTGTCCTTACAATTATTATTGTAAATAGCACTAATTAATGGTTTACCGACAAATTATAGTTTAAAACTATATGATGCTCAACCTATTCTATTCATTCTTTAGTCCATAACTAAATTAGTTACACGGTTGTTACGTGACAGATTACAATATGTAAATATCTTACTCTCAATTTTATTCAATCACTCTATTTATAATAGTTAAATTGTGTGAACATTGATAGTTGACCAACGAATTACAGGGTGCAAATATCTAATTATTGTTTTTACATACTCGAATTAAATTCTCAGTAGAGATTATTTCGCACCCAAGATGTGCAATAAGTCTACTGATGGGACATCAATTATACTCAACGGGTCCCATTGGAAAGATTCCCCATCGTAACAAATTGATGACATGCAATTTTAACCACCCGATCCGTTTTAGGAAATTGCAATATTGATATACAGTAAACTACAAGTGGCCAATTGTTATACAAATAAAAAATATAAGTCAAAGAAAATAACTCAATATAAAGTATATATAATAAATAGTTATTTAAAAATAATTAAAAAAATTTCATATTTATTCTTCTAGAACATTTATGGGTTGATCTTTCGGACCATTTATACCATACAAAATAATAAGCTTAAATCAGAACAAAAATATGACGATAATAAGCTTAAACGAAAATATTTGTACAACGCACTATTTATTTTATTTTATTTTATATTATATTCTTACTATTTAAGTACTATTCATCACAATTCATGAATAGTAGAATACATCAATATATATAATATTACTATTTTTATCTCTATTACAACTTTCAATACAGATATCAAAATATAGTCAAGTCACATGTTTATAGAAAGTTATTGAAAAATAGATTCCAAATTTATAAATATTATTAGTAAAAAAATACAAGATCTGAGAGAAATAAAACAACAAAGTTTCGAAATAAATACTATTAATCTCAGTAGTGAATTACTCTTCATACTATTCATGCGAATTGAGTGAACAGTCAAAAATGCAAAATGAATATTGTAGGTGGGATTTTACGGGAAGGCTGGGTCGAACTCTCAAGCCCAAAAATGGATGAGTCCAAATATCTCCTGCAAGACAAAGGGGTTAGAATGGGTTGACCCGTAATGGGCCGATCACACTCCGAAGATTAAGTTAGCAAGTTTAATCGATGAAGATCAATGAAAGTTGTCATTCCTTGGAGTTTTCTGTCCTTACCTGGCTCTCGATGCCTTGGGTATTTATAGAACCTTTGAGAGAGTGTGTTCTGCCTTAGCTTACCAACAAGCTCTCATGGCCTGCTGGGTAGGCATCATCACTGGCGTACTGTCATGGAGGATTCCGGCTGACCGGACGTGCACGTTGACGTCGCGTGGGCAGCCACTTGCGCATTTAATGCGAGTCAACTCTGCATTTAATGCGCAAAGACCACTAGCGGTTTGGGCCCGCCTTTTGTGGTTTGGGTTGTACTGCAAAGGAGGTCGGCAGTCAAAGCTGGCCTTCCCTCTAATTCTGATCTGGGCTAGCAAAGCAGCCCCAACTTTAATTTGCGCAGATTGGGCCTCACCCATTGGGTTGGGCCGGGGGTTATTCCCCCACAATTGCCCCCCAGCCATTGTGTCGTTTTGGATTTTGAAACGGCTAAGGGCTGTAACGGTCACCCGGCCACATAAATGGCGGGGATTTTAAAAGATTCATTGGTGGGGTGTTATTTGAATCGACGGCCGATGCGACGCTTCGGCAGAGTGTCATGATTAACACCGTTTTACCGTGTACGAACCGACGGCTCTGGCGTGTATAAAAGAGCGATGCCTTAATCAGTTGGAAGATACTTGCTCTTTTTCCTTTGCCTTCTGAATAGCGTGTGCGTCAGCTGTTTCGGCACCCACCACTGTAAGTGTCCTTTGAGCCCGCAACTCCTTTGCTCTTCTCTGTATTCTGTGTTTTGACGGTTGCCCCCCGATGGCGTCCCATCTTCGTAAAATGTTAGATGGTCCGTCGGCTCTGGCCGCGTTTAGGGCTAGGTTTGAAGTCTCGGATGAAATCGGCTTAGAGTTGGTCGATCTTAAGGACTATCGCATGGGTGAGACCGAAAAAGGTGTGCCGTTCCCAGTCATTGCTATCATAGAAGGGGGACTTAGGTTTCCCCTCCACCCTCTTCTTCATAAATTCATAGTAAAAAATAAGGTGTCGCCCTCTCAGTTAGCATCGAACGTGTATAGGATCTTTTTTGGCATGCTAGAAATAAATCGGCGCCTGGTTGTGAACCTAGGCCTTGCCGAACTAGACTACTGCTACACTCTTTGCAAAGTCGGAGGTAGTTACAAGGTTTACCTCCGGGCAGTAAAGAAGTCCTTAGAGTTAGTGAAGTGTCTGCCTTCCTCAGGGAAGGGCGTCGACGACGTTAGGGTCTGGGTAACCGGTCCATGGGAGTTCGGCAACGTTCCTGAGAAGGATAAACCGGCGATTCGATGCCCTAGAGTGCCCGTCGAACTAGGTTTGATGCCGATCTCTCACACTGTGCGTCATTTTAAATTTCAATTTGCAGCAAAACTGACTCTCGAACTTTTTGCAGACACAAGGAAGCGGTCGAAGGCTCGCGACTGGTTAGTCAATTCTGACGACCTCAAGAAGGCTTTGAACTACGTCGGTGAAGGTCGGCTAAGATACATTGCTCGGGCCGCCCACATTTTGCTCTCCTACCCACTGCGATACTCAACTTTCACTGCCGAGACGGGTGTTCCCCAAAGTATACTTGCTAGATTAGCGGACGAAGGTGTCGAAGGAGACTTCGAGGAGATCCCCACCGGAATAGCGATCGAAAGGGCGCGCATCCCTACAGGCATGACAGTCGCGGTTGCACCTCCATCGGCATTAGCTGGTGAAGAACGGCAAGAAGCGCAAACGAAATCACACAGCTCGGCATCCACTTCGTCACCGTATACTGCGCCCGACCGCCGAGTTGAGATACCTGCAGGAACAAGTGATTCGAGCCCATCCCCTGACGAAATGGATGGCATGAGTCTGAAGGAAATAATGTTTGCTCTTGCGGGCCAGCCACTAAGGTCGGCCACCCCTACTCCTGCCGAAACTCCTCCAGCCGAGCTGGTGATAACTCCCGTGGAGGAAGCCCCTCCCGTGCAACAGAGGCCAGAGACTCGGCAACAGCGAAAGAGGAGGCCTGATGTCACTCCAACTCCAGCGCCCAAAAAGCAGAAAGGCAAAGGCGCGGTGGACGAGGTCAGCGAGACTGTGACCATCACTCCGGACATTCTTGGCCGTCCTATGACGACAGCAGATTCTATGATCGACCAGCCCGAGGTTGCGTTTGGTGTTATTAAGAGCGTCCTTCAGAAAAAGGACGTGGCGAAGCTGGGCGAAGCAAGCGACTCAGCCGTTTTTATGGGCGCTTTTCATGACTCGATACTGGTAAGTCGGCACTGACTTTTTCGATGATTACAGACTTTTTAGACATTCGCTCTAAAAACGACCTTCTCTTATCTGTGTAGGGTTGTCTGAATTCCTTGGAGGTGATGACGCGCTTCCAAAAGCTTGCCGAGGTTCACCAGGAACTTATTGAAGAGCACGGCCGCTTAAAGCTTGAGTGGATCGAAGCAAATAAAGAGCGGATCACTTTCAGGAAACAGGCCGAACAGGCTTCCGCCGAGCTTTTGCTGATGAAAGCCAATTTTGAAAAGAGAGACAAGGAACTTGCCGCCCTCGAGAAGAAGTTCGATGTGCAGTCCATAGATCTGCACAACGCAAATGAGGAGGTGGAGGCCCTTAACACTAAAGTGGCCAAGCTGAAGGTGGAAGAAGAGGCCACACTGAAGAGGGGTGAAGAGAGGGGGGCCAAGCGTTTGGCCGAAGAGATGATGGACCTTAGTCACACCATATTCCGACAGGGCTGAAATGGTGCTCTTATCGTTGTAGAGCTGGATAAGGCCTCCGACGTGTGGGGTCTTTGCCCGGACTACTTTGATACTACCGAGGACGGCGTCGTTTGTCCGAAAAAAGTGCTGGCAAACGCCTAATACAAACGGGAGCTTGCTTTAAAAGCCGTGGCCGAAGAAGCCGCTGCTGGGAGGGAAAGAGCTGAAAAATTGAAGGCCGCTGCTGAACCCCTTGAGGATGTGGAAGAGATTGTCGGTGGTTCGCTAGTGGCAATCTTGCAGCCGGGGGAGAAGTCAGCATAGCTGTTCTTTCTTTTCCTTGATTTTTTGTAACCATCAATGCCTTTTAATGAGAAAAAATCGTTTTATTACTGAATCTGTCTTATCTGATTTTGCTGTGGACTGAATCTGCCTTATCTGATTTTGTCGTTTACAGTTGGTTTCTTTCTTTGGCCGACCTATCCAAATTGGACAGGACCAAGTTTTTGCACTTGGTTTTTGTTTTAGCCTTCTTTGGCCGACCTGCCCAACTTGGACAGGACTAAGTTTTTACACTTGGTTTTTGTTTTGGCCTTCTTTGGCTGACCTGTCCAACTTGGATAGGACCAAGTTTTTACACTTGGTTTTTGTTTTGGCCTTCTTTGGCAAGTTTTTTACACTTGGTTTTTGTTTTGGCCTTCTTTGGCCGACCTGCCTAACTTGGACAGGACCAAGTTTTTACACTTGGTTTTTGTTTTGGCCTTCTTTGGCCGACCTGCCCAACTTGGACAGGACCAAGTTTTTACACTTGGTTTTTATGTTTCACAAAGTGCTCAAAGTAGATTCGTTTGAAAAGCTTCATTTTCATTGATTCTTCAGCAGAGCTTTACACATTTCATGGACTGTTACAATGCATGGAACTTTGTATTACTGGTAGAACTTCCTCAAGTTGGTTGCATTCCATGGTTGCGGCAATTGTCGCCCTTCTTGGACCGTCTCTAGTCTGTACGCGTCAATGCCGACCTGGGATGTGACTTTGTAGGGGCCTTCCCAGTTTGGGCCGAGCTTTCCATCTGCTGCTTTCTTGGTTGCCCCCAACACTTTTCGTAAAACTAGATCTCCTGGAGCAAAGTTTCTCGGGCAGACCCGCTTGTTGTAAGAGCGTTTTAGCTGTCGCTGATACTCTGTGAGCCTGATCAAGGCGGTTTCCCTTCTTTCTTCGACAAGATCCAGGTCTCTTGCAACCATCTGGTCGTTGAAACCCGTGTTAAAAGCTGCCGATCTGATAGTTGGTAGTCCGACCTCCAAAGGGATGACTGCCTCCACCCCGTATGCCAAGGAGAACGGTGTTTCCCCGGTGGACTTCCTTGGGGTTGTTCTATAGGACCACAGGACATTGGGTAGCTCTTCCGTCCACTTCCCTTTGGCTTTTTCCAGTCGTTTCTTGACCCCGTTAAGCATGGTTTTATTGGAAATCTCGGCTTGCCCGTTGCATTGAGGGTAGGCCGGCGTTGAGTAGTAGTTTCTGATCCCCAATCCTTCGCAAAACGATCTAAAGATATTGCCATCGAACTGGGTGCCGTTATCTGAAACAATGGCACGGGACAACCCGAATCTCGTGACAATGCTCTTCCATACGAACCTTTTGGCATCAATTTCCTTGATGTTTGATAAAGGTTCCACTTCCACCCATTTGGTAAAGTAGTCAGTTGCTACGATGAGAAACCTTTTGTTGCCCAGAGCTCAGGGCAGAGGGCCCACCATGTCCAATCCCCACTTAGCGAAAGGCCACGGACTGGTGATGGTGGCAAGATCTTCGGCTGGCTGATGGATGATGGGGGAAAACCTCTGACACTTGTCACACTTCAGGACGTACTGGGCTGCATCTTTCTGCATGTAAGGCCACCAGTAGCCCTGTGAGATGGCTCGGTGTGCTATCAATCTTCCGCCGACATGACTTCCATATATCCCCTCGTGAATTTCGTACAAGACACCCTGTACTTGGTCCGAATGGACGCAGTGTAAATACGGACCTGTAAAGGAACGTCTGTAAAGCTCCTTACTTGGTGACAGCCAAAACCTGAGATATGCATGCTTGATTCGCCGAGCTTCAGCCTTATCGTCTGGTAGCTTGTCTGCGTCAAGGTAAGAGATGATTGGGTCCATCCATGATGGTCCTAACTTTTCTGCTGTTAGAGATTTCTCCTCCTCCTGAAAGATGCTGGGCTTGGCAAGGGTTTCTACGTTGATCGTCCTTTTCGAACCAGATTTCAGAGCTGTGGCCAAAGTTGCCAAGGCATCTGCATGTGAGTTGTTGTCTCGGCTGATCTGTCGAAGCTTGTAGCTTTTAAATTGGCCGAGTAGTTCCTTGGCTTTTGCTAGGTACTGCGTCATTTTGTCGTTTTTTGCTACGTATTCCCCTGTAATTTGGTTTACGACAAGTAAGGAGTCCGAATATATGACGATTTCAAGAATTCGAAGTTCGATGGCTCAACGTATTTCGGCGAGCAAGGCCTCGTATTCTGACTTATTATTGGAGGCAATGAACTCGAGCTTGATGGCTTGTTCGATTATTAGACCGTCTGGTGTGATGAGTACGATGCCTAATCCTGCCCCCCAGTCATTGGAAGCTCTGTCCACGTAGAGTTGCCAATGATCAGTTTGTTCCCAAAGGTCCAGTGGGAGTTCGTGTTGCGGTTGGCCAGTTGCTGGAGTCTGTTCTACTTCTGGTGGTATGTCGACAGAGAACTCGGCAACAAAGTCTGCAAGAACCTGCCCCTTCACTGTCGATCTAGGCTGGAACTTGATGTCAAACTCCCCTAATTCCACGACCCATTTTGCAATTCTTCCTGAGAAGTCGGCCTTCCTTAGAAGGGGTTTGAGCTGGTGGTTAGTGAGGACGTTGATGGTGTGAGTTCTGAATTAATACACCAACTTGTGGGATGCCACTATCAATGCGAGTGTCAGCTTTTCGAGGGGTAGGTACCTGCTCTCAGCTCCGAGAAGGGTTTTGCTGACGTAATAGACCGGGAATTGTTGCCGGTTTTCTTACCTGAGTAGGACAGCGCTGGTTGCATGGTCTGACACTGCAAGTTAGAGGAAGAGTTCCTCGTGCTAGATAGGGGTGGAGAGCAGGGGTGGTTTGGTTAGGTAGTTTTTTAGATCGGCAAGGGCTGAGTCACACTCTAGGGTCCACTCGAACCGTTCTTGTTTCTTTATGAGCTGGAAGAAGGGTCGGCACCTGTCTGATGAACGGCTGATGAATCTGTTGAGTGCGGCGGCCATTCCTGTCAATCTCTGAACCTCTTTGGCATTCCTTGGAGTTTGAATACTCTGAATCGCACTAATCTGCCGTGGGTCCACTTTAATGGCCCGATGTGTGACCAGGAACCCCAGAAACTTGCCCGAGCCGACCCCGAAGACACATTTTGAAGCGTTCAGCTACATTTTGTAGTCCTTCAGGATGTAGAGTACCTCCTTTAGGTCCGCCAAGTGGGTGTTGCTCAGTTTGCTTTTTACCACCATGTCATCGATGTAGACCTCGACAGTTCTGTCAAGCTACGTCTTGAACATCTTTGTGACCAGTCGCTGATACGTAGCTCCAGCGTTCTTCAGGCCAAAAGGCATAACCCTATAGCAGTAAATACCCCTTGGAGTGATGAAGGCCGTCTTCTCTTGGTCGTTGGGGTGGAGTGGGATCTGGTGGTATCCTCGGTAAGCATCCAAGAAACTCATCCTTCCGAAGCCGGCGGTTGCATCCAAAAGCTGGTTAATTTTGGGCAGGGGGAATGGGTCTTTGGGGCATGCCTTGTTGAGATCAGTGAAGTCCACACAAACCCTCCACTTTCCGTCCTTCTTTTTTACAACCACTGTATTCGATAACCAGTTTGGGTAGTTGATTTCCCAAATGGCCCCAACTTCCAAAAGCTTCTCTGTTTCCTCCAAGACACCGTCCACATGCTGGGTAGCTGCCCTTCTCCCCTTTTGGACAACAGGTCAGCAGTTTGGGTTAACATTCAGGCGATGGCAAGCAATGTCAGCGCCGATCCCAGGCATGTCATAAGGGGTCCAGGCGAACACTTCTAGGAAGTTTGTTAACAACTCGATGAGGGACTTTTCCTCTCGTTTGGACAGAGAGGTGCCGATGACGAAGTATTTGTCTCCTCGCCGATCAATGTATATCTTCTTCAGGTCCTCCACAGCTTTGTTTTCGGGTGTCTGTCCCACGTCATCAATAGTGGGGGTGTCTGCGTGCAGCTCCATCATCTGCACTTTCTCAGGTTTTGTCTTTGTCGCACATGCCGTTAGGAAACATTGTTTGGCAGCCATTTGGTCTCCCCTGATTTCTCCAACACCCGCCGGGGTCGAAAACCGAAGTAGCTGATGGTATGATGACGGAACGGCCCTCATGAGGTGCAACCAGGTTCGTCCCATGATGGCATTGTAGGGGGCGGGGACATTCACTACTAGGAATTCGGTTTGCAACGTGATTCCACCGGCTGTTACTAGAATCGTCACCTTTCCCATTGGCCAAACTGGGTCCGAGCTGAATCCGACCAATGGGTTAAGTGACGGTCAGACGTCGGACTCGTTCAGTCCCAATTGCTTGAAGAGGCTATAGTACATAACTTCGGATGAACTCCCCTGGTCAATGAGCAATCTTTTGACGTTGCAGTCCGCCATTCTTAACGTAACCACCAAAGCATCATTATGAGGGATCTGCACTCCTATGAGATCCTCATCGGTGAAAGAAATTGGTACGTGGCCACTGCCGATTTTTGCTTTCTTGCTGGGTTGTTGTACCTGCATCACTTCCCTCAAGTGTACCGCTTTCTGTATCTCGGCTCGGTACCTATGTGGGTCGACGATTCCTGACTCAGCCGAACCGTGCAACACATTGATTATCCAAACCGGCCTTAATTCTGGTTCTTTCCGGGCTGCATCTTCTACCGGCGGTTGCTCGGCTTCATTCTTTATCTTCTCTCGATCAATGAATTGATCAAGGTGGCCTGCCTTGGCCAACTCTTCCAAGTGATTTTTCAGATGCCGACATTGCTCCGTCTTATGTCCCTTCTCGCGGTGGTATGAACAGAATCTCTTCTGGTCTCGGGTCGCTGGGTCTCCTCCTAACTTTGGTGGCCACTTAAAAAAGGGCGTATCACGGATCTGGGGCAATATTTTATAGATGGGATCCTTAAAGACTGTGTAGACCCCCTTAGTTACCCTTTTTCCTCGGCCGATGTCTTCTGACTAGGGCTTCTTGGCATCCTTCTTATTTGTCTTTTCGGCTGCAGCGCCGACCTTGGTTGATGCCACCTGGGGTATGTCTTCGTCCAGTCGTGTATAGCGCTCGATCCTGAGCATTAGCTCCTGTATCATAAGAGCTGGTTTCTTCATTAAGGACTGTCGCAAGCGATGCTCCCTGGGAAGGCCGATCTTGAACTGAGTTACAGCTAATTGCTCGCTGCACTCGTCAATCTCGTTATAAGCTTCCCAGTAGCATCGGGCGTATGCTCACAATCCTTCTCCTTCCTCTTTTCGTAATGTCAGCAAGAAATCAACCTCCTTTGGCTGTAAGCTATTTGCTATAAAACGAGCTGTAAAAAGCTTGGCTAGTTGCCTCCAGCTAGAAACGGATTTAAGTGGCAATTTGTCAAACCACTGTAAAGCCACACTTCCCAGGCTGGAGGGGAAGATTCGACACATCAGCATCTGGTCACTGCACCACACTACCATGAGCTGTTTATAATACCGAACATGGTTAATTGGGTTGGACTTCCCGTCATAGAGGGTGAACTTTGGTGGGGTGAATTTTCGAGGAATTGGATGGGATTCAATCTCCTCAGTGAATGGCGTGGATGCAATCTGATCAAGGGCCTTTCTCATCATGTCATGAGCTGTGCGCTCCTTAGTTTTCTGCCTTCTATCCTCCTGCTTTTCGTTATACCACTTCTCCCAGTCTTCTTTCTGCCGATCTCCTTCTGCTGGACTGTTCTTTGACGGGGTTTCGCTCCTTTCCCTCCGCCGACCTGTGCGCCTGTTAACGCAACGCCCAGTACTAGGGGTGTAACTTCCCCTTACCGGCGGCGCTGGTTCGTCCCCGGCGCCAACAACCTGCTCCCGATCTGGGGACCCTTCTCTTCCATGCCCATTTCTGCCAGAAAATGCCTCCCTCATGGCCCGAACTTGGGAGGTGAGGTAGGCTATCTCTTCTTTGCGCCGCCGAATTTCCCTCTCTGCTGCACGGAGCGTATCCTCACTCGGGACCCGCCTACTGGAGGGCGACGGGGCCAGGTTCCGAGGATGGTTCCTGTGGAAATTTTTGTTCCTGACATAGCTCGTATCCCTCCGCATTTCCTCTGGTGCTTCCTGGTGGCTTTCAACCGGCGTGCGTATCTCCGACCTTAGTGTTCTCCTTCTTTGCCGATGTACTGGCGTAGATTGGCAATACGCCGAGTTGGTCGGGTCTCTATTGGAGGAGGCTCCGAAGCCTCTCCCGTCGTGGTTTTCTCCCCTACGTCTCCGGTTGTCTAGACTCATGGTTTTTCTAAGCCTTCCTACAGACGACGCCAATTGTAGATGGGATTTTACGGGAAGGCTGGGCCGAACTCTCAAGCCCAAAAATGGATGAGTCCAAATATCTCCTGTAAGACAAAAGGGTTAGAATGGGTCGACCCGTAATGGGCCGATCACACTCCGAAGATTAAGTTAGCAAGCTTAATCGATGAAGATCAATGAAAGTTGTCAATCCTTGGAGTTTTCTGTCCTTACCTGGCTCTCGATGCCTTGGGTATTTATAGAACCTTTGAGGGAGTGTGTTCTGCCTTAGCCTACCAACAGGCTCTCATGGCCTGCTGGGTAGGTATCATCATTGACGCCGCCTGATTATTTACAGGGTCTAGCGCACTGTTGTGGAGGATTTCGGCTGACCGGATATGCACGTTGACGTCGCGTGGGCAGTCGCTTGCGCATTTAATGCGAGTCAACTCTGCATTTAATGTGCAAAGACCGCTAGCGGTTTGGGCCCGCCTTTCGTGGTTTGGGCTGTACTGCAAAGGAGGTCGGCAATCAAAGCTGGCCTTCCCTCTAATTCTGATCTGGGCGAGCAAAGCAGCCCCAACTTTAATTTGCGCAGATTGGGCCTCACCCATTGGGTTGGGCCGAGGGTTATTCCCCCACAAATATTAATTACACGTAAAAAGCAGTACCTTCCTGATGTAAGAAAAAACACAAAGTACTTAGAGTATTATATTGATAATGTGTTATACAAGTAAATAATATAAGGCAGAGAAAATAACTCAACACAAAGTATATATAGTAAATAGTTATTCAAGAACTATCAAATATTTATCATATTTGTTATTTTAGAATATTTAGAGATTGATCTTCTGTACCACTCAAAATTTTATTACCAATATAAAATAAAAATATAACATGATATTTATAATTTATTATACCGATCTTTATTCTATTTTCTCTCTGGTTCTTTTTTTAATTTTTCTATTCTTTTGACTGTGCTTAAAATTAGCTCTAAGCAAAAATACGGGAGGGGTGGCTGCGTAAAAATTGAACGGCTAATGAATGTGAGGTTTTTCATTACGTCACACCAATTTGCATATAAAGACTTGTTGGCGTGGAATCAAAGATGCTCGCTTCGGCCTAGGATATTGCCTATTTGGCGGCAATGTCTCTCTCGCTTATTTAAGACACAAAGTCAACTAAATTGGCCCCTCCGACCTGGCCCAATTTAACCATGAGCCCATTAGGCAAACGTTGGGCTTCCGGGCTCCTGCCAAAAATAGGCCAATCCAAGCTAAAGGCCAGGACACTAGGCCCAAGCTAACTCACGGCCCTATAGACGGGTTTGGTGGGTGGGGCTTGGGCAATTTTAAATATTTTTCTTAAATATTAGTTTAAACTTTAAAAAATAATAATTAATTTATAAATTGATAAAAAAATAATGGATGTGGTTTAAAATTTAAATAATGTTTAAACTAAACTTAAAAAATATATATAAAAATTTATAAATGGTAATTACTTTATAATTATAATTAGGGGTAATTACATTTTACACCTCACAGTTTAAGCGAAAATCAAATGACTTTTGTAGTTTAAAAGTGAATACATAATTTTCTCATGGTATGGATTTAACTACAAAAGTGAATGAAACATTAATAGATTTGGTAAAATAACAAAAATATCCCTACCAAGAACCACCCTTTATTCTATAATAAAATAGTAAAATCGTCTTTTTGATATTCCATTTTGAAGAGATGACACGATGAAAATATGCTTGTGAAAGATTCGCTATTAATTCTAACATTTTTTTTAAAAATTATTTTACAATTAAGTACAAATCACATGGGGAAGTATTCACTTTTAAACTACATACGGGTCATGTAATTTTTGCTCAAATCATAGGAGGTAAAGTAATTATCCCTTATAATTATAACTATTTTCTATTTGGTCGGGCTTCGGGCCAGGCTGAACAACCAAATGCACTACCCAGGCCCACTCACAGGAGACTTGAGCTTGGGCCTAGGCAGGATCGGACCAAGTTTGAGCCCAACTAGCTCAGGTTGGACTTGGGCCTGGGCCGCCTATGAGTTTCGGGTTGAATTTACATTCTTAATTGCCATAAACATTAGTTATATAGAACTAAGGAGATTTGCATTTGGCTGTAAGTTTTATTTTTGTTTGGCTTGGGCCTCGTAAATCATGCTTCTTGTAATGCAATGCTCATTTATTCATTGTGTACTGTCCAAGAGATGTTTAGAGCATAGTTATCAATATTGCATAACATCAGTGCTTATACGATGCAATTGGGTTCAAATACCATCTTAATAAACTTATCGCCTTGTACTGGACTATACTTGCTGTTTCGGCTTATCTCGAGATATTTCGGTTGTACCAATCTTCAATAATTTTTAATAAATAAATAATATCTTCCACTATGTTAAATAAATTTTTTTCTTATTCTATTTATCTTTAAATTTTCTTTGGAAAAAGTATTTAATATTGGTTTGTTAAATTAAAAAGCTTAGACTTTTGTTGGGTATGCAATAGACAATGAGGATGGGTTTTAAGTCCTTTTGAAATACTTGAAACTTGTAATTTACTATTTTGAAGCTTCTTTGAACTACTTATAACTTCTATATATTTTGCTAGAATGAGGTTTATTTTATGTCTTTATGACATATGCACATATATATATTTTACATAAATGCATAGTATTTGTAGCAACAAATTCGATACAGTGCATCGATACAATTCAATTCCGGTATATACATACTGTTCCATTGATAAAAACAGTACACTAATTGGTGTGAGATTGACAACTACTCTAGAATACTTAAAGTGGAATTTTTTTTTTGTTTTTTGTTATTATTTTTTTTTGTTTTTTTGTTTTTGACATTTCTGCTTTATCTTTGACTTTTGCTAATGATTCCTTTCCTTTGTTAACTTGGACTAAAGCTGTCCTGAACATGCAACTTGTCGGCATGGTTGTGCCTATAATGTTTTCGTTCTTTGTTGTTTCTTTTGATGAAAATCTTGGAACTTCAATTGAGTGTGGGAAAATAACCATGCATGTTAACAATCCCGAAACACTGCCTCATGATTGCTACTTTGTATTATTTATATATTAGAGAGATGTATACGTTTAAGGTTAGTGTTGCAAACGGTATGCAGATTCTACTTAGCAGAACAAAAACTAAAAACAAAAAATAAAAATCGGTTTACAGATTTTGAGCGACAAGAAGCAGTTAGAAAAATATTTGACTCCAAACCTAATTTTGAAGTATCCTATTGTTCTTAGATACCAAAATTAAATTATGAGTATAGATTATTTCAATCGAGAAGACGTGAAGTTTGCATCAAGCAAATCAATAAGACATTGATCTTTCCCGGATCCCACTTGGAAAATACGCTATCTTGAGAAGTTTGCAACTACAATATTTGATATTAACATTAATAGCAAAGTATAGATCGAGTAGTCAGCAATTACCGTACCTCTAGGAATCATCAATTTGATGTATGTGCAGTGAAATGCAAGTATATACATAGGTCTAGTATCATGCAAAATGGTATAGAGGACCCAAAAAAAGGCAAGAATCCTAGTTGGCGCCATTTTTTACCAGGACTAATTCAAACTTTTGAAGTCGACTTAAACAAGGTTATATAGGCTTTTTTTGGTTCATTTTACAGAAATGCCTCTTCTCCCAGGTTATGCGAAACCCTGACATGCAAAAGAATGAAATCCAATAGAAAATTAAGTAGAAAATTAAACTATAATGAAATAAAGACAATTAATTTAAATTGTCCATCAACAATTCAGACTGCAACATCACAGATGATATGCAAAATATAATAGAAAAATTTTGCCAAACTAATGTATCCCCAATTTTTCAATTTGAAAACCAAAACTGCATCTTTTTAGAAGCAATAAATGTCTTCGATCATTCTATACAATCGCCTATCAAGAGTTCAAGACACTTAGCAGGTAAGATTTTTCACTTCAAGCATCAAGAATGGAACTTCCATAAACATACTTTTATGCAAGGTCTACCAAATTCTTAGCCTTTATGACAAAGGTGGTTGATAGCACAGTGACTTCAAGAGTTTTTGGAGTCCATCTACCTTAAGTCCAAATTCGTATGTAGTACCACTATGTTGTTTGAATATTGGACACTGTCTCCAACCTACTGGTAGATATGAAGTAGTAAGTTATAGTTTGAATTAAAATCAAACTCATTTTACTATGAGTGTATCCTCCCTTCCAATTTTGTCTAGCTATCATTTTTATTTTGCTAAAATTTATTTCAAGCGAAATTTGCTGTTTGATTTATTAAATACCAAGGTATTAAACAGTCTAAAGCTAGACCAGACCATAGAAACTTTGGGGTGATGGGAAGGTTGAAAGAATTCTAATGGCACTCTCTTTATCTCAAAATCTACTGATTATGTTTCTCGTACCTCTTCTCTGTCTCTTTTCTACAGTAAACATGGGTCAATTAGGATACTATCAGTGGCGACTTCAGAAATTTTTTATTGGTGGTACCAGGTAAAAGTCCTAATGTCATGTAAAAATGTAAATTCTACAAATTCTAAAATTTACACTACTGATATTTATTACCTATTTCTAAGAAATGGACAAACTAATTTAAAATTTTAATGTCATAAACAAAATTGAATTTTTATATAGTGATATTATTATTTTAACAAAAAGACATCGAAATACATAAACTTTTACAATTGACTTCGACGAGATTCTATATTTTGAAATTATTGCATAATACCCTCATTATCAATATTATTAAATACATTATTTTTAAAATATGTAACTAAACAATTATTCATCCGTTGATCTCTAATTCTGTAGTGCAAACAATTCTTTATGCATTCCTTTATCGAAAAAGCCATTTCTACGATCAATTCATGAAAGAAGTCAATTTGAGATATATATATATATATATAGCCTATTGTATATGAACCCCATGGCTTACAATTTCAATTGATTATGTTATATAGTATAAAAAATGCTATAAGTAATTTCATTTCTCACTCTTAAACACAAATGGGATGGATCCCACATGAATATATAATATGGATCCTATAGCCTTGGGTCTAACTAAGAGTGAGACAATGGAAAACTAGGGACTAAAAAGTGCAAAAACTAAAAGTCTATGTTTTGTTTGCTAATATGTAGTGGTATTGGATTGTCAATCTCATGGACCAGCATATCTCCTACTTAGACCATAAAATCCCTTTTAGGTGAATGGGATTGAAAAATGGGATTACATAAAATATTCTCGGGCCCACATAGCCCAGATGAAGCCATGAACATCATTCCAGGCAGCTTTCTGGAATTGGACGGTCTCGAAAACCAACGCCACCCAAGTAACTTTTCGAGATCGGGCGATCTCGGGGACCAACACCTTATTAAATTCCAGATGGTTCACTTCTGGTGCCTGTTAGCCCGCTAATGTAGAATGTCCGTCATTCGGTAGTTCTCCGAGACCAGGTCTTCTCGGAGACTAACACCACCCTCATAGGTAGCTTTCTGAGACCAAGCGTTCTTAAGAACCAACACCACCCTATAGGTAGCTCTCTGAGACCGGGAGGTCTCAGGGACTAACACTGCATAGGTAGTTTTTCGAGACTGGGTGGTCTCGGGAACCAACACCTAGGTCAACACCCGCGCTTGCTAGCCCGACTTGGTGAAAAATGACCAAACTTGCCCTTTGGGCCTCCAGGTACGTTTTGAAAATTTTTAAAATCCCTCAAAATGGTAAGTCCACCCATCTAAAATGTTACTAAGCTGTTAGGCGTACTCCATATGCCATCTGGTCCAATTTCGGTCCCATTTCGGCTAACTCCGGTCAAAATGACTGTTTTGCCCTTAAACGCCCCAGCACTGCATAAACCCCACCGAATGGTAAAAGACTCGCCCGAAACCATCCTTGAATGACTCAACACGCTTAACATAGCACTTTGATCTGCCCCTAACCATTTTGAACCGAAACCAGCCAAAATGACCATTTTGTCCCTGACAACCCGAACACGCCCCAAAACAATACTGGTCCTAGGATATCGAATGGCGGGTCTTGTCACCCACCCCTCTTTAACTTAAGGAGGACCTTGTGATGCTAAACACCCACGACTCGACAAAAGTTCCTTGGAGCGTCTCGTAGACGTTTCGCCTGAATGGCCTTTTCTCCAGATTCCCTGGTTATAACATGCCGTCAAACAACTTGAGAAATGTCTGAACCAAGAAATTTTCGAAAGCTTGTCTACAGTTCTTTCCATCGATACAGCTCGATTGGATAGATCACTTCCCGAAGCTCCTCATCGTATGGCTCAAAAATTGCAACTTTTAGCAACCCTTGGAGCGTCTCACAGACGCTCTGCCAAGGTTGACTTTTTCCCTAATTCCCCGATTATAACGCACCGTTAAATGACTAGAGAAATGCGTAAATTAGGAAATTCCTGAAAGTATTTCTAGAGTACTTTCCATTGGCACGGTCCAATTGGAGAGATCGCTTCCCGAAGGCCTCGATCATGTGACACAAAAATAACTACTTTCAAACCCTTACAGAGCGTATCACAGACGCTCCGCAAAGATGTAATTTCATGCTCATTTCCCGAGACGATATCTCACACTTCCAAACACCATTCAAACTTCTCGAAAAAATGAAAGTTCACAGGAAACCCTAGGAGAACACCCTAGGTGCAGCCGATTCCTCCAAAACCTTTTCGGTTGGTTCAATTATCGAGGCAAAGTTTAAACGAACACTCCCGGTGACGGAGCGTATGCTACATGTGCCTAGATTTTGATCAAATCAACTAAAGTTTGATCAACCATCAGGATTTAGCCAGTATAATGGGTGCCACGTGGCATTCTGAGAATGGAACAGTACTGGCGCATGTGCTACATGTGCTAGGGCCAATTTTGATGTAGCACATGCGCCTGGCCTCCCCCAGGTTGCCTATAAATAAAAGCCACCCCCTTTGCATATTCCAGAACCAAAAATTGATGCAAAACTCTGCTGAAATTGCTCCAAAACCTCGAATTTCTATATACATCCCACTCCTCCAACACTTAGGCTAGATTTCACCTCCCCCTAACCCATACACTCCATCTATATAGCCTTACACACCATAGAACTCCACCTTCCAACCCCTCAAGCACACTTAAAGCCCTCATAGCTCACATCCAAGCATTCATAAAAGATTGCAAGTGTATTGAAGGCAAATGTGTATTTCTTTTATGTTTATATCTTCCTCCACTCCTCTCTTCTCCCTCCTAGCTTACTTAGGCTATTCTCTATTTTAATCCTCATCTTCAACCCCCCTTTCTTGCATGCTTGAAGGTAAGAAGACTCTTAGTTCATGCCTAGAGAAAAGCTAGTAGGAGTCACCGTGTAAGGGGATCTCTCACTAGCCTACTTTAAGATGGTATGGCCTAGGAGCCCCTTGATTATGTGGTGTAGCCTAATGCCTTGTATGTATTCATGACCACTTGCATTTTGCTATCTTGATCATGTCTTGTGTGCTTAGCTTCATTTTAATGTTTATACCCATGTTCTACAAAGTTTGCATTATTCTTATTTCCATGCTATTTTTAAGCTCCATTTTTCTTGCAAAAGGGTTCTAAGAGTTGGTCCCTTGAAGTTTAGGATGAGACCTTAGAAATCATACCTTAGAAAGTCCCCCATTAACCCCTAGCTAACACTTTTGCACCATTACATTTCAACTTGCATAAAAGTTGTTATCAAACTCTCTAATTTCTAAGGCTTCCATTATCTCAAGTTTAGTGGTTATAATGGCCCCATGGAACCCTCTCTTGAGTGGTGTCCCTTTTATTTGGCCATAGGAATCCTACCTTGTTGGAATGGTCTCCTCTAAAAATGGTTTTCAAAATTCTTTTCTCAAAAATGATTTTCAAATTCATTCTCTCCATCTTTACACTAAAAATGTTTTTTCAAAAGTTGTCATCATCATGTTGATTCTTGGAATCTATACTCTTGTCACGATAATGGTTATAATGGTCATAAGGAAACCTTCTTGGGAATGGTTTTCAAACACTAACCTTTGCTTAACATAATTTGTTTTTCAAAACTCTTTCCAAAATGCATTAAACCATATTTCAAAACTATCTTCCAATCCAACCCTAGGATAACTTGACCCTAGCTATCCAACCCTAGGCTAACCTAACCCAAGTTAGTTAACCTAAAGTCACCCCTAACGTTAGGTCAATCCAACCTAGGTTAGTATACTTCAAGGTTCTAACTCATGAACCCCTTTTAAATGATCTTTCTATTTAAAACTATTCTCGTGACTCATTTTTTCAAAACCTCCTACTCTTTTGAGATTTCAAAAACCAACTCCATAACCTTTTCAAATACTACTACACTCTATCTTTAAATTATTTCCAAACATATTTTCAAGAACTCATAACCCTAAGGTGTCCCTACCCATCTTATGGTTAGGGATCCCAAGGGAAGGTGATACATTAAGTATAACCTCCAAGGTTGTCCATATTAGGGTTTCAAAGCCCTTGGTTTTAAAAAAACCACTTTAAAAAAGTTACAAGGGTGTTTCCAACCCCAAACTATACATCCAAGATCTTCAAAACAAGACCTCAAAACATTTTCAAAACTCTCTCGAGTTATTCCAAAAGCACTTCCAAAACTCCCTTGAGTTGTTCCAAAAACATTTCAAAACACTTCAACATCCAATTTTAAATCAAAATTCTCAAGTCAGCTTTCCAAAGGCCCTAATGCGCCTATCTTCCCATCGGGCTCTTGCCCGAACTACAAATGATTTGATTCTCGCCAAATGAGATATGTAGGCAACCTAAAATGGTGTGGTCGTAACTTCTATTTCAACCCCAATCCCTTTTTCAAAAGTTTCTATCAATTTAAAGTTTCTATCTCAAACTCCTTCAAAACTCCCATGTTTTCAAACTTCTTCCAAAAACTTGCATTATGCATCTTCCATCCAAAAAAGTGATGATTAAACCCTATTTTCAAAATTCTAAAGTGGATAACGATAATCGGTTATTCTAGTGAGTGAACAAAGGGTGATTAGACATGTAGGTACCGAAAGGGCGGGGTAGGGTGATGATCTTAGGATATCTTTCCTACACGTAACCAACTCCGGGACCATAGATTTCTATTTTTGAAAGACCAAATGGAGTTATTTTTCAAAATGGGCTTCCATACTCTCAAAGGTTGCCAAATAACCTATTTTTCCTAAAACCCCTCTCTTAAAGAGTTATTTTCAAAAAACCTTTTTCAAAAACCCCAAGTTTAATCTTCGGATTATACTTAGTTTTACGTGCCCTAACTCACCTTAATCAAGTTAGGTGGCGACTGTTATTTTTCTAAAAAGCCCTTAATCAAATCAACCTTAAATTCAAACCTAGTCACACTTGTTCTTCTAGGAGGATGAGTTCTAATGACAGAGTTCCGTGCTTTTGTCTCCGAGCCGAAAGGACCTTGTACCTAAAAGCCGGGGCGCTACTGCTAGCGACTCCACTGGGGACACTTAGAGGGTTAGGCCATTAACATGTCTCTTCACCCTTCACTCACCAAGAATCTCCGGTTACTTTGTCTAGTTTTATCCACTTTTTTTCCAAATTTTCAAAGCAAATCTTATTTTTCAAAACGATTTTCAAATAAGTGTCATCACTTGCATCCATTGCTTACATTCATACTCTTACATTAACCATCCATTTTACCTTGCATTAAATTTTTTGAAAAGTTACTAACTCTTTGTATTTTTTTGTAGGTGGATCTTTGTTCACATTTTATTTCATGTCTTATTTATTGTCATATATGTGATGAATGGATAGGATGTGATGTGTGTTGTTGGGTCCTTTTCTCCATTTTTAAAAATTTCACACACACTTGATACACTCATTTGCATTTACATCTTGCATATATTACTTGGTTACTACCCTTATAGATAGAAAGAGGAATAGTATATTGACTGTAGGCGTATGCTGTGTTAGTTTCTCAACCTACGGTCTCTTGATAGTTCCCATGCTTTAACCACCAACCAAAGATGGAGGTCACTTTTTCAGAGGTGGATGCCGGAGGTTTGAAGGTTCAGGAATCAGCTTTTTAGGAAGTATTAGTAAACCCCCAACCTCATGCTCATGTAGCACCTCATGCATAGCCGAACCTCTACCAGATTTAGGACACACGCGTTAATTTCAAAACCAAGGAGGAAAGGGTGACCTATTTATTTTCCTTTACATATTCTGATTAATTCATACTGTTGTGCTATGTAATTCTTGCCATTTTATTATGTACATGCATCATAACCATTCATACATTAGAATTCATTTTAAGACAAGAGTTCCTAAAGCAAGTCAAGTCATTACATCTTCATGCATCCAATCAACCCCCAGAGAAAGGCCCAAAGGTCTTCTCGCTCAATTCAAGCCAACCCAAAACTCCTAAGGGTACCAAGAGACCCTAAAAGTCATCTCATAAAGAGGGGCTCTAATCCCTCTTCATTCATGGAGATAGGGCTGCCAAGAAGATGAAGGGGCAACTCAAATCAAGGTCTCCTACCAACTTCCGTTCGAGAAGGCGAATTCGAAGACTCAAGAGTAGTTTAGGATTCCATGATATAAATATAGAATAGGCAAAAATCCCAAGGAAAATGTTCCCCCTCCCCTTTTCAATGTATTTTTGAAAAATTCTATGTACAAAAGGAATTCAACTCAATAAAGTTGTTATTACTGTCAAATGAATGAATGAATGTATGAATGGATGAATGAACAGGCACATGTATAGTATTGCATACAGGGGCAACCCCCTATCTCTAGACGTGAGCCAAAGCATCATAATTAGTTCCCCTCGAAAGGCAGGGGCATCCTTATGCCATGCATTGCATAAAACCTTTTTAAATCTAGAACCTAACATATAATCCTTTTGTTTTGTTTTCTTTATTTCCTATTCTCCCCCCTCATCTCACCAAAAGACTAGCAATAGTTTCTGGTGAGACTGCTTGCATTTTAGGTCACCATTGCTCCAAGAAAAGGAAAGAGAGGAACATGAGTGTCCCCTGTACTCCGAACACCAGTCCTTTCTGTAAGCACCCCATTTTTGCCCGCTCGGCAGTCTCTAGTCCATCCAGACTTGTATTCAAGTCAATATGGACATATTACAATTCAAATTAGCTTTCCAAGTCTAATCCCGTCAATCAATCGCTTCACGGGCTCATTGGGCTCAAATAGAAGCAAAATAACCAAAGTGCCCCTTGGGGCATTGTTTTGTCCAATTCCAGTGGCCATGTCTTCTCAAAGACAATAAGTCCCCATTTTTCTAATTTCAATTCTAATTAAATTTGGCACACCTTTCGAGATAATTGATTCCTCAAGGTGGTAAGTCCATCTTGTCTACCACGTTTCCGAGAGAACTTTTCGAAACTGTAAGTCCCTTCAAACCTGTTGATCGGGATGAGACCCTAAGTCCCCTAGATGGTAGAACGGTCCACCTTTGGCATCTGCTAGCCCTCAAATGAAGAAATGTTCGTTTCGGCACGCCTTCCGAGAAAGTTGATTCCTCAGGCGCTAAGTCCACCTAGTAGCTTCCCAAGATCAGACAATTTCTGGAATGATCGTGACCCGTTATAGTAACGAAAATACTTGTAAACATCGTAACCATCAGAGTGGCGGAAATACTCGTAAACAGGTCGATATAGGGAATTGCCAACAAACCCCTATGTCACTAGACCGCCATCAAAGTGACAGAAACACTCAAAACCCAAATCAACACTAGTGTCTGCTAGCTCACTTTGGTGAAAATAACCAAACTGCCCCTAGGGCCATTTTTGGCATGTTTCTCGAGAAAGTACCTAAGTCCTTAGAACGGTAAGTCCACTCTTCCAAGATTGTCTTAAAGACAATAAGACATTATTAGGTGCCTTATAGTCAGTTTCGGGCCAATTCCGAGACATTCCGATCAAGATGACCATTTTGCTCCTAGGCATCCGAGCGCCCCGAGAACTACACCGACTCTGGGTATCAAACTAGAAACCTCTAAAGAACGCTTGTTATAGTATTCCCGACCTTCCATTATCTTTCCGGATTATTCCGAGTCAGTTCCGGCAAACTTGGTGCAAAATGACTGTTTTGCCCCTGGTAGGCTGGTTGCCTTTTCCGACCACACCGGCTTTGGGTATCAAACCGGTAACTTCCTGGAACATTCTAGTTAGTGCTTTCGAGTTTCCAGTCTTCTTCTGGGATATTCCAAGTCCATCCCGATAGTTTTTTGGGCCCAATTGATCGTTTTGCCCCTAAAGGCCCTGTCAACCCATCCAACACATCTCGACACTATTTGTCAAGTCTATTACCCCTGAGACATTTTTTTAGGGGTTCTTGTCCCTTTTCGGCCTTCTGGACCGTTTCTGGCCTTTCAAATCATTCCCGGACCTTCCAGAATCACGCCTAGTAAAGCTAGGCTAAAAATTGTGTGATAGTCACTAATACAGGCACCAAAATCTTCTGAAGATACGTTGCTTGCCGACCTTCAAACTTTCCTAAGTGGCTGGAGCCACTAGTAGTGGCGCCAAACCAAATTTTGGCCTGGTGCCACTGGAAGGATTTTTTGCCTAACGCCACTGCAACAGGCGCTAGGTCATTCCTCTGTCTGTAAATACCAAGCCTCTTCCAGTGTGAAAAGGGTCTGGAAACTCAGTCTAAAAACTCTCCTCTTCAATACACAGAGCTCGTAGCCTCCCCAACCCTAGTCTTCTTTAGGTTTTCCAAAACCCTAGTCTCTATACACAAACCCTAGCTCTCATACACTCATATACACCCCTATACACCCCTATGCACTCCTACACTAGCCTCTAAAGCCTCCATTGAAGACTTGAAGTGCTACAACTCTGAAGTTTCTAAAGATCCAAGCAAGCTCTTGAATGTCAAGGTGAGGACCGAAACAAAGCACAAAGAACCAAACGAATAAAACCAAGCAAATAAAAGAAGAGACAAGGTAGGCTTCCTATTCATGTTTATGCACTTCCCCCCCTCTCTTCTCTCTCCTAACCCACTTGGGTTTTCTTCTACTTTTTAATCCCCCATCTTCTACCCCCTTTCTTGCATGCTTGAAACAAGGGGCTTCTTGGTCCATGTGTAGGATTAGGCTATTGAAAGTCACCGTGTCGGGGGCTTTCTCTTAGTCTAATCGGAGACCACGTGGGTTCAGCCCCCTTGATTATGTGGTGAAGCCTTTAACCTTGTATGTTCACGACCCCAACTTGCATTATGCATATCATAATCATGCATCTTTCCAACATTCGTTTTTAAACTGGTTTTCAAAACTTGCATCAAAACCATTTTCAAAACTTGCGTTAAAATTTTCTTCTTCAAAACTTATTTTTCAAAATCACAATCCTAAGGTGATTCTAGCTTTTTCATGGTTAGGGTTGCTTTCGGAAAGTGTTACATTTAAAGTGACCAATATGGTCCATATTTTCAAATTCTCGTTGTTTTCAAAACCACAATCCTAGAATGGTTCTAACCTTCTTATGGTTAGAATTGTTTTAGGAAAGTGAGATATTTTTAGTGGCTTGCAAAAGTCCACATTCAAATCCTTTTCAAACCTCTTTTTTAAACTTACTTTCCAAGAACCTCTTTTTAAAATCCCCTCAAAAATCTCTTTTTACATCTATTTTCTAAAATTTCTTCTCCAATATATTTTCTAAAAAGCTCTCTCCAATCTCCTTTCCAAAATTGTTTTCTAAAGATTCCCTTTAAAAACTTAACTTCCTAGAAACTCTTTTCCGAAAAGCTCTCTTCAAAATTCACTTTCTAAAAACACTCCCTAAGTTTCCTTCCTAAAAACTCTTTCCAAAAGTCCTTTTCCAAAAACTCCTTTCTAAGATCTCCTTCCAAAAATTTTCCTTTCCAAAAGTTCTACTTTCCAAAATTTCTTTTCTTGGAGTCCAAGTTAAGCCCTTGAGCCACGATTAGGAAACCCTAATTTTCTTTTCAGAAATATGATTTCTAATTTCCTATTTTGGCCTCAAACTTTAGGTTTCCAAATCCTATTTTCTACTCCAAAATCTAGGATTTCCAAAACTTCATCTTTCCAATTCCATGTCAAATCCAATCTTCCCTTTAGGAAACCAAATCCAATCTCTCCATTTAGGAAACTAGATCCAATCCTCTATTTTTGGAAACAAAATCAATTCATCTCTTTTTAGCAATGAAATCCAATCTTTTGCCTTAGGAAATAGGAATCCCAATCTTTCCTAGTCCACACCTTTCCTAATTTCAATCATTCCCAATCCAAATTTATTCTAATGCGAATTCTTCCTAATCTCATACCTTCCTAAACCTTAAGTTTCCAAAACCTAAACTTTTAAATCTTTCCTTAAACTTTAAGCTTCTTAATCTTCTTAATCCCAACCTTTCCTAATTCCATACTTTTTCAAATTTTAACTTTCCAAATCTAAATTTTCAAATCTTTCTTAAACTCAAACCTTTCCTAATTTCAAGTATTTCTAAAACTCAAATTTCGAATCTTCTAAAAATCTAAACTTTCTAAATTTCAAATCTTTCTAAATCCAAAACATTCTTAATTCAAAACTTTTTAACTTTGAAACTTTCTTAAGTTAAAACTTTCCAATTTCAAAACTTTCCAATTTTAATTCTTTCCTAATTCAAAACTTCCCTAGTTTGAAACTTCCCTAAAACGAAACCTTTCCTACTTCAAAACCTTTCTTATTTCAAAACTTTTTATTTCAAAACCTTTCTTAAAACAGAACTTTCCTAAAACGGAACTTTCCTATTTTGAACCTTTCCTAATTTGAACCTTTCCAAAATCTCCATCTTTTCAAAACAAGTCCAATCTTTCTTGAACTTCAAAATCTTTCCTAAGTTCCATCTTTCCTAGGTCTAGGTTTCCTAAAACCAATCTCTTCAAATCTTCCAATCAAAGTTCAAATTTCTTAATCTTCCAATTTGAATTCCAACTCAATTTCTTTTTCCAATCAAAATCTTCTATTTTCAATTGAACTCTTGTTTGAACTACGACTGAGCTGATTCCTTAAAAGGGATACGTAGGTAACTCTCATGGGTGCAGTCATAACTTTTTTCGAATCTCCAATTCCATAACTTCTTTCAAATCTCTAATTCCATAACTTCTTTCGAATCTCCAATTCCATAACTTCTTTCAAATTTTCAATTCCGTAACTATTTTCAAACTTCCAATTTCATAATCTCTTTCAAGTTTCTAGTTCCAAAAATCTATTTTCAAATCTCTATTTCCAATCTCTAAAACTTTCTTTCAAAATCAAATCTATCTTTTTAAATCTCTTTCTTAAAATCGAATCAAGTCTGTTCAAATCTATTTCCAAATTGAATATTTTTCTTGTACTTGCATATCATATATCATTCTTTTAAAGATTCTTTTCTAAAAGTAGATAGTTTTGGACATATATTAATCAAAGACTCTAATGGGTGAATCTGGGGTGAATAGACATGTAGGTACCATAAGGGTGGGGTAGGGTGATGGCTTAGTGCATCTTCCCTACACGTAACCAACCTCCGAACCTAGAATCACTGTTTTTGAAAAATCAAAATAGAGTTATTTTCAAAAAAGGACTTAAATATTTTCTAAAGGTTGCCAAACAACCTAGTTTCTTATAAACCCTCTCTTAAGGAAGTATTTTCCAAAACCTTTTTCAAAAACCCTAAGTTTGATCTTCAGATTGTGCTTAGTATTAGGTGACTTAGCTTACCTTAATTAACTTAGGCGGCGACTCTAAATGTTTTCCAAAAGCCCTTTATCAATTTTTCAATTCAAACCTAGGCACACTCGTTCTTCTAGGAGGATGAGTTCTAATGAGAGAGTACAGTATTTTGCCCGCTTGTGTGTGTATTCCTCGAGTGCAAAAAATCTAGGCACGACACTTACTCGACAATGAGCAGCACAAATGTCAAGTGAAGGTAACACCCTCGATCAACAGAACAACTCGGTGACGCCGGAAAAAGTAAATGAGATGAAGGCGAAAATAGACGAGATGTTTAAGCTCATGCAATTGATGGCCTTCAAAGGACCTATCGTGAATCCATCAGCCTCTACATCCCACCCCAAGGAAACTGAAACAATCTCGCCGAAGGTCGTCCTCCGAACTGATGGTGCAACGAAGAGGAAGGAGCTCCCCAAAGCAGTGCACATCGAGGAAGGAGAAGAGCACAACCCTAAAACTATCCTATTAACTGCCACCTCAAAGAAGGAAAGCTCGGATCCTCTCGATCTCAAGATACAAGGCTTAGAAGAGTCCTTGTGCAGCCTACAAGGTGTCACGCCCAGATTTTTTGCACTCGAGGAATACACACACAAGCGAAAAAAATACTGTACTCTCTCATTAGAACTCATCCTCATAGAAGAATAAGTGCGACTAGGTTTGAATGAAAAACTGATTTAAATGAAGGGCTTTTGAAAAAATTTTGGAGTTGCTACCTAACTTGATTAAGGTGAGTTAGGTCACCTAAAAACTAAGCACAATTTGAAGACTACACTTAGGGGTTTTGGAAATGATTTTTAAAAGTACTTCCTCAAGAGAGGGTTTTTAAGAAAACAGGTTGTTTAGCAACCTTTGAAAAACATTTAAGCCCTTTTTTGAAAATAACTCCGTTTTGATCTTTCGAAAACAGTGATCCTCAGTTCGGAGGTTGGTTACGTGTAGGAAAGACGCACTAAGCCATCACCCTACCCAGCCCTTACGATACCTACATGTCTATTCACCCTATATTCACCTATTCGAGTATTCAATTAATAGATGTCCAAAACTATCCACTTTAGAAAAAAAATTTTGAAAAAGAAATTTAACATGATGCATGATATGCAACTGCAAGAAAAGAGATTTAATTTGGAAATAGATTTGAAAAAACTTGATTCAATTTTGGAAAAGAGATTTGAAAAGATAGATTTGATTTTGAAAGAAAGTTTTAGAGATTGGAAATAGAGATTTGAAAACAGATTTTTGGAATTGGAAGTGTAAAATAGATTATGGAATTGGAAGTTGTGGAAATAGAAGCTTAAAAAAGGTTGCGACCGCACCCATGAGGGTTGCTTACGTATCCTTTTTGAGGAATCAGGTCAGTCGTAGTTCGGACAAGAGTCCAATAGAAAATAGAAGGTTTTGATTTGAGCTTGGAATAGAAGATTTGAAAAAGGATTTAATGTGAACTTAGAATAGATGATTGGAAATTGGAATTTGGACTTTGATTTGGAAAGATAGAGATTTAGGAAACCTAGACTTAGGAAGGACTTAAGATTAAGAAAGATTTGACTCGAATGTTGAACTTGAAAAATTAGGAAAGATTGAATTTAGGAAAAGTTCGAATTAGGAAAGTTTTGAAATACGAAAGTTACATTTTAGGAAAGTTTCATTTTAGGAAAGGTTTTGAATTAGGGAAGTTTAATTTAGGAAACGCTTTGAAATCGGAAAGTTTTAAATTTAAAATGTTTTTGAAATAGGAAAGTTTAAAATTTAGGGAAGAGTTGATTTTGGAAATATTAGGAAAATTTTGATTTAAGAAAAGTTCAGAATTTTAAAAAGTTTAGGATTTAAAAAGTTTCAACTTAAGAAAGTTTCGAATTTGGAAAGTTTAGAATTCTAGAAATTTCAACTTAAGAAAGTTTCGAATTTAGAAAGTTTTGGATTTGGAAAAATTTGAAATTTAGAAAGATTTGAAAGTTTGAGTTTTAGAAATTCTTAAAATTAGGAAAGGTTTGAATTTAAGAAAGATTTGAAGATTTATATTTAGAAAGTTAAGATTTAGAAAGGTATAAAATTAAGAGGAGTTGGAATTAGGAAAGATTTGGAAGCTTAAAGTTTAAGGAAAGATTTGAAAGTTTAAGTTTTGGTGACTTAAGATTTAGGAAAGTAGGAGATTAGGAAAGATTAGGAAAGATTTGGATTTTGTTTCTAAGAAGAAGTGTTTTTATTTTGTTTCCAAAAAATGGAGGATTGGATTTGACATGGAATCAGAAGGAAATTTTTTAGAAATCTTAGATTTTGAAATCTATGATTTGATGTAGGAAATTGGTTTATGGAAATTTATGATTTTGATGTAAAAATGTTTTAGGGAAGAAAATTAGAGTTTCCTAATCATTAGCTCTAGGGCTTGACTTAGGCTCCATGAAAAGATGCTTTGGAAAGTAAATTTTTTGAAACAAAGATTTTTGGAAAGAAATCCTAGAGAGGAGTTTTTAGAAAGGGATTTTGAAAAGAGTTTTTAGGAAAGAGATTTTGGGACAGAGTTTTTGGAAAAGAAACTTATGCAGTGTTTTTAGAAAGTGAATCTTTGGAGAGAGTTTTTTTGGAAAGGAGTTTGAGAAAAGTTTTGAAAAATAAATTTTTGAAGGGAATTTTTTAAAACAATTTTGGAAAGGAATTTTGAAAAGGAAATTGGAGAGAGTTTTTAGAAAGTACGTTGGAAAAGAGGTTTTTTAGAATGAGAGATTTGAAAAGAGAGCTTTTAGAAAGTCTATAAAAATATCTCCATTTCCTAAAGCGATTCTAATCATAAGAAGGCTAGAACCACTTTAAGATAGTGGTTTTAAAAACAATAATGATTTGAAAATATGGACCATATTGGTCACTTTAAATGTAACACTTTTCTAAAATAACCCTAGCCATGGAAAGGTTAGAATCACCTTAGGATTGTGATTTTGAAAAAGAAAATTTTAACACAAGTTTTGAAAATGGTTTTGATGCAAGTTTCAAAACAATTTGAATGCAAGTTTTGAAAACAAGTTTAAAAACGAATTTTGGAGAGATGCAAAATCATGATATGCACAATGCAAGTTGGGGTCGTGAACATACAAGGTTAAAGGCTTCATCACATAATCAAGGGGGCCGAACTCACGTGGTCTCCGGTTAGACTAAAAAAAAGCCCCCAATACGGTGACCTCCAATAGCCTAATCCTACACATAGACCGGGAAGTCCCTTGTTTCAAGTATGCAAGAAGGGGGGGGGGGGAAGAAAATAGGAGATTAAAATAGAAGAAAACCCAAGTAGGTTCGGAGGGAGAAGAGAGAGGGGGAAGATGCATAAACTTAAATAGAGAGCCTACCTTGTATCTTCTTTATTTTACTTTGCTTTACGCGCTTTGTTTTTCTTGCTTAGCTTCGATCTTCACTTCAGTCTTCGTCTTGATCTTTGAGAGCTTTGGGTTGCAGCACTTCAAGTCTTCAATGGAGTCTTTGGAGGCTAGTGTGTGAGTGTATATGAGCGTATGGGAGTATATGAGCTAGGGTTTGTGTATAGATGCTAGGGTTTCGAAAACCCTAAAGAGGACTAGGGTTTAGGGAGGCTACAAGCTCTGTATATCAAAGAGGAGAGTTTTTGGACTGAGTTTGTGGACTCCTTTCATGCTAGAAGAGGCTATGTATTTATATAAAGAGGAATCACCTGGCACCTGTTGTAGTGGTGCCAGGCAAAAATTCCTTCTGGCGCCACTAGGAGTGTTGCCAGGCCAATATTTGGTTTAGCTCCACTACTAGTGGCGCCAACCACTTAGGAAAGTTTTAAGGTTAGCAAGCAACGTATCTTCAAAAGATTTGGGCGCCTGTACTAGTGACTACAACGTAATTTTTAGCCTAACTTCACTAGGAGTGACTTCGTAAGGTCCGGGAATGATTTGAAGGGATCGGGAATATCCTAGAAAGCAGGAAAGGGACAAGAACCCTTCGAGCAGTGTCCTGGAGGTAGTAGACTTGAAAAATGATGTCAAGATTTGTTGGAAGGGTTGACCAGGCCATTAGGGGCAAAACGGTCAACCGGGTCGAAAAGCTACTAGGATGGACTCAGAATGTCCCAAAAGAAGACTTGAGGCTTGGAAACATTACTTAGAATGTCCCAGGAGGTTACCGGTTTGATACCCAGAGCCGATGTGGTTGGAAAAGGCGACCGGCCCACCAGGGGTAAAATAGTCATTTTATATCGGGTTTGACAAAACTGACTCGGAAAGATAATGAAAGGTTGGGAATGCTATAAAAAGCATTCCTGGGAAGTTACCGTTTTGATACCCAGAGCCGGTGTGGTTCCTAGGGCGCTCGAATGCTTTGGGGCAAAATAGTCATTTTGACTGAAAAGTCTCGGAATTGGCCCGACACTCACTAGAAGGCACCTAATCATGCCAAATTGCCTTTAAGATAATTTTGGAAAGGTGAATTTACCGTTCTGAGGACTTAGGTACTTTCTCAAGAAATGTGTCGAAAATGGCCCTTGGGGCAGTCTGGTCATTTTTCACCAAAGTGGGCTAGCAGGCACTAGTGTTAACCTGAGTTTTGAGTGTTTCTGCCTCTTTGATGGTGGTCCCGTGATACAGCGGTTTGTTGGCAATTCCCTATATCGACCTATTTACGAGTGTTTTCGCCACTCAGACGGTTGCGATGTTTACGAGTACTTCCGTTACTTTGACGGTTCGCAATCATTCTCGAGACTGCCTGATCTCGGGAAGATGCTAGATGGACTTACCACCTGAGGAATCAACTTTTTTGGAAGACGTGTCGAAATGGATATTCCTGTATTAGCGGGCTAGCAAGCGCCAAAGGTGGACCGTTCTACCATCTCGGGGACTTGGGGTCTCATCTCGGTCGACGGGTTTGAAGGGACTTACTGTTTCGAAGAACTTTCTTTGAAAAAAGTGTCGGATTGGATGAACTTACTGCCTTGAGGAATCAACTTTCTTGAGGGACAAATTGGAATTGGAATTGAAATTGAAAAGAGGACTTACCGTCTTCGAAAAGACGTGCCTAATTGGATGGTCTTACCACCCCAAGGAATCAACTTGTTCGAAAGGTGTGCCGGATTTAATTGGAATTGGAATTGGAATTAGAATTAAAATTGGAAAGGGGACTTACCGTCTTTGAAAAGACATGCCTATTAGAATTGAACCGATCAATGCCCCTAAGGGCATTTTGGTCATTTTGCCTCTTACGCCGAGCCAGCGAAGCGATGGATTGACTAGATTAGGATTGGAAAATTGAGTTGACTCAGAATATGTCCATATTGACTTGAATACAAGTCTAGAAGGATTGGAGACTACTGAGTGTGCAAAAATGGGGTGCTTACAGCTACCCCTCTTTTTCTGTCTTTGCTTGTCGAAGATAGAAAATGATTGAGTAAGGGTACCATGTTGACTATGAGGCGGTCGAAGGGACGGACTTTGAAAATTTTCAAAATGGGAGCTTGGAAATGGATATTGGGGCCCAAAAGGTCTTTGAAATCTAGTTTTGGTGGGAAAAAGGGCAAAGCAGCCCGAAATTAGCAACTAGCGCAACTGCAGTCTTGAGATCAAAACTAAAAATATTTCTGATTCGAACACTTGCGGGATTGTGAAGAATTTTGGAAAATCGAGAGCCTTAGCGAGGAAACTGACCTGGACATTGAAGGAGCGCTTCTTGGAAACCACGGGGGATTGCCGGAAGTAGATCATGTTGTCGAAAAATTCGCTAGAAGAGAAGATTTCGCTGGAGAACTCCAAAAGGTGAGTTTTTGATTTTGTCTATTTGGACGTGTAGAATTCCGTTTAAGTCTTGTGAACAGTGAAAATTAATGTTTTGATATATTTTAAACACTGTGGTAAAGTTATTTTTGCATTTTGATGCTTGTTTGATTGAATTTGAGTGATTTTACGTGACTATGTGAAGGAGGTTTTTACAGGAATTGGGGGTTTGTTCCTACAGGCTTGGGTGTTGAGTTTTTCGATTAGATTTTTATACTGTGTGTCTTAGCAAAATGTGTTTAACGACCGTGTGAAGTTTCGTGATTTTTGAAAACTCAGTGAATTTTTTATTTTTAAGAAATAGAAAAATTCTTGGAAAATTAAGAAAATTTAAGAAATTAATAAAATTTTAGAGTTTAAAATTTCAGAAAAATTTGGAAATATTTTAGAAAATATTTGAAATGATTTTGAGAAATTTTAGGACATCTTTGAAAACTATTAACTTATTGAAAAAGAAAATATGTGCTTTGAAAAATTTAAAAATTTGAAGATTATGCGCGGGTATTGATGTTATGTGATTATGACGTTGTGAAGTGTACCGTTTGTGTTTTGTGTTGATATGGTAGGTGTTGTAGGGACCATTTTCCAAACGGAACTTTGCCAAAATTTTTAGAACTTCAAAGAAAGGGTTGGAGAAATTTTAGAATAAAATCTTTTTGAAAGAAAAAGATATAGAAACCATTGAGGATGTGGCCTTTTTGGCGGAGAAGACCCCGAGAAACTCGGGGGCCTTAAAACTATTGGAAGAAAAATTTGGGAAAGGGACATGTTTTGAAATAGATTGTCAAATTGGAAAACTCGAGATTTTGATGAGAATTTCGAAAGATTAAGAATTTGAGAATTGAGTTTGAAGAAAATTTTTTGGAGGAAGAAGTTTTTACAGAATCTTGATTAGGATAGAAATAGCTTGGAATGAATTTTGACTGGAAGATTTTGAAATTTTGACTTAGGACTCATTTAGAATTTTTGGACAAAATGTATAGAAAATTCATTTTGACTTGGAACGGGAAGTTTAAAATCAAAATGTGTAGGAAATTCATTTTGACTTAAAATGAAAAATTTAAAATCAAAATGTGTAAGAAATTCATTTTGACTTAGAATTAGATTTAAAATAAAAATGTGTAGGAAATTCATTTTGACTTAACACAGGAAATTTAAAATTAAAATGTGTAAGAAATTCATTTTGACTTAGACTTTGAAAATTTTTTTTATGTTATTTTATTATTTCTTGTTTGTTTTTATTATTTATTTATTTATTTTATTATTATTTTTATCTGTATATACCGTATATTAACACCTCTCACTTTCGATTACCTTTTTAGGATGGCAGATACGGGTGATGATGGTTTCGAGAGAAGACACTACTCCGGCAAGGCAGCCGGGACAGATTCTGCCAGTGGTTCCAGTCAATCCAGAGGTAGCTAATGATTTACTGGACAAGCATTGTCTAGTTAGAGTGGACGGGGGAGTAGGCCACCTGTCGACCCCTTTCCTCCGGTTGAGCAGGCCTTTGCAGAGGAGATTGGTGTTGAGGAGGAGGTATTAGGTCTTGGGGATCAGGTGACTGGTTATGGGAGAGCCTCCTCTAGACATAGACACACAGATGCTGATTTGGGCGACCTAGAGATACCGGACATCCCACCGCTCGGGAATCTTGCTTATCACCCCATTATATATTCTAGATAGCATTTGTCCCCTCTGCGGATACACACAGCTTTTAGAGGGGCTGTTCATCAGGTCTTCATGACCATGCAGCGGGCTGCTCCATCATATCGTGCTTTCATGACTGAGATCGGGTTTAGAGCCTTCATGGGATTACAGGCTAACCGCCTGAACAAACACCTCGTGCTAGCACTGATTGAGCGGTGGTTTGGAGAGACGGGGACCTTTTTATTTTGTTGGCTTCGAGTTGGGTCCCACCCCCTTGGATTGGGCTATCATCACGGAGCTTTCCTTCGTTGGTCGGCAGATCACCTTGTAGTCGGTCAGTAGAGACGATGCATGCATTCTATTGGACTTGCCCCCTCCCGAGCGTTCTGTTTTCCTAGTTTCCTGGCTCAGTCGGGATGATAAAACTTTTACTGTTGAGCCCCCACCCGCTCGACTAGACATCATGAGGCGGCGACTTATTCTGTACATCATCTTTAGCTGCTTCTGCAACAACAACAAGTCGCTCGTGCATTTCCGATTAGTGAGTATTGTAGCTGATTTTAGGGCTTTATCTGAGCTGGATTGGGGGTCCTTCTCCTTTGGTTGCTTCCTTCAGTCGATGCGGGTCCGGACTTCTTCCCCTTGACTAGTTTCTGGCCCTTTCTTGTCTAGTGGAGCTATGAGTACCTGCCTGTTCGTTGCCCTACAATTATCGAGGACGACCTTTATCTTCGTGCTTTAGGGTGGGCTCGTGACCGGGTAGCCCAGTGATCAGAGATCACTGATTTTGTGACGCTCCGAGCTAACCTGGAGCTCATTGAGGCAAGGGACGTGATCTGGCGGCTCTTCATTGGATCAATTCATTATGAGACAGTGCGGTACTTGATTCCGCTGTCCCTATCAAGGGCTGATTTTCTCAGCAACGATTCTTGGGAGTCCTATCTAGGGAAGCGACACTGGCGGCAGTTTCATGAGGAGTTCCAATCAGTAGGAGATCCGCTAGAGTATATATTTAGAGCTTTGGTGGCGGGAATGCCTATCTCCTATCGCGACAGCTGAGTGCCGAGTTCTTGCTTCCTCTAGATACAGACTATGCTGCGCACTTCAGGCCTCATTCTATCGGTGCCTTTACCTGGTTTGAGGTAGTAATCGGCAGATATGTTGTGGGCCAGGAGGTGGTCGACTTGTGGCACCGTGTGGGGGGATACGTGCTCCAGGCTGAGTTTACCACTGTGAGGGATCAGAGAGATCAGTACTAGATGGAGTGAGACTAGTATCAGGCAGAGGTGGCTTCCTTGAAGGCTAGGTTAGCCCAGATGGGAGGTGGTGGGGTATGTCGTCTTTTCTTTCCTTCTTCTCGCTCTACTGTTGTTTAGTTATTCTTTCAAGTGGCTGATTTCAGTTCTGTCTTCTTTGTAGGATGTTGGTGCTTCGAGTAGCTATCCGCCTCCTCCGGATCCAGGTTTTGGGGACTTCGATTTGGAGGACATTGATTTTGACCTTTGACAGATGCCCCCTTGCTGTAGACCTTGATCTTCCTTTGCTCCTATTCTTGAGATGTATTTATGTCAGACAATTTTATTTTGTAAATATTGTATAAGGATGGATGTTTATTGTAGTTAGATGTATGGACATGCAAAGACATTTATGATTTTGACAGCTAAGTATATGATCAAATGCACGGATAGAGATGATGATGGTGTATATTTATCATATGAGATAATATTGTATTGGTGACTTCTGTTTATACAGGGAGTTATGATGGTGTGTTTTCTTTTTTTTTTGGTTTTTTTATGAAGATGCTGTCGCGCCCAGATTTTTTGCACTCGAGGAATACACACACAAGCGGGAAAAACACTACTCTCTCGTTAGAACACACCCTCCTAGAAGAATAAGTGCGACTAGGTTTGAATTGAAAATTGGTTTGAATAAAGGGCTTTTGGAAAACCTTTGGAGTCGCCATCTAACTTGATTAAGGTGAGTTAGGTCACCTAAAAACTAAGCACAATCTGAAAACTACACTTAGGGTTTTTGAAAATGATTTTGAAAATACTACCTCGTGAGAGGGTTTTTAAGAAAACAGGTTGTTTGGAGACCTTTAGAAAACATTTAAGCCCTTTTTGAAAATAAACTCCATTTTGGTCTTTGAAAACAGTGATCCTAGGTTTGGAGGTTGGCTACGTGTAGGGAAGACGCACTAAGCCATCACTCTACCCCGCCCTTGCGGTACCTACATATCTATTTACCCTAGATTCACCTATTAGAGTCTTCAACTATCAAATATTCAATCTTATCCACTTTAGAAAAAGAATGTTTAAAAACTGTCATGTTGCATGATATGCAAATGCAATAGAAAAAGCGAGTTAGAAAATAGATTTGAAAAGATAGGTTTGAAATTGGAAAGTTTTTAGAAATTGAAAATATAGATTTGGAAATAGAAATTTAGAATTTGAAAGTTTGAAATAGATTATGGAATTAGAGATTTGAAGAAGATTGTAGATTTAGAGATTTGAAAGAAGTTGTGGAAATAGAAGTTTGAAAAATGTTGTGGAAATAGAAACTTGAAAAAGGATGTGACCGCACCCATGAGGGTTGCCTACGCATTCTTTTGGAGGAATCAGGTCCGTCGTAGTTCGGACAAGAGTCTAATAGAAAATAGAAGGTTTGATTGGAAAAAGAAATTGAATTGGAATTTGGATTTGATTTGAATTTAGAATAGAAGATTGGAATTTGAAATGGAAGAATAGAGACCCTAGACCTAGGAAGGTAGGATTTAGAAAAGACTCAAGATTAAAAAAGACTTGACTCGAATGTTGGACTTGGAAGATCGAAGAAAGATTGGATTTAGGAAGGGTTCGAATTAAGAAAGTTCGATTTAGGAAAGTTTCAAAATAGGAAAGTGTCATTTTTGGAAAGTTTCATTTTAGGAAAGTTTCAATTTAGGAAAGTGTTGGATTAAGAAAGTTTTGAAATAGGAAGCATTTCATTTTAAGAAATTTTTGAAATTGGAAAGTTTTGAATTTGGAAGGTTTTGAAATAGGAAAGTTTTGAAAGTTGGAAAGTTTAGAATTCAGAAAATTTCAGATTTGGAAAGATTGGAAGTTTAGGGAAGTTTAGAATTTTAGAAAGATTCAAAGTTTAAGTTTTAGGAATTCTTGAAATTAGGAAAGGTTTTGAGTTCAAGAAGAGTTTGAAAACTTAGATTTGGAAAGGGATAGAATTAAGAAAGGTTTGAAAGCTTAAAGTTAAAGGAAAGATTTAAAAGTTTAAGTTTAGAAAATTAAAGGTTTAGGAAAGTACTAGATTAGGAAGGAGTTGAATTAGGAAAGATTTGGATTTGGAAGGATTGAAATTCCTATTTCCTAAAACAAGAGATTGAATTTTGTTTCTAAAAAGAGATGTTTTGATTTTGTTTCAAAAAACGGAGGATAGGATCTAGTTTCCTAAAGGGGAGATTGGGTTTGGTTTACTAAAGGGAAGATTGGATTTGGCACGGATTTGGAAAGATGGAGTTTTGGAAATTCTAATTTTTGAAGACTATAGTTTTGACATAGAAAAGAGGTTTTGGAAATATATATAATTTTGATGTAGAAAACAAGAGGTTTTGGAAACCTAGGTTTTGAGGCTAAAATAAGGGATTGGAAATCATGTTTTTGGGAAGGAAAATTAGGGTTTCCTAATTGTGGGTTCTAGAGTTTGACTTGGGCTCTAAGAAAAGAGATTTTGGAAAGTGAGTTTTTGAAAATGGATTTTGGAAGGAAATCCTAGAGAGGAGTTTTTGGAAAGTCGATTTGAAGAAGGTGTTTTTGGAAAGAGTTCTTGGAAAGAGTTTTTCTAGGAAGAAGACCTAGGGAGCGCTTTTAGAAAGTGAATTTCAAGGAGAGTGTTTTTGGAAAGTAGTTTTGAAAAATAAATTTTTGGAGGAAGTTTTTAGAAGACAATTTTGGAAAGGAATTGGAAGAAGGAGAATGGAGAGAGTTTTTGAAAACTATGTTGAAAAAGAGGTTTTTAGGAGGGATTTGAAAAGAAAGTTTTTAGAAAGTATATATAAAATACCTCACTTTCCTAAAGCGATTCTAACTATAAGAAGGTTAGAACCACTTTAAGATAGTGGTTTTGAAAAAAACAATGTTTGAAAAATATGGACCATATTGGTCACTTTAAATGTAACACTTTCCTAAAGCAACCCTAGCCATGAAAAGGCTAGAATCACCTTAGGATTGTGATTTTAAAAACAAGTTTTAAAAAAGAAGATTTTGATGTAAGTTTTTTAAAACAAGTTTAATGCAAGCTTTTGAAAACAAGTTTAAAACAAACTTTGGAGGAATGCAAGATCATGATATGCACAATGCAAATTGGGGTCGTGAACATACAAGGTTAAAAGTTTCACCACATAATCAAGGGGGCCGAACCCACATGGTCTCCGGTTAGACTAAAAGAAAGCCCCTGACACGGTGACTCTCCAATAGCCTAATCCTACACATAGACCGGGAATTTCCTTATTTCAAGCATGCAAGAAGGGGGGGAAGAAGATGGGGGATTAAAATAGAAGAAAATCCAAGTGGGTTAGGAGAGAGAAGAGAGGGGGAAGATGTGTAAACGTAAATAAAAAGCCTACCTTGTGTCTTCTTTATTTTGCTTAGCTTTGCGTGCTTTGCTTTGCTTGTCTTGCTTCGGTCTTCACTTTAATCTTCAAGAGTTTGTCTTCAATCTTCAAAGCTTCAGATTACAGCACTTCCAGTCTTCAAAGGAGGCTTTGGATGCTAGTTTATGAGTGTATAGAAGTGTATGTGAGTGTATAAAAGGCTAAGGTTTGTGTGTGGAGGCTAGGGTTTGGAAAACCTAAGGAGACTAGGGTTTAGAGAGGCTACGAGCTCTGTATGTCGAATAATACGGTTTTTAGACTGAGTTGGTGGACCTCTTTCACGCTGGAGGAGGCTTTGTATTTATAGATAAGGGAATGACTTGGCGCCTGTTGTAGTGGCGCCAGGCCAAAAATGCTTCTGGTGACACTAGGAGTGGCACTAGGCCAAATAGTGGCACCAGCCAGTTAGGAAAGTGTTAAGGTCGGAAAGCAATGTTACTTGAGAAGATATGGGCGCCTGTATTAGTGACTACCATGCAATTTTTAGCCTGGCTTCACTAGGAGTGACTCCGAAAGGTCCAGGAAGCATTTAAGGGACCAGGAATGGCCCAAAAGGCAGGAAAAGGGCAGGAACCCTCAGAATAGGGTCTCGAAGGTATTTGACTTGAAAAAGGATGACAAAATGTGTTGGAAGGGTTTACCAGGCCATTAGGGGCAAAACGGTCAACCAAGCCAGAAAGCTGCCGGGACGGACTCAGAACGTTCTGGAAGAAGACTCGAGATTGGAAACATTATTTAGAATGTTCCCAAAGGCTACCGGTTTGATACCCAGAGCCAGTGTAGTCGGAAAATGGCGACCGACCCATCAGGGGTAAAACGGTCATTTTACACCGGGTTTACCGGAACTGACTCAAAATGATCCAAAAATATAATGGAAGGTTGAGACTACTATAAAAAGCATTCTCGAGAGATTACCGGTTTGATACCCAGAGCCATTGTGGTCCCCAGGGCGTTCGGATGCCTAGGGGCAAAATAGTCATCTTGACCGGAAAGTCCCGGAATTGGCTCGAAACTGACTAGAAGGCACCTAATCATGCCATATTGTTTTTAAGGCAATCTTGGAAGGGTGGACTTACCATTCTGAGGACTTAGGTGTGTTCTCGAGAAACGTACCGAAAAATAGCCCTAGGGGTAGTTTGGTCATTTTTCACCAAAGTGGACTAGCAGGCACTGGTGTTGACTTGGGTGTTGAGTGTTTTCACCACTCTAACGGCAGTCTCGTGATAAAGGCGTTTGTTGGCAATTCCCTATATCGACCTACTTGTGAGTATTTTCACTACTCTGACGGTTACGATGTTTACAAGTACTTCCGCTACTCTGACGGTTTATGATCATTCCTGAGACTGCCTGATCTCGGGAAGCTGCTAAAGGGACTTAGCGCATGAGAAGTCAACTTTCTCAAAAGGTGTGCCGAAACGAACATTTCTGTATTGGCAGGCTAGCAGGCGCCAAAGGTGGACCGTTCTACCATCTATGGGACTTGGGGTCTCGTCCCAGTCGACTGGTTTAAAGGGGACTTACCATCTTTGAAAAGACTTGCCTATTGGAATTGGAAAGGGGTCTTATCGTCTTTGGAAAGATGCGCTTGATTTGGAATATGGAAAGGGAACTTACTGTCTTTGGAAAGACGTGCCCAGTTTGGAATATGGAAAGAGGACTTACCGTCTTCGAAAAGACGTGCCTAACTTGGAATATGGAAAGGGGACTTACAGTTTTCGGAAAGACGTACCTGATTTGGAATTGGAAAGGGCAATGCCCCTTAGGGCATTTTGGTCATTTTGCCTCTATTTGGGTCTAGCGGGCCTGCGAAGCGATGGATAGACGAGATTAGACTTAGAGAGTTGATTTCGATTGGAAAACGTCCCTATTGACTTAAGTACAAGTCTGGACGGACCGTAGACTGCTGAGCGGTAAAAAATGGGGTGCTTACAGATGCATGCATATTTATACTTAATGGAATGACAAGGGATGCTGTCAAACTCAGTATTTTTGGAATGGTAACTCCTTCCTTTTTTTGGGGGGTCTGGCCACTCCTTTGGCTCGACCTTACCTTGACTGGATGATAGCACTTTGTACCTTTCTCAACTTTTTGACAGCCTCCGATTCTCTGCCTCGGGGTTAGTGTATAGGATTATCGGGCAGAACTGCTCAACTCTCGGGATTTTAACAACAGCTTACCTGACTTTTAGCAGAGCGATAAATGGCCAGTCTTTCAATTTGAGGAGACTTTGTTTTAGGACCATAATGTAGGCTAGGTTATGGGTTTTTGAAGGACCGTAATGTAGGCTAGGTTATGGGGTTTCGAAGCAATGGGATTTGTAGGCTCAAATTCAAAGTTTTTTTCAGCAGGGTTTAAATCCAGACCATCCTTGACTATTTTTCTTCCAGTAGGGTTAGCATCCTTTATTAGCTTTGGCAGCGTGTCTAGCTCTTTTAGATCAAGCAATCTTTTAATCAGAGTGGACTTTAGTTGGGTTGTAATGTAGGCTATGGTTTTGGGGTTTTGCAAGAAAGGGGCTCGAACCTATTATTTCTACTAGGTTTCTTTGTAACCTAGGGTCACTTTTAAATTTTCTCCCTGCTCTTATAACTCTGTCGCGCCCAAATTTTTTGCACTAGAGGAATACACACACAAGCGGAAAAAATGTTGTATTCTCTCGTTAGAACTCACCCTCCTAGAAGAATGAGTGCGACTATATTTGAATTGAAAATAGATTTGAATAAAGGGCTTTTAGAAAAGATTTGGAGTCGCCGCCTAACTTGATTAAGGTGAGTTAAGTCACCTAAAAACTAAGCATAATCCAAAAACTACACTTAGGGATTTGGAAAACGATTTTAAAAACATCTCCTCAAGAGGGGGTTTTTAAGAAAAATAGGTTGTTTGGCAACCTTTGGAAAACATTTAGCCCTTTTTGAAAAATAACTCCATTTTTGGTCTTTGAAATCAGTGATCTAGGTTCGGAGGTTGGTTACGTGTAGGGAAGACGCATTAAGCCATTACCCTACCCTACCCTTTCGGTACCTACATATCAATCTACCCTAGATTCACCTATGAGAGTCTTCAACTAACTATTGACCAATCCTATCCACTTTGAAAAAGAATGTTTAAAAAGATATGATGCATGATATGCAAGTGCAATATAAGAGAATTGAAAAATAGATTTGAAAAGAAGAATTTGATTTGATTTTAGAAGAAAGATTTGGGAAGATAGAATTGAAATTGGAAAGTTTTAGAATTTGAAAATTGAGATTTGAAAATAGATTTTTGGAATTGGAAATTGGTAATAGAACATAGAATTGAAAACTTGAAGAAGATTGTAGAATTGGAGATTTGAAAGAAGTTGTAGAATTAGAATTTGAAAAATGTTGTGGAATTTGAAATTTGAAAGAAGTTGTGACCGCACCCATGAGGGTTGCCTACGTATCCTTTTGGATGAATCAAGTCAGTCGTAGTTCGAACAAGAGTCCGATTGAAAATAGAAGAGTTGATTGGAAGAAAGAGATTAAATTGGAAATTGGATTGGAAGATTGAGAGATTGAACTTTGATTGGAAGATTTGAAAAAATTTGATTTTGAAAGACTTGGTTTTAGAAAACCTAGAAAGACTTGAGACTTAGAAAAGAATGCTTGGATTTGACTTGGAAAGAGTTTAGAGAAGAATTGAATTGAATACTTGGACTTGGAAGATTAGGAAAGCTTGGAATTTTGGAAAGATTTGGATTAGGAAAATTTCAAAATAGGAAAGTGTCATTTTAGGAAAGGTTTGTTTCAGGAAAATTTCGAATTAGGAAACGTTCATCTTAGGAAGGTTTTAAGTTTAGGAAAGTTTCAAGTTAAGAAAGTTTTGAATTTGGAAAACTTAGAATTTAGAAAGATTTTAAATTAGGAAAGATTTAGAAAAGGTTTGAATCAAGAAAGTTTCAACTTAAGACAGTTTTGAATTAAGATAGTTTTGAGTTTAGAAAGCTTTGGATTTGGAAAGATTTGAAGTTTTAGAAAAGTTTAGAATTTAGAAAAGATTTGGGTTTAGAAAGATTTAATTTAAGAAAGTTTTGAATTTAGAAAACTTTGAATTTGGAAAGATTTGAAATTTAGAAAGTTTAGGATGTAGAAAGTTTTAGAGTTTTAGTTTTAGAAAATCTTGAGATTAGGAAAGGTTTGAGTTTAGGAAAGATTTGAAAACTTAGATTTAGAAAGTTGAGATTTGGAAAGGGATAGAATTAAGAAAGGATTGAATTAGGAAATATGTGGAAGTTGAGTTTTAAAATTTAGAAAAGATTTTCAAGTTCAAGTTTTAGAAACTTAAGATTTAGGAAAGTAGAAGATTAGGAAGGATTTGAATTAGGAAAGATTTGGATTAGGAAGGGATTGGATTTTGTTTTTAAAAGGGAAGGTTTAATTTTGTTTCCAAAAACGGAGGATAGGATCTAGTTTCCTAAACGGGAAGATTTGATTTGACAAGGATTTGGAAAGGGAAAGTTTTAGAAATCCTAGATTTGGAAGGCTATAGTTTTGATGTAGAAAATAGGTTTTGGAAATATGTATAGTTTTGTTATAGAAAACAAGAGGTTTTAGAAACCTAGGTTTTAAGGCAATTTTGAAAACCATGTTTTTGGAAAGAAATATAGGGTTTTCTAATTGTTAGCTCTAAGGCTTAACTTGGGCTCTAAGGAAAGAGATTTTTGAAAAGTATGTTTTTGGAAGGAAATCCTAGAGAGAAGTTTCTAGAGGGAAGATTTTGGAAAGAGAGTTCTTTAGAAAGATTTTTGGAAAGAGACTGTTGGAGAGAGTTTTTGGAAAAATTTTTAGGGAGCGTTTTTAGAAAGTGAATTTTGAGGAGAGGATTTTGGAAATGAGTTGAAAAAGGGAGTTTTTGAAAAATAGATTTTTTGAGGGAGTTTTTGAAAATGACTTTGGAAATGAGAGTTTTAGGAAAGTATGTTAAAAAAGAGATTTTTAGAAAAAGTGACTTTTGAAAAGAGAGCTTTTAGAAGGTATAAAAACATCTCACTTTCCTAAAGCAATTCTAACCATAAGAGGGATAGAACCACTTTAGAAAAGCGGTTTTGAAAACAACAAGATTTGAAAATATGGACCATAAAAGTCACTTTAAATGTAACACTTTCCTAAAGCAACCCTAGCCATGGAAAGGCTAGAATCACCCTAGGATTGTGATTTTAAAAACAAGTTTTTGAAAAGGAGATTTTGATGAAATTTTGAAAACAAGTTTAATGCAAGCTTTGAAAACGAGTTTAAAAACGGTTTTTGGAAGAATGCAAGAGAATGATATGCACAATGCCAATTTGGGGTCGTGAACATACAACGTTGAGGCTTCACCACGTAATCAAGGGGGCCGAACCCACGTGGTCTCCAGTTAGCCTAAAGGAAAGCCCCCGACACGGTGACCCTCCAATAGTTTAATCCTACACATGGACCGGGAGTCCCCTTGTTTCAAGCATGCAAAGAAAGGGGGGGGGGGGAAAGAGATAGGGGATTAAAATAGAGAAAACCCCAAGTGGGTTAGGAGAGAGAAGAGAGAGGGGGAAAGTGCAGAAACGTAAAACGAAAGCCTACCTTATGTCTTGTTTATTTTACGCGCCTTGCTTTCTTCGGTCTTCACTTTACTTTAGTCTTGATCTTGGAGGGCTTATCTTTATTCTTCAAGGCTTCAGTTTGCAGCTCTTCAAGTCTTTAAAGGAGGGTTGGAGGATAATGTATAAGTGTGTGAGGGTGTGTAGGAGTGTATATGAGGCTAGGGTTTAGTGTATGTTGCCTAGGGTTTAGTGGATGTTGGCTAGGGTTTGGAAAACCTAGAGAAACTAGGGTTTTGGGAGTATACGAGCTCTGTATATCGAATATTGGTGTTTTTAGACTAAGTTTGTAGACCTCCTTCATGTTGGAAGAGACTCTGTATTTATAGAGATGGGATAAACTTGGTGCCTATTGTAGTGGCGCGAGGCCAATTTTCCTTTTAGTGCCACTAGGAGTGGCGCCGGGCCAATTCTTGGCTTGGCGCCAGTACTAGTGGCACCAGCCAGTTAGGAAAGTTTATAAGTTGGCAAGCAAAGTATCTTTGACTAGATTTGGGCACCTGTACTAGTGACTACCATGCAATTTTTAGCCTGGCTTCACTAGGAGTGACTCTGAAAAGTCTGGGAATGATTTGAAGAGGTCAAGAATGACTCGGAAGGCTGAAAAAGAGCAGGAACACTTAAAATAGTGTCCCGGAGATATTTGACTTGAAAAATGAGGATAGGATGTGTCGGAAGGGTTGATCGGGCCGTTAAGGGCAAAACAGTCAATCGAGCCAGGAAGCTGCCGGAACGGACTCGGACTGTCCCAGAAGAAGACTTGAGATTTGGAAAAATTATTCAGAATGTTCCCAAGGGTTTCCGGTTCGATTCCCAAAGTCGGTGTGGTCGGAAAAGGTGACCGGCCCACCAGGGGCAAAACGGTCATTTCGCACCAGGTTTGCCGAAATTGACTCGAAATGATCCGAAAGGATAAATAAAGGTTGAGAATTCTATAAAAAGTATTATCAGGAAGTTACCAGTTTGATACCCAGAGCCAGTGTGGTCGGAAAAGGAGACTGGCCCACTAAGGGCAAAACGGTCATTTTGTACCAGGTTTGTTAGAACAGACTCAGAATGATCCGAAAAGGATGAAGGGAGGTTGAAAATACTATATGAAGTATTCTCGGAAGGTTACCGGTTTGATACCCAGAGCCGGTGTGGTTCCCGGGACGTTCGGATGCCTAGGGGCAAAATGGTCATCTTGATCGGAGAGTCTCGAAATTGGTCTAAAACTGACTAAAAGGCACCTAATCGTTCCAGATTGCTTTTAAGACAATCTTGGAAGGTTAGACTTACCATTCTGAAGACTAAGGTGTGTTCTCGAGAAACGTGCCGAAAAAGGCCCAAGGGGCAGTTTGGTCATTTTTCACCGAAGTGGGCTAGCAGGCACTGGTGTTGACCTGGGTTTTGAGTTTTTTCACCACTCTGATGGCGGTCGTGTGATACAGGGGTTTGTTGGCAATTCCCTATATCGACCTGTTTGCGAGTATTTCCGCTACTCTAACGGTTGCGATGTTTACGAGTATTTTCGCTAGTCTGACGGTTCGCGATCATTCCCGAGACTGCCTAATCTCGGGAAGCTGCTAAAGGGACTTAGCGCCTGAGAAGTCAACTTTCTCAGAAGGCGTGTCTAAACAGACATTTCTGCATTGACTGGCTAGCAGGTGCCAAAGGTGGGCCGTTCTACCATCTAGGGAACTTGGGGTCTCGTCCCAGTCGACAGGTTTAAAGGGACTTACAGTTTCGAAAAGATTTTGTTCGAAAAATGTGTCGAACTGTCTCAAGGAATAAACTATCTCAAGAGAGGGATTGGAATTGGAAAGGGGTCTTATCATCTTCGAAAAGACGCGCCTAATTGGAATAGATTTACCATCTCGAGGAATAAATTGTCTTGAGAGAAGGATTGGAATTGGAAAGGGGTCTTTTTGTCTTTGGAAAGACGTGCTTGATTTGGAATTGAAAAGGAGACTTATCGTCTTCAGAAAGACGTGCCTGGTTTGAAATAGATTTACCGTCTCGAGGAATCAACTGTCTCGAGAGAGGGGTTGGAGTTAGAATTGGAAAGGACAATGCCCCTAAGGACATTTTGGTCATTTTGCCTCTATTTGGGCCTGGTGGGCTCGCGAAGTGATGGACAGACGGGATTTGGACTCAGAGAGTTGGTTTCCATTGGAATACGTCCAGATTGACTTGAGTACAAGTTTGGATGGAGTGTAGGCTGCCGAGCGGTCAAAAATGGGGTGTTTACAAACTCTTTTCTCTCCACTTTTTTATATGCTTCTTTTCTCTTTCAGCCTTCTTATTATCCTTTTCAAGATGGCACAATCATGGTTTTCTTTCGGCCTTTTTCTTAGATATGTTTTTGTTTTCGGCCTCTTGCCCCTTGGCAACTCGTTTCCTTTGCTTCTTCTTTTTTTTAAAAATTTTTTTTTTATCTCTTTTCTTTCCTTTTATGAAACGAATAATTCTATAACCTCTCATTTTTTTTAGACCTTTTCCTTAACAATTCAATTCATCCCAATGCGGGAGGTGATCCCTAGTTTGGGGGGTTTTTTTTTTCGAAAAAGATAAATGGCTAAATGGGTTTGGCAAGGGGTTGCTTCTGACTGTATGGGAGATGAAATGAGGGCCTCTCTTCCCTTTGAACTAGATTGCTTGACCCATAGAGCCTTCAATGCTACCCTAGCATGATAGAGGATGGACACCATTCCTAGAGTTCTCGACTATTGTCTGCCTCAGTGTTAGGGGGGACAGTCTTGGATTAGAGTTGACAAGGAAAATTTTTACTTTCTGCGAGGCACTAGGGGTTAAGCAAAGGGAACTTAAGCATTTTTTTTTTTTTTTTATATAAATCTGGGAAAGTGAAAGATGGCTCCTCTTTATTTTGATAAACTCGCCACACATCGCTTAGCTTCGGTGTCTTGCAAGTGTTGCCTATGGGTAGTCTTCTCACTCATCCTTATTTCTCTTTCTCTTCGGAAGGCTGAGTGGTTAACTCATGCTATCATCCCTTCAAGTTGGATCATTCCATAAGGTAAACAATGCCCTTTGCATAGAAAGTAGTTACCATTCCCAAGAGAAAATAGGATAACAACAATGAATAAAAAGACTTCATCATTTCATTAAACTAGTGGAAAGCATATAGTTCTGTTTAAAGAAAAAGAAGTGCAAATATATTAATTTAAGAACAAAAATATAAAGGGATAGAAAGAGGGTGGGTGAAAACACCATTCTCTTGTATACTTTTGAAGGGAACCCATTTCAGTAAGGCCTTGGGACAATGCCCACATCTTCAATACTCCATGGCCAAGGCAAGACAAGCAAAGGCTTCTTCTAGGGCTCTGGACATGTCGACAGTGATGGTGCAACTGGTAGCTTCACTGACCTCCCTTTTATTCATTGCAACAGGTTTTTCTGTAAATAGGATGGCTAGTTCACCCCTTTCTAACTTGAACGGCTCCGTCTGTGTTCTTGGCTCTTCTAGCCCCCAGCCCATGTCTTTATAGTTGTACTCGATCATAGGCCAAGGGTTCTCCAACAAGTGACGTTCAGCTGCTGCATATTTTGGGTGTAAAAACTCAGCACTCCATCCATCAGCAGCTATGTTTTCAATATGCTCTTCCTTCGGGAACATTGGCTCGTCAATGGGCTAATCAAGAGTACCAGGCACCTCATCAGGGTTATAGAGATAAATCGGGCATAATGGAAGATCCTCCTCCCAATCATCTTCTTCATCAATCACCCAATCCTCCTTATAACCTTCTGCCATGGACTCATCGAATTCTCCCTCGCCTTCCCGAGTATCATATTGACGGCGTGATCTGGCAGAGGGTTGGTGTCACGTTGGGAGTAGGAGCGGGTTTCACCGGTTGCAAATCAATAGTCTTGTTTTCTGTTAGGTCCTGAATTTTGTGCTTAAGAGAGAAGCAGCTTTCAGTGTCGTGCCCTTGGCCACCCAAATGGTATTCACAAGTAAGGGCTGCATTGAAGGTTAGGGGTAGAGGGCTTAGCAATGGAGGAGCATGTATGGGCTTCAAAATATTGTTCTTCAGAAGGTTGTGGTAAGCCTCGGTTTGGGTGCAGGCTAAGGTATTAAAGGTACGGGGGCGTCGGGCAAGCCTATTAAAGTTAGGTCGTGCCCCAGTAGGGCCGTAGTTAGGGGTTGGAGTAGGCATGGTTAAAGTAGGTAAAGGCGGGACAAGGTGTGATTGTGGTGGCGGTCAGTATTGGGGTAGTTGGCCAGGTAGGACGGTATATTGGGGTGATTGGCTAGGCAAGATGGTAGACACTTCGCTTTCCTTCTTGATTGTTCCCCTTGTAGTAGCCACCTTCTTGGCTATGTTAGCGGTACGCTCTCCAGTCTTGGCATAGGGGTTCATAATCCTCCTTGTCTTGAGGCCATTTTCTATCATCTCCCCTTGCATGATAAGCTCGTAGAAGCTTTTTTGTACACTTGTGCAGAGCTTCTCGTAGAATATACCTTGAAAAGTGTGTACAAATAGTTGTACGTACTTTTTTTCTTCCAGCGGGGGGATTGACTTGTGCTGCGGCCTCCCTTCATCTTAGGGCATATCCTTTAAAGCTTTCCTTCTCACCTTGACTCATCGTCATCAGGGACCATCGATCGGAAGAAAGGTCGATGTTGTGATGGTATTGGACTTTGAACGCATTGACTAACTCAATCCAAGTGGTGATTTCCTTAGGTCCAAACGGGCAAACCATTGTAGACCAGACCTAGTGAGGCTGTGTTGGAACAACTGCATAAGGAGCTTCAAATCGTTGCCGTGACCACTCAGTGCTCCAGCACAGAGACGAAGATGAGCAACGGGGTTACCAATGCCGTCATACTTCTGGAAGTTAGCCATTTTGAACCTAACAGGTCTTGGGTGGTCAGGAAAGAAACAGAGCTCATCGTAGGAAGTGAACCTGTAAGTGTCATGGCTATGGAGACTTCGCAGTGAATCCTCTAGCTCTTGGATTTTAGACTGAGAGGGTTTAGGGGAGTCCTTTTTACGGCAGGTGAGAGGAGTATGGTTTTCTTCTTTTCGGCATTGATCCCATTGGCATCTTCTTTGTTCCTCCCAACATTATCAGATTGCAGCATGATTCTTGAGTTAACGAGTTCAGGGTCCTTGGACAAAGTCATGGATGACGATGGGATTGTAGCAGTATCCTTTATGGCCATGGTTTGAATGAGTTTGAACATTTCGTCCATCTTGGTTCTCATTTCGTTGAACTCTTCTCGAGAGACTTGAGATGATTCTTCAGGGTTAGCAGCCATCAGTGATGCTCTGTGCTGGGTGACAATGGGGTCCCTAGGTGGATGTTACCCTTTCTTGGGAGCAATGTTGACTCAGTGCAGGGTGATCTCTATAAATAAAAAAGGAAGAGACAACAAGACAAAATACAAATCGCAAGTCAGTTTCTGGTTTTTAGAGAGCTTTACACAATACATATCCTAGGGTGTCCCTACTCGAGAGGGTAACTAATCATGATGTATTGGCTCACTTTTGGAGATAGGGGGGGTCTGCCCTAATATGCAAATACTTTACCATAGATCAAGTATCTATACTCATTCTTGCATTCATTTATTTGCGAAAAAGGAGTACATTAAACTTCTAGGTTTAAAACAAAAGAGACAAACTATGCTTCAATAGGGGGAGGGGGAACATGTTTCTTTAGACTTCCACCTATCTAATTCTACATAAGGAAACCTAAACTACTCTTGAGTCTTCGGATTCGTCTTCATTAGAATTGATGTCATAGTGGTCGCTGAGAGATCTTGTTGATCGACTGCCCCTTGTCTTCTTGGCAACCATATCTCTGTGAGCATAGAGGGATTGGTGTCTGTCGCGCTCAGATTTTTCGCACTCGAGGAATACTCACACAAGTGGGAAAAATGCGATACTCTTTCGTTAGAACTCACCCTCCTAGAAGAATGAGTGTGACTAGGTTTGAATTGAAAATTTGATTTAAATAAAGGGCTTTTGAAAAAGATTCGGAGTCGCCACCTAACTTGATTAAGGTGAGTTAGGTCACCTAAAAACTAAGAATAATTCGAAGACTACACTTAGGGTTTTTTGGAAAAAGGTTTTTGAAAATACCACCTCAAGGGAGGGTTTTTAAGAAAACAGGTTGTTTGACAACCTTTGGAAAAAGTTTAGCCCTTTTTAGAAAAATAACTCCGTTTGGTCTTTGAAAACAGTGATTCTAGGTTCAGAGGTTGGTTACGTGTAGGGAAGACGCACTAAGCTATCACCCTACCCCACCCTTTTGGTACTTACATGTCAATCCACCCTAGATTCACCTATGAGAGTCTTTAATTAACAAATGTTCCACCTTATTTACTTTGAAAAACAATGTTTAAAAAGAAACTAACATGATGCATGATATGCAAGTGCAATAGAAGAGAATTGAAAAATAGATTTGAAAAGAGATTAATTTTAAATTGATTTGATTTGAAAATAGATTTGAAGAGATGGAATTGAAATTGGAAAGTTTAAAAATTTGGAAATAGAAATTTGAAAATAGAAATTTTGAAATTGGAATTTTGAAAATAGATTGGAATTTGAGATTTGAAAAGATTTTGAAAACCGCACCCATGAGGGTGGAATTGAAAGTTTGAAAAGTGTTATGACCGCACCTATGAAGGTTGCCTACGTATCCTTTTGGGGGAATCAGGTCAGTCGTAGTTCGGACAAGAGTCCGATTGAAAAGAGATTGATTTGAAGAGAAAGATTGGATTGGAAGAAAGAGATTGAATTGAAAATTGGATTTTATTTGAGATTAGAAGAAGAAATTGGAAATTGAAATCGAGAAGATTGGACTTGCTTTGGAAAGATTGATTTTGGAAGGACTTGGTTTTGAAAGATGGAAGTTTAGGAAACCTAGACTTAGGAAAGGTAGGAGACCTAGAAAAAACTTGAGATTTAGAAAGATTTGACTCGAATGTTGGACTTGGAAGATTTGGGAAAGATTGAATTTTAGGAAATGTTCGAATCAGGAAAGGTCCGATTTAGGAAAGTTTAATTTTTAGGAAAGTTTTGGAATTAGAAAAGTTTCAACTTAGGAAAGTTTTGAAATTAGGAAAGTTTCAACTTAAGAAAGTTTTGAAATTGGAATGTTTCAACTTAAGAAAGTTTTGAATTCAGAAAGTTTTCGAAAAAGGAAAGGTTTTCAGATTAAGAAAGTACCCAAATTAGGAAAGTTTTGAAATTAGAAAACTTTTGAAAATCGGAAAGTTTTGTTTCAAGAAAGGTTTTCAAATAAGAAAGTGTTGAATTTGAAAATGTTTTGAATTAAGAAAGTTTCAACTTAAGAAATTCTTGAATTAAGAAAGGTTTGAAAAAGGAAATTTTTTGATTTAGGAAATGTTTGAATTAAGAAAGTTTTGAGTTTTGAAAAGTCTTAGATTTGGAAAGATGTTGAAGTTTTGGAAAGTTTAGAATTTGGAAAGATTTAGGTTTAGAAAGATTTAACTTAAGAAAGTTTTGAATTTGGAAAGATTTGAAATTTAGAAAGTTTTAGAGTTTTAGAAAATCTTGAGATTAGGAAAGGTTTGAGTTTAGGAAAAGTTTGAAAACTTGAATTTTGGGATTTGGGAAAGATTTTTATGTGCAAGTTTTGGAAACTTAAGATTTAGGAAAGTTGAAAGTTTAGGAAAGATTTGGATGTGGAAGGGATTGGATTTGATTTCTTAATGGGAAGATTTGATTTGACAAGGATTTGAAAAGGGAGATTCTAGAAACCCTAGTTTTGAAAAATTATAGTTTTGACGTAGTAGAGAGATTTTGAAAATGTGTATAGTTTAGATGTAGAAAACAAGAGGTTTGGGGCAAAGTTTGAAAACCATGTTTTTGGAAAGAAAATTAGGGTTTCCTAATCGTGGTTTCTAGGGCTTGACTTGGGCTCCAAGGAAAAAGTTTTTGGAAAGTGCATTTTTGAAAACGAAGGTTTTCTAGAAGGGAATCCTAGGGAGGAGTTTCTTGGAAGGGAGATTTTGGAAAGAGAGTTTTTGGAAATTTTTAGAGAGAGTTTTTCTAGGAAGGAGATCTAGGGAAAGTTTTACGAAAGTATGTCGAAAAAGAGATTTTTAGGAAGAGGGATTTGGAAAAAGAGTTTTTTAGAAGGTATAAAAACATTCTCACTTCCCTAAAGCGATTCTGGCCATAAGAAGGCTAGAACCACTTTAAGAAAGTAGTTTTGGAAAACAATAAGCTTTGAAAATATAGACAAAAAAAAGATCACTTTTAATGTAACACTTTCCTAAAGTAACCCTAGCCATGGAAAGGCTAGAATCACCCTAGGATTGTGGTTTTGAAAACAAGTTTTTGAAAAAGAGATTTTGATGCAATTTTGAAAACAAGTTTGAAAACAATTTTGAAAGCAACTTTCAAAACAGTTTTTGGAAGATGCAAGATCATGATATGCACAATGCAATTTGGGGTCGTGAACATACAAGGCTAAGGCTTCACCACATAATCAAGGGGGCCGGATCCACGTGGACTCTGATTAGACTAGAAGAAAGCCCCCGACATGGTGACTCTCCAATAGCCCAATCCTACACATAGACCAGGAATCCCCTTGTTTCAAGCATGCAAAGAAAGGGAGGGAAAGAGATGGGGGATTAAAATAGAGAAAACCCAAGTGGGTTGGAGAGAGAAGAGAGAGGGGGGAAGTGCAGAAAATTAAAGAGAAAGCCTACCGTATGTCTTGTTTATTTTGCGCGTCTTGCTTTCTTCGGTCTTCGGTCTTTGTCTTCATCTTCACCTTCAGTCTTCAAGAGTTGCCTTCAAGCTTTGGATTGCTGCTCCTTAAGTCTTCAAAGGATGGTTGAAGGCTAGTGTATGAGTGTATGGGGGTGTGTATGAGTGTATAGGAGGCTAGGGTTTGTGTAGGGTGCCAAGGGTTTGGAGAAACCTAAGGAGGCTAGGGTTTTTGAGGTGCTCGAGCTCTGTATATCGAAATATATGATTTTTAGGTTGAGTTTGCGGATCCTCTTTACGTTGAATGAGGCTCTGTATTTATAGAAGTTGGACAATACTGGCGCCTGTTGTAGTGGCGCCAGGCCAAATTCTACACTGGCGCCACTAGGAGTGGCGCCAGGCCATTTTTTGGCTTGGCGCCACTACTAGTGGTGCCAGCCAATTAGGAAAGATTTAAGGTCGGCAAGCAACGTATCTTTGACTAGATTTGGGTGCATATACTAGTGACTACCATGCAATTTTTAGCCTGGCTTCACTAAGAGTGACTCCGGAAAGTCCGGGAATGATTTGAAGGAGCCGGGAATGACCTGGAAGGCCGGAAAGGAGCAGGAACACTTTAAATAGTGTCTTGGAGATATTTGACTTGAGAGATGAGGATAAGATGGGTCAGAAGGGTTGGCCGGGCCTTTAGGGGCAAAACGGTCACTCGAACCGGGAGACTGCCGGGACAGACTCGGACTGTCCCGAAGAAGACTTGGGATCTGGAAACATTATTCAGAATGTTCTCAGAGGTTGTCAGTTTGATTTCCAAGGCCGGCGTGGTCGGAAAAGGAAACTGGCCCACCAGGGGCAAAACGGTCATTTTGTACCGGGTTGGCCGGAACTGAGTCAGAATGATCCAGAAAGGTAAAGGAAGGTTGAGAATACTATAAAAAGTATTCTCGGGACATTACCAGTTTGATACCCAGAGCCGGTGTGGTTCCCGGGGCATTCGGATGCTTAGGGGAAAAATGGTCATCTTGACCAGAAAGTCTCGAAAAAGGTCCTAAGGATAGTTTGGTCATTTTTCACCGAAGCAGGCTAACAGACACTGGTGTTGACCTAGGTTTTGAGTGTTTCCGCCACTCTAACGGCGGTCGTCGTGACACAGGGGTTTGTTGCCAATTCCCTATATCGACCTATTTGTGAGTATTTTCGCTACTCTAACGGTTTTGTGAGTATTTCCGCTACTCTAACGGTTTTGTGAGTATTTCCGCTACTCGGACCGTCTCGAGGAATAAACTGTCTTAAGAGAGGGATTGGAAAGGGTTCTTACTGTCTTTGAAAAGATGTGCCTGGATTGGAACTGTCTCGAGGAATAAACTGTCTCGAGAGTTGGATTGGAAAAGGGACTTATCGTCTCCGAAGAGACGTGCCTGGAGTGGAATCGTCTCGAGGAATAAATTGTCTCGAGAGAGGGATTGGAAAGGGGTCTTACCGTCTCCGAGGAGATGCACCTGGATTGGAACCGTCTCGAGGAATAAACTGTCTCGAGAGTAGGATTGGAAAAGGGTCTTACCGTCTCCGAGGAGACGCGCCTGCATTGAAACCGTCTCGAGGAATAAACTGTCTCGAGAGTGGGATTGGAAAGGGGTCTTACCGTCTCCGAGGAGACGTGCCTGGATTGGAACCGTCTCGAGGAATAAACTGTCTCGAGAGTGGGAATGGAATTGGAAAGGAAAGGACAATGCCCCTAAGGGTATTTTGATCATTTTACCTCTATTTGGGCCTGACAGGCCCGTGAAGCAATGGACAGACGGGATTTGGACCTAGAGAATTGGTTTCGATAGGAATATCCCCACAATGACTTGAAAACAAGTCTGGACGGAGTGTAGACTGCCAAACGGTAAAAAATAGGGTGCTTACAGCTGCCCCTCTTTTTCTGTCTTTGTTTGTCAAAGACAGAAAATGATAAGAGTAAGTGTCCCATGTTGACCGCGAGGCAGTCGGAGGGACGGGCATTGAAATTCTTTCGACAACGGGGGTTAAAAACGGATAACGAGCCAAAAAGGCCTTCAAAAACGAGTTTTGGCGGGAAAAAGGGCAAAACTGCCCAAAATTTATAACTGGCGCCACTAGTAGTGGCGCCTTTGGCAAAAAGGGACTGGGCTTTTGCTAGTGGTGCCAGGCTTAAAGTTAAAACCAAAAAATTTCTGGTTCAAACACCCACGGGATTTGAAGAGTTTTTGGAGAATCCGGGAGTCTTCGAGTGGAAACCGACTTGAACCTTGAAGGAGCACTCCTTGGGAACCGTGGGTGATTGCCGGAAGGAGACCACGTCGCCGGAAAAGTCGCCGGAAGAGAAGATTTCGCCGGAGAACTTCCGAAAAGTGAGTTTTCAAATTTTGTTGATTTTGATGTGTAGAACTTCGTTTGAATCATGTGAATAGTGGAAATTAATGTTTTGATATGTTTTGAACACTTTGGTGATGTTGTTTTTGCATTTTGATGGTTGTTTAATTGAATTTGAATGATTTTTCATGATTATGCGAAGAGGGTTTTCTGCAAGAATAGGGGATTTGTTCCTACAGGCATGTGTATTGGGTTTTCTGGCTATGTTTTTGTGCAATGTGCCTTAGAAAAATGTATTTAACCATTGTATGAAGTTTCGTGATTTTTTAAAAACTCAGTGAATTTTTGATTTTTTGAAAAATAGAAAAATATTTAGAAAGTTAGAAAAAATTAGAAAATTCAAGAAATTGATGAAATTTTTGAAGTTTGAACTTTGGAAAAATGTAGGAATATTTTGAAAACATTTGAGGTGATTTTTGAAAAATTTTGGAAGCCTTTTGAAAACCATTGATTTATTTGAAAAATAAAACATGAGTTTTGAAAAATTTGAAAAATTGAAAAGTGTGCATGGGTGCCATTGTCATGTGATTGTTGGAAAGTGTACATTTTGCATTTTGTGTTGATGTCATGGGTGTTGTAGCGGCCATTTTTAAACGGGATCCTGCCGAAATTTTTAGAAATTATGGAAAGAGTTGGTTAAAATGTTAGAAATAAAATCTTTTTTGAAGGAAAAAGGCAGAGAACTCTTGAGATGCTATTTGGAGTTGGAAAAATCAAGAAGTGTGAAAATTTTTTTTTTGATTTATTATTCGAAATCCTTTATTTGTCTTGTTTGTGTTATTTGTTTGTTTTATTTTATTGTTATTTAAACTGCATGGATAGTATATTAACATCACTTACCTTGGCTTACCTTTTCAGGATGGCAGACGCAGGTGATGACAGTTCCGAGAGGAGACGCCGCTCGGGGAAGGCGGCTCGGACAGATTCTGCTGGCGGCTCCAGTCAATCTAGAGGTAGTCGACGATCCACCGGATGATCTTTGTCCAGCCAGAGCATGCAGGGGAGTAGACTACCTGTCGACCCTTTTCCTCCGGTTGAGTAGGCTTTTGCCGAGGAGGAGGTACCGGGCCTTGGGGACCAGGTGACCGACTATGGGAGAGCTTCTTCCAGGCATAGGCAGACAGACGCTGACTTGGGAGATCTGCAGATACCAAATGTCCCACCACTCGGGGATCTGGCCTATCATCCTAGTGTATACTCCAGATAACATTTGCCACCTCCGCAGGTACATACAGCTTTCAGAGGGGCTGTTCATCAGGTGTTTGTGACCATGCAGCGGGCTGCCCCATCATATCGTGCCTTCTTGGTGGAGATCGGATTTGGCGCCTTTATGGGATTACAGGCTAACCGCCTGAACCGGCACTTGGTACTGGCACTTGTCGAGAGGTGGTTCGGGGAGACTGGGACCTTCCATTTTGTCGGCTTCGAGTTAGGCCCCACTCCTTTAGATTGGGCGATTATTACAGGACTCTCCTTTGTCTGCCGGCGGATCACCCTGCACCCGGTCAGCAGGGACGAGGCTTGTTTGCTGTTGGACTTGCCTCAGCCTGAGCGTTCTGCCTTCCCAGTCTCTTGGATTAGTCAGGGTGAGCGTACTTTTGCTACTGAGCCATCGCCTGCCAGGCTGGATATCATGAGACGGCGACTTGTGTTGTATATCATCTTCAGCTGCTTCTGCAACAACAACAAGTCACTCGTTCCGTGCCGTTTGGTGAGTATAGTAGTTGATCTGGGAGCTTTGTCTGAGCTGGACTGGGGGTCCTTTTCTTTTGGGTGCTTTCTTCAATCGATGCGGGTTTGGACTTCTTCTCGTTGGGGCAGCATGACTAGCTTCTGGCCTTTCCTTGTCTAGTGGAGTTACGAGTACCTGCCAGTGTGTCACCCTGCAGTTGTTGAGGATGATCTCTATCCTCGCGCTTTGAGGTGGGCTCGTGACCGGGTAGCCCAGCGATCGGAGATTACTGACTTCATGATGCTCCGGGCTAACCTAGAGCTGATTGAGGCGAGGGATGTGACCTGGCGGCCCTTCATTGGATCAGTCCATTACGAGACAGTCCGGTACCTGGTCCCATTGTCCTTGTTGAGAGCTGCTTTTCTCAGTGATGACACTTGGGAGTCCTATCTTGGAGAGCGACACTAGTGGCAGTTTCATGAGGAGTTCCGATCAGCAGGGGCTCCACAAGAGTATATGTTTGGAGCCCTGGTGGCAGGAGTGCTTATCCCCTACTAGGAGCGCCAGCCAGGTGCCGAGTTCTTGCTTCCTCCGGATACAGATTATGCCGCGCACTTCGGGGCTCATTCGGTTGGTGCCTTCACCCGGTTTGAGGTAGTAGTCGGCGGGTACGCTGTTGGCCAGGAGGTGGTTGACTTGTGGCGCCGTGCTGGAGGATATGTGCCCCAGGCTGAGTTCACTACTGTGAGAGACCAGAGAGACCAGTACCATATGGAGCGGGACCAATACCAAGCCGAGGTAGCTTCCCTGACAGCTCGGTTATCTCAGATGGGTGGTGGGGGGGTAAGTTATTCTCTCTTTGCTCCTTATTGCTCTGTTGTTGCTTAGTTCCTTTTGTATGCAAGTGATTTCGGGTCTGTCTTCCCTACAGGATGGTGGTGCTTCGAGTAGTTATCCACCTCCTCCGATGCTGGGTTTCGGGGATTTTGATCTAGATGATATTGACTTTGACCTGTGAGAGATGCCCCTTGTAGAGATTCTGATCCTCTTTTGCCCCTTATTCCGGAGATGTATTGATGTTAGACAGTTTTATTTTGCATAGTTTTGTATAAGGATGGATATTTATGGTACTTAGATGCACGGATAGACAGATACATATGATCAGAGGCATGTGATGTATGATGATGTTAGATATCTATTACATGAGTTGATGTTGATGACTTCTATTTCTACAGGGAGTTATGTCCTATATGTGCAAAGCTCATGCTGATTTTTTTTTTTTTTAACATATGCACAAGTTAGAAGTATATTAATAGAATGACACTGGGTGCTGTTAGACTTGTAGTCTTGGGAATGGTAACTCCCTCCTCTTCGGGGGTTTAGCCTCTCTTCTGGCTGAACCTTACCTCAATTGGATGATAGCATTTCGTACTTTACTCAACCTCTTGATCGCCCCCAACTCTTTGTCTTAGGGTTAGTATATAGGGTTATTGGGCTGAGACTCTCGACTCTCGGGGTCTTAGCAACAACTTACCTGACCTTTGGCAAAACGATAAGTGGCCAGTCATTTCAATCTGAGAAGACTTTGTTTAGGACCGTAATGTAGGCTAGGTTATGGGGTTTTAGAAACAACGGGATATGTAGGCTCAAATTCAATGTTGTTTTCCACAAGGTTTAGATCCAAACTGTCCTTAACCATTTTTCAGTAAGAGTAGCATCCTCTTTTTTTTTTTTTGGCAGCGTATCTAACTCATTTAGATCAAGCAATCTGCTTTCAATCAGAGGGGACTTTAATAGGGTTGTAATGTAGGCCATGGTTTCGGGGTTTTGCAAGAAAAGGTAAATGTTCAAACCTATTGTACCTACTGGGTTTCTTTGTAACCTAGGATCACCTTTAAATTTTCTTCTTGCTTTTGACCATATATTTCTCAGGGTGACAATGACCTCGTTCTTTCACCCTTTCCATGTACTTCTTGAGATAAACGTGACTTTCTTTTCTATGCCTTTGAAGTTAATTCAATCACGATTTTCTTCAGGCCTTTCTTTAGAATCAGGGTTTTCTTTCATTTTTTTTTTTTTTTTTTTTTTTTTTTTTGGCCTCTTGCCCCTTGGCAACTCCTTTCTTTTGCTTTTTCTTTCTATTTCTTTTATTTTCTTTTATGAAACAAGACAATTCTTTAACCTTTTTCCCTTAAACCTCTTCCTTGGTAGTTTAATATACCTAGTATGGGCGGTGATCTCTAAGTTAGGGTTTCGTTAAGAAAGGATAGATAGCTCAACGGGTTTGGCAAGGGGTTGCTTTTGACTGTATGAGAAATGAAATGAGGGCCTCTCTTCACTTTGAATTAAATTGCTTGATCCATAGAGTTTTTCAACACTATCCTAGCATGATAGAGGTGGACATCACTCCTAGAGTTTTCAACTATTGTCTGCCCTAGTGTGGGGAGGACAGCCTTCGATCAGGGTTAACAAAAACAATTTTCGCTTTCTGCGAGGCACTAGGGTTTAAGCAAAAGGGAAGATGAGCACATTTAGTCATTTATTCAGTTATTTATTCTTTATATGTGGGGGAATGAAAGATGGCTTCTTTTCATTTTGATAAACTGGCCACACATCGCTTTGCCTCAGAGTCTTGCAAGTGCTGCCTTTGGGTAGTATCCTCACTCATCCTTATTCTTTCTCTCTGTGGAAGGCTGATCATTTGGCGAGTGGTTAACTCATGCTATCATCCCTTCAGGTTGGATCATTCCATAAGACAAACCATGCCCCTTGCGTAGAAAGTAGTCACTACTTCCCAGGAGACAATACAACAACAATGGGATAAAAGATTGTCATTTGATTACTATTATTATGTTTATGGAAAGCATCAAGTTCTTAAGCAATAAGAAAATGTAACCATTAATTTAAAGATAAAAAGTGAAGGGATAGAAAGAAAGTGGGTGTAACCACCTCTCTCTTGTATGCTTGTGCAAAGAACCCCTTTTTAGTACGGCTTTGGGACAACTCCCACATTTTTGATGCTCCATTTGTGACCCGGATCCTCGGCTAAGGCAAGACAAGCAAAGGCTTCCCCTAGAGCTCCACAGACGTTGACACTGTTGATGCGGTTGTCAGCCTCCTTCTTGTTCTGTGTAGCGGGTTCTTCTATAAACAGGGTGACCAGCTCACCCCCTTCCAATTTGAATGGCTCTACTTGTGCTCTTGGCTTCTTTATCCTCCAGCTCATTTCTTCATAGTTGTACTCCTTTGTGGGCCAATGACTCTCTAGCAAATGACGTTCGGCCGCAGCATATTTCGGATGCAGAAACTCAGCACCCCATTCATCAGCAACCATGTTTTCAATAGTCTCATCTCCCAGGAACATTGGCTCCTCAATGGGCCAGTCGGAAGCATCAGGCACTTCATTAGGGTTATGGAGATAGATTGGGCATAATGGGAGATCCTCCTCCCAGTCATCTTCTTCCTCGGTCTCCCAATCGTCCTCATAGTCCTCGGCCTCAGGCTCGTCAAACACTCCCTCGCCCTCCATTTCTACTAGTATTATATTGACGGTGTGATATAGCAGAGGGTTAGCAGTCACATTGGGAGCGGGAGCAGGTTTTACCGGCTGCAGATCGATGGTCTTATTGTCGATCAGGTCTTGGATCTTGTGCTTAAGAGCAAAGTAGCTTTCGGTGTCATGCCTCTGGCCACCTGAATGATATTCACATGTAAGAGCGGCATTAAAGGTCGGGGGTAGAGGGCTTGGCAACGGGCGAGCAGGGACGGGCTTCAAGATGTTGTTCTTTAGAAGGCTATGGTAGGCCTCGGTTTGGGTGCAGGCTAAGGCGTCGAAGGTGTGGATACGTCGAGCAGGTCTATTAAAGTTGGGTCGTGCCCCAGCGGGACCATAGTTTGGGGTTGGAGCAGGCATGGTCAAGGTGGGTAAGGGCAGAACTGGGGATGATTGTAGCGGGGGTCGGTATTGGGGTGGTTGGCTAGGCAGAATAGCAGACACTTCACCTTCCTTCCTGATCGTGCCCCTTGTAATAGCCACCTTCTTGGCTAAGTTGGCGGTATTTTCTCCAGTCTTGGCATAGGGATCTGTGATTCTTCTTGTCTTGAGGCCGTTTTCTACCATCTCTCCCTGCATGATGAGCTCGGAGAAGCTTTTTCCCACGCTTGTGTAGAGCTTCTCGTAGAATATACCTTGGAAAGTATGCACAAACAGTTGTGCATACTCCTTCTCTTCCAACGGGGGGTTTACTTGTGCAGCGGCCTCCCTCCATCTTAGGGCATAGGCTTTAAAGCTCTCCTTCTCACCCTTGCTCATTGTCATCAAGGACCATCGATCAGAAGTGAGGTTGATGTTGTGACGGTATTGGGCTTTGAACGCGTTGACTAGCTCCATCCACGTTGTGATCTTCCTTAAGTCCAGACGAGCGAACCATTGCAGAGCCGACCCTGTGAGGCTGTGTTGGAATAACTGCATGAGGAGCTTTAGGTCGTTGCCATGTCCACTTAGTGCTCCCACGTATAGGCAAAGATGAGCAACGAGGTTACCGGTACTGTCGTACTTCTGGAAGTCAGGCATTTTAAATTTAGCAGGTATCGGATGGTCGGGGAAGAAACAGAGTTCATCATAAGAAGTGAATTCGTAAGCATCATGGCCATGGAGACTTCGCAATGAATCCTCCAACCCTTGGATTTTCAGACTGAGAGGGTCTAGAGGGGCCTTCTTTATGACAGGTGAAAGCAATATGGTCTCTCCTTCTTCAGTATTGACCCTTTTGGCATCTTCTTTAGTTTTCCCAGCACTGTCAGACTGAAGCATGATCTTTGGATTAGCGGGTTCAAGGTCTTTAGATGAAGTCATTGATGATGACGGGACCGCAGTAGCATCCTTCATAGCCAGAGTTTGAATGAGTTTAATCATCTCATCCATCTTAGTCCTCATTTCATTAACTTCCTCTCGAGAGACTTGAAAGGATTCTTCAGGGTTAGCAGCCATCAGTGATGCTTTGTGCCGAGTGATAATAGGATCCCTAGGTGGATGTTGCCCCTTTTTGGGAGCAATGTTGACTCAGTGCGAGGTGACTTCTGTAAATAGAAATAAAAAGGAAAAAGAAAAAGACAAAAACACAAGTCACAAGTTAGTTTTTGGTTTTTAGAGAATTTTTTGCAATGCATGTCCTAGGGTGTTCCTCTTAAAGAAGGAAAACTAGCCATGATGTATTGGCTCACTTTTGGAGATAGGGGATTTGCCCCTATATGCAGATACCTTACCGTCAGGTAGGAACCTTCAGCCATTCATGCATTCATTCATAAAAATAAAGAAGTACATTAAATTCTGGGTTTGAAATACAAAAGAATTGAAATACATTTTAATAGGGGGAGGGGGAACATTTTCCTTTGGACTTCCACCTATCTACTTTTACAAAGGGAAACCCTAAACTACTCTTGAGTCTTCGAATTCACCTTCCTTGGATTTGATGTCGAGGAGGTTGTTGAGAGACCTTGTTGATTGATTGCCCCTTGTCTTCTTGGCAACCCTATCTCCGTGAGCATAGAGGGAATGGGGCCCCTCTTATGGAATGAATCGAGTTACATGCAATGAGTCCTTAGGGTTACACGGGAACCCTTAGGGTTTGGATAGGTTTAATGCAAGGGAGAGTAACGTTGGTGTCACTCTCAATGGGTTGATCATATGCATGAGAATGCAGTGACTTGAGTTACTTGGAACTCTTGTCTTGACATGGGATATTGAATGCATGAACATAAATATGCAAAAAGTATAAGGAGAGAAGGTACAATTGAAGTAAACATGCATGCATGAACAGTTAGACAAGCATTATAACAGTATAAATACAAGCATTATAACAGCAGGTATAAATGAAAGTAAGAGCAGTCGCCCTTTCCTCCGTGATTTTGAAAATGGTGCTCGTGTCTTAAATTCGGCAGAGGTTCGGCTATGCATGGTGTCTATATGAGTATGAGGTTGAGGGTTGACTAATGCGTCCTAAAAAGGCTCGGTCCCCGGATCTTCAAACCTAGGCCCACTCCCCGAGGTGGTGCCATGATCGGTTGGTGATCCGAGTGGGGGAACCATCAAGAGGCCGTAGGCGAATAAACTAACACAACATCTTGCCCACAACCAATATACCGTTCCCCCTTTCTAACTAGAAAGGACATATCAGGGTATGCAAGTATGCAGAATGCAAGTGCACATGCAGTGTGTGTGTGATTTTTAAAAGTGGAGGAAAGGGCCCAACAACTCCCATTCATCCTGTACATCACATTCATGCAAAGCAGTTAATAAAACTTAAGCAAAAAGCGCATCTACAAAACAAAGATGCATGTGTTAGTATGTGGATGACAAACAGAATACAAGATAATATGAATAAATGCATATGTTTTTTTTTTTTTTTTGAAAACAATTTTGAAAATTTAGTTTTGAGAATTTAAAGTGAATAGGATTGAACGAAGTTAATTGAAGACTCTACATGGGTGAAGGATAAAAAGACACGACTACGGCCTAACCCTCTAAGTTTCCCCAGCGGAGTCACCAGCTGTCGCGCCCAAATTTTTCGCACTCGAGGAATACTCACACAAGCGGGAAAAATGTTGTATTCTCTCGTTAGAACTCACCCTCCTAGAAGAATGAGTGCGACTAGGTTTGAATTGAAAATTTGATTTAAATAAAGGGTTTTTGAAAAAGATTCGGAGTCGCCACCTAACTTGATTACGGTGAGTTAGGTCACCTAAAAACTAAGAATAATCCGAAGACTACACTTAGGGTTTTTTGGAAAAAGGTTTTTGAAAATACCACCTCAAGGGAGGGTTTTTAAGAAAACAGGTTGTTTGGCAACCTTTGGAAAACGTTTAGCCCTTTTTAGAAAAATAACTCCGTTTGGTCTTTGAAAACAGTGATTCTAGGTTCGAAGGTTAGTTACGTGTAGGGAAGACGCACTATGCTATCACCCTACCCCGCCCTTTCAGTACCTACATGTCAATCTACCCTAGATTCACCTATGAGAGTCTTTAATTAACAAATGTTCAACCCTATTCACTTTGAAAAACAATGTTTAAAAAAAACTAACATGATGCATGATATGCAAGTGTAATAGAAGAGAATTGAAAAATAGATTTGAAAAGAGATTGATTTGAAATTGATTTGATTTGAAAATAGATTTGAAGAGATGGAATTGAAATTGGAAAGTTTGAAAATTTGGAAATAGAAATTTGAAAATAGAAATTTTGAAATTGAAATTTTGAAAATAGATTGGAATTTGAGATTTGAAAAGATTTTGAAAACCGCACCCATGAGGGTGGAATTGAAAGTTTGAAAAGTGTTGTGACCGCACCTATGAAGGTTGCCTACGTATCCCTTTGGGGGAATCAGGTCAGTCGTAGTTCGAATAAGAGTCTGATTGAAAAGAGATTGATTTGAAGAGAAAGATTGGATTGGAAGAAAGAGATTGAATTAAAAATTGGATTTTATTTGAGATTAGAAGAGGAAATTGGAAATTGAAATCGAGAAGATTGGACTTGCTTTGCAAAGATTGATTTTGGAAGGACTTGGTTTTGAAAGATGGAAGTTTAGGAAACCTAGACTTAGGAAAGGTAGGAGACCTAGAAAAAACTTGAGATTTAGAAAGATTTGACTCGAATGTTGGACTTGGAAGATTTGGAAAAGATTGAATTTTAGGAAATGTTCAAATCAGGAAAGGTCCGATTTAGGAAAGTTTCGAATTAGGGAAGTTTCGTTTTTAGGAAAGTTTTGGAATTAGGAAAGTTTCAACTTAGGAAAGTTTTGAAATTAGGAAATTTTGGAATTTAGGAAAGTTTCAACTTAGGAAAGTTTTGAAATTAGGAAAGTTTTAACCTAAGAAAGTTTTGAAATTGGAATGTTTCAACTTAAGAAAGTTTTGAATTTAGAAAGTTTTCGAAAAAGGAAAGGTTTTTAGATTAAGAAAGTTCCCAAATTAGGAAAGTTTTGAAGTTAGAAAAGTTTTGAAAATCGGAAAGTTTTGTTTCAAGAAAGGTTTTGAAATAGGAAAGTGTTGAATTTGGAAATGTTTTGAATTAAGAAAGTTTCAACTTAAAAAAGTCTTGAATTAAGAAAGGTTTGAAAAAGGAAAGTTTTCAATTTAGGAAATGTTTGAATTAAGAAAGTTTTGAGTTTAGAAAAGTCTTAGATTTGGAAAGATGTTGAAGTTTTGGAAAGTTTAGAATTTGGAAAGATTTAGGTTTAGAAAGATTTAACTTAAGAAAGTTTAAAATTTAGAAAGTTTTGAATTTGGAAAGATTTGAAATTTAGAAAGTTTAATATTTAGAAAGTTTTAGAGTTTTAGAAAATCTTGAGATTAGGAAAGGTTTGAGTTTAGGAAAAGTTTGAAAACTTGAATTTTGGGATTTAGGAAAGATTTTTATGTGCAAGTTTTGGAAACTTAAGATTTAGGAAAGTTGAAAGTTTAGGAAGGATTTGAATTAGGAAAGATTTGGATTTGGAAGGGATTGGATTTGGTTTCTTAATGGGAAGATTTGATTTGACAAGGATTTGAAAAGGGAGATTTTGAAAATGTGTACAGTTTAGATGTAGAAAACAAGAGGTTTGGGGCAAAGTTTGAAAACCATGTTTTTGGAAAGAAAATTAGGGTTTCCTAATCGTGGTTTCTAGGGCTTGACTTGGGCTCTAAGGAAAGAGTTTTTGGAAAGTGCATTTTTGGAAATGAAGGTCTTCTAGAAGGGAATCCTAGGGAGGAGTTTCTTGGAAGGGAGATTTTGGAAAGAGAGTTTTTGGAAAGATTTTTGGAGAGAGTTTTTCTAGGAAAGAGATCTAGGGAAAGTTTTAGGAAAGTATGTCGAAAAAAAGATTTTTAGGAAGAGGGATTTGGAAAAAGAGTTTTTTAGTAGGTATAAAAACATTCTCACTTCCCTAAAGCGATTCTAGCCATAAGAAGGCTAGAACCACTTTAAGAAAGTGGTTTTGGAAAACAATAAGCTTTGAAAATATAGACAAAAAAAAGATCACTTTTAATATAACACTTTTCTAAAGCAACCCTAGCCATGGAAAGGCTAGAATCACCCTAGGATTGTGGTTTTGAAAACAAGTTTTTGAAAAAGAGATTTTGATGCAATTTTGAAAACAAGTTTGAAAACGATTTTGAAAGCAACTTTCAAAACAGTTTTTGGAAGATGCAAGATCATGATATGCACAATGCAATTTGGGGTCGTGAACATACAAGGCTAAGGCTTCACCACATAATCAAGGGGGCCGGATCCACGTGGACTCTGGTTAGACTAGAAGAAAGCCCCCGACATGGTGACTCTGCAATAGCCCAATCCTACACATAGACCGGGAATCCCCTTGTTTCAAGCATGCAAAGAAATGGAGGGAAAGAGATGGGGGATTAAAATAGAGAAAACCCAAGTGGGTTGGAGAGAGAAGAGAGAGGGGGGAAGTGCAGAAAATTAAAGAGAAAGCCTACCGTATGTCTTGTTTATTTTGCCCGTCGTGCTGTCTTCGATCTTCGGTCTTTGTCTTCATCTTCACCTTCAGCCTTCAAGCTTTGGATTGCAGCTCCTCATGTCTTCAAAGGATGGTTGAAGGCTAGTGTATGAGTGTATGGGGGTGTGTATGAGTGTATAGGAGGCTAGGGTTTGTGTAGGGTGGCTAGGGTTTGGAGAAACCTAAGGAGGCTAGGGTTTTTGAGGTGCTCGAGCAATGTATATCAAAATATATGATTTTTAGGTTGAGTTTGCGGATCCTCTTCACATTGAATGAGGCTCTGTATTTATAGAGGTTGGACAATACTGGCGCCTGTTGCAGTGGCGCTAGGCCAAATTCTACATTGGCGCCACTAGGAATGTCGCCAGGCCATTTTTTGGCTTGGGGCCACTAGTAGTGGCGCCAACCAATTAGGAAAGATTTAAGGTCAGTAAGCAACATATCTTTGACTAGATTTGGGCGCCTATACTAGTGACTACCATGCAATTTTTAGCCTGGCTTCACTAAGAGTGACTCCGGAAAGTCCGGGAATGATTTGAAGGAGCCGGGAATGACTCGGAAGGCCGGAAAGGAGCAGGAACACTTTAAATAGTGTCTTGGAGGCATTTGACTTAAGAAATGAGGATAAGATGGGTCAGAAGGGTTGGCCGGGCGTTCAGGGGCAAAACGGTCACTCGGACCGGGGAACTGCTGAGACAAACTCGGACTGTCCCAGAAGAAGACTTGGGATCTGAAAACATTATTCAGAATGTTCCCAGAGGTTGCCGGTTTGATTTCCAAGGCCGGCGTGGTCAGAAAAGGAAACCGGCCCACTAGGGGCAAAACAGTCATTTTGTACCGGGTTGGCCGGAACTGACTCGGAATGATCTAGAAAGGTAAAAGAAGGTTGAGAATACTATAAAAATTATTCTCGGGACATTACCGGTTTGATACCCAGAGCCGGTGTGGTTCCCGGGGCATTCGGATGCTTAGGGACAAAATGGTCATCTTAACCGGAAAGTCTTGGAAAATGTCCTAAGGGCAGTTTGGTCATTTTTCACTGAAGCAGGCTAACAGACACTGGTGTTGACCTTGGTTTTGAGTGTTTCCGCCACTCTAACGGCGGTCGTCGCGACATAGGGGTTTGTTGCCAATTCCCTATATCGACCTATTTGTGAGTATTTCCGCTACTCTAACGGTTTTGTGAGTATTTCCGCTACTCTAACGGTTTTGTGAGTAGTTTCGCTACTCGGACCGTCTCGAAGAATAAACTGTCTCGAGAGAGGGATTGGAAAGGGGTCTTACCGTCTTTGAAAAGACGTGTCTGGATTGGAACCGTCTCGAGGAATAAACTGTCTCGAGAGTCGGATTGGAAAGGGGTCTTACCGTCTCCGAGGAGATGCCCCTAGATTGAAACCGTCTCGAGGAATAAACTGTCTCAAGAGTGAGATTGGAAAGGGGACTTATTGTCTCCGAAGAGACGTGCCTGGAGTGGAAACGTCTCGAGGAATAAACTGTCTCGAGAGAGGGATTGGAAAGGGGTCTTACCGTCTCCGAGGAGACGCGCCTGGATTGGAACCGTCTCGAGGAATAAACTGTCTCGAGAGTGGGATTGGAAAGGGGTCTTACTGTCTCCGTGGAGACGCGCCTGGATTGGAACCGTCTCGAGGAATAAACTGTCTCGAGAGTGGGAATGGAATTGGAAAGGAAAGGACAATGTCCCTAAGGGCATTTTGGTCATTTTGTCTCTATTTGAGCCTGACAGGCCCGCGAAGCGATGGACAGACGGGATTTGGATCTAGAGAATTGGTTTCGATAGGAATATGCCCACAATGACTTGAATACAAGTCTGGACGGAGTGTAGACTGCCGAGCGGTCAAAAATGGGGTGCTTACAGTGTCGTGCTGAAATTTTTTGCGCTGGAGAAATACACACAGAAGCGGGAAAAACATTGTACTCTCTTGTTAGAATTCACCCTCCTAGAAAAATGAGCGCGACTAGGTTTGAATTGAAAATAGATTTGAATAAAGGGCTTTTAGAAAAGATTTGGAGTCACCACCTAACTTAATTAAGGTGAGTTAGGTTACCTAAAAACTAAGCATAACCCGAAAACTACACTTAGGGTTTTGGAAAACAATTTTGAAAAACCTCCTCAAGCGAGGGTTTTTTTTTTAAGAAAATAGGTTGTTTGGCAACCTTTAGAAAATATTTAAGCCCTTTTTGAAAAATAACTCCTTTTGATCTTTCAAAAACAGTGATCTAGGTTCGGAGGTTGGTTACGTGCAGGGAAGACGCACTAAACCAGGACCCTACTCCGCCCTGTGGTACCTACATGTCTATTTACCCTAGATTCACCTATGAGAGTCTTCAACTAACAAATGTTCAATTCTATCCACTTTAGAAAACAATGTTTAGAAAAACATGATGCATGATATGCAAGTGCAAGAAAAAAGAGTTGGAAAATAGATTTGAAAAGAAATTGATTTGATTTAAAAGAGATTTGAAAAGATAGAATTGAAATTGGAAAGTTTTAGAAATTGGAAATAAAGATCTGAAAATAGATTTTTGAAATTGAAAACTTGAAATAGATCATGGAATTGGAAATTGGAAAACAAATATGGAATTGGAGATTTAAAAAAGGTTGTGACCGCACCCATGAGGGTTGCCTATGTATCCTTTTGGAGGAATCAGGTCAGTCGTAGTTCGGACAAGAGTCTGATAGAAAATAGAAGGTTGGATTGGAAGAAAGAGATTTCGATCAGAAAATGGACTTGATTTGAACTTAGAATAGAATATTGAAGATTGGAATTTAGAATTTTGGAATTGAAAAGGTTGGATTTTGATTTGGAAAGATAGAACTTGGAAGAAAGATTTAGACTTATTTTGGAAAGATGGAAGTTTAGGAAACCTAGACTTAGGAAAGATAGGATTTAGGAAAGACTTGAGGTTTAAGGAAGATTTGACTTGAATGTTGGACTTGGAAGATTTGGAAAGATTGGATTTAGGAAATGTTCGAATTAGGAAAGGTTCAAATTATGAAAGCGTGATTTTAGGAAAGTTTCATTTTAGGAAAGATTTGGTTTAGGAAAGTTTCATTTTAGGAAAGTTTTGGTTGAGGAAAGTTTTGGTTTAGGAAAGCTTTGACTTAGGAAAGTTTCAACTTAGGAAAGTTTTGAATTAAGAAAGTTTCATTTTAAGAAAGGTTTTGAAATAGGAAAGGTTTTGAAAATAAGGAAGTTTTGAAAATAAGAAAGTTTTGAGTTTAGAAAGTTTTAGATTTGGAAAGATTTGAAGTTTTAAGAAGTTTAGAATTTTAGAAAGATTTAAATTTAAGAAAGTTTAGAGTTTTGGAAAGATTTGAACTTAAAAAAGATTTGAAGATTTAGATTTAGAAAGTTAAGATTTGGAAAGGTATGGAATTTAGAGAGGGTTGAATTAGGAAAGTTTAGATTAAGAAGGATTTGGAAGTTTAAAGTTTAAGGAAATATTTAAAAGTGTAAGTTTTGGAAACTTAAGGTTTAGGAAAGTAGGAGATTAAGAAGGATTTGAATTAGGAAAGATTCGGATTTGGAAGGATTGGGATTCCTATTTCCTAAAGCAAGGATTGGATTTTGTTTCTAAAAGAGAGGATTTGATTTTGTTTCCAAAAACGGAGGATAGGATCTAGCTTCCTAAACGAGAGGTTAGATTTGGTTTCCTAAAGGGGAAGATTGGATTTGACAAGGATTTGGAAAAGGAAGTTTTAGAAAACCCTAGATTTGGAATAATATAGTTTTGACGTAGAAAAGAGGTTTTGGAAATATGTATAATTTTGATGTAGAAAAGGAAGATTTTGGAAACCTAGGTTTTAAAGCAAGTTCGAAAACCATTTTTTTTTTGTTTGAAAGAAAACTAGGGTTACCTAATCGTGAGTTCTAGAACTTGACTTGGGCACCGAGAAAAGGAATTTTTGAAAAGTGAGTTTTAGGGAGGAAGATTTTTAGAAGGAGATATAAAGAAAAGAGTTTTTAGAAAGTGTGTTTTGAAAAGAATTTTAGGAAGGAAGTTTTTTTAAAGTAAAACTTTTGAGAGAGTTTTAGAAACAAGATTTTGGAAGGAGTTTGTTAGAAAGAGTTTTTAGGAAAGAGATTTAGGGAGTGTTTTCTAAGAAGGAAACCTAGGGAATGTTTTTAGAAAGTGGATTTTGAAGAGAACGTTTTGAGAAAGAGTTAAAAAGAGAGTTTTTGAAAAATAGATTTTTGGAGGGAGTTTTAAGAAAATAATTTTGGAAAGAAGAGCTTTTAGAAAGCATGTTGAAAAAGAGAGTCTTAGAAAAAGAAACTTTTGAAAAGAGAGCTTTTTGGAAAGTATAAAAACGTCGCACTTTCCTAAAGCGATTCTAACCATAAGAAGGTTAGAACCACTTTAAGAAAATGGTTTTGAAAACAACAAGGAGTTGAAAATATAGACCATATCGGTCACTTTAGATGTAACACTTTCCTAAAGCAATCCTAACCATAGAAAAGCTAGAATCACCTTAGGATTGTGATTTTGAAAAGAAGGTTTTGATGCAATTTTGAAACAAGTTTAATGCAAGTTTTGAAAACGAGTTTGAAAACGATTTTTGGAAGAATGCAAGATAATGATATGCACAATGCAAATTGGGGTCGTGAACATACAAGGTTAAGGCTTCGCCACATAATCAAGGGGGCCAAACCCACGTGGCCTTTGGTTAGATTAAAAGAAAGCCCCCGACACAGTGACTCTCCAATAGTCTAATCCTACACATGGACTGGGAATCCCCTTGTTTCAAGCATGCAAAGAAAGGGGGGGAAGAAGATGGGGGATTAAAATAGAAGAAAACCCCAAGTGGGTTAGGAGAGAGAAGAGAGAGGGGGAAGTGCAGAAACTTAAAGAGAAAACCTACCGTATGTCTTGTTAATTTCGCTTGGCTTTGTGTGCCTTGCTTTTCTTCGGTCTTCACTTCACTTTAGTCTTCGAGAGTTTTGTCTTGGTCTTCGAGAGCTTTGAGTTGCAGCAATCCAAGTCTTCAATGGAGGGTTGGAGGCTAGTGTATAAGTATATAGGAGTGTGTATGAGTGTATAGGAAGCTAGGGTTTGTGTATGGTGGCTAGGATTTGAAAAACCTAGAGAAGCTAGAGTTTTGGGAGGCTACGAGCTTTGTATATCGAATATTAAGGTTTTTATACTGAGTTTGCGGACCTCTTTCACATTGGAGTTGGCTATGTATTTATAGAGATGGGATAGACTTGGCGCCTGTTGTGGTGGCGCCAGGCCAAAATTCTTCTTGGCGCCACTAGGAGTGGCGCCAGGCCATTTTTCGGCTTGGCGCTACTACTAGTGGCACTAGCAAGTTAGGAAAGTTTGTTAGGTCGGCAAGCAATGTATCTTGAGAAGATTTGGGCGCTTATACTAGTGACTACCATGCAATTTTTAGCCTGGCTTCACTAGGAGTAACTCCGGAAAGTCCGGGGATGAATTGAAGGGGCCGGGAATGACCCAAAGAGCCAAAAAGGGACAGGAACCCTTGGAATAATGTCTCAGGGACAAAGGACTAGAAAAATGATGACAAGATTTGTTAGAAGGGTTGACCGGGCCATTAGGGGCAAAACGGTCAATCGGGCAGGAAAGCTACCGAGATGGACCCGGAATGTCTCGGAAATAGACTCGAGATTTGAAAACATTATTTAGAATGTTTCCAAAGGTTGCCGATTTGATACCCAGAGCCGGTGTGGTCGGAAAAGGTGACTGGCCCACTAAGGGCAAAACGGTCATTTTGCGTTGGGTTCGCCGGAGCTGACTCGGAATGATCTGGAAAGATAAAGAGAGGTTGAGAACACTATAGGAAGCATTCTTGAGAGGTTACCAGTTTGATTCCTAGGACCAGCGTGGTTCCCGGGGCATTCGGATGCCTAGGGGGAAAATGGTCATCTGGACCGAAAAGTCTCGAAATTTACCCAAAACTGATTGGAGGGCACCTAATCATGCCAGAACATCTCTGGGACAATCTCGAAAGGGTAGAATTACCGTTCTGAGGGCTTAGGTGTGTTCTCGAGAAACGTGCCGAAAAATGGCCCTAGGGACAGTTTGGTCATTTTTCACCGAAGTGGGCTTGTAGGCACTGGTGTTGACCTGCGTTTTGAGTGTTTTCGCCACTCTGACGGCGGTCGTGTGATACAGGAGTTTGTTGGTAATTCCCTATATCGACCTGTTCGCGAGTATGTCCGCTACTCCGACAGTTGTGATGTTTGCAAGTATTTCAGCTACTCTGACAGTTCGCGATCATTCCTGAGACTGCCTGATCTCGGGAAGCTGCTAAAGGGGCTTAGCGCCTAAGAATCAACTTTCTCGGAAAGTGTGCCTAAACGGACATTTCTGCATTGGCGGGCTAGCAGGCGCCAAAGGTGGACCGTTCTACCATATAGGGGACTTGGGGTCTCATCCCAGTCAACAAGTTTAAAGGGACTTACCATTCCGAAGAGATTTTCTTCAAAAAATGTGCCAGATTACCGTCTCGAGGAATCAACTGTTTCAAGAGAGGGATTGGAATTGGAATTTGAAAGGGGACTTACCGTCTTAGGAAAGACGTGCCTGATTAGGAAAGGGGACTTACCGTCTTCAGAAAGATACGCCTGATTTGGATTTGGAAAGAGGACTTACCGTCTTCGGAAAGACGTGCCTGATTTAGAATTGGACCGAATGATGCCCCCAGGGGCATTTTGGTCATTTTGCCTTTATTTGGGCCTGGTGGGGCCCGCAAAGCGATGAATAGACAGGATTAGACTTAGAGAGTTTATTTTAATTAGAATACGTCCATATTGACTTGAGTGCAAGTTTGGATGGACCGTAGACTGCCGAGCGGTCAAAAATGGGGTACTTACAATTAGGGCCCTTCTTATGGAATGAATAGATGTGGAAGCCATGAGTCCTTACGGTTACATGGGAACCCTTAGGGTTTGGGTAGGTTTAATGCAAGGGAGAGTGAACTAGGTGTCATTCTCTTTGGGTTGATCATATGCATGAGAATGCAATGACTTGAGTTACTTGGAACTCTCGTCTAGACATGGAATATGGAATGCATGAAAATGGATGCATAGAGTATAAGAAAAGATAATACAGTTGAAGTAAACGTGCATGCATGAGCAGTTAGGTAGTCATTATAACAGTAAGAATACAATCATTATAGCAACAAGAATAAACTAGTATTGAGGAAAAATAAAAGCAGTCGTCCTTTCCTCCATAGTTTTGGAAAATAGTGCACGTGTCCTAAATTCAGCAGAGGTTCGGCTATGCAAGGTATTTATATGAGCATGAGGTTGAGGGTTGACTAATGCGTCCTAAAAAGCTCGGTCCCCGGATCTTCAAACCTAGGCCCACTCCCCGAGGCGGTGCCATGATCGGTTGGTGATCTGAGCGGGGGAACTATCAAGAGGCCGTAGGCGAAGAAATTGACACAATATCTTGCCCACAACCAATATACCGTTCCCCCTTTCTAACTAGAAGGGTCATATCAGGGTAAAAATGTAAGTATGCAGAATGTAAGTGCACATGCAATGTGTATGTGATTTTTGAAAGCGGAGGAAAGAGCCCAACAACTCCCATTCATCCTGTTCAACACATTCATGCATAACAGCTAATAAAATAATATTGTAAACAAAAGTGCACCTACAAAACAAAAATGCAAGAGTTAGTATGTGGATGACAAGCTTAATACAAGATAGTATGAATGGAGTTAAATGCATGTTTTTGGAAATAGCTTTGAAAATTTGATTTTGAAAACTGAAAGTGGAAAAAATTGGACAAGTTAATTGAAGACTCTACGTGGGTGAAAGGTGAAAAGACATGACTACAACCTAACACTTTAAGTGTCCCCAGTGGAGTCGCCAACTGTCGCGCTCAGATTTTTCGCACTCGAGGAATACAAACACAAGTGAAAAAAATACTGTACTCTCTCATTAGAACTCATCCTCCTAGAAGAATGAGTGTGACTAGGTTTGAATGGAAAATTGATTTGAATCAAGGGCTTTCAAAAAAAGTTTGAAGTCTCCATCTAACTTGATTAAGGTGAGTTAGGTCACTTAAAAATTAAGCACAATTCGAAGACTACACTTAGGGTTTTTAGAAACAATTTTTGAAATTACTTCTTCAAGAGAGGGTTTTTAAGAAAACAGGTTGTTTAGCAACCTTTGAAAAACATTTAAGCCCTTTTTTTGAAAATAACTCCGTTTTAGTCTTTCGAAAACAGTGATCCTCGGTTTGGAGGTTGGTTACGTGTAGGGAAGACGCACTAAGCCATCACCCTACCTCGCCCTTGCAGCACCTACATGTCTATTCATCCTAGATTCACTTATTAGAGTCTTCAATTAATACATGTCCAAAACTATCCACCTTAGAAAAGAATTTTTGAAAAAGAAATTTAACACGATGTATGATATACAAGTGCAAGAAAAGAGATTTGATTTGGAAATAGATTTGAAACAACTTGATTCGATTTTGGGAAAGAGATTTGAAAAGATAGATTTGATTTTGAAAGAAAGTTTTAGAGATTGAAAATAGAGATTTGAAAATAGGTTTTTGCAATTGGAAGTTTGAAATAGATTATGGAATTGGAAGTTGAAAAAACTGTTAGAAATAGAAGCTTAAAAAAGGTTGTGACAACACCCATGAGGGTTGCCTACGTATCCTTTTTGAGGAATCAAGTTAGTCATAGTTTGGACAAGAGCCCGATAGAAAATAGAAGGTTTTGATTTGAGCTTAAAACAGAATATTTGAAAAACGATTTAATTTGAACTTAGAATTTAGGATTGGAAATTAGAATTTGGAATTGAAAGGATTGGACTTTGATTTGGAAAGATAGAGATTTAGGAAACCTAGATTTAGGAAGATAGGATTTAGGAACGACTTGAGATTAAAAAAGATTTGACTCGAATGTTGGACTTGAAAAATTAGGAAGTTTGAATTTAGGAAAAGTTCAAATTAGGAAAGTTACATTTTAGGAAAGTTTCATTTTAAGAAAAGTTCCGAATTAGGAAAGTTTAAGAGAGGAAAGGCTTTGAAATTGAAAAGTTTTGAATTTAGAATGTTTCAAAATTGGAATGCTTTTGAAATAGGAAAGTTTAAAATTTAGGAAAGAGTTGTTTTTGGAAAGATTAAGAAAAGTTTGATTTAAGAAAGATTTAGAATTTTAGAAAGTTTAGGATTTAAAAAGTTTCAACTTAAGAAAGTTTGGAATTTAGAAAGATTTGAAATTTAGAAAGATTTGAAAGTTCGAGTTTTAGAAATTCTTAAAATTAGGAAATCTTTGAGTTTAAGAAAGATTTGAAGATTTATATTTGGAAAGTTAAGATTTGGAAAGGTATAGAATTAAGAGGCATTAGAATTAGTTAAGATTTGGAAAGGTATAGAATTAAGAGGAGTTGAAATTAGGAAAGATTTCGAAGCTTAAAGTTTAAGGAAATATTTGAAAGTTTAAGTTTTGGAGACTTAAGATGTAGGAAAGTAGGAGATTAGTAAGGATTTGAATTAGGAAAGATTTGGATTTTGTTTCTAAGAAGTGTTTTGATTTTGTTTCCAAAAAACGGAGGATTGGATCTAGTTTTCTAAATGAGATATTGGATTTTTGTTTCCTAAAACAGAGGATTGGATTTGACACGGAATCGGAAGGGAAAATTTTAGAAACCTTAGATTTGGAAGTCTATGATTTGATGTAGGAAATTGGTTTATGGAAATTTATGATTATGATGTGAAAATGTTTTAGGGAAGAAAATTAGGGTTTCCTAATCGTTAGCTCTCGGACTTGACTTAGGCTCCAAGAAAAGAGATTTTGGAAAGTAAAGATTTTGGAAAAAAATCCTAGAGAGAAGTTTTTAGAAAGGGATTTTGAAAAGAGTTTTTAGGAAAGAGATTTTGGGATGGAGTTTTTAGAAAGGAAACTTAGGGAGTGTTTCTAGAAAGTGAATCTTTAGAGAAAGCTTTTTTGGAAAGGAGTTTGAGAAGAGTTTTGAAAAATAGATTTTTAAAGGGAGTTTTTGAAAACAGTTTTGGAAAGGAATTTTGAAAGGAAAATTGGAGTGAGTTTTTAGAAAGTACATTGGAAAAGAGGTTTTTTAGAAGGAGAGATTTGAAAAGAAAGCTTTTAGAAAGTCTATAAAAATATCTCGCTTTCTTAAACGATTCTAACCATAAGAAGGCTAGAACCACTTTAAGATAGTGGTTTTGAAAACAATAATGATTTGAAAATATGGACTATATTGATCACTTTAAATGTAACACTTTCCTAAAGCAACCCTAACCATGGAAAGGCTAGAATCACCTTAGGATTGTGATTTTGAAAAAGAAAATTTTAGCGCAAGTTTTGAAAACAGTTTTGATGCAAGTTTGAAAACAATTTGAATGCAAGTTTTGAAAACAAGTTTAAAAATGAATTTTGGAGAGATGCAAAACCATAATATGCACAATGCAAGTTGGGGTCGCGAACATACAAGGTTAAAGGCTTCACCACATAATCAAGGGGGCCGAACCCATGTGGTCTCCAGTTAGACTAAAAGAAAGCTCCCGACACGGTGACCTCCAATAGCCTAATCCTACACATGGATCGGGAAGTCCCTTGTTTCAAGCATGAAAGAAAAGGGGGAGGGGGCAAGAAGATGAAAAATTAAAATAGAAGAAAACCCAAGTGCGTTCAGACGGAAAAGAGAGAGGGGGAAGATGAGTAAACTTAAATAGAGAGCCTACCTTGTATCTTCTTTATTTTGCTTCTTCACTTCGGTCTTCGCTTCAGTTTTCGCCTTGATCTTCGAGAGCTTTGGGTTGCAACACTTCAAGTCTTCAATGGAGTCTTTGGAGGCTAGTGTGTGAGTGTATATGAGCGTATGGGAGTATATGAGCTAGGGTTTGTGTATGGAGGCTAGGGTTTCAGAAAACCTAAAGAGGACTAGGGTTTGGGGAAGCTACGAGCTCTATATATCGAAGAGGAAAGTTTTTGGACTAAGTTTGTAGACCCCTTCACACTGGAAGAGGCTCTGTATTTATAGAGAGAGGAATCACCTGGCGCCTATTACAGTGGCATTGGGCAAAAATTTCTTTTGGCGCCACTCCTCTGTATTTATAAAGAGAGGAATCACCTAGCGCTTGTTGCTGTGGCGCTAGGCAAAAATTCCTTCTGGCACCACTAGGAGTGGCGCCAGGCCAATATTTGGCTCGACGCCACTACTAGTGGCACCAGCCACCTAGGAAAATTTTAAGGTTGGCAAACAATGTATCTTTAAAAGATTTGGGCGCCTGTACTAGTGACTACTATGCAATTTTTAGCCTAGCTTCACTAGAAGTGACTTCAAAAGGTCCAGGAATGATTTGAAGGGGCTGGGAATGTCTCAGAAAGCCAGAAAGGGACAAGAACCCTTAGAGCAGTGTCTCAGATGTAGTAGACTTTAAAAATGATGTCAAGATTTATTGGAAGGGTTGATTGGGCCATTAGGGGCACAACATCAACCAAGTCAGAAAGTTGCCGGGATGGACTCAGAATGTCCCGAAAGAAGACTCGAGGCTTAAAAACATTACTTAGAATGTCCCACGAGGTTACCGGTTTAATACCCAGAGCTGGTGTGGTCAGAAAACGCTACCGGCCCACCAGGAGCTGTCACACCCAGATTTTTTGCACTCGAGGAATACACATACAAGCAAGAAAAATAATGTACTCTCTCGTTAGAACTCATCCTCCTAGCAGAATGAGTGCGACTAGGTTTGAATTGAAAATTGATTTGAATAAAGGGTTTTTGGAAAACAATTCGGAGTCGCCACCTAACTTGATTTAAAAAAAAAAAAAAAAGAGATTTTGATTTGAACTTAGAATAGAAAATTAAAAATTGAAATTTTTGGAATTGAAAGATTGAGGCTTAGAAAACCTAGACTTAGGAAAGATTTGAGATTTAGAAATATCTAACTCGAATATTGGATTTGAAAAATTAGGGAAAGATTGGATTTAGGAAGGGTTCGAATTAGGAAAGTTCCATTTCAAGAAAGTTTTGAAATTGGAAGTTTTGATTTTAGAAAGTTTTAACTTAAGAAAGTTTTTAATTTTGGAAAGATTTGAAATTTAGAAAGGTTTGAATTTAGAAAGATTCAAAGTTTTAGTTTTAGAAATACTTGAATTTATGAAAGGTTTGAGTTTAAGAAAGATTTGAAAACTTAGATTTCAAAAGTCGAAATTTGGAAAGGTATGGAATTAGGAAAGATTTGGAAGTTTAAAGTTTAAGAAAAGATTTAAAAGTTTAAGTTTTGGGAAACGTATAGTTTAGAAATTTATGAGATTAGAAAGGATTTGAATTATGAAAGTTTTGGAGTTGGAAGGATTGAGATTCCTATTTCCTAAAACAAAGAATTGGATTTTGTTTCTAAAAGATGTGTTTTAATTTTGTTTCCAAAAACAAAAGATAGGATCTAGTTTCCTAAATGCAAGATTAGATTTGGTTTTCTAGGGGAAGATTGGATTTGGCATGGATTTGGTAGGTGAGATTTTAGAACCCTAGATTTGGAATACTATAGTTTTGATGTAGAAAAGAGGTTTTTGGAAACTTATGATTTTTCATATAAAATGGGAGATTTTGGAAACCTAAGTTCTAAGGCAAGGTTGAAAATCATGTTTTAAGAAAAGAAGTTAGGGTTTCCTAATCGTTGGCTCTAGGGCTTAACTTGGACTCTAAGAAAAGAGATTCTTGGAAAGTGAATTTTTAGAAAAGGGAGCTTTTTAGAAGGAAATCCTAAAGAGGAGTTTTTTTTTAGAAATGGATTTGAAAAGAGTTTTTAGGAAGGGATTTTGGAAAGTAAAACTTTGAGAGAGTTTTTGGAAAGAGAAGTTTTGGAAGGAGATATTAAAAAGGAGTTTTTGGAAATCGAATTTTGAAAAGAAAGTTTTTGGAAAGGGATTTTAAGAAAGAGTTTTTCTAGAAAGAAGTTTTGAAAAGAGTTTTTAGGAAAGAGATTTAGGGAATGTTTCTAGAAAGTGAACTTTGAAGAGAGCGTTTTGGAAAGGAGTTTTTAGGAAAGTGAGTTTTGTGAAGGGAAGTTTTAGAAAACAACTTTAGAAAGGAATTTTGAAAAGGAGATTGAAGAGAATTTTTAGAAAGTGTATTAGAAAAAGAGATTTTTAGAAAGAGAGATTTGAAAAGAGAGTTTTTAGAAAGCATATAAAATATCCCACTTTCTTAAAGCGATTCTAACCATAAGAAGTTTAGAACCACTTTAATATAGTGGTTTTGAAAACAATGAAGATTTGAAAATATGAACCATATTGGTTACTTTAATTGTAACACTTTCCTAAACAATCCTAACCATGGAAAGACTAGAATCACGTTAGGATTGTGATTTTGAAAACAAGTTTTGAAAAAGAAGATTTTGATGCAAGTTTTAAAAACGATTTTAATGCAAGTTTTAAAAACAAGTTTGAAAACGGATTTTGGAGAGATGTAAGTTTATGATATGCACAATGCTAGTTAGGGTTGTGAACATACAAAGTTAAGGCTTCACCACGTAATCAAGGGGGCCGAACCCACGTGGTCTCCAGTTAGATTAAAAGAAAGCCCTCCACACGGTGAGCTCCAATAGCCTAATCCTACACATGTACCGGGAAGTCTCTTGTTTCAAGCATGCAGGAAAGGGGAGGGGGGGGGGGGGAAAGAAGATAGGAGATTAAAATCGAAAAAAATCCAAGTGGGTTCAAAGGGAGAAGAGAGAGGGGAAAGATGCATAAACTTAAATAGAGAGACTACATTGTATTTTCTTTATTTTGCTTTGGTTTACGTGCTTTGTTTTTCTTGCTTTGCATCGGTCTTTGCTTCAGTCTTCGTCTTGATCTTGGGGAACTTGTCTTAATCTTCGAGAGCTTCGGATTGCAGCACTTCAAGTCTTCAATGGAGGCTTGGGAGGCTAGTGTATGAGTGTATATGAGTGCATGGGAGTATATGAGAGCTAGGGTGTGTGCATGGGGGCTAAGGTTTGGAAAACCTAAAGAAAACTAGGGTTTAGGGAGGCTACGAGCTCTGTATATATCGAAGAGTAGGATTTTTAGACTGAGTTTGCAAACTTCTTTCATGCTAGAAGAGGCACTGCATTTATAGAGAGAAGAACAACTTGGCGCCTGTTGTAGTGAAGCCAGGAAAGATATCCTTCTAAAGCCACTAGGAGTGGCACTAGGCCAAATTTTGGCCTGTAGTGGCGCCAGCCACTTTGGAAAGTTTTTAAGTTGGCAAGCAATGTATGTTTAAAAGATTTGGGTGCCTGTACTAGTGACTACCATGCAATTTTTAGCCTAGCTTCACTAGGAGTTGCTCTGGAAGGTCCGGGAACGATTTAAAGGGGCTGGGAATGACCTGGAAGGCCGGAAAGGAACATGAACCCTTATAATAAAGTCCCAGAGATATTAGACTCAAAAAATGATGACAGGATGTGTTTGGAGGGTCGACCGGGCCATTAGGGGCAAAACAGTCAACTGGGCCGAAAAGCTGCCGGGATGGACTCAGAATGTCCCAGAAGGAGACTCAAGGTTTGGAAAAATTATTTAGAATGTCCTAGAAGGTTACCAGTTTGACACCCAGAGCCAGTGTAGTTGGAAAATGCGATCGGCCTACTAGGGACAAAACGGTCATTTTGCATTGGGTTTATCGGAATTGACTCGGAATGATCCAAAGAGATAACGAACGGTCGAGAATAATACAAAAAATATTCTCAGGAGGTTACCGATTTAATACCCCGAGCCGATGTGGTTCACGGGGCACTCGGATGCCTAGGGACAATATGGTCATCTTGATCAGAAAGTCTCGGAATTGGCTCGAAACTGACTAGAAGGCGCCTAATCATGCCGGATTGCCTTTAAGACAATCTTGGAAAGGTGGACTTACCATTATGAGGGCTTAGGTACTTTCTTGAGAAACGTGCCGAAAATGGCCCTAGGGGTAGTTTTGTCATTTTTCACTGAAGTGGGCTAGCAGGCATCGATGTTGACCTGGGTTTTGAGTGTTTCTGCCACTCTGGCAGCGGTCCCGTGATACAGGGGTTTGTTGGCAATTCCCTATATCGACTTGTTTATGAGTGTTTTTGCCACTTTGACAGTTGCGATGTTTACGAGTACTTCCACTACTCTAACGGTTCACGATTATTCCCCACACTGCCTAATCTCGGGAAGCTGCTAAATGGACTTAGCACCTGACGAATCAACTTTTTCAAAAGGCGTGTCGAAACGGACATTTCTCCATTGGCGGGCTTGCAGGAGCCAAAGGTAGACCATTCTACCATCTAGGGGACTTGGGGTCTCGTCCCGGTCGACGGGTTTGAAGGGACTTACCGTTTCGAAGAGTTGATTCAGAAACGTGCCTGATTGGAGGGTCCTACCACCTTGAGAAGTCAACTTTCTCGAAAAATGTGTCAGATTTAATTGGAATTAGAATTGGAAATGGAATTTGAAAGGAAATTGGAAAGGGGAGTTACCGTCTTCAGAAAGACGTGCCTATTGGAATTGGACTGAACAATGCCCCCAAGGGCATTTTGGTAATTTTGCCTCTATTTGGACCCGACGAGCCCGCGAAGTGATGAATTGACTAGATTGGGATTGGAAAATTGAGCTGACTCAGAATATGTCCATATTGACTTAAATACAAGTCTGGACAGACTGGAGACTGCTAAGCAGGCAAAAATGGGGTGCTTACAGCTGCTCTTCTTTTTCTGTCTTTACTTGTCGAAGACAGAAAATAATAGAGTAAGGGTCCCATGTTGATCGTGAGGCGGTCGAAGGGACGGATTTTGGAAGATAGGAGTGTGGAAAAGGATATTGGGCCTAAAAGGCCTTTGAAATCGAGTTTTGGCGGGAAAAAGGGCAAAGCTACCTGGAATTGGCCTCTGGAAGAAATGGCTTGGCATGATTGCCAGTGGCGCTAGGCTTAGGATCAAAACTAGAAAAATTTTTGGTTCGAACACTTGCGGGATGTCGAAAGATTTTCTCAAAACTGAGAGGCATTGCGAGTAAACCGTCTTGGAGATTGAAGGAGCACCTCTTAAGGACCACGGGGGGTTACCGGAAGTGAACGCCGTCACCGGAAAAGTCACTAGAAGAGAAGTTTTTGCCGGAGAACTCCAAGAGGTGAGTTTTTGAGTTTATGTTGATTTTGACGTGAGAATTTCGTTTGAACCATGTGAGTAGTGGAAATTGATATTTTGATATGTTTTGAACACTGTGGTGAAGTTATTTTTGCGTTTTGATGTTTGTTTGATTGAATGTGAGTGATTTTTAATGATTATGTGAAGGGGGTTTCTGCAGGAATTTGGGGGTTTCTTCCTACAGCTTTGGGCATTGAGCTTTTAGGCTAGATTTTTATATCGTGTGCCTTTGAAAAATGTGTTTAATAGCCGTATAAAGTTTCGTAATTTTTTGAAAACTCAATGAATTTTTGATTTTTTGAAAAATAGAAAACTACTTGAAAAATTAAGAAAATTTAAGAAAATTTTAAGAAATTGATGAAATTTTAGAGTTTAAAATTTATAAAAATTTGGGAATATTTTAAAAAACATTTGAAATGATTTTGAGGAATTTTTGGACATCTTTGAGAACCGTTAACTTATTGAAAAAGAAAATATGTGTTTTGAAAAATTTAAAAATTTGAAGATTATGCACGGGTGTTGATGTTATGTGATTATGACGTTGTGAAGTGTACCATTTGTGTTTTGTGTTGATGTGGTAGGTGTTGTAGGGACCGTTTTTCAAACGGAACTCTGCCGAAATTTTTGAAACTTTAGACAAAGGGTTGGAGAAATTTTGGAATAAAATATTTTTAAAAGAAAAAGATATAAAACCAATGAGACTGGGGCTTTTTTGGCGGAGAAGACCCCAAGAAACTCGGCGGCCTTAAAACTATTGGAAGAAAAATTTGAGAAAAGTACATGTTTTGAAAACAGATTTTGACTTTGGAAAACCCAGAATTTTGATAAGATTTTGGAAAGATTGAAAATTTGAGAATTGAGTTTGAAGAAAACTTTTTGGAGGAAGAGGTTTTTAGAAAATTTTGATTAGGATAGAAAAAGCTTGGGATGAATTTTGATTGCAAGATTTTGAAATTTTGACTTAGGACTCATTTGGAATTTTCGGACAAAACGTATAGAAAATTCGTTTTGACTCGGAACGGGACATTTAAAATCAAAATGTGTAGGAAATTCATTTCAACTTAACATGGAAAATTTAAAATCAAAATGTGTACAAAATTCATTTTGACTTAGAATTAGATTTAAAATCAAAATGTGTAGGAAATTCATTTTGACTTAAAATTGAATTTTAAAAATCAAAATGTGTAGAAAATTCGTTTTGAGTTAACATGAAAATTTTAAAATTAAAATGTGTAAAAAATTCATTTTGACTTAAAATTGGATTTAAAATCAAAATGTGTAGGAAATTCATTTTGACGTGGAAGTGGAATTTTAAAAATCAAAATGTGTAGAAAATTTACTTTGACTTATCATTTGAAATCTTTTTATTTTTTTATTTTTTTTTGTGTTTGTTTTTATTCTTTTTCTTACTGCTTATGTTAATATTCTTACTTGATCTTCAAGATGGCGGACGTGATTTGGAGTCGACTGAGAGCTTAGCATGACAGTCATCCTCCAGATGAACAGGATATCTTTCGGCGGTCTTTCGGTCGGGTGGCTTCACTCTTGTCAGTGCAGCTTATTCTAGGGTTCGTGGAGGCAGTTACTCCCTTTTGGCAGCCTAGCTTATCTTTTTTTCGCTTCGGGGAGTGCGAGCTTACCCCTACTCCCCATGAGTATAGATTTCTTCTTGGTTTCCTAGATGATTCTGTCGACATCGTAGGACCCATCTTTTCTGACGGTTGTATTACAGTGGTCTCATCCCAGCTTGGACTCCGGCATTTGGTTCTTTCATCCTCCTCTCTACCTCACTTCCCTTACGTTCCATCGGAGTTTCTTTTTTCTCGTTTTGAGTTCATGACAGGTATGCGACCTCACTCAGGTGATTGGCATACTTCCTAGGACTGGTCTGTTTCCACATGGTCGCTCTAGCCCTGCTCCTTCTGAACTACCTGGAGTTTCCACGAGGAGATGACTTAGTTGACTGTCGTTTATGTGCACTACTTGCCCGGATTCGGAAGGGGCATTCTTATGCTCCCATGGTTGTGGGAGAGACCTTCATGAGCCTTACCAAACTCCAGATCAGACACTTATTCGTTAATCCCCTTTCTTAGTATACATGGTTTCTTGAGTGAAAAGTTATTTGATTTGGGAGGTCGAGGGTGGGCCATTGGCCATGAAAATTCAAGCTTTCTAAGGTGTGTGTCGGTGCTGGAGATGTCTGAGGGGTGGCTTTAGCTCCTTTTTGAATTTTACCTTGTTCCCTGTTTCTTATTAGAGAGAGAGAGAAAGACATAGAGTTAGTTTTTGTACAAAAGCAATTTACTTATGCCAATTCTAAAAGTGCACAGGTAAAAGCATGTTATACTTTTTCCTTTATTATTATTATTATTTTTTTTTTTATGAATGCACATGGAATTTAGATGTATGACTTATTTTGCATGTCCTACTTTATATATATTGGTTTATGAATGCACAAGTTCATACAAGAATGGAATTTAATGCATGTTATACTGTTTGGATGAATGTACATACAGGAATGGCATTAGATGCATGCTATGCTTTTGATGAATGCATGAATAGATACAAACTACGTAGGAATTTAATGGATGTATAGGTTACACATGTCATGGATGCAATAGACTACACGTATATAAACTATTTACAAAGAATGCCCCAGGATTGCCCTAAGGCTCATACTCTAGGATTCTGTTTTCCTTCCAAGATTATGCCCCATTCAGTTTTGTTCTATCCTTATCAAGATGTGATAGCATTTGCACCATTCTCTAGGGATCTTGACCTTTTGGTTTACTATCCTATCCATACTTTCTACAGGGTTGCTATTTGGGGTTTTTCTGACCTCACTTGGTTTTTTCTCTCAGATTTTCAAAATGCCATCATGGCTCAGGTGACAACTTGCATGCCCTTTGCAGAGCAATAAACAACTAGGCCTTCAATTTGAGAAGACGTCTTTTAGGACCATCATGCAGGCTAAGTTTAGGGGTTGTGAGAAACGAAGGGATATTTAGGCTCAAAGATCTTCTTTTAGTGGGTTGTTTAAACCAAAACCAGCTTAGCACACTTTGGAGCATGAGATTGTCCTTGCATTCCTCCCTAGTTCTTCTTTCTTATCCTACTTGTCTGGGTATTGTTAGGCTTATTTGGACTAAGCAATTTTCTTTGATCAGAGAGGACTTTAATTTAGACTGTAACGTAGACTAGGTTAAAGGATTTATAAATGAACGGGATATGTAGGCTCAAATTTGATATTGTTGCAAGTAGGGTTTAGATCCACACCATCCTTGGTTTGTCTTCCAGTAGGGTTTGGTCCCCTAATTTCCCGCTTTAGCTTCAGCAACATGTCTGGCTCATTTAGATCAAGTAATCCTTTTTCAATCAGAGAGGATTTTAGTAGGATTGTAATGTAGGCCATGGTTTTTGAGTTTTTATAAGAAAGGGTAAAGGCTCAAACCTATTATTTCTACTTGGTGGCTTTGTTACCTAGGATCACCTTTGAATTTCCTCTTTTACAAAAGGAGTTGAACTTTCTTGTAACTTTTGATCTTCTAAGTCTGACACTTGCCCCTTTTTTTTTTCCTTTCTTTTTTTGACTTCCGACTTTATATGCTTTTCAAGATAGCACAATATGATTCTTTTCCAGTCTTTCCTCTGATATGCTTCTCTTGTTTTTTTTCTTTCCTTTCTTGTTGCTTTTGATGAGATGAATATTTCTACAACTTCTTTCTCTCAAATCCCTTCCTTTGCATTTCGATTTAACTCATTGTGTATAGTGATCCTTGGGTTGGGGTGTTTTCTGGAAAAGAAAGGTAATCAGCTCAAAAGGTTCAACAAAGGTTGCTTTTAACTGTATAGGCAATGAAATGAGAGCCTCCCTTCCTTTTAAATCAGATTGCTTGATCTATATAGCCTTCATGTTACTTCCGCTTGATGAACGACGAATGAGTCTTCAAATATCTACCTTTCTCAGCGTGGGGGGATGGTTTTGGATCAGGGTTGACAAGAAATCTTTTGCTTTCCTGTGAGGCACTAGTAGGTTAAGCAAAGGGGATATTTTTGTGTATGGTAGCAGAATTAAGGGCCTCTAATCATTTCAAATTAAATTGCTTAGTCCATAAAGCTTTTGTACAAAATTCAGACAATGCTCCTAGAGATGATGTTTTTCTGCCAGTAACCCCCTATATATTCTATTAAATCAACTACTCTGCACCTACCCCAGTGTGGGGAATAGTTCCTGGTTTGGGGATATCTGAATAGAAATCACTTACGGCTCTAGTGGGTTGAGCAAGGGATAGTGTTTATTTGTGATAAATAGAACAATGGCTTCTTATCATTTTGAGAACTCGGCTACCCACCGCCTAGCCAGGATGTCATGCAAGTGTCGCCTCTTCGATGAACTCCACACCTCTCTATTGAGACTATTTTCTTCCTATCTCTCACTTTCTCTTTGTCTCTTAAAGGTTTTAACCCCCTTTGAATGAGTTGCCCATGCTATCCCATTCTTTAAATCGAGTCATTTACCAAATGGGGAAGAATCCCTAAACGCAACAATCGTCCATGCGAGTATGAGGCAAAAGGGATAAGCAGGAAACTACCTATTTTCATTTAAAAAACATGATAACATGGCATGCAGTGCTCATTTAAATAAGATATGCAAGAAATGGAAGGATAAAAAGAAAATATATGAACTTTGAGGAAACCTCCCTTTTCTTATGGGCCTTCGGGTGAGAATCCCTAATAGGGCTCTAGGACTGCATCAACCTCCTTGATAGTTCATTCGTCGGGTGTACCACCAAACAACGGAGGACGTATTTAAAACTCTTTTGTGGTGTTTAGCATGCATTCGGAAGTTAAGAGATTCTTTTATAACAATGCACGGGTCTGATAGGACTTTGCAAACGGTGAAGCCTCCTTTTGCATGGATGGTGGTTGTCGCGGCATGGTGTAGTGGTGACTTCTTATTGATGGATGGTTAGTTCTTTTTGCTCTTTGATGTAGGTTCGACCTCTTTTAATAACTAGGCTCATCCTTCCATAAGTTTGAATCAAGCGAGGTGCTAAAGGGATTTCACAAATTTGGTTGTGCTCTTTGACCTAGAAAAAGAAAAAGAAAAATAAAACGTAGTCAGCATGTGGAGTTGGGTGTTCTATGCGATGCATGTCGTATGGGGGTCCTTTCTTTTAAGGAATCTAGGCACGATGACAAGTCCATTTTGGAGGTGGGGTTTTGCCCCTATTACGCAATATAATATTTCTTTGACATGGGCCGATTGATGTTTCCTTATTTTGGCAATCCCGCCTCCATGGACTGAGAGAGATTTGGGCCTCTCTCAAGATATGGTTCTATGCATGCCATGAATCCTTAGAATTTAAAAACCCTTAGGAGTTTTAGTAGGTTCGATTAACATGAGATTGGATTGCTCATTTCTCTCTACGGTTGATTAGATGCATGAGAATGAAATAACTTGAGTTTCTTGGAACTTTTGTCTTCGAATGGATATGAGTGCATGAGCATAAAAGATGTGAACGTGTAAGCAATATGATAACAACAAATGAATGGTCTAGAAAAAACCCCCTTATTATCTTGCTTCTGTCTTCGGTTCTCTTAGTACTTGGAGACGAGGAGGGGGAGGATAGAAAACAAAAAAACAAAAGATAAGTTAGTGCCTTGATTTGAAATTTTTTATGCAATGCATGTCCTAGGGGTGGCCCTACTTGAAAGAGGAACTAAACATAATGTGTTTGCTCATTTTTGGAGATAGGGGGTTTGCCCCTATATGCAGATATCTTACCGTCAAGTGAGAACCTTCATCCATTCATCTATTCATCCATCCACTCATTTGCAGAGAATAAAGAAGTACATTAAACTTTGGGTTTAAGATACAAAAGAATTGAAATACATTTCAATAGAGGGGAGGGGTAACATTTTCCTTTGGACTTACACCTATCTACTTTTACATAAGAAATCCTAAACTACTCTTGAGTCTTCGGATTCACCTTCGTAGGATTTGATGCCGAAGGGGTCGTTGAGAGACCCTTGTCGGTTGATTTCGCCTTGTCTTCTTGGTAACTCTATCTCCATGAACATAGAAGGATTGGGGCCCTCTTATGAAATGGATTGACATACAGGCCATAAGTCTGTAGGGTTATATGGGAACCCTTAGGGTTTGGGTAGGTTTAATGCAAGGGAGAGTGACCTTGGCGTCACTTTCAATGGGTTGATCATATGCATGAAAATGCAGTGATTTGAGTTACTTTGGAACTCTTGTCTTAACATGAGATATTGAATGCATGAACATAGATATGCAAAGAGTATAAGGAAAAGAATGCAATGGTAAAGTAAACGTGCATGCATGAGCAGTTAGACAGTCATTATAATAGTAAGAATACAGTCATTATAACAACAAGAATAAACAGGTACAAATGAAAGTAAGAGTAGTCGCACTTTCCTCCATGGTTTTGAAAATGGTACGCGTATCTTAAATCTAGTAGAGGTTCGGCTATGCATGATGTCTATATGAGCATGAGATTGAGGGTTCGCTAATGCATCCTAAAAAGGCTCGATCTCCAGATCTTCAAACCTAGGCCCACTCCCCAAGGTGGTGCCATAATCAGTTGGTGATCCGAGCAAGGGAACCATCAAGAGGCCGTAGGCGAAGAAATTGACACAACACCTTGCCCACAACCAATATACCGTTCTCCCTTTCTAACTAGAAAGGTCATAACAAGTGCAAGTATGCAAAATGCAGGTGCACGTGCAGTGTGTGTGTGATTTTTGAAAGCGGAGGAAAAAGCCCAACGACTCCCATCCATTCTGTTCATCACATTTATGCATGGCAATTAATTAAAACAATAATGTAAACAAAAAGCACACCTACAAAACAAAGATGCAAGAGTTAGTATGTGGATGACAAACTTAATACAAGATAATATTAATGGAGTTAAATGTCTATTTTTCAAAATAACTTTGAAAATTGAAAGTGGATAGAAGTGGACAAGTTAATCAAAGACTCTACATGGGTGAAGGGTGAAAAAACATGACTATGGCCTAACCCTTTAAGTGTCCCCAGTGGAGTTGCCAACTATCGCGCCCAAATTTTTCGCACTCGATGAATACACACACAAGCGGAAAAAATAATGTACTCTCTCATTAGAACTCATCCTCCTAGAAGAACGAGTGCGACTAGGTTTGAATTGAAAATTGATTTGAATAAAGGGCTTTTGGAAAACAATTCAGAGTTGCCACCTAACTTGATTAAGGTGAGTTAGGTCACCTAAAAACTAAGCACAATCCAGGACTACACTTCAGGTTTTTGAAAATGATTTTGAAAATACTTCCTCAAGAGAGGATTTTTAAGAAAACAGGTTGTTTGGCAATCTTTGGAAAATATTTAAGCCATTTTTTGAAAATAAACTCCATTTTGGTCTTTGAAAACAGTGATCCTAGGTTCAGAAGTTGGTTACATGTAGGGAATACGCATTAAGCCATCACCCTACCCCGCCCTTGCGGTACCTACATGTCTATTCACCCTAGATTGACCTAATAAAGCCTATGATTAACAAATGTTCAATTCTATCCACTTTAGAAAACAACGTTGAAAAGAATGATGCATGATATGCAATTGCAAGAGAGAGAGTTAGAAAATAGATTTAGAAATAGATTTGAAAAGAAATTGATTTGATTAAAAAGAAATTTGAAAAGATAGATTTGAAATTGGAAAGTTTTATAAATTGGAAATAGAGTTTTGGAAATAGAAATTTGGAATTGGAAGTTTGAATTAGATCATGGAATTGGCAGTTGGAAAAAAGTTCTGACCGCACCCGTGAAGGTTGCCTACGTATCCCTTTGCAGGAATCAGGTCAGTCATAGTTCAGACCGGAGTCCGATAGAAAATGGGATATTTGATTTAAAAAAAGAGATTTTGATTTGAATATAGAATAGGAAATTTCAAATTGGAATTTTTAGAATTGAAAAGATTGGACTTTGATTTGGAAAGATTGAAGTTTAGGAAACCTAGACTTAGGAAAGGTAGGTTTTAGGAAATATTTGAGATTTAGAAAGATTTGACTAAAATGTTGAATTTGAAAAATTAGAGAAAGATTGGATTTAGGAAGGGTTTGAGTTAGGAAAGTTTTGAAATTGGAAAGTTTGATTTTAGAAAGTTTTAACTTAAGAAAGTTTTGAATTTAGAAAGTTTTGAATTTTGGAAAGATTTGAAATTTAGAAAAGTTTGAATTTAGAAAGATTCAAAGTTTAAGTTTTAGAAATACTTGAATTTACGAAAGGTTTGAGTTTAAGAAAGATTGGAAAACTTAGATTTGGAAAGTCGAAATTTGAAAAGGTATGAAATTAGGAAAGATTTGAAAGCTTAAAGTTTAAGGAAAGATTTAAAAGTTTAAGTTTTGGGAAACGTATAGTTTAGGAAGGTATGCGATTAGGAGGGATTTGAATTAGGAAAGTTTTGGAGTTGGAAGGATTGAGATTCCTAATTCCTAAAATAAAGGATTGGATTTTATATCTAAATATGTGTTTTGATTTTGTTTCCAAAAACGGAGGATAAGATTTAGTTTCCTAAATGGAAGATTGAATTTGGTTTCCTAAAGGAAAGATTGGATTTGACATGGATTTGGTAGGTGAGATTTTAGAAACCCTAGATTTGGAAGACTATAGTTTTGATGTAGAAAAGAGGTTTTTGGAAACTTATAATTTGCTATATAAAAGGTGAGATTTTGGAAACCTAGGTTCTAAGGCAAGATTGAAAATCATGTTTTAAGAAAAGAAGTTAGGGTTTCCTAATCGTTGGCTCTAGGGCTTAACTTGGACTCTAAGAAAAGAGATTCTTGGAAAGTGAGTTTTTAGAAAAGGGAGCTTTTTGGAAAGAAATCCTAAAGAGGAGTTTTTTTTTAGAAATGGATTTGAAAAGAGTTTTTAGGAAGGGATTTTGGAAAGTAAAACTTTGAGAGAGTTTTTGGAAAGAGAAGTTTTGGAAGGAGATCTTAAAAAGGAGTTTTTGGAAATCGAATTTTGAAAAGAAAGTTTTTGGAAAGGGATTTTAAGAAAGAGTTTTTCTAGAAAGGAGTTTTGAAAAGAGTTTTTAGGAAAGAGATTTAGGGAATGTTTCTAGAAAGTGAACTTTGAAGAGAGCGTTTTGGAAAGGAGTTTTTAGGAAAGTGAGTTTTGTGAAGGGAAGTTTTAGAAAACAACTTTAGAAAGGAATTTTGAAAAGGAGATTGAAGAGAATTTTTAGAAAGTGTATTAGAAAAAGAGATTTTTTAGAAAGAAAGATTTGAAAAGAGAATTTTTAGAAAGCATATAAAATATCTTACTTTCCTAAAGCGATTCTAACAATAAGAAGGTTAGAACCACTTTAAGATAGTGGTTTTGAAAACAACGAAGATTATAAAATATGGACCATATTGGTCACTTTAAATGTAACACTTTTCTAAAGCAACCCTAACAATGGAAAGGCGAGAATCACCTTAAGATTGTGATTTTGAAAACAAGTTTTGAAAAAGAAGATTTTGATATAAGTTTTAAAAATAATTTTAAAGCAATTTTTGAAAACAAGTTTGAAAACGGATTTTGGAGAGATGCAAGATCATGATATGCACAATGCTAGTTGGGGTCGTGAACATACAAGGTTAAGGCTTCACCACATAATCAAGAGGGTCAAACCCGCGTGATCTTCGATTAGACTAAAAGAAAGCCCCCAACACGGTGACCTCCAATAGTCTAATCCAACACATGGATTGGGAAGTCTCTTGTTTCAAGCATGTAAGAAAGGGGGAGAAGAAGATGGGGGATTCAAATAGAAGAAAACTCAAGTGGGTTCGGAGGGAGAAGAGAGAGGGGGAAGATACCTAAACTTAAATAGAGAGCCTACCTTGTATCTTCTTTATTTTGTTTTGCTTTGTGCGCTTTGTTTTTCTTGCTTTGCTTTGGTCTTCACTTCAGTCTTTGTCTTGATCTTCGGGAACTTGTCTTGATCATCGATAGGTTTGGGTTTCAGCACTTCAAGTCATCAATGGAGGCTTGGGTGGCTAGTGTATGAGTGTATATGAGTGTATAGGAGTATATGAGAGCCAGGATTTGTGTATGGGGGCTAGGGTTTGCAAAACCTAAAGAAAACTAGGGTTTAGGGAGGCTACGAGCTCTGTATATTGAAGAGTGGGGTTTTTAGACTGAGTTTGCAAACCTCTATCACGCTAGAAGAGTGTCTGTATTTATAGAGAGAAGAACAACCTGGTGCTTGTTGCAATGGTGCTAGGCAAAATTTCCTTCTGGCGCCACTAGGAGTGGCGCTAGGCCAAATTTTGGTTTGGCGCCATTACTAGTGGCACCAGCTACTTAGGAAAGTTTTTAAGTCAGCAAATAACGTATCTTCAAAAGATTTGGGCACCTGTACTAGTGACTCCTATGCAATTTTTAGCCTCGCTTCACTAGGAGTGGCTCCAGAAGGTCCGAAAAAGATTTAAAGGGGTCGGGAATGACCCGGAACGTCGGAAAGGAACAGGAACCCTTAGATTAGAGTTGCAGAGGTATTACACTTGAAAAATAATAACAGGATGTGTTTGGAGGGTCGACCGGGCCATTAGGGGCAAAATGATCAATTGGGCCGAAAAACTGTCGGAATGGACTCAGAATGTCCCAGAAGAGAACTCGAGATTTGGAAACATTATTTAGAATGTTCCAAAAGGTTATCGGTTTGACACTCAGAGCCAGTGTGGTTGGAAAAAGCGACCGGCCCACTAGGGGCAAAATGGTCATTTTGCATCAGGTTTGCCGGAATTGACTCGGAATGATCCGGAGAGATAAAGAAAGGTCGGGAATACTACAAAAAGCATTCTTGGGAGGTTACCGGTTTGATACCCAGAGCCGGTGTGGCTCTCGGGGCGATCGGATGCCAAGGGGCAATATGGTCATCTTGACCGAAAAGTCTCGGAATTGGCCCGAAACTGACTAGAAGGCACCTAATCATGCCGGATTACCTTTAAGACAATCTTGGAAAGGTGGACTTACCGTTCTGAGGACTTAGGTACTTTCTCGAGAAACGTGTCAAAAATGGCCCTAGGGCCAGTTTGGTCATTTTTTTACTAAAGTAGGCTAGCAAGCACCGGTGTTGACCTGGGTTTTGAGTATTTCCGCCACTTTGACGGCAGTCTCATGATACAGGGGTTTATTGGAAATTCCCTATATCGACTTGTTTACAAGTGTTTTCGCCACTCTGACGGTTGCGATGTTTACGAGTACTTTCGCTACTTTGATGGTTTGCGATCGTTTCCGAGACTGCCTAATCTCGGGAAGCTGCTAAAGGGACCTAGCGCCTAAGGAATCAACTTTCTCAGAAGGCGTGCCAAAACTGACATTTCTGCATTGGCGGGCTAGCAGGCGCCAAAGGTGGACAGTTCTACCATCTAGGGGACTTGGGGCCTCGTCCTGGTTGACGAGTTTGAAGGGACTTATCATTTTGAAGTGTTCACTCGAAAATGTGTCGGATTGGAGGGTCTTACCACCTTGAGGAATTAACTTTCTCGAAAGGTATGCTAAATTTAATTGGAATTAGAAAGGGGAGGTACCATCTTTAGAAAGACGTGCCTATTGGAATTGGACTGAACAATGCCCCTAAGGGAATTTTGGTCATTTTGTCTCTATTTAGGCCCGGCGAGCCCGCGAAGTGATGGATTGACTAGATTAGGATTGGAAAATTGAGCTGACTTAGAATATATCCATATTGACTTGAATACAAGTCTGGACGGACTGAAGGCTGCCATGCGGGCAAAAATGGGGTGCTTACATGGGCAAAACGATCATTTTGCACCGGATTTGCTGAAACTGACTCGGAATGACTCGGAAAGATAATGAAAGGTTGGGAATAGTATAAAAAGCATTCTTGGTAGGTGTAAGCACCCCATTTTTGATCGCTCGGTGGTCTCCACTCTGTCCAAACTTGTGTTCAAGTCATTGTGAGCATATTTCAATCCAAATTAACTTTCTAAGTCTAATCCCGGCAATTCATCGCTTCGTGGGCCCTACCAAGCCCAAATAAAGGCATAATGACCAAAATGCCCTTAGAGGCATTATCCTTTCTAATTCCAAAACAAGCACGTCTTTCCGAAGATGGTAAGTCCCCATTTCAATTCAGATTCTGATCCTTCTCTTGAGACAGTTGATTCCTCAAGACGGTAAATCTATTCCAAATTAGGCGCGTCTTTCTAAAAATGGTAAGTCCCCTTTCCAAATTCCAAATAAGGCATGTCTTTTTGAAGACGGTAAGTCCCCTTTCCAATTCCAAATCAAGCCCGTCTTTCTAAAGATGATAAGATCCCTTTCCAACTCTAAATTAGGCACGTCTTTCCGAAGACAGTTAGTCCCCTTTCCAATTCCAAATCAAGCGCGTCTTTCCGAAGACGGTAAGTCCCCTTTCTAATTTCAATTCCAATTCCAATCCCTCTCTCAAGACAGTTTATTCCTTGAGACGGTTTGACACGTTTTTTGAAGAAAATCTCTTCGAAATGGTAAATCCCTTTAAACCTGTTGACCGGGATGAGACCCCAAGTCCCCTAGATGGTAGAACGGTCGACCTTTAGCGCCTGCTACCCCGCCAATGCAGAAATGTCCGTTTAGGCACGCCTTTTGAGAAAGTTGATTCTCAGGCGCCAAGTCCCTTTAGCAACTTCCCGAGATCAGGCAGTCTTGGGAATGATCGCGAACCGTCAGAGTAGCGAAAATACTTGCAAACATCACAACCGTTAGAGAAGCAGAAATACTCACAAACAGGTCGATATAGGGAATTACCAACAAACCCCTGTATTACGTGACCGCCGTCAGAGTGGCGGAAACACTGAAAGCCCAGGTTAACACCAGTGCCTGCTAGCCCACTTTGGTGAAAATGACCAAACTGCCCTTAGGGCCATTTTTTGTCACATTTCTCAAGAACACACCTAAGTCCTTAGAATGGTAAGTCCAACCATCCAAGATTTTCTTAAAGGCAATTCAGCATGATTAGGTGCCTTCTAGTTAGTTTCGAGCCAGTTCCAAGACTTTTCGGTCAACATGACCATTTTGCCCCTAAGCATTCAAATGCCCCAGGAACAACACTGGCTCTGGGTATCAAACTGGTAACCTCCCGAGAATGCTTCTTATAGTATTCCCAACCTTCCTTTACCTTCCCGGATCATTCCGAGTCAATTCCAACAAACCCGAGCCAAAATGACCGTTTTGCCCCTCGTGGGCCGGTCACCTTTTCCGACTACACCGGCTCTGGGTGTCAAACTGGAAACCTTTGGGAACATTCTAAACAATGTTTTCAAATCTCGAGTCTTCTTTCGGGACATTCCAAGCCCATCTCGGTAGCTTTCTGGCTCGGTTGACCGTTTTGCCCCTAATAGTCCGGTCAACCCCTCTAACACATCCTATCCTTATTTTTCAAGACAAATATCTCTGGGACACTGTTTTAAGTGTTCCTTCCCTTTTCCAGCCTTCCGGGCCAATCCCGGTCCTTTAAATCTTTCTCAGACTTTTCGGAGTCACTCCTAGTTAAGTCAGGCTAAAAATTGCATGGTGGTCACTAGTATAGGCGCCCAAATCTTCCAAAGATACGTTACTTGCTAGCCTTAAAACTTTCCTAACTAGCTAGCGCCACTAGCAGTGGCGCCAAGAGAAAAATTGGTCTGGCGCCACTGCAACAAGTGCCAGGTCTATCTCTATCTCATCTCTATAAATACAGAGCCTCTTCTAGCGTGAAAGGGGTCTGCAAACTCAATCTAAAAACCTTAATTTTCGACACACAGAGCTCGTACACTCCCAAAACCCTAGCCTCTCTAGGTTTTCCAAACCCTAGCCACTATACACCAAACCCTAGCCTCTTATACACTCATGCACACCCCTATACACTTATACACTAGCCTCCAACTCTCCATTGAAGACTTGGAGTTCTGCAACTATGAAGATTTGAAGACCAAAACAAAGCCTTCGAAGACTGAAGTGAAGACAGAAGAAAAAGCAAGAAAGCAAGGCGCACAAAGCCAAGCAAAATAAAGAAGACATAAGGTAGGCTTTCTATTTGAATTTTCGCACTTCCCCCCTCTCTCTTCTCTCTCCTAACCCACTTGGGTTTTCTCTATTTTAATCCCCTATCTCTTTCCCCCCTTTCTTTGCATGCTTGAAACAAGAGGACTCCCGGTCCATGTGTAGGATTAGACTATTGGAGGGTCACCGTGTCGGGGGCTTTCTTTTAGTCTAATCGGAGACCACTTGGGTTCGGCCCCCTTGATTACGTGGTGAAGCCTTAACCTTGTATGTTCACGACCCCAAATTTGCATTGTGCATATCATGATCTTGCATCTTTCAAAAATCGTTTTCAAACTCGTTTTCAAAGTTTGTATTAAACTTGTTTTCAAAATTGCATCAAAATCTCCTTTTTCAAAACTTGTTTTCAAAATCACAATCCTAGGGTGATTCTAGCCTTTCCATGGCTAGGGTTGCTTTAGGAAAGTGTTACATTTAAAGTGACTTTTATGGTCCATATTTTCAAATCTTGTTGTTTTCAAAACCACTTTCTTAAAGTAGTTCTAACCTTCTTATGGTTAGAATTGCTTTAGGAAAGTGAGACATTTTTATACTTTCTAAAAACCTCTTTTTCTAAAACCCTATTTCATGATTTCTAAAAACTCTTCTTTCCAAAGTTGTTTTTAAAAACTCCCTCCAAAAATCTATTTTTCAAAACTCCCTTTTTCAATTCCTCTCCAAGATACTCTCTCCAAAATCCACTTTCTAAAAACGCTCCCTAAAAATCTTTCTAAAAACTCTCTCCAACAATCTTCTACCAAAAATCTTTCTAAAAGCTCTCTTCCCAAAATCTTCCTCCTAGAAACTCCCCTCTCGGATGTTCCTTCTACAAACTCGTTTCCAAAAACATACTTTCCAAAAACTCTTTTTTTTTAAAAAAAAAAATCTCTTTCCAAAAACTCTATCTTCAAATTCACTTTCCAAAAACTCCTCTCTAGGATTTCCTTCTAAAAATCTTCGTTTCTAAAAACACACTTTTCAAAAATCCCTTTTCTTGATGCCCAAGTCAAGCCTTAGGAAACCATGTTTTCAAACCCTAATTTTCTTTCCAAAAACATGGTTTTCAAACTTGCCTTAAAACCATAAGTTTTCAAAACCTATTTTTCTACCCCAAAACTATGGTCTTCCAAATCTAGGGTTTCTAAAACCTCCCTTTTTAAATCCTTGTCAAATCAAATCTTCCCTTTAGGAAACCAAATCCAATCTTCTCGTTTAGGAAACTAGATCCTATCCTCCGTTTTTAGAAACAAAATCAAACCTTCTCTTTTAAAAACAAAATCCAATCCCTTGTTTTAGGAAATAGGAATCTTAACCCTTCCTAATCTAAATCTTTCCTAGTTCAAATCCTTCCTAATCTTCTACTTTCTTAAATCTTAAGTTTTCAAAACTTGAACATAAAAATCTTTCCTAAATTTTAAAATTGAACTTCCACATCTTTCCTAATTCTACCCCTTTTCAAATTTTAACTTTCCAAATCTAAGTTTTCAAATCTTCCTTAAACTCAAATATTTCCTAATATCAAGATTTTCTAAAGCTCAAACTCTAAAACTTTCTAAATCTCAGATCTTTCCAAATTCAAAGTTTTCTAAATTCAAAACTTTCTTAAGTTAAATCTTTCTAAACCCAAATCTTTCTTAAATTCTAAACTTTCCTAAACTTCAAATCTTTCCTAGTCTAAAACTTTATAAACTCAAAACTTTCTTATTTTCAAAACTTCCTTATTTTTAAACACTTTCCTATTTCAAAACCTTTCTTAAAACTAAACTTTCCAATTTCAAAACTTTCCTAAACATAAAACTTTCTTAAGCTAAAATTTTTCAAATTGACAACTTTCTTAATTCAAAACTTTCCTAAGTTGAAACTTTCTTAATTCAAAACCTTTCTTAATTCCAGAACTTTCCTAAGTTGAAACTTTCTAAATTCAAAACTTTCAAATTTCAAAACTTTCTTAAAACGAAATGTTTCCTATTTTAAAACTTTCTTAATCCAACACTTTTCTAATTCAAAAAGTTTCCCAATTCGAAATCTTTCCTAAAATGACATTTTCCTAATTTGAACTTTTCCTAATTCAAAACTTTCCCAAAAAGGAACTTTTCTAAAATGGAACTTTCCAAATTCGAGTCCTTCCTAAATGCAGGCTTTCCTAATCTTCCAAGTTCAATATTCAAGTCAATTCTTTTCTAAAATCTTTCCAAGTCAAATCCAATCTTTCTGTTCTAAGTTCTTAAGTCTAGGTTTCCTAAAACCAAGTTTTCCAAAGTCAAGTCTTTTCAAATCTTCCAATCAAAGTTCAATCTTTCAATCTTCCAATCCAATTTCCAACTCAATCTTTTTCTTCTGATCATATCTTCTATTTTCAATCGGACTCTTGTACGAACTACGACTGACCTGATTCCTCCAAAAGGATACGTAGGCAACCTTAATGGGTGCAGTCACAACATTTTTCAAATTTCTATTTCCACAACCTTTTTCAAGTCTCCAATCTATTTTCAAACTTTCAATTCTAAATTTCTATTTCCAAATCTCTATTTTTAATTTCCAAAACTTTCTTTCCAAATTCAAACTTCTATCTCTTCCTTTCCAAATCAAATCAATTTCTTTCCAAATCTATTTTTCTAACTCTCTTTTCTTACACTTGCATATCATGCATCATGTTAAATTTCTTTTAAATATTATTTTTCTAAAGTGGATAGGATTGGTCATTTGTTAATTGAAGACTTTCATAGGTGAATCTAGGGTAGATTGACATGTAGGTGCCGTAAGGGCGGGGTAGAGTGATGGCTTAGTGCGTCTTCCCTACACGTAACTAACCTCTGAACCTAGATCACTGTTTTCGAGAGTCCAAAAGGTGTTATTTTCAAAAAAAGGGCTAAATATTTATTGAAGGTTGCCAAACAACCTGTTTTTCTTAAAAACCGTCTCTTGAGGTAGTATTTTCAAAACCTTTTCCAAAAACCCTAAGTGTAGTTTTCGGATTATGCTTAGTTTTTAGGTGACCTAACTCACCTTAATCAAGTTAGGTGGCGACTTCAAATATTTTCTAAAAGCCTTTTATTCAAATTAATTTTCAATTCAAACTTAGTCACACTTATTCATTTAGGACGGTGAGTTTTAACGAGAGAGTACAGTATTTTTCACGCTTGTGCGTGTATTCCTTGAGGGCGAAAAATCTGGGCGCAACAGCTGGCGACTCCACTGCGGACATTTAGAGGGTTAGGCCATAGTCATGTCTCTTACCCTTCACCCATGTAGAGTCTTCAATTAACTTGGTTCAATTCTATTCACTTTAAATTTTCAAAACCAAATTTTCAAACTTGTTTTCAAAAAAAAAAAAAAACATGCATTTATTTATATTATCTTGTATTTAAGTTTGTCTTCCGCATACTAACTCTTGCATCTTTGTTTTGTAGGTGCACTTTGGTTTGCAATTTTATGTTATTAACTATTATGCATGAATGTGATGAACAGGATGGATGAGAGTTGTTGGGCTCTTTCCTCCACTTTTTAAAAATCACACACACACTGCATATGCCCCTGCATTCTGCATACTTGCATTATTACCCTTATATGTCCTTTCTAGTTAAAAAGGGGGAACGATATATTGGTTGTGGGCAAGATGCTGTGTCAGTTTCTTCACCTACGGCCTCTTGATGGTTCCCCTGTTAGGATTACCAACCGATCATGGCACCACTTTTTAGGATGCATTAGTCAACCCTCAACCTCATACTCATATAGACACCATGCATAGCCAAACCTCTACCGGATTTAAGATACGAGCACCATTTTCAAAACCACGGAGGATAGGGCGACTGCTCTTACTTTCATTTATACCTGTCTATTCTTACTGTTATACTGATTGTATTCATACTATTATAATGTCTGTCTAACTGCTCATGCATGCACGTTTATCTTGCTATTGCATTCTCTCTCCTTATACTCTTTGCACATCCATGTTCATGCATTCAATATCCCAAGTCAAGACAAGAGTTCCAAGTAACTCAAGTCACTGCATTCTTATGCATATGATCAACCCATTGAGAGTGATACCAAGGTCACTCTCCCTTGCATTAAACTTACCAAAACCCTAAGGGTTCCCACGTAACCCTAAAGACTCATGGCATGCATACCAATCCATTCCATAAGAGGGACCCTAATCCCTCTATGCTCACGGAGATAGGGTTGCCAAGAAGACAAGGGGCAATCGATCAACAAGGTCTCACAGCGACCTCCTCAACATCTAATCCAACGAAGGTAAATCCGAAGACTCAAGAGTAGTTTAGGTTTTTTCTTTGTAAAACTAGATAGGTGGAAGTCCCAAAGAAAATGTTCCCCGTTCCCCCTATTGAAATGTATTTCAATTCATTTGTATCTTCAACCCTATAATTCAATGTACTTCTTTACTTTTGAGAATGAATGCATGGATGGCTGAAGGTTCCCACTTGACGGTAAGGTATCTGCATACAGGGGCAAACCCCCTATCTCCAAAAGTGAGCCAATGCATCATGTATAGTCTCCCCTCTGAATAGGGGCACCCAAGAGCATGCATTGCATAAAGAATTGTCAAGATAAAACACTAACTCTGTCCCTTTGTTGGTTTCAGGTACCTCCATTTGTTCCCCCTGCTATTACCTGCCCAAGAGCTCAAAAACGCTTATGAAGTCACTTGCACTTGACACCTTAACTCTATTACTAGCATAGGCGAAAGGAGTCAGACACAGGACGACTAAAATAGAAGGCATACTCTCTTCACTCTTACCCTATGCAACCCATCAGCAAGTAGAATCCTCGCAGGCTCAGGTCCACGAGGAATGAAAAAGGATGAGGAGGGAAGTCCAAGACCACACCCATACCATTGCTCACAAACAACATCCCCAAGCCGTTTGCCGCATTCCGGCATCTCTCCAACCAACCTTTAACTACACCCCTGAATCCTATAACCTATCCTATGATTTCCAGTCCCATCCACTTGGCCTTGACACCAAAAATAGGCCCACTTTGAAACACAAAGCCCGAAACCCCTTCAATTTCCAAACCACCGACCCAATGGCCATCACACCGGAACTTGATCCCGGACCTTTCAGGTCATCCAAGGCACCTAGACAAGTGAGATCAAAAGATTGTGTTTTCACTAAACTCGCTTGCACTCAAGCCGCAGCTTACTTTGATCTTCTCGCCGCGGGATATTTGAAACCTATACCCCCTCGACCTCGACCTAACCCTCTGTCACCCTATTTTAACCCAAATGCGTACTGTGAGTACTATTCCGGTGGCCAAGGACATGATACCAAAGAATGCTGGACCCTTAAGTATAAGATTCAGGACCTGATAGATAACAAGACTATTGGCTCACGATCAGCAAGTCCTTCACCGGACCCCGCTGTCCATCCCATTACAAAATTTAGTGACGACAAGGTCTGGTTTACTACATGCCAAGAGATATATTACAAGGATGGGGAGGAAATGGAATGCGAAGATATGGAACAAAGTCATACCTAGTTACGGTGCAACCCCGATAAAACGCCGACCTCCGAAGACGAACTCGCATATGAATCTGTGAAGAAAATTGACCAGGAGTTGTCCAAACTAAGTAATAAGAATCCCCTGTTGTGTACACCTGAGGAACATTGAGTCACGGCTGGACGCCAGAGCAGAAAACCTCGAGCTCGAGCTATCAAGCTGGAAGAAGACGAGTCACCCGAATGGTTTGTTAGGGAAACTACGGAGCAAACAAATGAAGACAAGACGGTCAAGAAAGCTGACAATTACATCATCACTGCCAATTCACCTGGAACTCCGGGAGAAGCATCTACTTGTCCTGCCTTGACTGGAAATCTCAACAGTGAAAGGAACAAAGATGTGGGCATCATCCTAAAGCCCTATTAAAGAATGCAGGAATCCTTCAAAAGCATGTAAGAGAGGGGTGTTTTCACCCACTTTCTTTCTATCCCTTTACCTTTTCGTCTTAAATTAATATCTGTATTTTCTTTTTTTGTCAAACAAGAACTATATGCTTTTCACTGATATTATAAAATGAGTAAGTCTTTTTATGCTCTGATGTTATCTCATATGTCTCTTGGGAATGATAGTTACTTCCTATGCAAAGGGGCATGGTCTGTCTTATGGAATGATCCGACTTGAATGGATGATAGCATGAGTTAACCACTCGCCAAAACATATGTTTTATTTTTCTTAAAATCACCTCAATTGTTTTGTAAAATATTCCAATATTTTTCTAAATTCCAAACTCTAAAAATTTCATCAATCTCTCTCAAGTTTTCTTAATTTTCCTAATTTTCTAAATATTTTTCTATTTTTCAAAAAATAAAAAATTCACCAAGTTTTTAAAAAATCACGAAACTTCATACGGTTGATAAACACATTTTTCTAAGGCATATTGCACAAAAATCTAGCCAGAAAACCCAATGCCCAAGTCTGTATGAACAAATCCGCTATTCCTGCAGAAAACCCCTCACATACTCACATAAAATCACTCAAATTCAATCAAACAAGCACCAAAATGCAAAAATAACATCGCCCCAATTTTTAAAACATATCAAAACATCAATTTCCACTATTCACATGATTCAAACGAAATTCTACACATCAAAATCAACAAAAATTTGAAAACTCACTTTTTTGGAGTTTTCCAGTGAAATCTTCTCTTCCGGTGACTTTTCCGGCGACGTGGTCTCCTTCCGGCAATCACCCGTGGTCTCCAAGAAGTGCTCCTTCAATGTCAAAATCAGCTTCCTCGCAATGTCTCTCGAATTTGCGAAAACTCTTCACAATACTGCAACTGTTCGAACCAGAAAATTTTCTGGTTTTGTTCCCAAGCCTAGCACCATTAGCAGAGGTGCCAAGTATTTTCTGCCAAAGGTGCCACTCCTAGTGGTGCCAGTTTCAAATTCTAGGCAGTTTTGCCATTTTTCCTGCCAAAACTCATTTTCGAAGGCCTTTTGGGCCCAATACCCATTTCCAAATCCTCGTTTTTCAACTCTGTCCCTCCGACCGCCTCACGGTTAACATGGGACTCTTACTTTATCGTTTTCTGTCTTTGACAAGCAAAGACAAAAAAAGAGGGACAGCTGTAAACACCCCATTTTTGATCGCTCAGCGGTCTCCACTTCGTCCAGACTTGTGTTCAACTCATTGTGAGCATATTTCAATCCAAATTAACTTTTTAAGTCTAATCCCGGCAATTCATCGCTTAGTGGGCCCTACCAGGCCCAAATAAAGGCATAATGACCAAAATGCCCTTAGGGGCATTGTCCTTTCTAATTCCAAAACAGGCACGTCTTTCTGAAGATGGTAAGTCCCCTTTCCAATTCCAATTCCGATCCCTCTCTCGAGACAGTTGATTCCTCGAGATGGTAAATCTATTCCAAATTAGGCACGTCTTTCCAAAGACGGTAAGTCCCCTTTCCAAATTCCAAATCAGGCACGTCTTTTCGAAAACGGTAAGTCCCCTTTCCAATCCCAAATCAGTCCTGTCTTTCCGAAAACGATAAGACCCCTTTCCAACTCAAAATCAGGCACGTCTTTTCGAAGACGGTAAGTCCCCTTTCCAATTCCAAATCAGGTGCGTCTTTCAAAGATGGTAAGTTCCCTTTCCAATTCGAAATTAGGCGCGTCTTTCCGAAGACGGTAAGTCCCCTTTCCAATTCCAATTCCAATTCCAACTCCAATCCCTCTGTTGAGACAGTTTATTCCTTAAGACGGTCCAACACATTTTTCAAAGAAAATCTCTTCGAAATGGTAAGTCCCTTTAAGCTTGTCGACCGGGACGAGAGCCCAAGTCCCCTAGATGGTAGAGCGGTCCACCTTTGGCGCCTGCTAGTCCGCCAATGCAGAAATATTAGCTTAGGCCCGCCTTTTGAGAAAGTTGATTCTCAGGCACTAAGTCCCATTAGCAGCTTCCCGAGATCAGGCAGTCTTGGAAATGATTGCAAACCGTCAGAGTAGCAGAAATACTCACAAACATCGCAACCGTCAGAGTAATGGAAATACTCGCAAATAGGTCGATATAGGGAATTGCCAACAAACCCCTGTATCACGTGACCGCCGTTAGAGTGGCGGAAACACTCAAAACCCAGGTCAACACCAGTGCCTGCTAGCCCACTTTGGTGAAAAATGACCAAACTGCCCCTAGGGCTATTTTTTGGCACGTTTCTCGAGAACACACCTAAGTCCTCAGAATGATAAGTCCAACCTTCCAAGATTGTCTTAAAGGCAATTCAGCATGATTAGGTGCCTTCTAGTCAGTTTTGGGCCAATTCCGAGACTTTTCAGCCAAGATGACCATTTTGCCCCTAAGCATTCGAATGCCCCAGGAACCACACCGGCTCTGAGTATCAAACTAGTAACCTCCCGGGAATGCTTCTTATACTATTCCCAACCTTCCTTTACTTTCCCGGATCATTCCGAGTCAATTCCGGCAAACCCAAGGCAAAATGACCATTTTGCCCTTGGTGGGCCGGTCACCTTTTCCGACTACACCGGCTCTGGGTATCAAACCAGAAACCTTTGGGAACATTCTAAACAATGTTTCCAAATCTCGAGTCTTCTTTCGGGACATTCCAAGCCCATCTCGGCAGCTTTCTGGCTAGGTTGACCATTTTGCCCCTAATGGTCCGGTCAACCCCTCTGACACATCCTATCCTCATTTTTCAAGATAAATATCTCCGGGACATTGTTTTAAGTGTTCCTACCCTTTTCCAGCCTTCCGGGCCAATCCCGATCCCTCAAATCTTTCCCGAACTTTATGGAGTCACTCCTAGTGAAGCCAGGCTAAAAATTGCATAGTAGTCACTAGTACAGGCGCCCAAATCTTCCAAAGATACATTACTTGCCATCCTTAAAACTTTCCTAACTGGCTAGCGCCACTAGTAGTGGCACCAAGCCAAGAATTGGCCTGGAGCCACTCCTAGTGGCGTCAAGAGGAAAATTGGCCTGGCGCCACTACAACAAGCGCCAGGTCTGTCTCATCTGCATAAATACAGAGTCTCTTCCAGCGTGAAAGGGGTCCGCAAACTCAATCTAAAAATCCTAATTTTTGATAAACATACCTCGTACACTCCCAAAACCCTAGCGTCTCTAGGTTTTCCAAACCCTAGCCACTATACATCAAACCGTAGCCTCTTATACACTCTTACACACCCCTATACACTTATACACTAGCCTCCAACTCTCCATTGAAGACTTGGAGTTCTGCAACTACGAAGATTTGAAGACCAAGACAAAGTTCTCGAAGACCGAATCGAAGACCGAAGAAAAAGCAAGAAAGCAAGGCGCGCAAAGCCAAACAAAATAAAGAAGACACAAGGTAGGCTTTCTATTTAAATTTCTGCACTTCCCCGGTGTCTCTTCTCTCTCCTAACCCACTTGGGTTTTCTCTATTTTAATCCCCCATCTCTTTCCCCCCCTTTCTTTGCATGCTTGAAACAAGGGGACCCCCGGTTCATGTGTAGGATTAGACTATTGGAGGGTCATCGTGTCAGGGGCTTTCTTTAGTCTAACCGGAGACCACGTGGGTTCGGCCCCTTTGATTATGTGGTGAAGCCTTAACTTTGTATGTTTACGACCCCAAATTTGCATTGTGCATATCATGATCTTACATCTTCCAAAAATCGTTTTCAAACTCGTTTTCAAAGCTTGTATTAAACTTGTTTTCATTATTGCATCAAAATCTCCTTTTTCAAAACTTGTTTTCAAAATCACAATCCTAGGGTGATTCTAGCCTTTCCATGGCTAGGGTTGCTTTAGGAAAGTGTTACATTTAAAGTGACTTTTATGGTCCATATTTTCAAATCTTGTTGTTTTCAAAACCACTTTCTTAAAGTGGTTCTAACCTTCTTATGGTTAGAAGTGCTTTAGGAAAGTGAGACATTTTTATACTTTCTAAAAAACTCTCTTTCTAAAACTCTCTTTTTCAATATGATTTCTAAAAACTCTTCTTTCCAAAGTTGTTTTCAAAAACTCCCTCCAAAAATCTATTTTTCAAAACTCCTTTTTTCAATTCCTCTCCAAAATACTCTCCCCAAAATCCACTATCTAAAAACGCTCTCTAAAAATGTTTCCAAAAACTCTCTCCAACAATCTTCTATCAAAAATCTTTCTAAAAGTTCTCTTCCCAAAATCTTCTTTCAAAAACTCCCCTCTAGGATTTTTCTTCTAGAAACTCGTTTCCAAGAACACACTTTCCAAAAACTCTTTTTTTTAAAAAAAAAAAAATCTCTTTCCAAAAACTCTATCTTCAAATTCACTTTTCAAAAACTCCTCTCTAGGATTCCCTTCTAAAAATCTTTGCTTCCAAAAATGCACTTTCCAAAAATTCCTTTTCTTGATGCCCAAGTCAAGCCTTAGAGCTAATAATTAGGAAACCCTAATTTTCTTTCCAAAAACATGGTTTTTAAACTTGCCTTAAAACCATAAGTTTCCAAAACCTATCTTTCTACCCCAAAACTATGGTCTTCCAAATCTAGGGTTTCTAAAACCTCCCTTTCCAAATCCTTGTCAAATCAAATCTTCCCTTTAGGAAACTAAATCCAACCTTCCCGTTTAGGAAACTAGATCCTATCCTCCGTTTTTGGAAACAAAATCAAACCTTCTCTTTTAAAAACAAAATCCAATCCCTTGTTTTTGGAAATAGGAATCTTAACCCTTCCTAATCTAAATCTTTCCTAGTTCAAATTCTTCCTAATCTTCTACTTTCTTAAATCTTAAGTTTCCAAAACTTGAGCATAAAAATCTTTCCTAAATTTTGAAACTCAACTTCCACATCTTTCCTAATTTAACCCTTTCCTAATTCTACCCCTTTTCAAATCTTAACTTTCCAAATCTAAGTTTTCAAATCTTCCTTAAACACAAACCTTTCCTAATCTCAAGATTTTCTAAAGCTCAAACTCTAAAACTTTCTAAATCTTAAACTTTCTAAATCTCAAATCTTTCCAAATTCAAAGTTTTCTAAATTCAAAACTTTCTTAAGTTAAATCTTTCTAAACCCAATTCTTTCTTAAATTCTAAATTTTCCTAAACTTCAAATCTTTCCTAGTCTAAAACTTTATAAACTCAAAACTTTCTTATTTTCAAAACTTCCTTATTTTTAAACACTTTCCTATTTCAAAACCTTTCTTAAAACTAAACTTTCCAATTTCAAAACTTTCCTAAACCTAAAACTTTCCTAAGTTGAGATTTTCCAAATTGACAACTTTCTTAATTCAAAACTTTCCTAAGTTAAAACTTTCTTAATTCAAAAACTTTCCAAAGTTGAAACTTTCTAAATTCAAAACTTTCTTAAAATGAAATGTTTCCTATTTCAAAACTTTCTTAATCCAACACTTTCCTAATTCGAAAACTTTCCCAATTCGAAATCTTTTCTAAAATGACATTTTCCTAATTCGAACCTTTCGTAATTCAAAACTTTTCCAAAAAGGAACGTTCCTAAAATGGAACTTTCCAAATTCGAGTCCTTCCTAAATCTAGGCTTTCCTAATCTTCCAAGTCCAATATTCAAGTCAATTCTTTTCTAAAATCTTTCCAAGTCAAATCCAATCTTTCTTTTCGAAGTCCTTAAGTCTAGGTTTCCTAAAACCAAGTTTTCCAAAGTCAGGTCTTTTCAAATCTTCTAATCAAAGTTCAATCTCTCAATCTTCCAATCTAATTTCCAACTCAATCTTTTTCTTCCAATCATATATTCTATTTTCAATCGGACTCTTGTCTGAACTATGACTGACCTGATTCCTCCAAAAGGATACGTAGGCAACCCACATGGGTGTGGTCATAACATTTTTCAAATTTCTATTTCCACAACCTTTTTCAAGTCTCCAATCTATTTTCAAACTTTTAATTCCAAATTTCTATTTCCAAATTTCTAATTTTAATTTTGAAACTTTCTTTCCAAATTCAAACTTCTATCTCTTCCTTTTCAAATCAAATCAAATCAATTTCTTTCAAAATCTATTTTTCCAATTCTCTTTTCTTACACTTGCATATCATGCATCATGTTAAATTTATTTTAAACATTATTTTTCTAAAGTGGATAGGATTGGTCATTTGTTAGTTGAAGACTCTCATAGGTGAATCTAGGGTAGATTGACATGTAGGTATCGTAAGAGCGGGGTAGGGTGATGACTTCGTGCGTCTTCCTTACACGTAACTAACCTCCGAACCTAGATCACTATTTTTGAAAGAACAAAATGAGTTATTTTCAAAAAAAGGGCTAAATATTTTTTAAAGGTTGCCAAACAACCTATTTTTCTTAAAAACCCTCTCTTGAGGTAGCATTTTCAAAACATTTTCCAAAAACCCTAAGTGTAGTTTTCGGATTATGCTTAGTTTTTAGGTGACCTAATTCACCTTAATCAAGTTAGGTGGCGACTCCAAATCTTTTCTAAAAGCCCTTTATTCAAATTAATTTTCAATTCAAACTTAGTCGCACTCATTCTCTAGGAGGATGAGTTCTAACGAGAAAGTACAATATTTTTCCCGCTTGTGTGTGTATTCCTCGAGTGCGAAAAATCTGGGCGCGACAGCTGGCGACTCCATTTTGATACCTAGAGCCGGTGTGGTTCCCGGGACACTTCGAATGCTCAGTGGCAAAAATGGTCATTTTGACTGGAAAGTCTTAGAATTGGCCCGAAAATGACTAGAGGACACCTAATCATGCCGGATTTCCTTTAAGACAATCTTGGAAAGGTTGACTTACCATTTTGAGGACTTAGGTACTTTCTCGAGAAACATGCCAGAAATGGCCCTAGGGGTAGTTTGGTCATTTTTCACTGAAGTGGGCTAGCAGGCATTGGTGTTGGCCTGGGTTTTGATTGTTTTCGTCACTTTGACAGCGGTCCCGTGATACAAGGGTTTGTTGGCAATTCCCTATATCGACCTGTTTACGAGTGTCTCTGCCACTCTGATGGTTACGATGTTTACAAGTACTTCGGCTACTCTGACGGTTCGCGATCATTCTCGAGACTGTCTGATCTCAGGAAGCCGTTAGATGGACTTAATGCCTGAGGAATCAACTTTCTCGGAAGGCGTGCTGAAATGGACATTTCTGCATTGGAGGGCTAGCAGGTGCCAAAAGTGGACCGTTCTACCATCTCGGGACTTGAGGTCTTATCCCAGACGACGAATTTGCAAGAACTTACAGTTTCGAAGAACTTTCTTCAAAAAATGTGTTGTATTGGATGGACTTACCGCCTCGAGGAATCAACTTTCTCGTGGGGCGGATTGGAATTGGAATTTGAATTGGAAAGGGGACTTACTGTCTTTAAAAACACGTGCCTAATTGGATGGTCTTACCATCTTGAGGAATCAACTTTCTCGAAAGGTGTGCCAGATTTAATTGAAATTGGAATTAGAATTAGAATTGAAATTGAAAAGGGGACTTATTGTCTTAAAAAAGATGTGCCTATTGGAATTGGACTGATCAATGCCCCCAAGGGCATTTTGGTCATTTTGCCTCTTATTTGGGCCCGGCAGGCCTGCAAAGCGATGAATTGACTAGATTAGGTTTGGAAAATTGAGTTGACTCAGAATATGTCCATATTGACTTGAATACAAGTCTAGACGGACTGGAGATTGCCGAGCGAGCAAAAATGAGGTGCTTCTATAAGGTCATGATGCCTTCAGTGGGACATGTTATGATGAATTATGCTTCTTCCCCATTCTGCCAACGCAGCAATAGTCATACTATCCCCAATACCAAGCTCGACCACCATCGCTTGCTTCTATCATCAACATCCCCATTGCTAATACCCAAGCTCTTGCAACTGAACCTGTCGCAGCCCGATCGTATCTTAACCCCAACAAAAACAACTTGCGAAACCGGGAGTTCAGACGTTTGGCATGCACTCAAGCAGAGGCCTATTATGAGCTCCTAAAGGCCAAGCACATAAACTCTATTCCCCTACGGCCATTGCCAAGCCCGTTGCCACCAACTTTCAACCCTGCCCTTACCTATGAATTCCATTCTAGGGGACAAGGGCATGACACAAAGTCATGTTTCTCTTTCAAGCATAAAATCTAAGACCTCATTGATAACAGGGTAATCAATACCCAAGAAGAAAAATCGGTCCCCGCTCCCAATGTTATGACAAATCCCTTACCAGACCATGCTATCAACATCATCAATGAAGGAGAGGTAGACCCGGATGGCATCATAGTTGCAAAGTACTTCGAGGGTGAGTCAGACACTGAGGAAGAAAGTGACTGGGAAGAGGAACTGCCGCCATACCCTATCTACCTCTACAATGCAAGTGGAGAGCAAGATCCTCTTAACTGGCCTGTGGAAGAGCCCGTTGAAAACATTCCTGCTGATGTTGCGCCTATAGATGGCTGGGGAGAAGAATTCCTACACCCCAAATATGCCGAAGCTCAAGCCCGCCTAAAAGAAGAGATCTTCAATTATGAGCCAAGACTAGGGCTAGGGTTTCTATGAGCCAAGACTACCAAACCCACCGTTCGAGTTCAGCGAAGGTGATTTGGACAACCTGTTCACTGAAATTGATAGAGAAGAAGCTGAAAAGGAGGAAATCAAGGAAAAGCCATCGCAAGTCTTGGAAGAAAGCCTAGTTGCGAAAACCCAAGAAGCGGAGCAAGAGAAAATCGTCCAACCAAAAGAAAGCCATCAAGGGTCCCAAGATGAGATGCACAACCTCAATAACCCCACTGAAGAAGGGGAAGGAAAGGGAGGAATCCTTGACTGCACTATCACTACTAATCTTTACTACTCTGCAGCTAATGCATCAATTCGTCCAGCTCAGTCGAGCAAAGAAGTTGGCGAGTGGAGCATGGAGGAGGCAGGCGTGGTCTCGAAGCCCACTTGAAGAAGTAACTATCTAAGGGATGTTCTTTTCATCAAATTTTGTCTTTACTTCCTTGTTAATCCTGTTTTGTCAACTCTACTTTTACCTTTTATTAATCAGGAGCTTATCATGTACACAAAACCTTTGAAATGAAAGAAAAAGAATTTGAAGTTTGCATCTTCGGCACTTGCCTTTTTCTTAGAAATTTTCCTTCTTATTATGATGCCTTGACTTGAAAAGGGGGATAGTACGCGCACCCTCATCTATGGGGATCATTCCTGATCCAAAGAGAGGAGACAATAGAGAAAGGAAAGAGAGAGGGCGGATCATATAAAAAGGCGACACTCGGAGGATGCCATGGCAAAGTAGTCGGCAACTAGACCCTCGAAAGGAAGAGAAATGATCATTTCAAATTCCCTAAAATGGCAAAGTAATTCCCTTGGTCAGCCCACTCGAGCCTTAAGAAATGCTTATTCAAACACCCCACCCAAGAACCACCCCCCACATTGGGGCAAGTACGAGTAACGGAACAATTAAGCTAACACCTGCTTGTTTCAAAGGATGATGCCAAAACTCTAAGACTGAACTTCAGAGACTAAGCAATCCTGTCTGAAAGGAAGATGGGCCATCTATTCTTTTACCATGCAGTTAAAAGAATCCCCTTTGAAAAACCCCTTTTGAGCCAAATTATATTCTTTTGGCGAACCCATTCTGGTGATCACCGTCCACAATGGACAAAAGTAAATTCGGAAGGAAAGGTGACAAGAAAGGAACGTGAGGAAAAAAAGCCCTCTCGTATATTAAAAAAAAAAAAAAGATGATGGGATGCCCTAAGAAACCAACTGACTGTGCAAATATCAATACTGGGGCAAAAATCAAAGGAAATGATGAACATTGTGTGGGTAAAAGTTTGTACCAAAAAAAAAAAAAAAGAAGAATAAGAGAGAGAGAAAGAGAAAGAGAACCAAGGAGGAAAAGACTTGAAAAGGTAATCACCGATAAACCCCAAGAAGAGTGTAACACTTTTGGCCTTTAATACCCTTCCTTTCAAAAACCCCATAACCTAGCCACACTTCAACCCGCGAAAAAGTCCCCTCAGATTAAAGAGGATTGCTTAGTCTAAACAAGTTCAAAAGAAAATGGCAACATTCGAAAAAGAAAGGTAAACAAAACAGCAAAAGCTTACTCGAGGTTGTTCCGATTTATTATCGCCCTCGTAAAAAAAAAATAAAAAAAAAGAAGAAATTATTTGAGCATGCATACCCCTTCCTTCCTCACTCTTAACTTAGCCTACATTACGGTCCTAAGTAAAGCCTTCTCGGAATGAGGATGGAAACTGCCCGCTCCTTTGCTAAAGGCTACTTCGGTTGACACCTAGAGAGTCTACTAGTTCAAATACAATGTCCCCGAGAGAAAGTCGAGTGAGTGAGAGAACCTCAGATTAGAGAGAGAAGAGTCGGATCCGAAAGTGAAGACCCTATGAATGGGGCAATTACTATCTCATCATGGCAAGAAAAGGGCATAACAGAGAAGGGAATCTTCAAGGAAGGAGCAAAAGGCCGAAATGACTATTCCTGGTGAACACCTAGAAAATTGGAACCTACGTCTAGGCTTGTCTTCATAAAATTATATATGCATGTGTGCTTTGCTTAAATACGTGCAACAATACACCCACCTTTTTCACATCTACTTAAAGCTTGCACATACTCAGCATTTCTTATGTGTATTATGATTTTTGTACTCCTGTGTTCGTATTCTTCCACATGCATACGTGCAAAACGAGACTAAAAGGAAAACTAATCATCATCATCTCATGCAAAGAAACAAAAAGATAATAGCAATAATGTACATGTAATTGTCAATAATCATCATCCATAAGGGCCAACACATGGCCTCAAAATATAAAAGTCTAACTAAACTACAACTGTGTCAGTAGGAGAAAAGAAGTGCCTCAGGGAGTAGGGTCATCATCCAAGTCAAAGTTACCCATATTTGGCACATACGGAAAAGGTTGGCTGAAAGAAGCTCCGGCATCATAAGGGCCCTGACCGAAAAAGAAAAAGAGAAAGGAAAGAATACCTGGTATTAGAACACAGAGGATGCATGAAGAACATGGAAAATGAATCGTAAATAGCATACCCAGCGAGCCTCCATCAGAGATATGCGAGCAGTCAGGACCTCCACCTTAACACGATACTGATCTCGTACCTCAGAAACAAAGCCCTGAGCTCGATGCCATAGCTCCACCACCTCATGACCAGCCAGTTGCTCTCTAACCACCAGGTCCAGTTGAGTAAAGGCACCAATAAATCACGCCTTAAAGTGGGCCTCGTAGTCCACATCAGGCGGAAGAAGGAAGTAGTCGCCAGGAACCTCGACTATATAAGGAATCTCTACCCTGGCTTGATAAAATCCGAACATGTACTGGAGAGGATCCATAGCAGCACGAAATTCGGTATGAAGCTGCAGCCAATGGCGCTCTCCCAAATACGTCTCCCATGAAATAGGGCCTCGGAAAGTAACCCGCGACCTGGACAAAAGGATGATATCCCTCATGCCGGCGTATTGAGGTGATCGGCAGCACGGCGTCCAAGATACGTCTCGAGGTCTCAGCAGCTCCAGGTTAGCCCGGAAAGTGACAAAATCCGTAAGCAGGGACCGTTGGACCACTTGCTGCCTCACGTATCTCGTGGCCTGTGGGAATGCATCGTTAGCTAATACCTCTGGATGGTTGTCGCGCCCAGATTTTTTGCACTCAGAGAATACTCACATGAGCAGGAAAAATGCTGTACTCTCTCGTTAGAACTCACCCTCCTAAAAGAATGAGTGCGACTAGATTTGAATTGAAAATAAATTTGAATAAAGGGTTTTTGAAAAAGATTTGGAGTCGCCACCTAACTTAATTAAGGTGAGTTAGGTCACCTAAAAACTAAGAATAATCCGGAGACTACACTTAGGGTTTTGGAAAAGGTTTTTTGAAAATACCTCCTCAAGAGAGGATTTTTTTAAGAAAACAGGTTGTTTGGCAACCTTTGAAAAACATTTAGCCCTTTTTAGAAAAATAACTCCTTTTTAGTCTATGAAAATAGTGATTCTAGGTTCGGAGGTTGGTTATGTGTAGGGAAGACGCACTAAGCCATCACCCTACCCCGCCCTTTCGGTACCTACATGTTAATCTACCCTAGATTCACTTATGAGAGTCTTTAACTAACTAATGTCCAATCCTATTCACTTTGAAAAATAATGTTTGAAAGAAATGATGCATGAGATGCAAATGCAAGGCAAGAGAATTGAAAAAAATAGATTTGGAAATAAATTTGAAAAGGATTTGATTTGATTTTAGAAGAGATTTGAAATTGGAATTGAAAAGAGATTTGAAAAGAGTTACGAAATTGGAAACTTGAAAGAATGTTGTAGGATTGGAGATTGGAAAGAAGTTGTAGAAATAGAAATTTGAAACATGTTGTGAAATTTGAGATTTGAAAAATGTTGTGATCGCACCCATGAGGGTGGAATTGAAAGTTTGAAAAGTGTTGTGACCACACTTATGAAGGTTGCCTACGTATCCCTTTGGGATGAATCAGGTCAGTCGTAGTTCGGACAAGAGTCCGATTGAAAATAAAAGGTTGGACTGGAAGAAAGAGATTGAATTGAAAATTGGATTTGATTTGAGATTAGAAGAGGAGATTGGAAATTGAAATTGAGAAGATTGGACTTGCTTTGGAAGGATTGATTTTGGAAGGACTTGGTTTTGGAAACCTAGACTTAGGGACTTCAAAAAGAAGGATTGGATTTGACTTGGAAAGATTTTGAAAAAGAATTGACTTGAACATTAGACTCGAAAGATTTAGGAAAGGATTGGATTTAGGAAGGGTTCGAATTAGGAAAGGTTCGATTTAGGAAAGTTCCATTTTAGGAAAGTGTCATTTTAGGAAAGTTTTCGAATTAGGAAAGTTTTTGAAAAAGGGAAGTTTTGAAAATTGGAAAGTTTTGTTTTAAGAAAGGTTTTGAAATAGGAAAGTGCTGAATTTAGAAATGTTTTAAATTAGGAAAGTTTCAACTTAAGAAAGGTTTTGAATATGGAATGTTTTTGAAAAAGGAAAGTTTTCAATTTAGGAAATGTTTGAATTAAGAAAGTTTTGAGTTTAGAAAAATTTAGAGTTTAGAAAGATTTGAAATTTAGAAAGTTTAAGATTTAGAAAGTCTTAACTTAAAAAAGTTTTGAATTTAGAAAGATTTGAGATTTAGAAAGCTTAAGATTTAGAAAGTTTTAGGGTTTTAGAAAATCTTAAGATTAGGAAAGGTTTGAGTTTAAGAAAAGTTTGAAAGCTTAGATTTGAAAAGTTGAGATTTGGAAAAAGGTGGAATTAGGAAAGATGTGGAAATTGAGTTTTAAAATTTAAGAAAGATTTTTATGTTCAAGTTTTGGAAACTTAAGATTTAGGAAAGTGGAAGTTTAGGAAGGATTTGAATTAGGAAAGAGTTGGATTAGGAAGTGATTGGATTTGGTTTCTAAAAGAGAAAGTTTGATTTCGTTTTCAAAAACGGAGGATTGGATTTGGTTTCCTAAACGGGAATATTTGATTCGGTTTCGTAAAGGGAAGATAGGATTTGGCAAGGATTTCGAAAGGGAGATTCTAGAAATCCTAAATTTGGAAAACTATAGTTTTGACGTAGAAATAGGTTTTGAAAACGTGTGTAGTTTGGATGTGAAAACAAGAGGTTTTGAAAACCTAGGTTTGGGGGCAAAGTTTGAAAATCATGTTTTCGGAAAGAAAATTAGAGTTTCCTAATTGCGAGTTCTAGGGCTTGACTTTGGCTCTAAGGAAAGAGATTTTTGGAAAGTGTGTTTTTGGAAATGAAGGTTTTTAGGAGGAAAATCCTAGAGGGAAATTTCTAGAAGGGAGATTTTGGAAAAAGAGTTTTTGGAAAGATTTTTGGAGAGAGTTTTTTTAGGAAAGAGACCTAGGGAACATTTTTGGAAAGTGGACTTTGAAGAGAGTGTTTTGGAAAGGGGTTGAAAAAGGGAGCTTGGAAAAATAGATCTTTGGAGGGAGTTTTTGAGAACAATTTTGGAAAGAAGAGTTTTTGGGAAAGTATGTTGAAAAAGAAGATTTTTAAGAAGAGATTTTCGAAAAGGGAGTTTTTAGAAGGTGTAAAAATATCTCACTTTCTTAAAGCGATTCTAACCATAAAAAGGCTAGAACCACTTTAAGAGAGCGGTTTTGAAAACAACAAGATTTGAAAATATGGACCATATTGGTCGCTTTTAATGTAATACTTTCCTAAAGCAACCCTAGTCATGGAAAGGCTAGAATCACCATAGGATTATGACTTTGAAAACATGTTTTTGAAAAAGAGGATTTTGATGCAATTTTGAAAACAATTTTGAAAACGACTTTGAAAACAACTTTTGGAAGATGCAAGATCATGATATGCATAATGCAAATTTGGGGTCGTGAATATACAAGGCTAAGGCTTCACCACATAATCAAGGGGACCGGACCCACGTGGTCTCTGGTTAGACTAGAAGAAAGCCCCCGACACGGTGACTCTCCAATAGCCCAATCCTACACATGGACCGGGAATCTCCTTGTTTCAAGCATGCAAAGAAAGGGGGGGAAAAAGATGGGGGATTAAAATAGAGAAAACCCAAGTGGGTTAGGAGAGAGAAGAGAGAGGGGAGAAGTGCGGAAATTTAAATAGGGAGCCTACCGTATGTCTTGTTGCGCGCCTTCTTTGTCTTCGATCTTCGGTCTTCGTCTTGATTTTCGTCTTCAATCTTCAAGAGTTGTCTTCAAACTTTAGATGGCTGTAAGCACCCCATTTTTGACCGCTCGGCAGTCTACACTCCGTCCGGACTTGTTTTCAAGTCATTTTGGGCATATTCCTATCGAATCCAATTCTCTAGTTCCAAATTCCATCTTTCCATCGCTTCGTGGGCCTGTCAGGCCCAAATAGAGGCAAAATGACCAAAATGCCCTTAGGGGCATTGTCCTTTCTTATTCCAATTCCGATCCCTCTCTTGAGACAGTTTATTCCTCGAGACGGTCCGAGTAGTAAAACACTCACAAAACTGTCAGAGTGGCGGAAACACTCACAAAACCGTCAGAGTGGCGGAAACACTCACAACACCGTTAGAGTGGCGGAAACACTCAAAACCCAGGCACGTCTCTTCGGAGTCGGTAAGACCCCTTTCCAATCCCTCTCTCGAGACAGTTTATTCCTCGAGACGGTTCCAATCCAGGCACGTCTCTTCGGAGTCGGTAAGACCCCTTTCCATTCCCTCTCTCGAGACAGTTTATTCCTCGAGACGGTTCCAATCCAGGCACGTCTCTTCGGAGACGATAAGACCCCTTTCCAATCCCTCTCTCGAGACAGTTTATTCCTCGAGACGGTCCGAGTAGCAAAACTACTCACACCACCGTTAGAGTAGCAGAAATACTCAACCGTTAGAGTAGCGGAAGTACTCACAGAGCCGTCCGAGTAGCAGAAATACTCACAGAACCGTTAGAGTAGCGGAAGTACTCACAGAACCGTTAGAGTAGCGGAAGTACTCACAGAACCGTTAGAGTAGCGGAAATACTCACAGAACCGTTAGAGTAGCGGAAGTACTCTCAAATCGTCAACCCCGTCCGAGTAGCAAAAATACTCAACCCCGTCCGAGTGGCAGAAACACTCAAAACCTAGGTCAATACCCATGTCTGTTAGTTGACTTCGGTGAAAAATGACCAAATTACCCTTTGGACCTTTTCCGGTCAAGATGACCATTTTGCCCCTAGGCATCCGAACGCCCCGGGAACCACACTGGCTCTGGGTATCAAACCGGTAACCTTCTGAGAATACTTTTTATAGTATTCTCAACCTTCCCTTCTCTTTCCGGATCATTCCGAGCCAGTTCCGGCCAACCCGGTACAAAATGATCGTTTTGCCCCTAGAGGGCCGGTCTCCTTCTTCGACCACATCGGCTCTGGGTATCAAACCGGTAATGTCCCGAGAATACTTTTTATAGTGTTCTCGACCTTCCGTTACCTTTCCGGACCATCCCGAGTCAGTTCCGGCCAACCCGGTGCAAAATGACCGTTTTGCCCCTAGAGGGCCGGTCTCCTTCTTCGACCACACCGGCTCTGGGTATCAAACCGGTAATGTCCCGAGAATACCTTTTATAGTGTTCTCGGCCTTCCTTTACCTTTTCGGACCATTCCGAGTCAGTTCCGGCAAACCCGGCACAAAATGACCATTTTGCCCCCTGGTGGGCCGGTCTCCATTTCCGACCACGCTGGCCCTGGGAATCAAACCGGCAACCTCTGGGAACATTCTAAATAATGTTTCCAGACCCCAAGTCTTCTTCCGGGACAGTTTGAGTTTGTCTCGGCAGTTTTTCGGTCCGATTGACCGTTTTGCCCCTAAAGGCTCGGTCAACCTTTCCGACACATCCAATCCTCACTTTTCAAGTCAAATACCTCCAAGACACTATTTTAAGTGTTCCTGCTCCTTTCCGGCCTTCCGGGTCACTCCCGGCTCCTTCAAATCATTCCCGGACTTTCTAGAGTCACTCCTAGTGAAGCCAGGCTAAAATTTACATGGTAGTCACTAGTACAGGCGCCCAAATCTAGTCAAAGATACGTTGCTTGCCGACCTTAATTGTTTCCTAAATGGATGGCGCCACTAGCAGTGGCGCCAAGCCAAAAAATGGCCTGGCGCCACTCCTAGTGGCGCCAGTATAAATTTTGCCCTGGCGCCACTGCAACAGGCGCTAGGCTTGTCCAGCTTCTATAAATACAGAGCCTCGATCAACGTGAAAGGGGTCTGCAAACTTAACCTAAAAATCACACAACTCGATACACAGAGCTTGAGCATCTTCAAAAACCCTAGCCTCCCTAGGTTTTCCAAACCCTAGCCACTATACAAACCCTAGCCTCCTATACACTCATACACACCCCTATACACTCATACACTAGCCTTCAACTACTCTTTCAAGACTTGAAGAGCAGCCATTCAAAGCTTGAAGACAATCCTTGAAGACTGAAGAAGAAGATCAAGACGAAGATCGAAGATTGAAGACCGCACGGCGCACAAATTAAAGAAGATACAATGTAGGCTTTCTCTTTAATTTTTCGCACTTCCCCCCTCTCTCTTCTCTCTCCAACCCACTTGGGTTTTCTCTATTTTAATCCCCCATCTCTTTCCCCCCCTTTCTTTGCATGCTTGAAACAAGGGGATTCCCGGTCCATGTGTAGGATTGGACTATGGGAGAGTCACCGTGTCGGGGGCTTTCTTCTAGTCTAACCAAAGACCACGTGGATCCGACCCCCCTTGATTATGTGGTGAAACCTTAGCCTTGTATGTTCACGACCCCAAATTGCATTGTGCATATCATAGTCTTGCATCTTCCAAATTCGTTTTCAAAAAGTTGTTTTCAAAAATCGTTTTTAAACTTGTTTTCAAAATTGCATCAAAAGCTCTTTCTCAAAAACATGTTTTCAAAATCACAATCCTAGGGTGATTCTAGCCTTTCCATGGTTAGGGTTGCTTTAGGAAAGTGTTATATTAAAAGTGGCCTTTTGGTCTATATTTTCAAACCTTGTTTTCAAAACCACTTTCTTAAAGTGGTTCTAGCCCTCTTATGGCTAGAATCGCTTTAGGAAAGTGAGACGTTTTCATACTTTCCAAAAAACTCTTTTTTTTTTTTTTTTCAAAAATCTCTTCCTAAAAATCTCTTCTTTTTTTTTAACATACTTTCCTAAAACTCCCCTCTTCAAAATTGATTTCAAAAAACTCCCTTTCAAAATCTCTTTTTCAAAACTCTCTTTTTCAACTCCTTTCCAAAACTTTCTTTCCTCAAAATTCACTTTCTAAAAACGCTCCCTAAAAATCTTTCCAAAAACTCTCTTTTCCAAAATCTCCCTTCTATAAATTCCCCCCTAGGATCTTCTTTTCAAAATCTACGTTTCCAAAAACACACTTTCCAAAACTCGTTCCCTATAAAATCTTTTTCTAAAAAACTCTCTTTCTAAATTCACTTTCCAAAAACTCCTCCCTAGGATTTTCTTCCAAAAACTCGTTTCCAAAAGCGTATTTTCCAAAAATCTCTTTCCTTAGAGTCCAAGTCAAGCCCAAGAGCTAACCATTAGGAAACCCTAATTTTCTTTTCAAAAACATGATTTTCAAACTTTGCCCCAAACCTAGGTTTCCAAAATCTCTTGTTTTCACATCCAAACGATACACGTTTCCAAAACCTCTTTTCTACGTCAAAACTATAATTTTCCAAATCTAGGGTTTCTAGAATCTCCTTTTCCAAATCCTTACCAAATCCAATCTTCCATTTAGGAAACCAAATCAAATCTCCCCGTTTAGGAAACTAGATCCCGTCCTCCGTTTTTGGAAACAAAATCAAATCTTTTCTTTTAGAAACTAAATCCAATCTCCTCCTAATCCCAAACCTTTACTAATTCAATTCCTTCCTAAACCATAAGTTTCCTAAACCTAAACTTTAAACCTTTCTTTAAATTTTAAAATTCAAATCTTTCCTAATTCACATCCTTCCTAAACTTCTACTTTCCTAAACCTTAAGTTTCCAAAACTTGAACATAAAAATCTTTCCTAAGCTTTAAAACTCAATTTTCAAATCTTTCCTAATTCAACCATTTCCTAATCTTAAGATTTTCTAAAGCTCTAAGACTTTCTAAATCTTAAACTTTCTAAGTTTCAAATCTTTCTAAATTCTTAAACTTTCTTAAACTTCAAATCTTTCCAAATCTAAGATTTTTCTAAACTCAAAACTTTCTTAATTTAAGACTTTCTTAAGTTGAAACTTTCTTAATTCAAACATTTCCTAAATCGAAAACTTTCCTTTTTCAAAACCTTTCTAAATTCAAACTTTCCCACTTTCAAAACTTCCCTTTTTTGAAACATTCCAAAATTCAAAACTTTCTTAACTTGAAACTTTCTAAATTCTAAGTCTTTCCTAAACTGAACTTTTCCTAATTTAAAGCATTTCTAAATTCAATATTTTCCCATTTCAAAACTTTCCAAAAATGCAACTTTCCAAAAATAACACTTTCCTAATTTGAAACTTTCCTAATCCAAATCTTTCTTAAATTCCAAGTTTCCAAATCTTTTCAAATCCTCCAAATCCAACATTCCAATCCAATATTTCTTAATCTTAAGTCTTTCCTAGGTTTCCTACCTTTCCTAAGTCTAGGTTTCCTAAACCTCCATCTTTCCAAAATCAAGTTTTTTCCAAAATCAATCTTTCCAAAGCAAGTCCAATCCTCTCAATTTCAATTTTCAATCTCCTCTTCTAATCTCAAATCAAATCTAGTTTTCAATTCAATTTCTTTCTTCCAATCCAATCTCTCTCTTCAAACCAATCTATTTTCAGTCGGAATCTTGTCCGAACTACGGCTGACCTGATTCCCCCAAAGGGATACGTAGGCAACCTTTATAGGTGCGATCACAATATTTTTCAAACTTTCAATTCCACCCTCATGGGTGTGGTTTCAAAATTCTTTTCAAATCTCAAATTCCAATCAATTTTCAAATTTTAATTTCAAAATTCCTATTTTCAATTTTCTACTCTCAATTTTCAAACTTTCCAATTTCAATTCTATTTCTTCAAAGTCTATTTTCAAATCAATTTCTTTTTTTCAATTCTTTTCTATTGCACTTGCATATCATGCATCATGTTAAATTAGTTTTCAAACATTATTTTTCAAAGTGAATAGGGTTGAACTATAGTTAATTAAGGACTTTCATAGGTAAATCTAGGGTAGATTGACATGTAGGTACCGAAAGGGCGGGGTAGGGTGATAGCTTAGTGCGTCTTCCCTACACGTAACCAACCTCCCAACCTAGGATCACTGATTTCAAAGACCAAAAGGAGTTATTTTTCAAAAAAGGGCTAAATGTTTTCCAAAGGTTGCCAAACAACCTGTTTTCAAAAAAACCCTCTCTTGAGGAGATATTTTCAAAATCGTTTTTCAAAACCTTAAGTGTAGTTTTCGGATTATGCTTAGTTTTTAGGTGACCTAACTCACCTTAATCAAGTTAGGTGGCGACTCCAAATGTTTTTCAAAAGCCCTTTATTCAAACCTAATTTCAATTCAAACTTAGTCGCACTCATTCTTCTAGGAGGGTGAGTTCTAACGAGAGAGTACAGCATTTTTCCCGCTTGGGTGAGTATTTCTCGAGTGCGAAAAATCTGGGCGCGACAATGGTAGCTCTTCAAATCTTCAAAGGAGGGTTGAAGGCTAGTATATGAGTGTATGGGGTTGTGTATGAGTGTATAGGAGGCTAGGGTTTAATGTATGGTGGCTAAGGTTTGGAAAACCTAGGGAAGCTAGGGTTTAGGAGGTGCTCGAGCTCTGTATATCGAATTATATGATTTTTAGGTTGAGTTTGTGGATCCTTTTCACGTTGGAAGAGTCTCTGTATTTATAGAGGTTGGACAACACTAGCGCCTGTTGTAGTGGCGCCAGGCCAAATCTTACACTGGCGTCACTCCTAGTGGCGCCCGGCCATTTTTTAGTGGCGCCAGCCACTTAGGAAATGTTTAAGGTCAGCAAGCAATGTATCTTTGACTAAATTTGGGCGCCTATACTAGTGACTACCATGCAATTTTTAGCTTGGCTTCACTAGGAGTGAGTCCGGAAAGTCCGGGAATGATTTGAAGGAGCCGGCAATGACCCGAAAGGCCGAAAAGGAGCAGGAACACTTAAAATAGTGTCCTGGAGGTATTTGACTTGAAAAATGAATTCGAGATGTGTCGGAAAGGTTAACCGGGCCTTTAGGGGCAAAACGGTCAATCGGACTGGAAAACTGCCGGGATGGACTTGGACTGTCTCGGAAGAAGACTTGGGATCTGGAAACATTATTCAGAATGTTCCTAGAGGTTGTTGGTTTGATTCCCAGAGCCGGCGTGATCGGACAAGGAGACCAGCCCACCAGGGGCAAAACGGTCATTTTGTACCCAGGGTTTGCCGGAACTGACTCGGAATGATCCGGAAAGGTAAAGGGAGGTAGAGAATACTATAAAAAGTAGTCTCAGGAGGTTACCAGTTTGATACCCAGAGCCGGTGTGGTCAAAAAAGGAGACCGGCCCACTAAGGGCAAAACGGTCATTTTGCACCAGGTTTGCCGGAGCTGACTCGGAATGATCCGGAAAGGTAAAGGAGGATTGAAAATACTATAAGAAGTATCCTCGGAAGGTTACCAGTTTGATACCCGGAGTCGGTGTGGTTCCTGGGGCGCTGGATGCTTAGGGGCAAAATGGTCATCTTGACCGAAAAGTCTTGGAAAAGGTCCAAAGAGTAGTTTGGTAATTTTTTACCGAAGTGAGCTAACAGACACTGGTGTTGACCTGGGTTTTGAGTGTTTCTGCCACTCTAATAGCAATCGTCATGACGCAAGAGTTTGTTGGCAATTCCCTATATCGACCTATTTGTATGTATTTCCGCTACTCTAACGGTTTTGTGAGTAGTTTCCGCTACTCAGACCGTCTCGAGGAATAAACTGTCTCGAGAGAGGGATTGGAAAGGGGACTTACCGTCTTCTAAAAGACGTGCCTGGATTGGAACCATCTCGAGGAATAAACTGTCACGAGAGAGGGATTGGAAAGGGGACTTACAGTCTTCGAAAAGACGTGCCTAGATTGGAACCGTCTTGAGGAATAAACTGTCTCGAGAGAGGGGTTGGAAAGGGGACTTACCATCTTCGAAAAGGCGTGCTTGGATTGGAACCGTCTCAAGGAATAAACTGTCTCGAGAGAGGGGTTGGAAAGGGGACTTATCGTCTCCGAGGAGACGTGCCTGGAGTAGAACCATCTCGAGGAATAAACTATCTCGAGAGAGGGATTGTAAAGGGGTCTTACCGTCTTCGAAAAGACGTGCCTGAAGTGAAACCGTCTCCAGGAATAAACTGTCGAGAGAGAGGGGTTGGAAAGGGGACTTATCGTCTTCGAAAAGACATGCCTGAAGTGGAACCGTCTCGAGGAATAAACTGTCTCGAGAGTGGGATTGGAAAGGGGACTTATCATCTCCGAGGAGACGTGCCTGAGTTGTAACCGTCTCGAGGAATAAACTGTCTCGAGAGAGGGATTGGAATCGGAAAGGAAAGGGCAATGCCCCTAAGGGCATTTTGGTCATTTTGCCTGTATTTGGGCCTGGCGGGCTCGCGAAGTGATGGACAAATGGGATTTGGACTTAGAGAGTTGGTTTCGATAGGAATATGCCCACAATGACTTGAAAATAAGTCCGGACGGAGTGTAGACTGCCGAGCAGTCAAAAATGGGGTGCTTACAATGGTGAACAGGCAGGTCATAACTCCACCATATCAGGAATGGCCAGAAACCGGTCAAGCTCCCCTAGGCCCCGGATGTCCTCACTCTCATCCCTCATAAGAAGCTGGCAAAGGTAAAGGTGCCCCAATCCACATAGTCTAGAGCATCCAAGTCCGCTACCAGGCTCACCAGAGAAAAAGGAACCGTTGACTTGTTATTGTTGCAAAAGCAACTAAAGACAACGTATAGTACCAAGCGACGCCTCATGATGACCTGATCTGCTGGAGAGGGCTCGAGAGCAAAGGCTGTCTTTGTTGGGCATAAAAGTGAAGCTGAGAAGCTCGAGCCTGCAATCCTTGGCAAACCCAAGAGATGACGAGCCTCATCCAGAGACATGGACCGTAAAAAAATCGGAACACCTCCAAAAGATAGCTAAGTAATCGTGGTCCAGTCGACGGGAGTAGGCCCCAGCACAAAGCCTACCAAGTGCACAGTCCCAGTCTCCCCAAACCATCGCTCCAATAGCCCAACTGCTATCCGATGATCAAGCCTATCCGTTTGAAGAGTCATAAAGGCACCAAAACTGATCTGGTGCAAGAAGTCCTGATAGGATGGAGCCGACGCCTACATGGCTCTCAAAGTTGAAATACTGGCCCCTCTGAAGGAACTGTGGGTCAACAATGGCATTCGACCATAGCGCGAGTACAAGCTCGGGTGGTATGCCAAGTCTTGTAGTAGCAAAACATCGAGAATCGCTAACTGCTCATCTGTAAAAGAAGTATCCCTCTGCCTGTCTCGAACAGACGCCATGCCATACCCCGTCCACGGGTCCACGGCCAAATCAATATCATCCTCAACTTTCTCATCCACAGCAACCAAAGGTTGCCCCATTGCAGAACTACCACTGGAGGCCATCCTACTTGAAGACTGCTGAGGCCCATTGTTGCTGCCCCGAGCAGAACGACCCTTGTTGCTGCCTTGAGCAGAACCACTCCTGCTACTGCCCTGAGCGGAACCACTCCTACTGTTGTCCCTGATCGAGCTGCTTTGGCTGGCGCTGCCCTCCTCGGGCTCTATCCGTGGCGCCTTCCCATGGCGCCTCCTGTCAGAATCGTCACCACTAGCCTCCGACACCCTGAAAAAGTGACAACATGCAAAAATTGATCAGTCACCGAATATGTATGAGAAGTAAAAAAATAAATATATCAACAAAAAAAAAGGAGAAAAAGAAAAAAAAAAGAAGACAAAAAAAAAACAAAAAAGAAAAGAAAAAAAGGGGGGCTAAGGTCCCATCTATTCCTATTTCAACATTTTCAACGGTTTTTTAAGCTTTTTCCTCAAAAATTTTGGTTTCTAAATTTCAAACCAATTTTCAGGGCTTTCCCCTTAAAAGCCCTATCTCAAAGTTTTTAGTGGTTTTCTAAGGTTTTTCCTCAAAAAGTTTGGTTTCTAGATTTCAAACCGGTTTCTTGGGTTTTCTACTCAAAAGCCATGTTCCTAAATGTTTTCTAACAATTTTTCGGGCCTTTTCCCTCAAAAAGTCTCATGTCAAAATTTCAAATCGATTTTCAGGGTTTTCTCCTCAAAAGCCCTATTTCTAAAGGTTTTCTAACGGTTTTCGGGGCTTTTTTCCTTAGAAAGTCTCATTTCGAATTGCAAAGCGGGTTTTCGGGCTTTCTCCTTCAAAAGCTCTGATTTCTCTAAAATCAGTTTCTCTGGGTTTTCTCCTTCAAAAATCCTGTTCCTAAAAATTTTCTAAAATTTTTGTTTTTCCAGGCTTTCCCTTTCAAAAGCCTTATCCTCAAAAGAATTGCTTTTTTGAAAAATTTTAAGGTTAAAATTTCAGTAGAGTTTCGCCTAAAAAAGTCACTATCTTGAAATTCAACAAGTCACAAGCATAGTCCGTGACATCTTAAACCTTCAATCATGTCAACCAAAACAACCCCGTCCTCTGAAACACATGTCTTGTTCTCAAACATAATTTTTAAACCGCTCTGTCAAAGCCCACGGCCTGGCACGTGTAGCAGATGCGCTAGAAGGAAATTCCAACTCGTATATGTGCTACATGCGCTAGGGTGAAAAGAGGCCATGCGCAGGTATCACGTGCACCTGACTATTCAGCTTCTTGCTAAAACTAGCTTTCAAATCCTTGAGAGTCCGAAATTATTTTCGAGGCTTTTCAAAAGCCGAAAATCAAGCTTTCAACATTTATTTTCAAAAAACAAGTGTTTTGAACCGAACTATGCCAAACCGGCAACTCAAATCCCAATCGAAATGTTCAAAATACAAAGCTTTTCAAATTTCAAAATCTTCCAGACTGGCGACCCATAAGGGATCCTGAAACAATTTAAACTTACCAGTTTGTCGTCCCTCCGATTGCATTGTAACCAAAAAGGAATCCTTACTTTGTTATTTTTCTGCCTTCAACAAGCAAAGACAGAAAAAGAGGGGCAGCTGTACGCACCCCATTTTTGCCCGTTCAGCAATCTCTGACTCGACCGGGCTCAGTTTTCAAACATCACAACACATGCAAGCTTAAGAAGAGCCTTTCAAACTCCAATCTAGTCAACTAGTCGCTTCCCAGGCCCACATAGCTCATATGAAGCCATGAACATCATTCCAGGTAGCTGTCCAGAAGCGGGCGGTCTTAAAAACCAATGTCACCCAAGTAGCTTTCTGAGATCGAGCAATCTCGGGGACCAACACCTTATCAAATTCCAGACGGTTCACTTCTAGCACCTGTTAGCCCGCCAAAGTAGAATGTCCGTCATTCAGTAGTTCTCCAAGACTAGGTGTTCTCAGAGACCAACACCACTCTCACAGGTAGCTTTCTAAGACTAGGCGTTCTCAAGAACCAACACCACCCTACAGGTAGCTCTCTGAGACCAAGCAGTCTCAAGGACCAACACCGCACAGGTAGTTTTCCGATACTGGGCGGTCTCGGGAACCAATACCTAGGTCAACATCGGCGCCTGCTAGCCCGACTCGGTGAAAAATGACCAAACTTGCCCATTGGGCCTCCAGGCATATTTCGAAAAAGTTCAAAATCACTTAAAATGGTAAGTCCACCCTTCTAAAATGTTACTAAGTTGTTAGGCGTACTTCACATGCCATCTGGTCTAATTTTGGTCCCATTTCGGCTAACTCCTGTCAAAATGGCCGTTTTGCCCCTAAATGCTTCAGCACTGTACAAACCCCACCGAACAATAAAAGACTCCCGAAACCATCCCTGAATGACCCGACACGCTTAACATAACACTCCGATCCGCTCCTAACCATTTTTAACCGAAACCAGCCAAAATGACCATTTTGCTCCTAACAACTCGAATGCGCCCCAAAACAACATTGGTCCTAGGATATAGAACGGTGGGTCTTGTCACCCACCCCTATTTAACCAAAGGAGGACCTTGCGATGCTAAACACCCACGACTCGATAAAAGTTCCCTGGAGTGTCTCTTAGACGCTCTGCTAAAATTGCCTTTTCTTCAGATTCCCTAGTTATAACGCGCCGTCAAAGACTTGAGAAATACGTATACCAGGGAATTTTCAAAAGCTTTTCTATAGGTGTTTCCATTGATATGGTTGATCGGATAGATCGCTTCCCAAAGCTCCTCATTGTATGGCTCAAAAACTGCAACTTTCAACAACCCCTGGAGCGTCTCACAGATGCTCCGCTAAGGTTAACTTTTTCCCCAATTCCCCGATTATAGCTCACTGTCAAATGACTGGAGAAATGCATAAATTAGGGAATTCCCACAAGTATTTCCAGAGTACTTTTCATCGGTATGGTCTGATCGGAGAGATTGGTTTCCGAAGGCCTTGATCATGCGATTTTATGCACATTTCCCAAGACGATATCTCACACTTCCAAACACCATTCAAACTTCTCGAAAACACAAAAGTTCACAGGAAACCCTAGGAGAACACCCCGGGTGCAATCGATTCCTCTGAAACCTTCCCGGTTGGCTCAATTATCTAGTCAAAGTTTAAATGAACACTCCCAGTGTTGGAGTGTATGCTACGTGCACCCAGATTTTGATCAAATCGACCAAAGTTCACACAACCGTCAGGATTTAGCCAGTACAATGGGTGCCATGTGACATTCTGATAATGGAACAATACTAGCGCATGTGCTACATGCGCTAGGGCCAATTTTGGCCAAGCGCATGTAGCACATGCGCCACGCCTCCCCCAGGTTGCCTATAAATACAGGCCACCCCCTTTGCATATTCCAGAACCAAAAATTAATGCGAAGCTCTACTAAAACTGCTCTACAATCTCGAATTTCTATATATATCCCACTCCTCCAACACTTAGGCTAGATTCCACCTCCCCCTAATCCATACACTCCACCTATATAGCCTTACACACCATATAACTCCACCTTCCAGCCCCTCAAGCACACTTAAAGCCCTTATAGCTCACATCCAAGCATCCATAGAAGATTGTGAGTGTATTGAAGGCAAAAGGTGGTATTCCTTTTATGTTTATGTCTTCGCCCACTCCTCTCTTCTCCCTCCTAGCTTACTTAGGCTATTCTCTATTTTAATCCCCATCTTCATCTCCCTTTCTTGCATACTTGAAGCCAAGAGGGCTCTTAGTTCATGCCTAGAGGAAAGCTAGTGGGAGCTACCATGTAAGGGGAATCTCTCACTACCCTACTTTAAGATGGTATGGCCTAGGAGCCCCATGATTATGTAGTGTAGCCTAAAGCCTTATATGTATTCATGACCCCTTGCATTTTGCTATCTTGATCATGTTTTGTGTGCTTGGCTTCATTTTCATGTTTATACCCATGTTTTACAAAGCTTGCATTATTCTTAGTTTTATGCTATTTTCAAGCTCCATTTTCCTTGCAAAAGGGTTCTAAGAGTTGGTCCCTTGAAGTTTAGGATGAGACCTTAGAAATCATGCCTTAGAAAGTCCCCCATTAACTCTTAGCTCACACTTTTGCACCATTGCATTTCAACTTGCATAAAAGTTGTTATCAAACTCTCTAATTTCTAAGGCTTCCATTATCTCAAGTTTAGTGGTTGGAATAGCCCCATGGAACCCTCTCTTGAGTGGTCTCCCTTTTATTTGGCCATAAGAACTCTACCTTTTTGGAATGGTCTCCTCTAAAAATGGTTTTCAAAATCTTTTTCTCAAAAATGATTTTTAGAGATTCATTCACTCCATCTTTGCACTAAAAGTGGTTTTTCAAAAGTTGTCATTATCATGTTGATTCTTGGAATCCATACTCTTGTCACGATAATGGTTATAATGGTCATAAGGAAGCCTTCTTGGGAATGGTTTTCAAACACTAATCATATAAACCATACTCTTAGCTAGAGTCAAATTTTCATGGAAATGATCTTCAAAAAGATTGTCTACCCAAAATCCTTTGCATAACATGATTTTTTTTTTGAAACCTCTTTCCAAAATGCATTAAACCACATTTCAAAACTATCTTCAAATCCAAACCTAGGTTAACTTGACCCTAGTTGTCTGACCTTAGGTTAACTTGACCTTAGCTATCCAACCCTAGGTTAACCTTACCCAAGTTAGTTAACCTTAAGTCACCCCTAACCTTAGGTCAACCCAACCTAGGTTAATATACTTTAAGCTTCCAACTCATGAACCCCTTTTAAATGATTTTTCTATTTAAAACTATTCTCGTGACTCATTTTTTCCAAAACCTCCTACTCTCTTGAGATTTCAAAAACCCACTCCATAACCTTTTCAAATATTCCTACACTCTATCTTTAAATTATTTCCAAACATGTTTTTAAGAACTCATAACCCTAAGGTGTCGCGACCCCTCTTATGGTTAGGGATCCCAAGGGAAGGGGATATATTAAGTACAACCTTTAAGGTTGTCCATATTAGGGTTTCAAAGCCCTAGGTTTTTAAAAAAACCACTTTCAAAAAGTCACAAGGGTGTTTCCAACCCCAAACTATACATCCAAGATCTTCAAAACAAGACCTCAAAACATTTTCAAAACTCTCTTGAGTTATTCCAAAACTCCCTTGAGTTGTTCCAAAAACATTTTAAAAGACTTCAACATCTGATTTCAAATCAAAATTCTCAAGTCAGCTTTCCAAAGGTCCTAATGAGCCTATCTTCCCATCGGGCTCTTGCCCGAACTAAGAATGACCTGATTCTCCTTAAATGAGATACGTAGGCAGCCTAAAATGGTGTGGTCATAACTTTTATTTCAACCCCAATCCCCTTTTTAAAAGTTTCTATCAATTCGAAGTTTCTATCTCAAACTCCTTCAAAACTCCTATGTTTTCAAACTTTTTCCAAAAACTTGCATTATGCATCTTCCGTCCAAAAAGTAATGACTAAACCCTATTTTTAAAATTTTAAAGTGGATATTAAGTGGATAATGGTAACCGGTTATTCTAGTGAGTGAACAAAGGCTGATTAGACATGTAGGTACCAAAAGGACGTGATAGGGTGATGATCTTAAGATATCTTCCCTACACGTAACCAACCCCCGGACCATAAATTTCTGTTTTTGAAAGACCAAATGGAGTTATTTTTCAAAAAGGGCTTCCATACTCTAAAAGGTTGCTAAACAACCTTTTTTTTTTTTTTTTCTAAAAACCCTCTTTTCAGGAGTTATTTTCAAAAAACCTTTTTCAAAAACCTTAAGTTTAATCTTCGGATTATACTTAATTTTAGGTGCCCTAACTCACCTTAATCAAGTTAGGTGGCGAATCTTATTTTTCTAAAAAACCCTTAATCAAATCAACCTTCAATTCAAATCTAGTTGCACTTGTTCTTGTAGAAAGATGAGTTCTAATGACAGAGTTTCATGCTTTTGTCTCTGAGCCGAAAGGACCTTGGATGCAAAAACTGGGGCACAATAGGGGCACAGACCTTGAATCACTCCACATATGTATTTATATCTTTACAATTCATGACCAAGGAATTCATGTCTTGACTTCAAGCTAATGTGAATAACTTAAATGCAATTATGAAAATTGAGCACAAAATCAACAAGATTAAGTTTGCAATTAAGCTTGGCTTTAAGCTTGATAGATTCCATTCACTTGAATGCTTTCCATGCGGATGGTGGTGATGTCATACATTTCCAATAATTTGAGATTGGTTAGGCCTAATAGTCCAAGTTCTAATCCTGGATTAAGCTAGTTATCCTTGTATGAAGTTAGAAGTGAACCACGCTCATATATAGATATAACTATACATTGAATCCCAATTTGAATCATAAGCATGCATGGATTGGATTTGGCAAGTCTGAAGAGCGAACGTTTAGTTTTCTTTCCTATAAGAACCGAATACATATATACCTTGAGGCATTACTTGGTGCAATAGTAATGCTATAGAAAGGCACTTTCTGCAAATATTATCAAATGTTAGGTCTATTCACAATCTTATGCCTCCCAATACTAATGCTAGTTAATCAAAACAATTCAATTATCATAAATTAATCAAAACAAGTATTTTTTTTTTTTCATTTAAGAGAAGTGGTGACTAGTAAGGTTAAAGCCAAGTCCAACCCATTAGGCCAACAATAAAATTTACACCATCCCAAATCCTTCAAATTATTGTACTAACATCTTAAAACTAATTTTGGTTGTGATGGTCATGTGGCACTCGTATAAATTTGTTAGGAATGTTAAGTGAAAAGTGGGAACTTGGTAATAGTTATCTAATTATGAAAACATAGAAGCAAGATTCATGCAATACATATAATTGTTGAAAACAAAAAAAAAGAAAAAAATGATTACACTTTGTGGTTATCGAGAAACAATCAGTGAGTAGTGGGACCATCCCTACTAGGTGGTTCGAGGGTATTTTTGGAACCCAATTAGCATGAGGATCCACAACTTTGTGAAAGAAGTGGGAGGCATGAGATACTGTGGTGAGCTTAAAGGATTAAATAATTTTTCGTGCTTGAAGAATTAATTTGTAACAAAGCAACTTTGATGTAGGACCAACACAAGTTAAAGGGCAAAGCGCTTTAAATTGCTTCTCTCACATCAAAACGACAATTATATGTAAAAAGGAAAAAGAGATAAAACATTTGAATATGGAGCCTTTTTGGTAAAGAAGGCCCCGAGAAACTCGAGGGCTTGGAATAAAAATTTCTAAAAGAAAATCCTTGGGAAATCTTTGAAAATGAAATTTTCAAAAACCTTTTGAGGGAAAAACTTAACAAATCTTTGAAAATGGATTTAGAATTTAGAAAACTTTGAAATTGATAAAAACATCGGACATAAGAGTTTTTGATGATTTAAACCTTGAGAATTTTTGAGGATTGATTTTTAACTAGACTTTTTGAAAGAAAAAGTTTTTAGAAAACTTTAAAACTTGATTGGAATAGAAATCTTTTGAAAAATGGGCTTAGAAAAGTTTTAAAATGGATTTGGATTGTAATGTTTAAGATTTGATTTTGAAAATGAACTTTTGAAGGAAAAAGTGAGGAAACCTTTTGGAGAATTGATTTTAAGTAGACTCTGTTGAGACTTATGTCATTTTTTTTTTTGTACCTCTTATCTTTTTGAATTATATATACCATATATTGATACCTCTTAGCTTCTAAGATGGCAGATGCGGGTGACGATAATTCTGAGAGGAGGTGCTGATCCGAAAAGGGAGCCCGTACAGATTAAGTTGGCAGCTCTAACCATTCTAGAAGCAGTCGCAGGTCAGCTGGTCGGATGTCTTCTAGTTAGAGTGAGAGGGAGAGTATACCTCCAGTTGATTCTTTCCCTCCAATCGAGTAGGCTTTTGAGGGAGAGATAGACGCTAAGGAGGAGCTACCAGGCGTAGGAGATTGTATGACTGGTTATGGGAGGGCCTCTTCTAGACGCAGGCAGATGGACACTGATTTGGGGGATCTGGAAATATCAAACATTCCTCCATTGGGGGATCTTACCTACCACCCCAATGTATATTCTTGAAAGCACCTGCCCCCTCCTCGAGTACATACATCCTTTAGAGGGGTCGTCTACTAGGCTTTTAGCACCATGTAGCGAGCCGCTCCATCTTATCGTGCCTTTTTGGTAGAGATCGAGTTTGGGGCATTCATGGGATTATAGCCTAACCGCCTAAACCGACATTTGGTATTGGCATTGATTGAAAAGTGGTTTGGCGAGACGGGTACCTTCCATTTTGTGGGTTTTGACCTCGGTCCTACTCATTTGGATTAGGCCATTATTACGAGACTTTCTTTTATCGGCTGTCAGATTGCCCCATAGCTAGTTAGTAGAGCTGATGCTTGTGCTCTATTGGACTTGCCACCTCTTGACCGTTAAGCTTTTCCTGTGTCCTAGCTTAGTCAGGATGAAAGTACCTTCTTTGTCAAGCCACTCCCTGCGTGCCGAGACATCATGAGGCGATGAATGGTTCCGTATGTTATTTTTAGCTACTTTTGCAACAACAACAAGTTAATCATCCCTTTCTGATTAGTAAGCGTGTTAGTTGAGTTAAGAGTTTTATTAGAGTTGGACTGGGGGTCTTTCTTCTTTGGTTGCTTTCTTAGATATATGGGAGTCCAAACCTACTCCCACTGGGGTAGTGTGAATGGATTTTGGCCCTTTCTAGTCTGGTGGAGCTATGAGTACTTTTCGGTCTGCCGTCCGAAGATAGTGGAGGCTAACCTTTATTCTTGGGCCTTGAGATGGGTTCGTGATCAGGTGGCTTACCGATCTAAGATCACTGACTTTGTGATGCTATCAATGAACTTACAGTTGATAGAGGCAAGAGATGTGACATGGCGGCCCTTTATTGAATCAATTCATTATGAGGTGGTCAAATATCTGGTCCTGATGTCTCTGACGAGGATGTCTTTTCTGAGTGATGAGTCTTGGGAGTCTTATCTAGGTAATTGGCATTGGCGCCAGTTCCATGAGGAGTTTCGGTCGGCTGCGGATTTGCCTGAGTATATGTTCGGAGCTTTGGTCAAGGGAGTTCCTATTCCTTACTAGGAGCGCGAGCTGGGTGCTAGTTTTTTGCTTCCCCCATAGACTGATTACATTGAGCATTTGGGGCTCACTCTGTAGGCGCTTTTACCAAGTTTGAGGTGGTGGTTGGAGGTTACGCCGTCAGCCAGGAGATGGTTGACTTGTGGCTTTGGGCTGGAGGATATGTGCCTTAGGCTGAGTTTGTTACTGTGAGGGATTAGAGAGGCTGGTACCAAACTGAGAGCGACCAGTTTTTGATGGAGAGAGACCAGTTCCAGGCCATGGTAGCTACTTTGACCACACAGTTAGCTCAGATGGGTGGTAGCAGGGTATGTTGTCCTTTCGCTCTTTTTGTTCTGGCATTGTTTAGTTATTCATCTGCTTTTCTAACTCAGGCTTTTCCTTCTTTGTAGGATGCTGGTGCTTCTTGTTGATGTCCACCTCCTCCTGAGCCAAGTTTTGGAGATTTTGACCCGAACATTGATTTTGACCTTTGATGGGTGCCCCTTATCGCAAGCCCAACTTTTTTTTCTGTACCATGTCTTGAACATGTATTTTTTTGTTAGATAGTTTATTTCGTAATTTTCAAATAGAATGGATATTTATGATTCAGATATCCAGATGTATATATTAATGTATGAGTAGGGGTGGATGTTTATAATTTAAATAGTTAGATATATGGAGAGATACATGAACAAAGATAATGTTGATGATGTATGTTTTTTACCTGTTTTAGATATGCTATTGAATTGTTTGGGTGACTTCTGTTTCTATAGGGAGCTATGTTTTATGTATGCGAAGCTCATGCCGAAATTTTTATAAAAATGCATGCACATGTGAGAAATACACCAGTTAAATAAAACAAATGGGGTGCTGTCAAACTCTACATCCTTAAAATGGCGACTCCTTCCTTTTTAGGGGTTTGGTCTTTCCTTTGGTTCAACCCTACCTTAACCAGAAAATAGCATTTTGTACCTTTCTCATCATTTTGATTAACTCTAACTTTCTACTCTAGGTTGGTATCTGGGATCGTTTGACTTGAATCTCAACCCTCAGGGGCTTAGGCAATGACTTACCCAAACTTCAGTCAAGCGACGAGTAGCCAGTCTTTCAATTTGAGGAGGCTTTGTTTTAGGACCGTAATGTAGGCTAAGTTATGGGGTTTTGAGAATCAACGAGATATGCAAGCTCAAATTTGATTTGCCTTCAGTAGGTTTTAGATCTATACCATCCTTGGTCGGTCTTTTGGTTGGGTTTTGTCCCCTAGCATCTTTTCTTAGCCTTGGCAATATGTTTGACTCATTTGGATCAAGCAATCTCTTTTCAATCATAGAGGATTTTAATAGGGCTGTAATGTCGGCCATGGTTTTGAGTTTTTGCAAAAAATGGTACAAGCTTGCTTCTACTAGGCTTCTTTATCGCCTAGGATCACCTTTAAATTTCCCTTCTTGTCTTTACTATATGCTCCTCATGATGGCATAAAATGACTTATTTATTTTCTTTTTGTTTTTTTTAGTGTTAGGGTAGTTTGCGCCTTAATAGCTCTTTCTTTTTTTCACTTTCCTTCTTTTTGTTTTTGTAAGGTGGACATTTCTATACCTATTTTCTCTTAGATTTTCTTTTAATGTTTCATTCTAACCTATTGTGGGCGGTGATCCCTAGGTTGGGGTTTTCTTGGTAGGAATATAACTAGCTTAACGAGTTTGACGATGGTTGTTTTTGATGGTATAGTGGATGAAATGAGGGCCTCTATTTATTTTGAATAAGATTGCTTGATCCGTAGAGCCTTTATGTTGCTTTAGCTTGATGAAGGATGAGTGACATTCTTTGTTGAGTCCTCAGTTATCTATCTGCCTCAGTGTGGGGGGCGATGGTTTTGGATCGAGGTTGACAAAGAATCTTTTGCTTTTCATAAGGCACTAGTAGGTTAAGCAAAGAGAATATATAATTTTTTTTTGGAAAAATGAAAGATGGCTCCTCTTCCTTTTTATAATCTGGCTACCCATTGCTTAGCTTCAGTATCTTATAAGTGCTACTTTTGGTGATTTCTTCACTCATCCTTATCCTCTTTCTTTTCGGAAAGTTGATCATTCGGTGAGTGGTTAACTCATGCTATCACACCCTTCAAGTCAGGTACTCCATAAGATAGAATGCACCTCTTGTTTAGGAAGCATTCACCATTCACAAAAATGTGAGACAATAGCTTTTGAATGAAAAACTATATATTTTTTTTAATAATGAAAAGCATAAAGTTCTTATAAGAATGAAAATGCAGACATAAATAGAAAGTAGAAGGAATAGAAAGAAAGTGGGTCAGAACACCCCTCTCTTGTACGCTTTTGAAGAGAACCCTTTTCAGTTGGGCTTTGGAATGATGCCCACATCTTTGATCCTCCATCCGTCATTGAGATCTTTGGTTTATGCAAGGCAGGCAGGGACTTCTTTTAGGGCTCAGGGTGTGTTGACGATAATGGTGCAATTGTTAGCTTCATTGTTATCTCTATTATCCTCTATTGCCTCCTCGATTTCTTCTATAACTAGGTTGGCTAGCTCGCCTCCCACTAGTTTGAATGGCTTTGCTGGTGCTTTTGGCTCCTCCAACTCCCAACCTATATCTTTGTAATTGAACTTAGTCGTGGGCCAGGGGTTCTTTGATAGGTAGCGCTCAGCCGCAACATACTTAGAGTGTAAAAACTCATCACCCCAACGGTCAATGGCCATGTCTTTGGCAAGGGCCTCCTCCACAAGTATTGGCTTCTCAATGGGCCAGTCCAAAAGATCATGTACTTTATTGGGATTATAGAGATAGATCAGTGTCGTACCCTAATTTTTAACCAAGTCCTCTTGGCTCGGGAAAAAGCACGATGCTCTCTTGTTAGAACTCATCCTCCTAGAAGGATGAGTGCGATTAGGTTTGAACTTGAAAACATTATTTAATTTAAGGGCTTTTTGGGTAAAAGTTTGGGAGTTGCTACCTAACTTGATTAAGGTGAGTTAGGTCACTTAAAATTAAGTATAATCCGAAGATTGAACTTGGGGTTTTTGAAAAAGGTTTTGAAAAACTTCCTCAAGATAGTGTTTTTAAGAAAATAAGTTGCTTGGCAACCTTTGGACAATTTTAAGCCCTTGTTGAAAATAACTCCATTTTGGTCTTTTGAAAATAAAATCTTTGGTCCGGGTGTTGGTAACGTGTAGGAAAGATATCCTAATATCATCACCCTACCCTGCCCTTTTGGTACCTACATGTCTAATCACCTTTAATTCACTCGCTTGAATAACCGATTATTATTATCCACTTAATATCCATTTTAGAATTTTGAAAATGGGGTTTGGTTATCATTTTTTGGATGAATGATGCATGATGCATGATGCAAGTTTTGAGAAAAATGTTTGAAAGTATGGAAGTTTTGAAGGGATTTGAAATAAGAATCTTGAATTGATGAAAATTTTTGAAAATGGAACTTAGGTTGAAATAAAGGTTATGACCGCACCATTTTAGGTTGCCTACGTTTCTCATTTGGTATGAATCAAGTTATCCATAGTTCGTGCAATGGCCCGATAGAAAAGAGGCACATTGGGGTCATTGAAAAGTTTTGAAGACACTTTGGGGTCTTTGAAAAAAGAGAACTTGAGAGTTTAGATAGAACTTGAGATTTTTGAAGTGTTTTTGAAATCAGGTTTAAAAATGATTTTAAATGTTTTTGAAATTAACTCAACGGAGTTTTGAAATGTTCTTGAAACAACTTAAGGATTTTTGAAAATGTTTTGAAACCTTGTTTTGAAAACTTTGGAGATATAGTTTGGATTGGAAATGGTCTTGTAAACTTGTCTTTGAAAAGCTTCTGAAAGTAGTTTTTTGAATACCTTTGGAAAGGTGTGTTTAATGTCTCATCATCTTAAGAGGTTAGTCATCGAAGAACTAAACTCCTTTAGGGTTATGAGTTTTGAAAACAAGTTTGGAAAAGTGGCTAGAAACTTTCCTTTGGTTTTTTTTAAAGCTTTAGGGTCATAGAACCCTTTTTAAATGTATCACTTACACTTGAACAATCTTAACCATGAAAGGATTAGGGTTGTTTCAAGAATATGATATTTGAACATCATTTTTGCAAATAGCTTTTGAAAACACATAGGGTTTTGGAACCCTAATATGGACAACCTTAGAGGTTGTACTTAATGTATCACCTTCCCTTAGAATCCCTAACCATAAAAAGGGTAAGGACACATTAGGGTTGTGAGTTTTTGAAAACATTTTGAAAATAGTTTTTGGAAAATGTTAAGTGTCTAGCCATTTCAGTTGAGACAAGTTTAAGAGAACTTCTTAGAGACATTTTCAAAGACAGAGTGTGGGAATATTTGAAAAAGTTTTGGAGTTGATTTTTAAAATCCAAGAGAGTAGGGTGTTTTTGGAAAGTATGTTATGAAGATAGTTTTTGAGTTGAAAGATTATTTGAAAAGAGGTCCTTGAATTGGAACCTTGAAGCTTACTAACTTAGGTTGGGTTGACCTAAGGTTAACTAACTCGGGTTGGGTTAACTTAGGGTTGGCTAACTAGGGTTAGGTTAATCTAGGGTTAAGGTGATTTACGGTTAACTAACTAAGGTTAGGTTAACTTAGGGTTTGGTTGAACTAAGGTTGGACAATTAGGGTTATGTTAACTTAGGGTTGGAAGGTGGTTTTGAAAGGTGGTTTTCAACTAGGGTTTTAACCTAGTGGTTTTGAACTAGGATTTTGACATAGTGGTTTTGGAAAGGTGGTTTTATGCGTGGAACTTGAGAATGTGTTTTGAAAATCATTTTATGAAAACCACTCAAGTAAGTGTTAGGTTCATAGGGTTGGTATTTGGAAACCACTCAAGAGAGGGTTGCCTTAGAACCATTTCACCGACTAACTCAAGAAAGTAGAACTTGTGAAAATCAACATTGAATAGATAGTTTTGAATATTTGAAAATTAAAGAGAATGAACCTTCAAAAATTAGTTTTGGAAAGGAGGTTTTGGAAAATCACTTTTAAGATTTTGAAAACCACTATAAAGAATAAGGGTTTATATGGTTGATTTGAAGGAAATCACTCCAAGGAGGACTTCATAGGACCATTCCAACCACAATATTCAAGAGAGCAAAACTTCTAAAAATCAAGGTGAAAATAGTGGTTTAGGAAAATCATTTCCATGAAAATTAATGAGAATGAAATTTGAGAACCCTTCTTGAAGAGGGTTGTCTTGAAAACCATTTTTGGTGTGTAGAAGACCAATTCTAATGAACTAGGGTTCATATGGTCAAGATAATGAGAAAATCACTCAAGAGAGGGTTCTAATGGACCATTTCAATCACAAGGTTCAAGAGAGTGAATTCTACAAAAATCAATATAGAAGAAATGGGTTGTGGAAACCAAATTTATGCCAAAAAAACACAAGTGTGCAAAATGAAATCAAGGGGCTTAAAGGAGGTTTTTTAGGGAATCGTTTGAATATGGAGCTTTGTGAATGATATAGAAAAGAGATAGTGAAGGTTTTGAAAAAATGGTAGTGAACATGAAAACAAAGCCAAGTAAGTAAAACATGAACAAGATAACCATATGCAAAGGGGTCATGAAATCATACAAGGCTAGAGGCTTCACCAAATTGCAAGGTGTTCCAAGACCATACCATCTTCAAGTAGGTTTGTGAAACATCCCTCTACACGGTGGCTTTCACAAAATTTCCACTAGGCATGAACTAAGAGCTCTCTTATTTTCAAGCATGGAAGAAAGAGGGGTAGAAGATGGAGGTAAAAATAGAGAATAGCCTAAGTAGGCTAAGAGGGAGAAAAGAGGAGTGGGGATTGCAAAAATATAAATAGAATACCACCTTTTGTCTTCAAAACAACTTCAAGCTTTCATGGATGACTTCTCTTGAACTTGAAGGGGCTGGAAGTGATTTCTCGAGGGCATTAAGGGCTTTGTAGAGAGAGTGTATAGGCTAGAGAGAGGTAGAATGTAACCTAAGTATTTGGGGGGTGAGGTGTATATAGGATTTTAGATTTCTGGAGAAGTTTTTGCAGAGCTTTGCTACCAATTTCGATTTTGAAATATGCAAAGGGAGAGACCTGTATTTATAGGCAATCTGGGAAGACTTGGCGTATATAGTACATATGCCTGAGAAAATTTTACCCTGGCTCATGTGTTACATGCGCTAGTACTGTTCCACTAGCTAAACACCATGTGGCACACTCTGTACTGGCTCAATCTTAGGGAGCAAGCAATGTTTTGATCGATCTGATCAAAATCTAGGCGCATGTAGCATACGCTCCACCGTCGGAAATGTTCTTTTAAACATTGCCTTGATAATTGTGTAATTTCAGAAAGATTTGGGGAAATTGGTTGCGTCCACAATGTTCTCATAGTGTTTTTCAAGAACTCAGGAATTTTCGGGGAGCTTGAAAGGTGTTCGAAAGAATGAGATATCGTCTCCGGAAGTGTGCACGAAAACACACTTTTGTAGAGCATCTGTGATACGCTATGTGAAGATTCAAAAGTAGTCATTTTTGGGCCATGTGATCGGGGCCTTCGGGAAGCAATCTCTCCGATCGGACCATACCAATTGAAAATACTCTAGAAATACTTTCGGAAATTTCCTAACTTGCGCATTTCTAAAGTCATTTGACAATGCGTTATAACTAGGGAATTGGAGAAAAAGACAACCTTGGTGGAGCGCCTGTGAGACGCTCTAGGGGTTACTGAAAGTGACAGTTTTTTAACCATGCGATCGGGGGCTTCACGAAGCAATTTGTTCAATCGAGTCATATCGATGGAAAGAACTATGGACGGGCTTCCAGGAATTCTCTAATTTCCACATTTCTCAAGTCGTTTAACGGTGTGATATAATCAAGGAATCAGGAGAAAAAACAACCCTAACAGAGCGTCTGCGAGATGCTCCAGGAGACTTTCGTTGAGTTGGAAGTGTTTAGAGTCATGGGACTCACTATAGATTAAATAGCGATGTATGATATGATCTTCCAGTTTGATACCCAGAGTCGTTGTGGTTTCGGGGTGCGCTCGGGCCACTAGAGGTAAAATGGTCATTTTGACCGAGCATGGTCGAAAAGGGTCGGGATAGATTGTACTAACGTGTTAGACATTTTGGACCACTCAGGGATATTCCTGGAGGGTGTGTTTACTGTCTAGAGGGATTTGTGTAGTGTTGGCGTGCCTAGGGGCAAAATAGTTATTTTGAGCAGAGTTGATCGAAACGGGATTAGAATTAGACAGGATTGCGTATTGAGTACGCCTAACTGTCTATGGACATTTTGGAAAGGTGGACTTACCATCTTGAGAGATTTTGAACTTTCTCAAGACGTGCTTGGAGGCCCAAGGGGCAAGTGTAAGCACCCCATTTTTGTTCGCTCGGTAGTCTACACTCCGTCCTGACTTGTTTTCAAGTCATTGTGGGCATATTCCTATCGAAACCAATTCTCTAGGTCCAAATTTCGTCTTTCCTTCGCTTCGCGGGCCTGTCAGGCCCAAATAGAGGCAAAATGACCAAAATGCCCTTAGGGGCATTGTTCTTTCTTATTCCAATTCCAATCCCTCTCTCGAGACAGTTTATTCCTCGAGACGGTCCGAGTAGCAAAACTACTCACAAAACCGTTAGAGTGGCGGAAACACTCACAAAACCGTTAGAGTAGCGGAAATACTCACAAAGCCGTTAGAGTGGTGGAAACACTCATAATCCAGGCACGTCTTTTCGGAGACGGTAAGACCCCTTTCCAATCGCTCTCTCGAGACAGTTTATTCCTCGAGACGGTTCCAATCCAGGCACGTCTCTTCGAAGACGGTAAGACCCCTTTCCAATCCCTCTCTCGAGACAGGTCATTCCTCAAGACGGTCCGAGTAGCAAAACTACTCACAGAACCGTTAGAGTAGCGGAAATACTCACAGAACCGTTAGAGTAGCGGAAATACTCATAGAACCGTTAGAGTAGCGGAAATACTCAACCCCGTCCGAGTAGCGGAAATACTCACGCGGTTAGAGTGGCGGAAACACTCAAGACCCAGGTCAACACTTGTGTTTGTTAGCTTACTTCGGTGAAAAATGACCAGACTACCCTTAGGACCTTTTCCGAGACTTTTCGGTCAAGATGACCATTTTGCCCCTAGGCATCCGAATGCCCCGGGAACCACACCGGCTCTGGGTATCAAACCGGTAATGTCCCGAGAATACTTTTTATAGTATTCTCAATCTTCCTTTACCTTTCCGGATCATTCTGAGTCAGTTCCGGCAAACCCGGTACAAAATAACCGTTTTGCCCCTAGAGGGCCGGTCTCCTTTTTCGACCACACCGGCTCTGGGTATCAAACCGGTAACCTCCTGAGACTACTTTTTATAGTAATCTCAGCTCTCCTTTACCTTTCCGGACCATTCCGAGTCAGTTCCGGCAAACCCGATACAAAATGACCGTTTTGCCCCTGGTGGGCCGGTCTCCTTTTCCGACCACGCCGGCTTTGGGAATCAAACTAGCAACCTCTGGGAACATTCTAAATAATGTTTCTAGATCCCAAGTCTTCTTCCGAGACAATCTGAGTCTGTCCTGACAGTTTCCTGGTCTGATTGACCGTTTTGCCCCTAAAGGCCCAGTCAACTTTTCCGACACATTTTGTCTTCATTTTTCAAGTCAAATACCTCCAGGACACTATTTTAAGTGTTCCTGCTCCTTTCCGGCCTTCCGGGTCATTCCCGGCTCCTTCAAATCATTCTTGGACTTTCTGAAGTCACTCCGAGTAAAGCCAGGCTAAAAATTGCATGGTAGTCACTAGTACAAGCGCCCAAATATAGTCAAAGATATGTTGTTTGCTGACCTTAATAGTTTCCTAATTGGCTGGCACCACTAGTAGTGGCCCCAAGCCAATATTTGGCCTGGCGCCACTCCTAGTAGCGCCAGAAGGAATTTTGCCCTAGCGCCACTGCAACAGGCGCTAGGTTTGTCCGACTTCTATAAATACAGAGCCTCATTCAACGTGAAAAGGGTCTGCAAACTTAACCTAAAAACCCTATACTACGATATACAAAGCTTAAGCACCTCCAAAACCCTAGCCTCCCTAGGTTTTCCCAAACCCTAGCCACTATACAAAAACCCTAGCCTCCTATACACTCATACACACCCCCATACACTCATATACTAGCCTTCAACCATCCTTTGAAGACTTGAAGAGCTACCATCCAAAGTTTGAAGACAACTCTTGAAGACTGAAGGTAAAGATCAAGACAAAGATCGAAGACCGAAGACAGCCCGGCGCGCAAAATAAAGAAGACATACGGAAGGCTTTCTGTTTAATTTTATGTACTTCCCCCCTCTCTCTTCTCTTCCCTTTCTTTGCATGCTTGAAACAAGGGGATTCCCGGTCCATGTGTAGGATTGGGCTATTGGAGAGTCATCGTGTCGGGGGCTTTCTTCTAGTCTAACCAAAGACCAGGTGGGTCCGGCCCCCTTGATTATGTGGTGAAGCCTTAGCCTTGTATGTTCACGACCCCAAAATTGCATTGTGCATATCATAGTCTTGCATCTTCCAAAATTCATTTTCAAACTCGTTTTCAAAACCGTTTTCGAACTTGTTTTTTAAAATTGCATCAAAATCTCTTTTTCAAAAACTTGTTTTCAAAACCACAATTCTAGGGTGATTCTAGCCTTTCCATGGCTAGGGTTACTTTAGGAAAGTGTTATATTAAAAGTGACCTTTTGGTCTATATTTTCAAAACCACTTTCTTAAAGTGGTTCTAGCCCTTTTATGGCTAGAATCGCTTTAGGAAAGTGAGATGTTTTCATACTTTTCAAAAACTCTCTCTCTTCAAAAATCTCTTCCTAAAAATATCTTTTTCAACATACTTTCCTAAAACTCTCCTCTCTAAAATTGTTTTCAAAAACTCCCTTCCAAAATCTATTTTTCAAAATTCCCTTTTTCAACTCCTTTCCAAAACTCCTTCTCTTTAAATTCACTTTCTAAAACACTCCCTAGATTCACCTCCCTAAAAATGCTCCCTAACAATCTTTCTAAAAACTCTCTTCCCAAAATCTTCCTTCTAGAAATTCCCCTGTAGGATTTTCTTTCTAAAATCTACGTTTCCAAAAACATGCTTTCCAAAAGCTCCCTCTCTTTAAAATCTTTTTCCAAAAACTCCCTCTTCAAATTCACTTTCCAAAAGTTCCTCCCTAGGATTCCTTTCTAGAAAACTTTCGTTTCCAAAAACGCACTTTCTAAAAATCCCTTTTCCTTAGAGCCCAAGCCAAGCCCTAGAACTCACAATTAGGAAACCCTAAATTTTCTTCCCAAAAACATGGTTTTCAAACTTTGCCCCAAACCTAGGTTTTCAAAACCTCTTGTTTTCTACATCCAAACCATACACGTTTCCAAAACCTATTTTCTACGCCGAAACTATAATTTTCCAAATCTAGGGTTTCTAGAATCTCCCTTTCCAAATCCATCCCAAATTCTATTTTCCCTTTAGGAAACCAAATCAAATCTTCCCGTTTAGGAAACTAGATTCCGTCCTTCGTTTTTGGAGACAAAATCAAATCTTTTCTTTTAGAAACCAAATCCAATCCCTTCCAAATCCAAATCTTTCCTAATTCCAATCCTTCCTAATCCTCCACTTTCCTAAACCCTAAGTTTCTAAAAACTTGAACATAAAAATCTTTCCTAATTCAACCCTTTCCTAATTCAACCCCCTTTCCAAATCTTAACTTTCCAAATTCAAGCTTTTAAACCTTTCAAACCTTTCTTAATTTCAAGATTTTCTAAAACTCTAAAACTTTCTAAATCTTAAACTTTCTAAATTTCAAATCTTTCTAAATTCAAAACTTTCTAAGTTCAAAACTTTTTTAAGTTAAATCTTTCTAAACCTAAATCTTTCCAAATTCTAAACTTTCTAAAACTTCAAAATCTTTTCAAATATAAAACTTTTCTAAACTCAAAACTTTTTAATTTAAGACTTTCTTAAGTTGAAACTTTCTTAATTCAAACATTTCCTAAATTGAAAACTTTCCAATTTTCAAAACTTCCCTAAGTTGAAACTTTCCAATTTTCAAAACTTTCTTAATTCAAAACTTTCCTAATTTTAATACTTTCCTAACCTCTAAACTTTCCTAAAATGACACTTTCCTAAATCGAACATTTCCTAATTCAAACATTTCCTAAATCTAATCTTTCTTAAATTCTCAAGTCTTTCCTAGGTCTCCTACGTTTCCTAAGTTTAGGTTTCCTAAACCTTCATCTTTCCAAAACCAAGTCTTTCCAAAATCTATCTCTTCAAATCAAAGTCCAATCTTCTCCATTTCAATTTCCAATCTCCTCTTCTAATTTCAAATCAAAATCCAATTTCCAGTTCAATCTCTTTGTCCTAATCCAATCTCCCTCTTCAAATCAATCTTTTTTCAATCGGACTCCGGTCCGAACTACGACTGACCTGATTCCCCCAAAGGGATACGTAGGCAACCTTCACAGGTGTAGTCACAACTTCTTTTAAATTTCAAATTCCTCTACAATCTTCTTCAAATCTCCAATTTTACAATCTTTTTCATTCTCCAGTTCCATATCTATTTCAAGTTTCCAATTTCAAAAATTTATTTTCAAATCTTTATTTTCAATTTTTAAAGCTTTCCAATTCCGATTCTATATTTTCAAATCTCTTCAAATTCTTCTTTTCAAATTTCTTTCCAAATCTATTTTTCAACTTTCTCTTTCCTTGCACTTGCATATCATGCATCATATTTTACATTGTTTTTCAAAGTGAATAGGGTTGAACACATGTCAATTAAAGACTCTCATAGGTGAATCTAGGGTAGATCGACATGTAGGTACCGAAAGGGCGGGGTAGGGTGATGGCTTAGTGCGTCTTCCCTACACGTAACCAACCTCCGAACCTAGATCACTGATTTCAAAGACCAAAAAGGAGTTTTTTTTCAAAAAGGGCTAAATGTTTTCCAAAGGGTGCCAAACAACCTGTTTTCCTTAAAAACCCTCTCTTGAGGAGATGTTTTTCAAAATCATTTTCCAAAACCCTAAGTGTAATCTTCAGATTACTCTTAGTTTTTAGGTGACCTAACTCACCTTAATCAAGTTAGGTGGCAACTCCAAATCTTGTTTTCAAAAGCCCTTTATTCAAACTTATTTTTCAATTCAAACCTAGTCGCACTCATTCTTCTAGGAGGGTGAGTTCTAACGAGAGAGTACAGCATTTTTTCCGCTTAAGTGAGTATTCCTCGGGCGCGAAAAATCTGGGCGCGACAACAGGTTTGGTCATTTTTCACCAAGTCGGGCTAACAGGTGTCAGTGTTGGCTTAGGTGTTGATTCCTTAGACCACCTAGTCTAGGAAAGATACCTGTGCGGTGTTGGTCTCTGAAATCGCCCGATCTCATAGAGCTACCTGGAGGGTGGTGTTGGTTTTTGAGAATGCTTGGTCTCAAAAAGCTACCTGTGAGGTGGTGTTGGTCCTCGAGAATGCCTGGTCTTGAAGAATTAGCAAATGACGAACATTCTATATTGGCGAGCTAGCAGGCACCATGAATGAACCGTTTGAAATTTGACAAGGTGTTCTTCTCTGAGATCGCCCGATCTTGGGAAGCTTCCTAGATGGCATTGGTTCTTGAGACCCTCCGGTCTCAGAAAGTTGTTTGGAGTGCTTAATGGCAATATGGTCTTACCAGCTTCAATTGGGCCTTATGGGCTTGGGAAGCGACCAATTGATTGGATTGGAGTTTGAAAGAGCCATATTGGGCTCATATGTGTTGTGACGTTTGAAAACTGGATCTTGTTAGGCCGGAGATTGCCGAGTGAGCAAAAATAGGGTGCTTACAATCGGGTATGGCGAGAATTCCTCCTTCCAGTCGCTTTCCTCATCAGTCTCCCAATCCTCTTCATAATCTTCGACCATAATCACATCCAATTCATCCTCCTCTTCTATTTCCTCTAGTATCAAGTTGACGGTGTGGTTACATTGGAGGTAGGAGTGGGGTTCACTAGTTGTAGGTCAATGGTTTTACTGTTTATCAGGTCTTGAATTTTGTGTTTGAGGGAGAAGCAGCTTTCGGTGTCATGCCTTTGGCCGCCTGAATGATACTTGCAAGTAAGGGTGCCATTGAAGGTTGGAGGTAGAGGGCTTGGCAATAGATGAGCCGGTATGGGCTTCAGTATGTTGTTCTTTAGCAGGTTATTGTAGGCCTCGGTTTGGGTGCAGGCTAAGGTATCGAAGCTACGGATGCGATGGGCCGACCTATTGAAGTTAGTTCGTGCCCTAGTAAGCCAAAGTTAGGTGCTTGTGTGGGCATAGGTAGGATAGGGCTACTGAAGTAGTGGACGATATTGCGGTGGTTGAACGGGTAAGATAGCAGACACCTGGCAGACACCTCACTCTCCTTCTTGATTACTCCCCTTATAGTAGCCACCTTTTTTACTATGTTAGTAGAACTTTCTCTGGTTTTTGCATAGGGATTTGTAATCCTCCCCATCTTGACACCATTCTCTATCATTTCCCCTTGTATGATGAGCTCAGAGAAGCTTTTCTCCACGCTTGTGTAGAGCTTTTGATAGTATATGTCTTGAAAAGTATGTACAAATAATTGCACATACTCCTTTTTTTCCAGGGGGGGATTGACTTGTACAACTACTTCTCTCTATCTAAGGGCATAACTCTTGAAGCTTTCTTTCTCTCCCTTGTTCATTGTCACCAAGGACCACCGATCAGAAGTGAGGTCTATGTTGTGATGATGTTGGGCTTTGAATGTATTGACTAGTTCGAACCAAGTCGTGACCTTCCTTAGATCGAGTCAAGCGAACCACTACAAGGCGGATCTAGTGAGACTATGTTGGAACAGTTGCATGAGGAGCTTTCGATCATTTCTATAACCACTTAATGCCCCAATATAAAGGCGAAGGTGGGAAATAGGGTTACCAATGTTGGGAATTTATACTAAAAGATGTGCTTTGTGCAATGACTTTAGTATTTATTAATAAATTAGTTATTTCATTTTGATGAGAATCTGTGTGAGCAATGTTTGCATTCCATTATTTATTTAATAATTATGAATGTGTGTCTCTTATTCTATATAGTAGATGATTTGGTGTGCAGAGTACGACTTACACACGGAAGATCAGATTATCAGTTCTTATCGAATATAAGCTTATCATTTACAGTCTTAGATGAAATGGACACACCATCAGTAGGACTGTAGTATAAGGTTTTAATATGTCTATCTTGACTATGGGGAATGGTATACTTCTAACTCCTTGCACTAGTACACTTCGTGTGTATTGAATAGGACCATGTTGAGGTAATTGTTTTGACACTGACTATATAAAACAATTAATATCCCATGATTATTATGAGTGTTTATGCTCTTAATCCTAATATAATAAATAGAGACGTGCTTGTAGTGTTTATTGTTTTGATTCGCAGAAGAGTGAGATTCTTTGTGCGTTAATAAATTTAGTAAGTTGGATAATAGCATTACATGTATGGTGAATATTAATTATTGATGAAATCCACGTTCCAGTATAGGGATTGATGATACTCTCTTGAGGAAGCTTATAAGTTTTGATTATGTCAAACCCTGTAGATGGATTATGAATCCGATATATCAAATAAGTTAAGTGGAAGGTCTCAAGGAATTAAATAAGTCTATTAAATTAAATTGTTAATAATTTAATTTAATAGATCGGTATTTGTAATCTTAATGTGGGGAGATAAATAAGGATTTAATAATATAGAGCTCGAAATATAATTCCTAGTATAACAGGGAGTGCAATTATATTTCATTAGTGGTATAAATTATAATTTACGTAAATAAGGATTAATCCTAGTTGGATTAGGAATCCTTATTTGCGTAGGAAGCCCTAGTTATACTAATCCTATGGTCCCTGTTGTAGCCTCTATATATACGCACTCTAAGAGCTGTTAGGGTTACACTTTGCACATAATTAAGAGATATACATTTTTGTGAGGAAAAGAAACCCTAACAGTGGCAAGCCCACTCTTTGTAGAGCAAGGCATGTACAAGAAATATAGCAGAAGTCCGAAGATTGAGTTCAAGCAGTTGCTTCATACATATTGCTGATACTTATTATTCAGGATCAAACCAGAGAGATCTTGAAGGTATGATTCTAATCACGTAGATTTGGCTATGCTAATTAGATCAGAATTTTCGGTAGTATGCGTATACACTATAGCCAGGTCGTGGGAAATTTCACAGTCCCCAACAACCAATGCCATCATATTTCTGAAGATTGGGCGTTTTGAACTTGGCAAGTCTTGGATGATCCGGAAAGAAGCATAATTTGTCATAGGATACACGCCCAAAGGTGTCATGGCCATGGAGGCTTCGCAGCAAGTCCTCCAACCCTTGAATTTTTAGACTGAGAGGGTTTAGGGGAGCTCTTTTCATAGCATACGAAAGCAATATAGTTCCCCCTTCTTTAGTGTTGGCCCCCTTGGCATCCTCTTTGTTTTTCCTCATAGTATCAGATTGAAGCATAACCCTTGGGTTGGCAGGTTTAGGGTACTTGGGAAAAACCAAGGATGATGATGGGGCTACAGCAGCATCTCTCATAGCCATAGTTTGGATGAGCTTGAACATCTCATTAATCTTGGTTCTCATTTTATTAACCTTTTCTCGAGAGACTGAGGACGAATCGCCAAGATTGGTAGCCATTAGTATAGCTTTTTATTGAGTAATAACGGGGTCTCTAGGTGGATGCCGATCCTTCTTGGGAGTAATGATGACTTTTTATGGTGTAGTTTCTGTGAAAGAAAAAGAAAAAGAAGGACACAAGCCACAAGTTAGTTTTGGGGATTTAGAGAGCTTTATGCAATGAATGCCTTAGTGATGTCCCTTATTAAGAAGGAGACTAAACATGATGCATTTGGCTCACATCTTGGAGATAGGGGGTTTGCCCCTGTATGTAGATATCTTACCGTCGAGTGGGAATATACATTCATTCATTCATTTACAAAAAGTAAAGGAGTACATTGAACTTTGAGTTTAAAATACAAGAGAATTGAAACACATTTTCATAAGGGGAGAGAGAACACTTTCCTTGGGACTTCCACCTATTCTACTTTTACATTTGAGATCCTAAACTAACTCTTGAGTCTTTGGATTCGCCTTCTTTGAGCTTGATGTTAAGGAGGTCATTGAGAGACCTTGCTGTTTGATTGCCTCCTGTCTTTTTGGCGACCTTACCTCCATGAGCATAGAGGGATTGGTGCCCTATTTTATGGAATGACTTGAAATGTATGCCATGAGTCCTTAGGGTTACGTGGTAACCCTTAGGGTTTTGGTAGGTTTTATGTAAGGGAGAGTGATCTTGGCGTCACTCTCTGTAGGTTGATCATATGCACGAGAATGCAGTGACTTGAGTTACTTTGAAACTCTTGTCTTGAAATGGAATATTGAATACATGAACATATATGCATAAAGTATAGAAAGAGAGAGAATGAAATTGTAAAATAAATATGTATGCATGAGCATTTAAACAAGCATTATAACAACAAAAATTTAGACAAGGCTAAAGGAAAGTAAAGTAGTTGCCCTTTCCTCCATGGTTTTGAAATTGATGTGCGTGTCTTAAATCCAGCAAAGGTTCGGCTATGCATGGTTTCTACATGAGTATGAGATTGAGGGTTTACTAATATTTTCTAAGAAGGCTCGATTCCTAAATCTTCAAACCTAGGCCCACTCCGTAAGGTGGTGCCATTATAGGTTAGTGATACGAGTGGGGGAACCATCAATAGGCCGTAGGCTAAAAAACTGACATAGCATCCACCCACAACAAATATACTATTCCCCCTTCTAACTAGAAGGATGTAACTAGGTAAAGAATGTAAGTATGCAAATACAAGTGCACGTGTAGTGTGTGTGTGAAATTTTGAAAAATGGAGGAAAAGACCCAAAAACTCCCATCCATCCTGTCCATCCCTTCCTATTTATTCATGACATACATGGCAGTTAATATGACATAAAATAAAAATGCGAACAAAGATCCACCTACAAAAATAAAGATGCAAAAAGTCAGCACTTGAATGACAAACTTAGTGCAGGATAGAATTATTGGATATAAATAGAATGCATGTTTTTTAAAACAGGCTTGAAATTGTTGATTTTGAAAATTTGAAGTGGATAGAGTTGGACAAGTTAATTGAAGATTCTAGTTGAGTGAGGAGTCAATAGACATGACAATGGCCTAACCTTTTACGCGTCCCCAGTGGAGTCGCCAGCTATCGTGCCCTGATTTTTTGCACTCGAGAAAACACACAAGCGAGAAAAATAAGGTACTCTCTCGTTAGAACTCATCCTCCTAGAAGGACCAGTGCGATTATATTTGAATTAGAAATTGATTTGATTAAGGGCTTTTGAAAAAGATTTGGAGTCATTACCTAACTTTTTTAAGGTGAGTTAAGTCACCTAAAACTAAGTGCAATCCAAAGATTAAACTTAAGATTTTTGAAAAGGTTTTAGAAAACTTCCTCAAGAGAGGTTTTTGAAGAAAACAGGTTGTTTGGAAACCTTTGAAAAGATGTAACCCTTTTTTGAAAATAATTTTGTTTTTTGTCTTTAAAAATAGTGATTCTAGGTTTGGAGGTTGGTTACGTATAGGGAATATGCACTAGGCTATCACCCTATCCTGCCCTTGCGGTACCTACATGTCTATTCAGCCTAGCTTCACTTATTAAGAATCTTTGATTATCCATTATCCAATTATAACCACTTTGAAAAGAATTTTAAAAAGAAGTTTGATATGATGCATGACACGCAAGTGCAAGAAAAGATTTAAGGCTTGAAAAAGGTTATGGAATTGAAAATGTGAAAAAGGTTATGGAATTGAAAATGTGAAAAAGGTTATGACTGCACCCATGAGAGTTGCCTATGTATCCCTTTATTAGGAATCAGGTCAGTCGTAGTTCAAGCTCGAGGTCAGATTGAAAATAGACACTTGAAAAGTTTGACTTGAGAAAGGTTTGATTTGAAAAGAGTTTGATTTAAACTTTGAATAGAAGATTTGAAACTGAACTTTGATTTGAAATTGATCTTGGATTTAAATTTGAACTTGGAATTGACTTTGATTTGAAATTAAACTTGAGGATTTTTGAAATTGATTTTGATTTGAAAAGATTGAACTTTAAAGGAGAACTTGGACTTTATTTGGAAAGATTGAATTGAGTTTTAAAAACATCTTGACTTGAACTAAAGTTTGAAAATAATCTTGGTTTAAAAAAGAGTTTTAGAAAGCAGTTGAACCTTCTTAACTTAGGATTAGGGCTAAACTAGGGTTTAGACATCTTAGAACCTTGGTTACCTATGGTTAAAGCATGCAATTGAATTCGAAAGGTTTGATTTGAACTTGAAAAGTTTTGGATTAGGAAAGTTGGATTTAAGAAAGATTAAGAAAAGATTTGATTTAATTTAAAAACACTTGACTTGAAAAGACTTGTAAAAATTTGACTTGATTATTTGATTTGAAACAATTTAGAAAGTTAGGGTTTAGGAAAAATTGGATTTTAGAAAGTTTTGAATTATGAAAATTTCAAAATAAGAAAGTTTTCAAATTAGGAAAGTTTCCTATTTAAGAAAGAGTTCATTTTGGAAAGTTTTAAATTTAGAAAGATTTCGAAGTTTGAAATTAAGAAAGTTTTGGAATTAGGAAAGATTTAATAAGTTGAATTTAGAAAGTTGAATTTTGGAAAAGTTTGAAATTAGGAAAGATTTGATTCCTATTTTTTAAAGTTGAAGATTAGATTTTATTTTCAAAAATAGATGATTTGATTTTATTTCCAAAATTAGAGGATTTGATTTGACATAAAATTGAAAAGGTTGAATTTTGAAAATCTTAGGATTTAGTGTGAAAATGAGATTTTGGAAATTTAAGATTTGATATAGAAAATAGTTTTGGAAACCTATGATTTGAGGTAGAATAGAAAGTCATGATTTTAAAAAATGAACTAGGGTTTCCTAATCATGGATTCTAGGGTTTGACTTGAACTCCAAGACAAAGAGTTTTTGAAAAGTAGATCTTCGAAAAGAGATTTTAAGAAATAGATTTTTGAAAAGAGTTTTTAGAAAGTTAATTTACAAAACTATTTGGAAAGAGATTTGAATATGGACTTTTGCAAGCCTCATGAATATCTCACTTTCCTAAGACGATTCTAATCATGAAAAAGTTAGAACCATTTTAGGGTAGTGATTTTGAAAGCAATAAGAATTTGAAATATGAACCATAATAATCACATTAAATATCACACCTTTCTAAAATGATCCTAACCATGGAATGCCTACAATTATCTTAAGATTGTGGTTTTGATAAACATAATTTAGGGTTTACACCTAAAAATTTGGATCTTGATAGTCACATTAAATATAACACTTTCCTAAAACAACCTTAACCATGTAATGGCTAGTATCATCCTAAGAGTGTGATTTTGAAAACAAGTTTGAAAGAAGGAGATTTTGAATGCAAGTTTTGAAAGAAAACTTTGATGTGAGTTTGAAAACAACTTTGATGCAAGTTTGAAAACAACTTTGAATGCAACTTTTGAATGGATGTATGAATATTGTCGCGTCCCAAAAGCTCTCTTCACTCAAGAAAAAGTACGGTACTCTCTCGTTAAAACTCATCCTCCTAGAAGGATGAGTGCGACTAGGTTTGATCTTGAAATTGATTTGAATAAGGGCTTTTAGAAGTTTAGAGGGATTTGAAATAGAAATCTTGAATTGATAGAAACTTTTGAAAAGGGAACCTGAGTTGAAATAAAGGTTATGACCGCACCATTCTTGGTTGCCTATGTATCTCATTTAGCGAGAATTAGGTTATTCAATGTTCGAGTAAGGGCCCGATAGAAAAGAGGCACATTAAGGCAATTAGAAAGTTTTGAAGACACTTTGAAGTCTTTGGAAAGGTTTGAAGACACTTTTTGGTCTTTGAAAAAAGAGAACTTGAGAGTTTAGAAAAGTGCTTTTGAAATAGGACTTGGGATGTTTGAAATGTTTTTGAAATTGGAATTGAAGATGATTTTAAATGTTTTTAGAAATAGGCTTAAGGGAGTTTTGAAACAACTCAATGGAGTTTTGTAAAGGTCTTAGAATAGCTCAAGGGAGTTTTAAAAATGTTTTGAAGTCTTGTTTTGCAAACTTTGGAGATAGAGTTTGGATTGGAAATGCTCTTGTGAACTTGTTTTCAGAAAGCTTTTGAAAGTAGTTTTTTGAATACCTTATGAAGGGCATGTTTAATGTTTTATCACCCTTCTGAATTTAGTCATTGAAGAACAAAACTCCTTTAGGGTTATGAGTTTTGAAAACATGTTTGGAAAATGGGCTAGATACTTCCTTTTGGTTTTTAAAACTTTAAAGTTATAGAACCTTTCTTGAAAATCTCATTTATACTTGAACAATCCTAACCATGGAAAGACTAGAGTTGCTTTAAGAATATGATTGAAAATTATTTTTCAAAAGAGCTTTTAAAAACACTTAGGGTTTTGGAACCCTAATATAGACAATCTTCAAGGTTGTATTTCAATGTATCACCTTCCCTTGGAATCCCTAACCATAAAAGGGTAGGGACACTATAGGGTTGTGAGTTTTTGAAAACATTTTGAAAATGGTTTTTGAAAAATGTTAAGTGCCTAGCCATTTTAGTTGAGACAACTTTAAGGGAACTTCTTGGAAACATTTTTTAAGATAGAGTATGGAAGATGGGAGTTTAAAATAGAGAGTAGCCTATGTAGGCTAGGAGGGAGAAGAGAAGAGTGGGAATGGCAAAATATAAAAGAGAATACTACCTTTATCTTTAAAGCACTTTCAAGCTTCGTGGGTGACTTATCTTGAACTTGAATGGCCTTAGGGAGGTTTGAATGGGCTTAAAATGGCTTTTCTAAGGCATTGGAAGCTTTGTAGGTGGAGTGTATGGGCTAGAGAGAGGTTGAATCTAACTTAGATGCTTGGAAGGTGAGGTGTATATAGAATTTCGAAGTTCAGAGGCTATTTTTTGTAGAGCTTCGCTACTGTTTTCGATTTTGGAATATGTAGAGGGGGAGGCATGTATTTATTGTCAAACAGGTGTGAGCATGCGCCTGGGGCACTGTTCCATTGCTTGAATGCCACGTGGCATACTATGTACTGACTTAACTTGGGGAGTAAGCAAAGTTTTGATCGATCTAATCACAATCTGGGTGCATGTAGTATACACTTAGTCTTGGGAATTTTTACGTTGACTTTGCTTTAATAATTGTGTAATCTGGGAAAGATTCGAGAAAATCGGTTGCATCCATAATGTTCTCCTACTATTTCTCAAGGACCGGGAATTTTTAAGGAGCCTGAAAAGTGTCCGAAAGAGTAATATACCGTCTCGAGAAGCATGTACAAAAAAAACATTTTTGCGAAGCGTCTATGATACACTCCGTGAATGTTCAAAAGTAGCAGTTTTTGGGCCACGTGATCTAGGCCTTCGGCGATCTTTTCGATTGGATTGTATCGATGGGAAGTGCTTTGGAAATACTTTTAAAAATTTTCTAATTTATGCATTTCTCAAGTCGTTTGATAGTGCGTTATAATAAGGGAATTGAAGGAAAAGACAATCTTGGCGGAGCATCTGTGAGACACTACAAAGGTTACTGAAAGTGACAATTTTTTAGCCATACGATCGGGGGCCTCAGGAAGTGATCTTTTCTATAAGACCATATTGATAGAAACACCTAAGGATAGGCTTTTCAGAATTTCTTGATTTACACATTTATCAAGTCATTTTGACGGTGCGTTATAATCCGAGAATCGGGAGGAAAAAATAACCCTAGCAAAGCGTCTATAAGACGCTCCATGGGACTTTTGTCGACTTCGAAGTGTTTACAGTCACAAGACTCACCTTAGATTGAATAAGGGTGTGTGATAGGATCTGCTGGTTTGGTACCTATAGTCGATGTGGTTTCAGGGCGCGCTCAGGCTACTAGGGGTAAAATGGTTATTTTGACTAGAATATGTCGAAAAGGGTCAGGATGGATTGGAGTGGCATATTACGCATGCCGGACTACTCGGGGATGGTTCTGGAAGATGTTTTCATTGTTTAATGGGATTTGTATTGTGCTGGGTGCCTGGGGGTATAATGGTCATTTTGATCAAAGTTGACCGAAACGGGACCAGAGTTGGACAGGATGGCATATTGAGTATGCCTAACTATCTAGGAACACTTTGAAAAGGTGAACTTAACTTCTTAAGGGATTTTAAACTTTTTCAAAGACGTGCCTAGAGGCTCAAGGGGCAGGTTTGGTCATTTTTCACTAAGTTAGGCTAGCAGGCGCCAATGTTGACCTAGGTGTTGGTTCTTGAAAACACTCGGTCTCGAAAAGCTACCTATGTAGTGTTGGTCCCTAAGACCGCCCGGTCTCAAAGAGCTACCTGTAGGGTGGTGTTGGTTCCTAAGATTGCTCAATCTCAGAAAGCTAACTGTAGGGTGGTGTTGGTTCTCGAGATCGCCTGGTCTCGAAGAACTACCAAATGATGGACATTCTACATTGGTGGGTTAATAGGCGCCAAAAGTGAACCGTCTGGAATTTGATAAGGTGTTAGTCCTCTAGATCGCCTAAGCTCGGGAAACTACATGGATGGTGGTGTTGGTTCCTGAGGCTGCCCAGTCTCAGAAAGCTATTTGGATGGCGTTGGTTCCCAAGACCGCCCAGTCTTGAAAAGCTGCATGGATAACGTTGGTTTCCGATACCGCCTAGTCTCTAAAAGCTAGATAGAGTGCCTAAGGGTATTATGGTCTTTTTAGCTTCAATTGGGCTTTACGGGCTTGGGAAGTGACCAATTGATTGGTTTGGAGTTTTAAAAGAGCTGGCTTGGGCTCGCATGTGTTGTGATGTTTGAAACTGGATCCGATCGAGCCAGAGATTGCTGAGCTGGAAAAAATAAGGTGCTTACAAATATGATATGCATAATACAATAAGGTCGTGAACATACAAGGTTAGGTTTTACCACATAATCAAGGGGGCGGAACCTACACCATCACAGGTTGAATTTAAAGAAAACCCCAAGCACAATGACCTTTAACAATTCTTCAAAAGCATAAATCGAGGAGTCCTTTGTTTCAAGCATGCAAAAAAGGGAGGTAAAAGATAGGGATTAAAATAGAAGAAAACCTAAGTGGGTTAGGAGGGAGAAGAGAGAAGGGGGATTACATAAACATAAATAGAAAACCAATCTCGTATTCTTCTTACTTTGTTCGCTTCGTATGCTTTGCTTTTCTTGAATCTTGAGAGCTTTAAAGTTGCAGCACTTGAGTCTTCAATGGATATTTGGAGGCTTGTATTTGAGTGTATACGGTGTATAGAGGCTAGGGTTTGAGTGTATGAAGGTTAGGTTTTGAAGAGGCTTGAGAGAATTGGGGTTTTAGAGAGATTTTGAGCTCTATTTTAGAGAGATAGAGTTTTTGGAATGAATTTGCAGACCCTTTTACGTAGGGGAGGATCTATATTTACAGGCAATCAAAATAACCTTGGCACTTATTGTAGTAGCGCTAAGGCAAAAATTTCAATAGCGCCACTAGGAGTGGTGTAAGGCTATTTATTTGCTTGACGTCACTAGTAGTGGTGCCAACCACTTAGAAAAGTTTTTACAGTGGCAAGAAATATATCTTTCAACCCTTGGGATGCAAGGTAGAAAATTTGGGCACTTGTCCCAGTGACTACCTATAATTTTTGGGTTGGCTTTACTAAGAGCAACTATGGAAAGTCCGGATATGATCTGGAAGGCCGGAGATGGATAGGAACACTTGAAAGAGTGTTTTAGAGGTAACTGGCTTGAGAAATAATGCTAGAATAGTTGAAAATGTTGACCAACCTGCTAGGGGCAAAAAGATCATTTGAACTGAAAAAACATCAGAATGGACTTAGAGTGACCCGTGAGAAGGCTTGAAGATTGGAAATACTATTGAGAGTGTTCCAAGGGGTTTCCGGTTTGACACCCAGAGCTGGTGTGGTTGGAAAAGACGATCGGCCCGCTAGGGGCAAAACGGTCATTTTGCACCGATCTTGCCCAAATAGACTCGAAATGATCTAGAAAGGTGTTGAAAGATTGAGAATACTAGTAGAAGCATCCTTAGGAGATAATCGATTTGATACCCAGAGCTGGTGTGGTTTCCGGAGGCAATCAGATGCCTAGGGGCAAAATGGTTATTTTGATCAAATGCTCTCGGAATTGATCCAAAAGCGAGTGGAAGGCACTTGAACATTATGGATTATCTTAAGGATAATTTTGAAAAGGTGAACTTACTGCTCTGAGGACTTAGATACTTTTTGGAGAAGCATGCCGGAGAGGCCTAAGGAGTAGTTTAGTCATTTTTCACCAAAGTGGGCTAGTAGGCATTGGTGTTGATTTAGGTTTGAGTGTTTCCAACACTCTAATTGTGTGTGACGAGTTGGTTTCTAAAGGTATTCTGTCCTTCGGTAAACATGTCACGGCTAATAAGCGTGTTCAGTCCCGTGACATAAGGGTTTTGTTGACAATTTTCAATGTCGACCTTTTTGCGAGTGTTTTCACTACTTTGATGGTTGCGATGTTTGTGAGTGCTTCCGTCACTCTGATGGTGTGCATTCATTTTGGAGATTGCCTAATCTCAAAAAGCTGCTGGATGGTCTTATCAGCTGAGGAATCAATTTTCTCAAAAGATGTACCAAATTACAGTCATTTTACATTGATGGGCCAACAGGTACCAGAAGTGAACCGTTCTACCATCTCGAGGACTTGGGTTTTGTCCTGGTCGACACGTTTGAAAGGACTTACCATTTCGAGGGGTTTTCTCAATAAACGTGCTAGACTGGATGGACTTACTATTTAAGGGATCAACTTTCTTCAAAGACATGTCAGTTTGAGTTTGACTGGTCTGGATTGGAATTGTAACTGGAATTGAAGTTGAACTAGGGACTTACTGTCTTTAAGATGACGTGCCAACTGGAATTGGACCGAGCAATGCTCCAAGAGCATTTTGGTTATTTTGCCTCAATTGGGCTCAGCGGGCCCGCAAAGGGATTGATTGACTAGATTGAGTGTGGAAAACTAGTTTGGACTTGAATGTGTAGGTGTCATTTTGAATGTGAGTCCAGTCGGAACGGAGATTGCTGAGCAGGCAAAAATTGGGTGATTATAATGGAGATTTCTGTTCTTGAGGTTCATTTTCTTCTTTAGGAATTATAGAAATAATGTCCTATCTCTTCAGAAAATTGCTATTCAAGAGTTCATGCTTTTGGAAGTTTAGATATTATGGTTTTTTCAGGAACACTAATTTGCTCATTTGGTTATGCTTTTCACTTTTTGAAAGTTGTGACATTTGCACCGATAGGTCTCCCATGCTTCAAGCGCTTTGAAATTATATACTACTATATTAACAAAATTTTCTTCAAGGACATCAATATGTGCTAGAGTATTAGCAAATGGTATCGATATGATTTGATTATCGTCTTTGTGTCGGTGAATGTTTCAGGCAATTTTGTAATCATCTACAAGTAAAGAATTTTGTAAATCCAAGAATTAAAATGAGACAATTTATAACATTTCAATTGATCTCATGTTACGTCTTATCTTTCCCTAATGGTAGGAAAACTAACTCATTAAAATAACTATCCACAAAATATGAGAGAAAACAATAAATAAAAATGTAACCATTGTATATATATATGCATAAATGAGAGATATATTAGTCTCACAGAGTAAACAAATAATGGTTTGGAAAAATAAATCTTCTAGTTCTTTAGCAAATATCTATAGGAGTTTTCAATGATTGGACGCATTGTTGTTGATTCTAGATGACCAAGACTATCATGCCAAAGTTTCTTTTAGAGTAAAAGCAGTTTTGGTGCAACACTTTACGTGTTTCACCTTAGGTATATCACTTCAGGTGGTTTCATAATATAAAAATCTTTTGAGTCAAAAACACTTCTAATGTATCACTTCAAGTAATCCCATAACTTGTATAGTTGTATAACATATAACCCAGAAAAAAGCAGCAAATTTATCCATTATATGCTTCTCGCATGTAAGATTTGAACAAATTTATTGTACTTCTAGTAGAATATAATGCATCATCAATATAAATTTTTATTCCTCTTGACCACATTATGTTAGCTCTTTTAGAGCTTAGCTCATCTAGAGCCTTCAATCAATTTTGTAATGCATGATATTGTTTTAACATTAATTTCAATTAATGTTAAGTTTATGACATATCAAAGAATTGTGTGCATTCTAGTAATGTTTGCTAAACATATATCGTCCCCATTCATATTTGTGATAATTAAAACATTGGTATGATCTATGCCTTCATATGCAAGATATATATAATATTTTATTGTCAAAATATTTCTACCATAGAAATTTATTGAATATTTAATCATCATACTATAGATACGTGACCAATGAAACATCTTCATAATTCTTGGAAGGTTTATTTAGCAAACATTTTTCTATTTTATTTTTTTTCACATTATTTCACTTCTAATGGCATTTACAACTTTCAGGGTATCTCTATAATCTTAAAGATTATTACATTGCAATCACATCTGCAACAATGTCCATGACTATCAAATAAAATTACATTTACTTTAGGGAATGATATAATATTGGTCAAGTGTATTAGCTAATTATAGCACTCAATTTAGTGAGCTGCACTACGCTGGATCTATATCATTTAGTCATCACTTCAGGGATTGATACATATTATAAAATCACATTCTTCTTGAGTCTTGCTTAACATGCGAGTAAAATCTAAAAGAATAAATAAACAAAACCAATTAATGATCTCATATTGCTCCTGCAGGAGCACGTTCGAGGCACAAAATATGAAATATGTTTTCATAATATATCTTCGTCAGGAATATTTTCTCTAAATAGTTGTGGACAGATTTGAATAGTAAAAACTATACTCATTACCACTTGTAAAATATTGCAACTACAGGTGCATTAAATTGCAACCTTGCAACTTCAGGTACATGAAATCATTACCTTAAAACTTTAGGTGCATTCAACCATAATGTTGTAACTCCAAGTGCATTTACTAATAATCTTGCAACTCTAGATGCAATTAATCATAATAAGTTTTAAAAAAATACGATCTTCTGTCACTCGTATTTTTCTTTATAGAAAAATTTGATGACAATACTATGCTAAAAATAGGTAGTGGCCATAATAAGCATAGTTAAATAATAGTAGCAACATAAAGTAAAATAATGGCAGGTGGCAAGCTAACCTTATAGAGTAACAATAATTAAATAAACTATTTGCATGCTTTAATAAGCATTCTACAAAAATTAATTGTATTTTCAAAATCCATTACTTTTGAATGGCTTTTGATATAAAAATGTAAAAGAATACATTTAATAAAATACAATTGCAATAATATGATCTGATAAGCATAAGTTAATGATCATGTAAAAACTCTACCAAACATATTTATGTTAGATGGGTATTATGATAAATGAAAACAAACTCATGAAAAGAGAACCGACAGAATTTTAAAAAGTACTATACAACACACTATTCATTCAATGTTGTTTATTATATAATTACTGTACAATCACCATTCATTAATAGTAAAATCACTGTTCATGAATAATAATTATACTATTCATCTCAATATTTATCAATTATAAATTGCAATAGTACTGTTGATGAATAATATTAATCACTATACAATTCATCCGGCACATATACTATCACTATTTTGATAATTTTTCTTCGAATTTAAATTGTCTATAACTTTCAATCTAGACATCAAAATATAATCATGTCACATGTCTATGGAAAACTATTGAAATAAGGATTCCAAATCTATAAATATCATAGGCCAAAAATTCAAGATTTGTGAGAAAAAAACCAACAAAGTTTTGAATTGTCAAATTTCTTCTTTAGATTTACGTTAAACATGAATGAGTTTTTGTTGAGTCAAGGTTGATCTCTATGTTGATTTTGATGATAACAAAACCATGTAGTTCTTATCTAATGATTTTAATTGAGTGTGTAGATCAGAATAATTTGATAATAAGGAAATGATTAAGCTTATTAGTATCCAACAAAAAGATTACTTGGGTAATCTTATTTTTGAATATATAGAATATGCTCAAGAAGTTCAACAAGTATTGAAAAGAAGGATGCAAGCTGTAGAATTTTATAATGGTGATTTGTTGACTTTGTGAAAACATGAAGATTGATAGAAGAGCAAGAAGATTGATGGAGGAAGGTTAATTCCGTTTCAAAGAACCTAAAGATCTTGTGAGGATTTAAGAAGTTATTCAAAGAATCAAAGCACTCAAGCAAGATCATTTGAAGTATTTTAAGATGATTGGGAATCAATTCTTCAAGATTGAAATGTAGACCGAAGTGCATACACTTGTGTAGATGGTTGACACCCTGAGCCTTAATGCAAGAACTCTCTTAAAGATCTGGAAGAAATTGCCAACACTCTATCTGATTGTTGACACCTGATTGAAGTGCAAACATGAATGCTGACACCATGACTAGTCAGTAAAATAGAAGACCTTGTCAGCACATTATAAAAGTACCGACACTGTAAAGGGCACATGAGAAGGTTATGAAAGATCAAGTCAAAGTTATTAGTGTCAGAACCTCAATAAGATTAGTGACACCGGAAGAAGAGATTAAGTTTGGATATGCATGTGATTGATAATATCCATAGACAACTTATTTCACAATGAAGACCTTCGATCCTCATGGTTATATCCTAAAGTAGTATGTAGCTTGAACATGCTATACTATCTTTGTAGCATTATGAAGGAAGCTTAAAAGAAAAGTCTATCAAGATTGATGACACTACAACAGATTGGTGAAACTTGATGATTTGACAAAGTGAAAGACTTCACCAGCACAAGAAGATTTCTTATGCCACAATCGATTGGTAGACAAAGAAATACCAAGGGCTAAAATGTGAAATTCAAAAAGCTATCAAGGAAGCCAGAAAAGGCTTAGACATATTTCAATCATTAAAGACTAATTTACAGAATGAATGAAAAATGTTTAATGGAGAACAACAACTGAAGCAGAGAACCAAATTGCCGACACTAACCAAGATTGCTGATAATCTTGTGAAAGAGCAAAATGGAAAAAGAAGCAGAAAGGCAGATTGGTCGCACAAGATAAAGATTAGTGACAATCTTGTTGAAGATCAACATTCAAAGAAGTGGCAAGTTAGGATTGGCAGCACCAGCAGAAGATTGCTGACAATCTCGGTCAAAGCCACATTGAAAGAAGGAGGAAGCTAGGTTTGCAGTACCAGCAAAAGATTGCTGACAATCTTAATGATGTTGGGAATTCGCTCCAATGATTTAAGTCTGTCTTATGCGCCTACATTGTTAGTGCGCTTCCAACGGCCCTAACGACTAGTTTCTGTGGAAGGCTATATATATATATGGGTTCAAACTCATATATGGGCATGGGAGAATGATCTAAAAGTGTCAAAATCAAAAAATCCTAAATATTTCTTATTGCACTGCAACTGCTACAGTCTAAAAGAAAGCATTGAGCTTAAATCTGTTAGAGTTTATCCTTTGTAACAAATCCCTATATTTAAGTTGGGTGAGGTTGCAAACCTTGTGTGCTTGAGTGTAGTTTAGGTAATACACTTGTAAGATTGAGTGATCTTAGAAAACATCACTTGGAATTGAGAGTTTGGTGTAAATTCTTGTATAAGAGTGAGCTGGGCACTTAGAGCAAAACTAGCAGTTGTGTAAGGGGCTTTATATAGTGGAATACCTTCATGAGGATAGAGGAAGAGAGGACGTAGGCAAGGTTGGCAGAACCTCTATAAAATCTGTGTTTCACACTCTTTATTTTTTGCTCTATTTTCATTCATTACATATTCATAAGCTGCTTGCATATATATCTTGTATTGTGGTTATTGTTCTATTGGTGTATTTTGTTAATCTTTGATTATTGATTAAAGTTCTAAAAATCTAATCCACCCCCCCCCCCTCTCTCAGTTAGCTATTACAGGTCAACAATTGGTATCGGAGCAGGTTCTCATTATTAGGCTTTATATAGAGTAAAAGGTCAATGGCAACTAGTTTTGGAACTGCCCTTTCGAAAGGTCAATCTACTAGTAGACCACCTTTGTTCAATGGAACAAATTATAGCTATTGAAAAAATAGAATGAAGATTTACATACAATCTGTTGATTATGAAATCTGGAAAATCATTGTGTGTGGACCCAAGGTCCCTACGAAAATAGTTGAGAATGTGCTAATTATCAAACTAGAAAATAAATGGGGTAAATATGATTTCAAACTTATGCAGCTGAATGCTAAAGTTATAAACTTGTTGTATTGTGCAATAGATGTTGTTGAATTTGATAGAATATCTGCTTGTGAATCATCAAAAGAAATTTGGACAGCTTGCCCTTGAAAGAACTACTTGGTTCACTCATGACAAATGAGCTGACACGTAGCCAAGATGCTCAAGAAGAAGATGATCAGAAAAAGAAGAGAGTCATTACTTTCAAATCCATAAGTTTATAAAATGGTCAAGGAATGATGAAGAGAAGGATGAAGAACTTGACTTGATTACCAGAAAATGCAAAAGGAAAAAATAGAGAAGAAGAAGAAAACCATAACCACAGAGAGAATCAAGCAAAATTGACAGCACCATTATCTACTTCAAATGTAACAAGCTTGGACATTTCAAACTTGAATGTTCTCAACTCAAAAGAGAAGAAAAAGGAGCAAAAAAACTGTAGCAGTGGCAGCAATTCTGAGTAGTAGTGAATATTCAAGTTTAGATGATAAATCTGTCATTGAAGAAATAGCTAGCCTCTACTTAATGGTTCAAGAAGAAGAAAATGAGGTATTTACTTCTAAATTTACATTCGATGAACTTCAATATGTATTTCATGATTTAATGAATGAATTCAGAAAATTAGGAGCAAAGAATTGTCTTTTAAAGAAAACGATTTCTACCTCGTCCAAAGAAAAAGAAACTATAGTTTCGGAAAATGATTTGTTGAATAAAGAAAATATTTCTTTGAAACAAAAGGTCAAGGATTTGAATAATTCTTTAGAAAGATTTGTAAAAGATAGAGAAAACCTTGACAGAGTTTTGGGAAATCAAAGGTGTACATTTGAAAAGGGTGGAATAGGTTACAATTCTTTTGAAAAGAAGTCTTACAAAAATATCTTTGCACCACAAAAGTTTTCAAAAATAAAATGCTTTTATTGTCGTAAGAATGAACATTATGCCAATCAATGGTAGTTGAGAAAACTAGTCAACAAAAATGTCAAGAAAACATGGATTCCTAAAGGAATTATTGATACTAACCCCCAAGGACCCAATATGATGTGCGTACCAAAGAACAAAACTTGAATTGTTTTCATTGTAGGTTTGCCTAAATCCAATATGAATTCAAGAAGGATTGTTAGTATCTAGACAATGGGTTTTCAAGGCATATGACTGGAGAGGAAAATTAGTTTTCATCTCTCTCACCCAAAAATGGATGATATTTGGTGATAACAGTAAAAGAAAAATTATTGGCATTGGAAGCATTAGTGTTTCTCTTTGTTATTCTCTGCATAATAAAGCTTTCAGAGTCTTAACCAAAAAACCTTAGTGGTTAAAGAATCTATCCATGTCAAGTCTATCTCTCTTGCAAGCAGTCGCATCCCGATTTTTGAACCAAGTCCTTTCGGCTATGGAAAAAAGCACGGTGTTTTCTTATTAGAATTCATCCTCATAGAAGGACGAGTGCGACTAGGTTTGAATTTGAAAAATTGATTTGATTTAAGGGCTTTTTCAAAAAGATGGGAGTTGCCACCTAACTTGATTAAGGTGAGTTAGGTCACCTAAAACTAAGTATAATTCGAAGATTAAATTTAGAGTTTTTGAAAAAGGTTTTGAAAAACTTCCTCAAGAGAGGGTTTTTAAGAAAATAGATTATTTGGCAACCTTTGGAAAGTTTTTAGCCTTTTTTGAAAAATAACTCCATTTTGGTCTTTTGAAAATAGAAATCTATGGTTTGAGAGTTGGTCACATGTAGGGAAGATATCCTAAAATCATTACCCTACCCCGCCCTTTTGGTACCTATATGTCTAATCACCCTTAATTCACTCACTTGATTAACCAGTTACTAGTATCCACTTATATCTACTTTAGAATTTTGAAAATGGGTTGGGTCATCACTTTTTGGATGAATGATGCATGATGCAAGTTTTGAGAAAAATATTTGAAAACATGAAGGTTTTGAAGGGATTCGAAATAAAAATCTTGAATTATTAGAAAATTTTGAAAAGGGGACTTGAGTTGAAGTAAGGGTTATGACCGTACCATTTTAGGTTGCTTACATATCTCATTTGGCGAATGTAAGCACCCCATTTTTGACCGTTCGGCAGTCTACACTCCGTCCAAACTTGTTTTCAAGTCATTGTGGGCATATTCCTATCGAAACCAAATTTTTAAGTCCAAATCCCGTCTGTCCATCGCCTCGCGGGCCCACCAAGCCCAAATAGAGGCAAAATATCCAAAATGCCCTTAGGGGCATTGTCCTTTCTTATTCCAATTCCAATCCAACTCTCGAGACAGTTTATTCCTCGAGACGGTTCCAATCCAGGCACGTCTTTTCGGAGACGGTAAGACCCCTTTCCAATCCCTCTCTCGAGACAATTAATTCCTTGAGACGGTTCCAACCCAGGCACGTCTTCTCGGAGACAGTAAGACCCCTTTCCAATCCCACTCTCGAGACAGTTTATTCCTCAAGATGGTTCTAACCTAGGCGCGTCTTTTCGGAGCCGATAAGTCCCCTTTCCAATCCCACTCTCGAGACAGTTTATTCCTTGAGACGGTTCCAATCCAGGCACATCTTTTCGAAGACGATAAGTCCCCTTTCCAATCCCACTCTCGAGACAATTTATTCCTCAAGACGATTCCAACCCAGGCACGTCTTTTCGAAGACGGTAAGACCCCTTTCCAATCCCTCTCTCGAGACAGTTTATTCCTTGAGACGGTTCCAACTCAAGCACGTCTCTTCAGAGACGATAAGTCCCATTTCCAATCCCTCTCTCGAGACAGTTTATTCCTTGAGACGGTTCCAACTCAAGCACGTCTCTTCAGAGACGATAAGTCCCATTTCCAATCCCTCTCTCGAGACAGTTTATTCCTCAAGACGGTCCGAGTAGCGAAACTACTTACAAAACCGTTAGAGTAGCAGAAATACTCACAAATAGGTCGATATAGGGAATTGCCAACAAACCCCTATGTCACGCTAACCACCGTTAGAGTGGCAAAAACACTCAAAACCCAGGTCAACACCAGTGTCTATTAGCTAACTTCGGTGAAAAATGACCAAACTGCCCTTTGGACCTTTTCCGAGACTTTTCGATCAAGATGACCATTTTGCCCCTAGGCATTCGAATGCCCCGAGAACCACACCGGCTCTGGGTATCAAACTGGTAACCCTCTGAGATTGCTTTTTATATTACTCTCAACCTTCCTTTATCTTTTCGGATCATTCCGAGTCAGTTCCGACCAACCCGATACAAAATGACTGTTTTACCCCTGGTGGGCCGGTCTCCTTTTTCGACCACACCGGCTCTGGGTATCAAACCGGTAACCTCCTAAGACTACTTTTTATAGTGTTCTCAACCTCCTTTTACCTTTCCGGATCATTCTAAGTCAGTTCCGGCCAACCTGGTGCGAAATGACCGTTTGCCCCTAGTGGGCCGGTCTCCTTTTCCGACCATGCCGGCTCTGGAAATCAAATTGGCAACCTCTGGGAACATTCTGAATAATGTTTCCAGATCCCAAGTCTTCTTCTGGGACAGTTCGAGTTTGTCCCAGCAGTTTCCCGGTCCGATTGACCGTTTTGCCCCTAAAGGCCCAGTCAACCTTTCCGACACATCCTATCCTCACTTTTCAAGTCAAATACCTCCAAGACACTATTTTAAGTGTTCCTGCTCTTTTCTAGCCTTCCGGGTCATTCCCGGCTCCTTCAAATCATTTCCAAACTTTCCGGAGCCACTCCTAGTGAAGCCAGGCTAAAAATTGCATGGTAGTCACTAGTACAGGCTCCCAAATCTAGTCAAAGATACGTTGCTTGCCGACCTTAAACATTTCCTAAATGGATGGCGCCACTAGTAGTGGTGCCAAGCCAAAAAATGGCCTGGCGCCGCTGCTAGTGGCGCCAGTGTAAACTTTGGCCTAGCGCCACTGCAACAGGCTCCAGTGTTGTCCAACCTCTATAAATACAGAGCCTCATTCAACGTGAAAAGGGTCCGCAAACTCAGTCCAAAAATCATATATTTCGATATACAGAGCTCAAGCACCTCCAAAACCCTAGCTTCCCTAGGTTTTTCAAACCCTAGCCTCCCTACACAAACCCTAGCCTCCTATACACTTATACACTCCCCCATACACTCATACACTAGCCTTCAACCCTCCTTTGAAGACTTGAAGAGCTGCCATCTAAAGCTTGAAGACAACTCTTGAAGATTGAAAACGAAGATCAAGACGAAGACTGAAGATCGAAGAAAGCAAGGCGCGAAAAATAAACAAGACATACGGTAGGCTCCCTATTTAAATTTCCGCACTTCTCCCCTCTCTCTCCTCTCTCCTAACCCACTTGGATTTTCTCTATTGTGATCCCCCATCTCTTTCCCCCCTTTCTTTGCATGCTTGAAACAAGGGGATTCCCAGTCCATGTGTAGGATTGGGCTATTGGAAAGTCACTGTGTCGGAGCTTTCTTCTAGTCTAAACAGAGACCACGTGGGTTCGGCCCCCTTGATTATGTGGTGAAGCCTTAGCCTTGTATGTTCACGACCCCAAATTGCATTGTGCATATCATAGTCTTGCATCCTCCAAAATTCGTTTTCAAACTCATTTTCAAAACCGTTTTCAAACTTTTTTTCAAAATTGTATCAAAATTTTTTTTTCAAAAATTTGTTTTCAAAATCACAATCCTAGGGTGATTCTAGCTTTTCCATGGCTAGGATTGCTTTAGGAAAGTGTTATATTTAAAGTGACTTTTATGGTCCATATGTTCAACTCTTGTTGTTTTCAAAACCGCTTTCCTAAAGTGGTTCTAGCCCTTTTATGGTTAGAATTGCTTTAGGACAGTGAGATGTTTTTACACCTTCCAAAAAAGCTCTCTTTTCAAAAACCCCCTCCTAAAATCTATTTTTCAAAACTCCCTTTTTCAACTCCTTTCCAAAATCCTCTCCCCAAAATCCACTTTCTAAAAACGTTCCCCAAAAATCTTTCCAAAAACTCTCTTTAACAATCTTCTACCAAAAACCTTCCTAGAAAAACTCTCTCCAAAAATCTTTCCAAAAACTCTCTTTCCAAAATCTTCCTTCTAGAAATTCCCTTCTAGGATTTTCCTTCTAAAATCTACGTTTCCAAAAACGCACTTTTCAAAACTCCTTTTCTTTAAAATCTTTTTCCAAAAACTTTATCTTCAAATTCACTTTCCAAAAACTCTTCCCTAGGATTTCCTTCTAGAAAACCTTCGTTTCCAAAAACACAGTTTCCAAAAATCCTCTTTCCTTAGAGCCTAAGTCAAGCCCTAAAACCCACAATTAGTAAACCCTAATCTTCTTCCCAAAAACATGGTTTTCAAACTTTGCCCCAAACCTAGGTTTCCAAAACCTCTTGTTTTCACATCCAAACTATACACATTTCCAAAACCTATTTTCTACGTCGAAACTATAATTTTCCAATTCTAGGGTTTCTAGAAACTCCCTTTCCAAATCCTTGCCAAATCCTATCTTCCCTTTAGGAAACCAAATCAAATCTACCCGTTTAGGAAACTAGATCTCGTCCTCCGTTTTTAGAAACAAAATCCAACATTTCTCTTTTAGGGAACCAAATTCAACCCCTTCCTAATCCAAATATTTCCTAATTCAACTTCTTCCTAAACTTCTTCTCCTTTCCTAAATCTTAAGTTTCCAAAACTTGCACATAAATATTTTTCCTAAATTTTAAAACTCAACTTTCAAATCTTTCCTAATTCAATCCTTTCCTAATCCTGCTCTCTTTTCAGACCTTAACTTTTCAAACCTAAGTTTTCAAACTTTCCCTAGATTCAAACCTTTCCTAATTTGAAGATTTTCTAAAACTCAAACTCTAAAACCCTCCAAATCTTAAACTTTTCAAATTTCAAATCTTTCCAAATTCAAAGCTTTCCAAGTTCAAAACTTTCTTAAGTTAAGACTTTCACAATCTAAAAACTTTCTAAATTCTAAACTTTCCTAAACTTCAAATCTTTCCAAATCTAAAATTTTCTAAACTCAAAACATTCTTACTTTCAAAACTTTCTTGTTTTCTAAACTTTTCCACTTTCAAAACTTCCCTTTTTCAAAACATTCCAAAATTCAAAACTTCCTTCACTTGAAACTTTCCAAATTCTAAACCTTTCTTAATCTAAACTTTTCCTAATTCAAAACATTTCTAAATTCAATACTTTCCTATTTCCAAACTTTCCTCAAATGAAAACTTTTCAAATTCAATACTTCCCTAAGTTAAAACTTTCCTAATTTCAAAACTTTCCAAAAATGAAACTTTCCTAATTCGAAACTTTCCTAAATCGGACCTTTCCTAATTCGAACCTTTTCTAAATCCAATCTTTCTTAAACTCTTAAGTCTTTCCTAAGTCTCATCTTTCTTAAGTCTAGGCTTCTTAAACATTCTCTTTCCAAAACAAGTCCAAATCTATCTTTTCAAATCAAAGTCTAATCTTCTCAATTTCAATTTCCAATCTCCTCTTCTAATCTCAAATCAAATCCAATTTTCAATTCAATTTCCAATTCAATCAACTCTTCTATTTTCAATTGGACTCCAGTTTGAACTACGACTGACCTGATTTTCCCAAAGGGATACATAGGCAACCTTCATAGGTGCGGTCACAGCACTTTTCAAACTTTCAATTCCACCCTCATGGGTGCGGTCTCCACATTTTCAAATCTCAAATTCCAATCTACTTTCAAAATTCCAATTTCAAAATTTCTATTTTCAAATTTCTACTTTCAATTTTCAAACTTTCCAATTTCAATTCCATCTCTTCAAATCTATTTTCAAATCAAATCAATTTCAAATCAATTTCTTTTCAAATCTATTTTTCAATTCTCTTAACTTGCACTTGCATATCATGCATCATGTTAGTTTCTTTTCAAGCATTGTTTTTCAAAGTGGATAGGATTGGCCAGTAGTTAGTTGAAGACTCTCATAGGTGAATCTAGGGTAGATTGACATGTAGGTACCGAAAAGGCGGGGTAGGGTGATGGCTTAGTGCGTCTTCCCTACACGTAACCAACCTCCGAACCTAGATCACTAATTTCAAAGACCAAAAGGAGTTATTTTTCAAAAAGGGCTAAATGTTTTCCAAAGGTTGCCAAACAACCTGTTTTTCTTAAAAACCCTCTCTTGAGATATTTTCAAAATCGTTTTCCAAAAACTCTAAGTGTAGTCTCTAGATTATTCTTAGTTTTTAGGTGACCTAACTCACCTTAATCAAGTTAGGTGGTGACTCCGAATCTTTTTCAAAAGCCCTTTATTCAAACCAATCTTTCAATTCAAACCTAGTCGCACTCATTCTTCTAGGAGGGTGAGTTCTAACGAGAGAGTACAACATTTTTCCCGCTTGTGTGAGTATTCCTCGAGTGCGAAAAATCTGGGCGCGACAGTGAGAATTAGGTTATTCGTAGTTCGAGCAAAGACCCAATAGAAAATAGGCACATTAGTGCCTTTGGAATGTATTGAAGACACATTGAGGTCTTTGAAAAGGTTTGAAGACACTTTGAGGTCTTTAAAATATGAGAACTTGAAAGTTTTTGAAAAATGCCTTTGAAGTAGGACTTGAGATGTTTAAAATGTTTTTAAAACTGGGTTTGAAGATGTTTTTAAACACTTTTGAAATTAACTCATGTGAGTTTTGAAATGTTTTCAAAACAATTCAATGGAGTTTTGGAAGTGTTTTGAAGTCTTGTTTTGAAAACTTTGGACGTAGAGTTGGGGTTAGAAATGCTCTTGTGAACTCGTCTTCAAAAAGCTTTTGAAAGTAGTTCTTTGAATACCTTATGAAAGGCGTGTTTAATGTTTCATTACATTAAGAGGTTAGTCATTGAAGAACTAAACTCCTTTAGGGTTGCGAGTTTTGAAAACATGTTTGGAAAAGGGGTTAGAAACTTCCCCTTTTTTTTTTTCTTTTTTAAGCTTTAGGGTTGTAGAACCCTTTCTGATGTCTCATTTACACTTGAACGATCCTAACCATGGAAGGCTTAGGGTTATTTCAAGAATGTGATATTTGAAAATCCTTTTTGAAGAGAGCTTTTGAAAACCCTAGGGGTTTTGGAACCCTAATATGGACAACCTTGGATATTGTATTTAATGTATCACATTCCCTTGGAAATCTCTAACCATAAAGGGTTGGGGACACCTCAGGGTTGTGAGTTCTTGAAAATATTTTGAAATTAGTTTTTGAAAAATGTAAGTGTCTAGCCATTTTAGATGAGACAAGTTTAAGAAAACTTCTTGCAGACATTTTTGAAGTTAGAGTGTGGGAATATTTGAAAAGGTTTTGGAGTTGATTTTTTAAATCTCAAGAGAGTAAGATGTTTTCGGTGAAGTATGTTATGAAGATAGTCTTTGAGTTTGAAAGATTATTTGAAAAAGGGTCCTTAAATTGGCACCTTGAAGCTTACTAACCTAGGTTAGATAGACCTAGGGTTAAGGTGACCTAACGTTAACCAATTTGGGTTACGTTAATCTAAGGGCAAGGTGACCTAAGGTTAACTAACTAAGATTAGGTTAACCTAGGGCTAAGATGACCTAGGGTTAACTAACTTGGGTTAGGTTAACCTAGGGTATGGTTGACTTAGGGTTAACTAACTAAGGTTAGGTTAACTTAGGGTTAAAATGACATAGGGTTAACTAACTAAGGTTAGGTTAACCTAGGGTCAAGTTAACCTAGGGTTGATGGGTGGTTTTGAAAGGTGGCTTTGAACTAGGGTTTTGACCTAGTGGTTTGGGAAAGGTGGTTTTATATATGAAACTTGAAAGTATGCTTTTGAAAACCATTTTATTAAAACCACTCAAGTGAGTGTTGGGGTCCTATGGTTGATATTTGAAAACCACTCTAGAGAGGATTGCCTTGGAACCATTTCACTCACTAACTCAAGTAAGCAAAACTTGTGAAAATTAACATTGAATAAATAGTTTTGAAAACTTTAAAATTAAAGAGTATGATCCTCTGAAAATTGGTTTTGGAAAGGAAGGTTTTGGAAAACCAACTTTAAGATTTTGAAAACCACTCTAATGAAAAAGGGTTCATATGGTTAATTTAAAGAAAACCACTCCTAGGAGGATTCCATGGGACCATTCCAACCACAATATTCAAGAGAGCAAAACTTCTAGAAAATCAAAATGCAAATGCTAGTTTAGAGAGATCATTTTTATGCAAATTAAAGAGAATGAAATTTTGAGAATCCTTTTTCGAGGAAATTATTCTGAAAACCATTTTGAAGTGAATAGAACCAACTCTAATGAACTAGAGCTCATATGGTCAAAATAATGGGAAGATCACTCAAGAGAGGGTTCCAAGGGATCATTTTAATCACAAAGTTCAAGAGAGTAAAATCTTTGAAAATTAACATAAAAGAAGTGGGTTTGAAAGCCATTTTAGTGCAATTTTGAAAAGTAATGAAATGTACGATTACAAAATAATGTCAAGGGACTTAAAGAGGGTTTTCTAAGGTGTGAAAATTAAGGGTTTGACCTAGGCTTCAAGGAACCAACTCTAGAATCATTTTTAGGGAATCATTTAAATATGGAGCTTTATGAATGATATAGAAAAGAGATAGTGAAAGTTTTTGAAAAATAGTTGTGAACCTGAAAACAAAACCAAGCATGCAAAACATGAACAAGATAACCGTATACAAAGGGGTTTTGGAATCATACAATGCTAGAGGCTTCAGCAATTTGCAAGGTACTCCAAGGCCATACAATCTTAAAGTAGGTTTGTGAGAGGTCCCTACACGGTGGCTCTCTCAAACTTTCCTCTAGGCATGAACTAAAAGCTTCCATGTTTCAAGCATGCAAGAAAGGGTGGTAGAAGATGGGGGTTAAAATAGAAAATAACCTAAGTAGGCTAAGAGGGAGAAGAGAGGAGTGGAGATTGCAAAAATATAAAGAGAATACTATCTTTTGCCTTCAAACACTATTAAACCTCCATGGATGCTTTGACTTAAGCTTGAATAGCCTTAAAAAGGCTTAAAGGGACTGGAATGAGGTCTTCTATGGCATTGAGGGCTACATAGGTGTAGTGTATTTAGTCCACCAGTTGCTTTCTGGGCTCGTAAGACCCACTTAAAGCTAAATAACCATTTTGCCCCAAGGTATCCGAAAGCCCCAAGAACCACACCAACTCTAGGTATCAAACTGCTAATTGCCCGAAAATGCTTTTTATAGTATTCTTGACCTTTCTTTATCTTTTCGGATCATTCCGAGTCAATTCCGTTAAACTCGGTGCAAAATGACCGTTTTGCCCATGGTAGGCCGGTCACCTTTTCCGACCACACCGGCTTCAGGTATCAAACCGATAACCTCCTGGGACATTCTAAGTAATGTTTCCAAACCTCGAGCCTTCTTCTGGGACATTCCGAGTTCATCCAGGTAGTTTCCCGATCCAGTTGACCGTTTTGCCCCTAATGGCCCAGTTAACTCATTCAACAAATCTTGTCATCAATTTTCAAGTTTGCTACCCCCGAGACACTGTTTTAGGGCTTTATGTCCCTTTTTGGCCTTCCGGGCCATTCCCGACCCTTCAAATCATTCCCGGTCCTTCTAGAGTCACTTAGTGAAGCCATGCTAAAAATTACATGGTAGTCACTAGTACAGGCGCCCAAATCTTCTAAAGATACATTGCTTGCCGACCTTAAAAATTTTCTAAGTGGCTGGCACCACTACAAGCGAAACTTTGGCCTAGCGCCACTCCTAGTGGGGCCAATGTAAATATTTTTCTTGGCGCCACCGCAACAGGCATAAAGTCATTCCTCTGTTTATAAATATAAAGCCTCTGCCAGTGTGAAAAAGGTTTACAAACTTAGTCTAAAAATTCTTCTCTTCAATATACAGAGCTCGTAGCCTCCCTAAACCCTAATCTTCTTCAGGTTTTCCAAAACCTTAGCCTCCATACACAAACCCTAGTTTGTATACACTCTCATACACTCACATATACTTTTATACACTCAAACACTAGCCTCTAAAGTCTCCATTGAAGACTTGAAGTGCTGCAACCCGAAAGTCGCGAAAATCAAGACGAAGACTGAAACGAAGACCTAAGCAAAGCAAGAAAAACAAAGCAAGCGAAGCAAAGCAAATAAAAGAAGATGCGAGGTAGGTTTCATATTTATGTTTACACATTTTTGCCCTCTCTCTTCTCTCTCTGAACCCACGTGGATTTTCTTCTATTTTAATCCCCCATCTTCTTTCCCCCCCCCCCCCCCCTTTCTTGCATGCTTGAAATAAGGGATTTCCCGGTTCAAGTGTAGGATTAGGCTATTAAAGATCATCGTGTCGGGACTTTCTTTTAGTCTAACCGGAGACCACGTGGGTTCGGCCCCCTTGATTATGTGTTGAAGCCTTAACCTTATATGTTCACGACCCCAACTTGCATTGTGCATATCATGATCTTGCATTCCTCCAAAATTCGTTTTCCAACTTGTTTTCAAAACTTGCATCAAAACCATTTTCAAAACGTGCGTTAAATCTTCTTATTCAAAACTTATTTTCAAAATTACAATCCTAAGGTGATTATAGCCTTTCCATGGCTAGGGTTGCTTTAGGAAAGTGTTAATTTAAAACGACCATCTAAAAAATATCTTTTTAAACCTACTTTTCAAAACCTCTTTTTAAAATCCCCTCCAAAATCTTTTTTTTACATCTACTTTCTAAAATCTCTTCTCCAATATATTTTCCAAAAAACTCTCCAATCTCCTTGCCAAAATTGTTTTCTAAGGATTCCCTTGAAAACCTTAACTTCCTAAAACTTCCTTTCTAGAAATGCTCCCTAGATTTCCTTCCTAAAAACTATTTCCAAAAATCTTCTTCCCAAAGACTCTTTCCAAAAATCCCTTTCTAAAAACTCTTTTTCCAAAATTCACCTTCTAAAAACTTCTTTCTAAGATTTCTTTCAAAAAATCTTTTTCCTTAAAAATTCACTTTCGGAAAACTCTTTACCTTGAAGCCCAAGTCAAGCCCTAGAGCCACCAATTAGGAAACCCTAATTTTCCTTCCCAAAAACATGATTTTCAATTCCCTGTTTTGGCCTCAAAATTTAGGTTTCCAAATCCTATTTTCTACATCAAAACTATATATTTCGAAAACCTATTTTTCTACATCAAAATCTAGGATTTCCAATACTTCATCCTGCCAATCTCATGCCAAATCAAATCCTCCGTTGTTGGAAACCGAATCCAATCTTTCCATTTAGGAAACAAGATCCAATCCTTCGTGTTTGGAAACAAAATCAAGCCATCTATTTTTTGAAAACAAAATCCAATTCTTTCTTTTAGGAAATAGGAATCTCAATCCTTCTAAATCCAAATCTTTTCTAATTCAAATCCTTCCTAATCTCGAACTTTCCTAAATCTTAGGTTTCCCAAAACTTGAACGTTTAAATCTTTCCTTAAACTTTAAGCTTTCAAATTTTTCCTAAAATTCCAACCTTTCTTAATCCCATACCTTTTCAAATTTTAACTTTTCAAATCTAAAGTTTCCAATCTATTTTGAACTCAAACCTTTCCTAATTTCAAGAACTTCTAAAACTCAAACTTCGAATCTTTCTAAAATCCAAAACTTCCTTAGGTCAAAACCTTCTAAAAACGAAACCTTTCTAAATCTCAAACCTTTCCAAATCTAAAACTTTCTTAAGTTAAAACTTTCTAAATTTGAATCTTTCTTAAGTTAGAGCTTTCTAAATTCTATAGTTCCTTCAAACAAAACCTTTCCTAATTCGAAACTTTTCTGAATCGAAACTTTCTTAATCCAAAAACATTCCAATTTCAAAACTTTCTAATCTTGATTCTTTACTAATTCAAAACTTTCCTGAATCGAAACTTTCCTAAAATGAAACTTTCCTAATTCGAACTTTTCCTAAATCCATTATTTCCCTAATCTTCCAAGTTCAGTATTCGAGTCAAATTTTTCTTGAGTCTCAAGTCTTTCCTGAATCCTATCTTTCTTAAGTCTAGGTTTCCTAAATATCAATTTTTCCAAAACAAGTCCAAATCTTTCATCCAAGTTCTATCTTTCCAGATCAAAGTCTAATCTTTTCAATTCCAAATTCCAAATTCCAATATTCTATTCTAAGTTCAAATCAAACTCTTTTTTCCAATCAATCTCTTTTTCAAATCAAACATTCTATTTTCTATCGGACTCTTATCCAAACTATGACTGACCTGATTCCTCAAAAAGGATACATAGGCAACCCTCATAGGTACGGTCACAACCTTTTTCAAGTTTCTAATTCCATAATCTATTTTCAAACATCTAATTCCAAAAATCTATTTTCAAATCCACTCTTTTCAAGTCCATTTCAAATCAAATAAGCCTCTTCTCAAATCTCTTTTCAAAATTAAATTTTCTTTTCAAATCAAGTCTTATTCTAGCACTTGCATATCATGCATAATGATAGTTTTTAAACATTCTTTTCGAAAGTGGATAGTTTTGGACATCTATTAATTGAAGACTTTATTGGGTGAATCTAGGGTGAATAGACATGTAGGTACTGTAAGGGCGGGGTAGGGTGATGGCTTAGTACGTCTTCCCTACACGTAACCAACATTTGAACCTAGATCACTGTTTTCGAAAGACCAAATGGATTTATCTTAAAAAAAGGGCGTAAATATTTTCTAAAGGTTGTCAAACAACTTGTTTTCTTAAAAACCCTGTCGTGAGGAAGTATTTTCAAAAATCGTTTTCAAAAAACCTTGAGTGTAGCTTTCGGATTGTGCTTAGTTTGAAGTGCCCTAACTCTCCTTAATCAATTTAGGTGGCAACTCCAAACTTTTTTCAAAAGCACTTTATTCAAATCAATTTTTCATTCAAACCTAGTAGCGCTCATTCTTCTAGGAGGGTGAGTTCTAATGAGAGAGTATAATATTTTTCCTGCTTGTGTGTGTATTCCTCAAGTGCGAAAAATCTAGGCAGGACAACGGGGTGCTGTCAAATTCTACATCCTTGAAATGGCATCTCCCTCCTTTTCAAGGGTTCAGTCTCTCTTTTGGTTCAACCCTACTTTGATTGGAAGATAGCATTTTGTACCTTTCTCAACCTTTTGATTGACCCCGATTTTCTACTCTGGGTTAGTGTATAGGATCATTTAGCTTGAACTTTTAACCCTTGAGGCTTTAGCAACAACTTACCTGACCTTTGACAGAGCAATGAGCAGCCAGTCTTTCAATCTGAGGAGGCTTTGTTATAGGACCGTAATATAGGCTAAGTTTTGGGGTTTTGAATCAAATGGATATATATGCACAAATTTGATGTTGCTATCGGTAGAATTTAGATCCATACCATCCTTGATTGGTCTCTCGATAGGGTTTGACCCATAGCATCCTTGTTTAGCCTTGGAAACACATCTGGCTCATCTAGATCAAGCAGTACATTTTCAATTAGAGTGGACTTTAATAGGATTGCAATGTAGGCCATGATTTTCAATTTTTGCAAGAAAAAGGCAAAGGCTTGAACCTATTGCTTCTACTAGGCTTCCTTGCCTTTGCTATATATTTCTCAAGATGGCATTAGATAACTCATTTTTTTTTTAGGGCAGCTTACCCCTTGATAACTCTTTCTTTTTGCTTTTTTTTTTCCTTCCTTTCCTTTTTTTTCTTTTTATGAGACAAATACTTCTACAACTCCTTTCTCTTAGATCTTTTCCTTAGTGTTTTGTCCTAACCCATTGTAGGTGGTGATCCTTAGGTTGGGGTTTTCTTGAAAAGAAAAGTAACTAGCTCAAAAGGTTTAACAATAGTTGCTTTTAACTGTATGGGAAATAAAATGAGGGCCTCTATTCATTTTGAACCAGATTGCTTGCTCCATAGAGCCTTCACGTTGCCTCAACTTGTTGGAAGATGAGTGACATTCTTTGTTGAGTCCTCAGCTATCTGTCTACCCCAGTGTGGGGGAATGATTTTGGATCAGGGGTTGATAAGAAATTTTTTACTTTCCACAATGCACTAGTGGGTTAAGTAAAAGGAAGCAAAAACACACATTTCTTTATGGAAAAATGAAAGATGGCTCTTCTTCCTTTTGATAGTCTTGCCACACATTGCTTAGCTTTGGTGTCTTGTAAGTGCTGCTTTTGGGTGACTTCCTCACTTATCCTTATCCTCTCTCTTTTTGAAAAGTTGATCATTGGGTGAGTAGTTAACTTATGTTATCACACCCTTCAAGTCAGGTTCTACATAAGATAGAACACACACTTTGTGTAGGAAGAATTCACCATCCACAAGAAAAATATGAGACAACAACAATTGAATGAAAAGACTATCATTTTACTATTGTAGTGACAAGCACATAGTTCTTTAGCAAAATGAAAATTCAAACATCAATTTAAAGACAAAATATAAAAGGGATAGAAAGAAAGTGGGTGAAGACACCTCTCTCTCGTACACTTTTTGTTGAGGATCTCTTTCAATATGGTTTTGGAAGATGCCCACATTTTCGATGCTCCATCTGTGATTGCGATCTCCAGCCAAGGCAAGGCGGATAAAGACTTCTTCTAGGGTTTTAGGTGTATTGATGTTGATAGTGCAGTTGTCAGCTTCATTGACCTCCTTGTTGTCCTCAGTTGCCTTCTTAGTTTTTTTTTATAAACAGGTTAGCTAGCTCGCCTTCCTCCAGTTTGAATGGCTCTAACTGTGCTTTTGGCTCATTCAGTTCCTAGTCCATGTCCTCATAGTTGAACTCAGTTGTGGGCCAGGGGTTTTCCAATAGTTATCGCTCAGCCACGGCATACCTGGAGTGTAGAAACTTATCACCCCAACCATCAGTGGTTATGTCTTTGGTAGAATTCTCCTCTATAGGTATGGGTTCCTCAATCGGCCAGTCAGAAAGGTTATGCACTTCATTGGGATTGTACAGATAGATCGAGCATGGCGGGAATTCCTCCTTCTAATTGCTTTCCTTATCTATCTCCCAGTCCCCTTTATAGTCTTCAACCATGATCTCATCCAATACATCCTCCTCTTCTATTTCCTCTAATATTACATTGACTGTATGGTCCATCAGAGGATTTATGGTCACATTAGGGGTAGGAGTAGGGTTCACCAGTTATAGATCAATGATCTTATTGTCTATCAATTCTTGAATTTTATGTTTGAGGGAGAAATAGTTTTCGGTGCCATGCCCAATACTGCCAGAATGATACTCGTAAGTGAGGGCGCCATTAAGGTTGGTGGTAGAGGGCATAGCAACCGACGGGCCAATATGGGCTTTAGGATATTGTTCTTTAGCAAGTTATGGTAAGCTTTGGTTTGGGAACATGCTAAGGTGTCGAAGTTATGGATGCGTCGGGCCGGCCTATTGAAGTTAGGTCATCCCCCAGCAGGGCCAAAGTTGGGTGCTTGTGTGGGCATGGTTAGAGTAGGCATGCGTAGGATAGGGAGAGACTAAAGTGGTGGACGGTATTAGGCTGGTTAAATGGGCAAGATAGCAGACGCCTCACTCTCCTTCTTGATTACTCCCCTTGTAATAGCCACCTTTTTGGCTATATTGGTAGAACTTTCTCCAGTTTTTGCATAGGGGTTCGTAATCCTCCCAATCTTGAGACCATTCTCTATCATTTCCCCTTACATGATGAGCTCGGAGAAGTTTTTCACTACGTTAGTGCAAAGCTTCTCAGAGTATATGCCTTAGAAAGTATGTATGAACAATTACACATACTCCTTCTCTTATAACGAAGGATTGACTTGTGCAGCTGCTTCCCTCCACCTAAGGGTGTAACTTTTGAAGCTCTCTTTATCTCCTTTACTCATGGTCATCAAGGATCACCAATTAGAGGTGAGGTCTATGTTATGGTGATATTGGGCTTTAAATGCATTGACTAGCTCGATCTAGGTTGTGATCTTCCTCAAGTTGAGTTAGGCAAACCATTGCAAGGTGGACCTAGTGAGACTATGTTGGAATAACTACATGAGGAGTTTCGGATTGTTTCCATGACAACTCAATGCCCTAGCATATAAGGGAAGGTGGGCAATAGGGTTACAAGTGCTATCATATTTTTGAAAGTCAGGCATTTTAAACTTGGTAGGTCTCGAATGGTCTGGGAAGAAACACAGCTTGTCATAAGATGCAAGCTCAAAGGTGTTGTGGCCATAGAGGCTTCGTAGTGTGTCTTCTAACCCTTGAATTTTCAAACTAAGGGGGTTAAGGGGAGTTCTTTTCATAGCAAGTAAGAGAAATATAGTTTCTACTTCTTTAGTATTATCCCTTTTGGAATCCTCTTTATTCTTCCCCATAGTATTAGATTGTAGCACAATCCTTGGGTTAACAGGTTTACAATCCTTAGGAAATGATGAGGCTAGAGCAGCATCTTTTATGGCCATGGACTAGATGAGCTTGAACATCTCATAGATCTTAGTTCTCATTTCATTAACTTCTTCACGAGAGACAGATGATGACTTGTCAGGATTGGCAGCCATTACTGCAGCTCTTTATGGGGTAATGATGGGGTCTCTAGGTGGATGACGGTTTTTCTTAGGAGCAATGATGGCTTTCTATGGTTTAGTTTTTGTAAAAGAAAAAGAGAAAATAAAAACAAGGACACAAGCCACAAGTTAGTTTTTGACATTTGGAAAGTTTTATACAATGCATGTCTTAAGGGTGGGAGACTAAACGTAATGGATTTGGCTCACTTTTTAGAGATAGGGGGTTTGTCCTTGTATGTAAATACTTTAACATTTGATTGAGAACATTCATTCATTCATTCACTCATTCATAACAAATAAAGAAATACATTGAACTTTAGAGTTTAAATAATCTGGAATTGAAATACATTTTAAATGGGGGAGAGGGAACAATTTCTTTGGGACTTCCACCTATCTACTTTTACATTTGAGATCCTAAACTACCCTTAAGTCTTTGGATTTACCTTTATTGAACTTGATGTTGAGGAAGGTCATTGAGAGACCTTGTTGTTTGATTACCCCTTGTCCTCTTGACAAACCTACCTCCATGAGCATAGAGCAATTGAGGCCCCTCTTTATAGAATGACTTGAAATGTATACCATGAGTTCATAGGGTTACATGGGAACCTTTAGGGTTTTTGAAGGTTTAATGCAAGGGAGAGTGAACTTGGTGTCATTCTTTAAGGGTGAATCATATGTATAAAAATGTAGTGACTTAAGTTATTTTGCAACTCTTGTCGTAACATGGAATATTGAATGCATGAGCATGTATGCTAAGAGTCGAGAGAGGGAGAATGCAATTGTAAAGTAAACATGCATGCATGAGCATTTATACAAAATTTAGATAGGGATAAAGAAAAGTAAAGCAGTCACCCTTTCCTCTACGATTTTTGAAATTAACGTGCGTGTCTTAAATTCATCAGAGGTTCAATTATGAATGGTTTCTACATGAGCATGAAGTTGACGGTTAACAATGTTTCTTAAGAAAGCTCGGTTTTCAGATCTTCAAACCTAGGCCCACTCCCTAAGGTAGTGCTATTATAAGTTGGTGATCCGAGTGGGGGAACCATCAAGAGGCCATAGGCTAAGAAACTGACACAACATCTTGCCCACAACCAATATACCATTCCCCCTTCTAAATAAAAGGGACATATTCAGGTAGAGAATGCAAATGCTTGTGCACATGCAGTGTGTGCGTGAAATTTTGAAAAGCGGAGAAAAGGGCCCAACAACTCCCATCCATCCTATCCATTCCATTCCATTCATTCATTCATGACATACATGGCAGATAATATGACATAAAATCAAATGTGAACAAAGGTCCACCTATAAAAATAACGATGCAAAAAGTCAGTACTTAAATGACAAACTTAATGCAAGATATAATGATTGAATATAATTGAATGCAAACAATGACATGTTTTTTAAAATAGCTTTAAGAAGCATGATTTTGAAAGTTTGAAGTGGATAAAATTGAATAAATTAATCAAAGGCTCTAGACGAGTGAGGGTGACGAGATATGACAATGGCTTAACCTTCTAAGCGTCCTGAGTGGAGTCGCTTGTTGACTCAAGGTTGATTCCCATGTTGATTTTGATAATAACTAAACCATGTGTTATTTTACTAATGCATTTACTTAGCGTGCAGATTAATAAAGTTTATAATTTAGACTTAAAGTTCAATCTTAAGTCTAATACATGTCAAGATGAATGCACAACAAGTTCAAGATCAAGCAAAGTATTCTAAGAGCTATGCAATGAACCAAACAGAGGATTGATGCCTATTTCTACTTCAAACAAATGTTTTATATTCGACGAGATTGAAGATGTTCAAATAAAGCTTTCATCAAGTATGCATAAGACTCATTGAAGATTGATCTACACTTAAGAAAGATTGAAGACTTCATCAGAATGTGCAATGATCAGTTGAAGATGAATTGATTGTTGCGGAGATTGAAAATGCTCAGGAGAAGACTTCATTAAGAATGCAAAGATCAATTTCAGATTAAGTGATTGAAGTTGCTTGAGAAGAAGTTTCACAATGATTGTCTGATCTCTACATGGAATGCAAGTGAAGAGTTCTTTTAAGACGTAAGGAATTAATGAAGACAATATGCATGAAGAGATTTCTTCAAGTTTGCAAAAGTCTCATTGAAATGATTTTAAAGAAGAAAGAAGAATTTCTAACTGAGAGAAGAAATTGGCAATGAAGCATTGTGAAGCTCTACATAATTGAGGAAGCTTGACATTGAAAGAGATTGTTCTAC